>OV815966.1:5002500-6252500 GCA_929112965.1 Mythimna albipuncta
GAATGTGTTCCCTGAAGAGAGCTACATTGTGGAGAACTTCGGTGGTATTAAGTTAAGGGTACTGAAGAAAAAATGTAGGCATGAACTAGCTCAGTTCGTTAGCACGGCACTGACACAGGCCTTTGAGGCGTTTGATAAGAAATATGTAAGTGGTTCTATTAATTTTGAAACTTCATCATCATTAAACCTTCCCCAAGCGCGGCTACATCAACCAGTCCGCTGCTTCTCGCATTCATCAGGTTACCGCGTTCGTCATCAGATCGTCGGTCTATCTTGTAGATACCCTGACGGGAATGTTCTACACTAGCTACCCCAGCAAACATTGGTCTGCCATATAAATTATCAAAGAAGAAATGAAGGGTGGGGTAGGAGTGTAAAAAATATCCTACGATGTATTCTCAGACCCACGAAATCACAGAAAAGATGAAAGAGGTTAGAATGGCCTGTGAGCGGGGCTGGGCGTACCTCAAAATATGATCATGCTCATAATTATTGACACAACCAATACATGGCAAACTTGAGATCTAAGGCGATCATTACACGGTAGGTTTTGCTGTCAATTTTGCCACAGTCAAAACCTTGATTGACGAAAATCCTATCGTCTAATGCGTTGCATGACGGTTTTTGTACTGATTGACGAAAACCATCCATCATGATTGATAGGATTGAATGACGCTTGCATGACCGTGTAATGTTTGCCAAGGTGTGCGTGGTCTGTTAGTTGCGTAAAGCGCGTTCGTATTGGTTTATTGCCAGTAGTGGAGTTAAATTGTGGGAGACAAGCGGCGACACTCGTTGCAGTTCAAACTTTTGTTCAATTCATCATTTTTGTGTAGATACGAAATATACACAAAAAATAATAAAAATCGTTCGAGCCGTTTCGGAGGAGTTTGATAACAAACACTGATACGAGATTTTTATAGGGAGGTTTAGAGTAGGTATTAGAAAATTTTCATTGAATTTAATTTCCAGCTCCACCAACTTGTAATATGTTTCTACGACGGCGAGTGTAAAATTGAAAACTTAGTTGAATACCACATTTTTGAATACACATACAGTCCCGAGGGAGTGACCATGAACGTCCACTCCAAAACTCGGGACAGCGCCAAGAAATCCACGAGATATGACTTCGACAACGTTAGAGAGAGGACTCTCCACCTCATCAGGGCTTGTGTGGTCATCATGCAGGCTTGTCAGAATGAAATGCCTGAGTCTTATGATGTCAGCTTGAGGTTGTATTATAATGAAGGTGAGACTAGTGTGCATTCAGTTTTGTTAATAGATACTTTTTTAGGTCTTATGTATATGAATTTTTGTACTTTCTTATTTTTGGACGCTATCACCAGTAACACAATTGCTGGGCGTTTCACCATCATACCGAACTACATGTGGAAGTTTCGATCCCCCTTATATGTATTTGTATGTCCTAAATTGTAGTTGTATCGACTCATAACACTAAATGGGTTGCCAGACGGTCGCAAACTATCGTTCCAACCAAGCTGACCTTGCTAGTTTCAATCCCTGTAGAAGGCAGTTGTAATCTATGACCTTCAAGTGCCTTCAACGCCTTTGGTTGGGACGGCACCAAACGTGTTGGTGCGCGGTTTACATCCATGTAGCCGCGACATAAACCAAACACACAAACCAAGTTCCAACCAAAGTGACTTTGGTTGAAACGCTAGTTTGCAACCGTCTGGTCGAATTAGGGCATTGGTATAGATAAAACGGTGTCTCTCACCTTAAGTTAAATCTATCCAAAACGTAAAATACAGATAAAAAATACAGGCAGGGCCCGATCTGGCTATTTAGCCACTCCGAGCAAAGATAATTTTCGCCGCCCATTACCTACATAGGTACACAAAACCATAGAAGTCTTAAATATTTCCACTATCCAACCTGAAGTAAGTTGGAAGGTGGCACATAAAATTCTCAACCTGCCAACTTGGGTGTGGATGGCTAATGGCTAGGTTGAAAGATAGGAATAAGTCAATTTTGCCGCCCCTCATTTTTTGCCGCTCTGGGCATTTGTCCGGCTTGATCAAGTGGCGGATCAAGCCCTGAATGTAAGGTACATTTCCCTTTTCATTACCTGTCCTTGTGTGTTTTGTTCCTAAGTTCAAAACTCTCATATACGTAGTAATTAATAATATTTAAGTACTTGCCTTCTTACAGACGCACCAGAAGGTTATCAAGCGCCAGGTTTTCTCAGTACCACTGAGGAACAAGATCACTTGGAGCCAACTCTCCCGGAAACCGTCAAGCTGGGATGGGTAGAGACTCCATTCCATAGGATGACAACTCGCACTTACATCAGGGAGAGCATGGGGTCTAGCCATGATGCTATCGTGAGTTTATTCAAGTAAAAATAGTGTCGAGGTAGTTCAATATAATGCGAACGTTCTAGGAGTAAATCTAGAACTACATTAGATCGACGCACCACACGTGTTACACGCCTGATTTGTACGTAGCACGATGTCGTGTGGCGTAGTGTGTCGTGTATCAAGTGTCCATATAAAATGTATGGAGACCGACGCGCCCAGATCAGCGTGTGTAGCACATGTGTGAACAATGTAGTTCTACCTTTAGATTAGTACATCAACATGTACTTTGTGGCTTCAATTTTATTAACGTCACCATACAAGTATACAAGTCCAGGAGCCTTACATGTTAAAATGTCATTCTTGCGATCGAGAAAGAGGGATGGAGCTATACATCCCTTTAACGATTCAGTTTAAGCCGTCAAATGAACCGCATTAAGAGCTTATAGTAGAGCCTCTGGTCGCCACAAGGAAGTTCTACCACCTCAGGTTGACTTAGAAGAACATATAAAAACCTTTGCAGCAATTCGACTGGCCTGTTGGTGTAGTGGTTGACCCTGACTGCTATGCCGGAGGTCGTGGGTTCGATTCCCACCCAGGACAAATATTTGTGTGATGAACAAATGATTATCATTTGTTCCTTGTCTAGGTGTAATTTATCTATAATATGTATGTATTTAGGAATATATTAGTATGTTTTTCAGTTGTCTAGTACCCATAAGTCATAACACAAGCTCTGCTTAGCTTGGGACTAGACAGCGTTGTGTGATAGTTGTGGAATATTATATATTATTACATAATTAAGGTGAAAACTATGGCCCGAGCATGGTCATGTTCTAGCTAAATGCCGCGAAATTTTGATGGGATCTAAGGTTGAAAGATGCTTCAGAGTAACGCCTCTTGCACGTGGAGTTGCCCAGAAGGAAATAAGTATAACCATCAAAAAAGGGTGTGGTTTTAGCCAGTAGTAGTTTGACTCTGCCCAGACTGGCTCATCTGTCTGAGGATTTCCAACTCCTGCCGAAAAAAAATTGGCGCTGAAATAAAAAAATAATATTTTAACTTTATTTTGATACTTTATATTATGAGCATTGTTGAGTCAAAGAAATAATATTTGCGAAAATCAGAAATTCTGCTTTATTGAACTTAGTCAAAATAATGCCTCAAAATCTACCTGATTCTGACTGTTTAAGTCTAACACACTGTGAGAACAGTAAGAGACGAATTGTTGTCCAATAAAAGTTTGAGATAGCAATTCAGTGTAGTTGCACTATGTAATTTTTTTTTAAATTATCGAATGATTAATAAAAAACAATTTATTACAGCCATCACAAAATGCACCAAAGATGACGCAAAACGACCAAGACGATTTCGAGAGCAGTAAGTTCAAAAAATATTATACCTACACTTGAATCAAAATATTTAATATTATATAATAATAAATATTTAATATTATATAAAGTTAATATTATTTCATTGATTTTAAATCTTTCTATGTTCCTTAGGCTCGGCTATGAGAAGTACATCGGACGCCAGTGAGATAAGAATATTGTGTCCTTGCAACAAGTTTGATGCGGATGACTCCATGCAGACCCTTCTGACTTGCCAGTTAGTAATTTTCATATAAAAATTACACCTGACTGCGACTGAGCCCAAAATGAGAAAGACAATGTCTCTTCAGTCTAATGGACGAAAGAAGGTACGACGTTTGTGTGATTGTTTTAACAATCATACAAATGTCGTACTTTCTCTCTTTTCTTTGTCTCTCTTCTTTCTTTCTCTCCTTTTTTTACTTAATTCCAAAGACATTATAGTTAATGTCTATGTCTGAGTATAGTTTCCGCACTTAGTTCTATGTGTACCATTGTACGTGGGCCATGGCGGGCATAACCTTAGGTGGGCTTATTCCAACCAGTCCACCTCTCTCCAAAAACAGAGTAGTCCTCTAAGGTTTTTCAGGGCATCAATAAGTGAATTTGAGGACATTATAAGTGCAGATAGTAAAAAAAAACTTGATGGCAAATAATCTCACTACATTACCAATCTCAGCCCGTGATACCAATAATGTGCTGGGTATTTGATGAATTGGTTGAAGGATAATACGTGTGCATCAGAATGGCGGGTGTACTTTCCAGATTTGCCTAAATTTATTACAGTTATTTGGTACCTTCTGTGTACCTTTACGTACCTCTTTTGAAAATCTGTGTACCTAAACCCATACAATGATATTTTAAAAATTAGGTACACCCGCCATCCTGACGTCAGAACCGCGGGTGTACTGCTAACCAAGATATGTAGCCAAGCGTACTGTTTAAGTAAATTTGGTACCTCTTGTGTACCTGCAGATACAAGTATTAAATAAACGAAATACTGTAACGTTGCAGCGAAAAAAAAGAAAAGATTTTTCTTAGACGGCGCGTTACTATTTTATAATACTAATAACTAAAATAGTACCTAACGACGTCAAAGAAACATCTACATTAAACATTAGGGCCACAATACGTTTAATGTGCAATATGTTTAATATCGGGAATTCAAAACCTCTGTATATCATTTAGTCACTATTGCGTGACCATACCGAGAGTTGGAATTGAAATTAACGGACACAACTTACACACAGATTATGGAGAACACTTTATGTGATCCGCTAATTGTTGTTTTATAAGGGGATCAAACCCACAACTTCGTGTTCAGCAGTCGCATACTTCGACCACTGGACCACTGGTAGTCTACAATTAAAAAATTTTTTTTTTTCGTTGAAAAAATATAATAAGTTCTTAGATAAAAAAACTTTTTATAAAAAAAATATATCCGACTTCACTAAAAAAAACACTAAAACGATCAAAATATTTTTTTACACCACCTGCTCGATAATGTCGTTTTACACGTCATACAAACCTCACTTAAAGCAAGTCATTATATGCCTAGGGAGATAATGCAGTATGGCCGATCTCTAGGGAATAATGAGATTTGAATTTGGAGCATCAAGAATCGTCAATATTGTGAATTAAAATGTAGGCGCATCGAACAAGTTGACTCGAAATTCAAACCAAAGAGTATGTAATCACTACGATTCAAACTGACCACTAACAAAAAAAAAACCGGCCAAGTGCGAATCGGACTCGCCCATGAAGGGTTCCGTAGCAGCAAGTAACATAATATAAAAGTTCTTGTAATGTGTTGTAACTTTGATCGATGTTTTAATAATAGTGTATTTTTTTCGGTTTATGACGCACTAAAAAAAACTACTTACTGGATTTCGTTCAAACCAATTTTCGTTGGTAGTTTTTATAGTAATGTACATCATATATTTTTTTAGTTTTATCATTCTCTTATCTTGGAAGTTAGAGGGGGGGGGGACACACATTTTACCACTTTGGAAGTGTCTCTCGCGCAAATTATGCACTTTAGAAAAAAATAATATTAGAAACCTCAGTATCATTTTTGAAGACCTATCCATAGATACCCCCACACGCATGGGTTTGATGAAAAAAAAAATTTTGAGTTTCAGTTCTATGTATGGGGACCCCCAAAATTTATTGTTTTTTTTTTCTATTTTTGTGTGAAAATCTTAATGCGGTTCACAGAATACCTACATCTACTTACAAAGATTCAACAGTATAGCTCTTATAGTTTCGGAAAAAAGTGGCTGTGACATACGGACGGACAGACAGACAGACAGACAGACAGACATGACGAATCTATAAGGGTTCCGTTTTTTGCCATTTGGCTACGGAACCCTAAAAAAGAAAATAGAATAAAACGTGCGTACTGATGACAAGAATCTTGGAGTAGTGAATTTTGTTTGTTTGATGAACTCGTAAATATACCTAATACTTATATTTCTCTAATATATGATTTGGTCGACCAAATTGTCTTTTAATTATCTCACAGATGGTGTAAAAAGTAGAGTATGCAACACGGGGATAAAGCTGTCTTTATCTTGGGCGGCTTAAATTTCTTACTTCACTCAGGTTTCTTTATTAACTGCCTCGCAATGCTCGGGAGTTAATTTTATAAATCCCTCACTACCGTTCGGGATTAAAATCAGCAACCTTCGTTTCGTTCGGAATTCAACATGCATCCCGCGACTTAAAGACACTGCTTTATCCCCTAGTCACATAAACTACTATTAATTTCGGAAGTCGGTGTTTTTCGTTATTGTTTGCGACTTCCGAAATTAAAATTATTTTGATCGTTTCAGGGTTTTTTTTTAGTGAAGTCGGTTTATATTTTTTTTTTATAAAAAGTTTTTTAATTTACAGTTTTTAGTAATAATAATAATAAATCATTTATTTGGACCACCAAAGTTTTACATACTATAAACCCACCAAACTGCGTAACAGTTACAGCCAGAGTAGCTTTTTCTCATGACAATTCCAATTAACTCAAACCCTGATATAATACATCATTTTATTATGAAGTTCCCATGTCTACCTTCCCCCTTCTGGCACCATCATCAGATCAGTTCGATAGTACCTTATAGCCAAAGTGCATCTCATGACAATTCTAGTGAGCCCAAACACGGGTAGGATACATTGATTAATTACGGAGTTCCGGTGCCTATCTTACAGTTCCATCATCATCAGATCAGTTCGGCAGTAGGTACCTTATATCCAAAGTGCATCTCATAACAATTCTAGTAAGCCCAAACATGGCTAGGATACATTGATTAGTTACGGAGTTCCGGTGCCTATCTTCCGGCTCCATCACCATCATCAAGCCACTTTGACGATACTATTTTTAACATGACTATTCAGAACTATTCATTTATTTGTATTGTCATAGTCGCATACTATGTTCATTGTGTATATCTGTTTGAGTATGAAGTTCCGTTGGCCATTTCTGCTCTTCTTCACCAGTTCCACCTCATCAAATGTCACTTTTTGACTGTAAATGCTTAAGCCCTCGAGGAAAATATCAAAATGACTATATAGTTGCCTATAATAATATATTCGAGGAGTTCCCTCGATTTATCTATGGCCCTTCTTACCAAACTGTGACATTTTGATTAGGTACCTTTAGGTACGCACTAGTGCTATGTTAATATACTAAGTAGTTAATAGAGGATGTCTTAATTATATACTAGTCTTATTTTTATTACATTGATTTATAGCTTTGTAACAAGTTATAAGGCCGAGTTAATGCATATAAAACCAATGCGTAATTCATATTAATCATTACTTATTTCGTTATCGTTAAAATCAATTAAAATATACTTTAAAATTGTCTCTTGTTTTATTTTGATTCTGGAAACACTGACAGACAAACTTTCTAATTCTATTAATCATTCACAATTCTAAATTATGCAATATGTTGTTAATTTTTGTAATTATATATACATATAGGTTTTATAATATTTAACTTATCAGTACTTACGAAGATTGTTATTTTTAAAGATAAATACGTCAAAAAAAGTTTTTTTTTTTGCATCAACATTACAGTTTTTCGTTTATTTAATACTTGTATCTGCAGGTACACAAGAGGTACCAAATTTACTTATACAGTACGCTTGGCTACATATATTGGTTAGCAGTACACCCGCGGTTCTGACGTCAGGATGGCGGGTGTACCTAATTTTTAAAATATCATTGTATGGGTTTAGGTACACAGATTTTCAAAAGAGGTACGTAAAGGTACACAGAAGGTACCAAATAACTGTAATAAATTTAGGCAAATCTGGAAAGTACACCCGCCATTCTGATGCACACGATAATACTGCCTGCCTGCTACTTATGACACCTAAATAGCTAGCAAAAGTTCACAGAATACAACTGTCTCAGACAATTTGTTTCTAATTAAAGTACTCCTAAATAGCAATAGTACGTCCTATACAACATAGGACTTGCACATTGGCTCTGCCGGTGCTTTCACACAATACAGACGTGATAATAGGTAAATATATAGGATATTATCTTAAGTCTACTATAAGTAATGCATTTGTTTCAAAGGTATTGCAGCACCCAACAACACGCTGCATGTTTCGGTCTTTCCCGCGAGAATGCCGCGCGAGTTCAGCGTCACTGCTGCACGGAGTGTTCCGATATGGAGCCCAGCAGAGAGCCCACTGACCCACGCCTGGCAGCCCTCGGCGTCAAGAAGAGAGAAGTGAGTTGCTATACAGTAGTCATACATTCAGAACACAACACGCGTACTGCGTCACTGCTGCACGGAGTGTTCCGATATGGAGCTCAGCAGAGAGCCCACTGACTCACGCTAGCAGCCCTCGGCGTTAAGAAGAGAGAAGTGAGTTACTATACAGTAGTCATACATTCAGAACACAACACGCGTACTGCGTCACTGCTGCACGGAGTGTTCCGATATGGAGCCCAGCAGAGAGCCCACTGACTCACGCTAGCAGCCCTCGGCGTTAAGAAGAGAAAAGTGAGTTAGGTACATAACATAACAATAGTCATACATTCAGAACACAGCACAAGTACAGCGTCACTGCTGCACAGTGTTCCAGACTAGCTCGTTGTTACACAAAGTCTGCTGGTCAGCACATCACACATTTTGTGTGTGATAGTTTGTCGGGAAAGTTTTACAGTTCTGTTTGTTTCCACAGTGCCTCTGCATATTCCGTCGCACCATAGAGTGGTGTTCTCGAGTCCCCGCCATCGGTGCGCAGGACCTCGTTGACAAGTTTGCTCTCTCTCTCTCTAACGCCTCTAAGCTGATGAAGCTGTTGCATTCACACGGCATTATTGACCAAGGCTCGGATTCTGAGTGAGTGTACAAGGGTTTTGTTTCTACTGACATTATTCTGAATTTACGTGGCTTTAGCACGAATCTTAGTATTTTTAAGCTTTGGCTTACTTCATAATCAGATGTAGACTATTATGCACGTGTGCAGTACGTACACACCAAGATATCGTGTAGACCCTTTTTAAGAAGAACATCGTAACCGACACTGTATTTTTTGCAGAAATGGGTTTTCATTGTTATAAAAAATATAATTCTGAAAATATTATACCTTATTAATTATTTATATAACTACTTTTACGAAATACTTAGCTTACTATAAGTAAAATAAAAAAATAATAATAAAAATCCTAAACTAATTACAATTAACTAATAAGTGCCCTAAAGACTGGCAGCATTGTCACGCTGTATGGCAATATTTAACCTCTGCCCAAGGTAAAAGCCAGCCCTTGGGTCACGCGAGGTGTCAACTAGAGTTTTCGACAGATCTTTATATAACTAGTGAGCAATCGGACCCCACGATCCGAGAGTTTCAACCCCAAATGGTTCAAAAATATAACTTCTAAAAATATTTCCGCCGCCATAAATATACTCGTAACAATACTTTTAATAATGGAAGACACCCATTCCTGCAAAAAAGGCAAATTGTCGCTTAGGATGTTATTCCTGAAAAGGGTCAAGTGATGTATTGAATAATAATAACTCTCCATGTTGTTTATTCACTTATTTTCATACTTGTATACTTTCTATCATATACAGCCTCGTGTCACCTTGCGAAATAATTCAAGACCAGTTAAAATCAGTGAGGAGCAAATATTTCCAATTTGAAGAAGCAGATCTAGTGAACCGTTTGATCGCTGAGACCCTTTCTCAAGGCAGCCAACCTGACCCTGTCGGAGAGGTCCTCAGTCCTATGGAAAAAGTGAACCTACAGAATGCTACCACACTTGGGAAGATTATACAGCCAGAACCACTAAAGGTGATCGTAGATGAAACTTTGAAAGAGTACAGGGATGCTATTATGTGTGATGTGGACGAAGAACAAGGGTTGCCGTTGAGTGGCAGTCATAACCCTGTCAATGTTGAAGATTTGGGCAAAAGGAGCGGCAAGAGGAAGTCGACTGCGCCTAAAAGGACGGGTGTTAGAACTAAAAGGGCTAGAGCTTCCCGTGACTAATTATTTTTTGTTATGTTCAGCAAAAGGTTGTAATGTGTTAATAAAACTAATTTGTTCATTTTTAAATGTTACCTTTAAGGTCGCTATCCCACTGATATTTTACGATCGTTGGCGCTTCTCCAACGTTTGAGCGATTTTCTAGCGGTAAAGAGCCAGCGTTAAGCAGACGCGACGTTACCGTCGCGGTTTGAGGGGTACCTACCCAAAAAACTTACGACGATAACATCCCGTATGCTCAACGTTGGCGCTTTAGCACAAGAAAATCGCGACGTTAATGTCGCTTCTGCGCAACGTTGGCGCTGCGCAGACGTTGGAGAAGCGCTAACGATCGTAAAACGCTAGTGGGATAGGTGCCCAAGTATGTTTTATCATTCACAAATAAACGATCGTTAATTAACCACATTTCTTAAAAAACTTTATTAAATTACACTAGCATCTTCAATTAGCATATTTTCTGTTTGTGTATAAAATAAAAAATAAGTTTCTGGATATATGTTTATTTTATTAGGAACGAAGTTATAAAACAAACAATATAACACGTACAAAAACTACAGTAGAACATAAAATATTATGAATTAGTAAAAAAAAAAACTTTTTTTACCTTGTGTTAGTATTAAAACTAGTTGAGCAAGGCTACCTATCCTAACTGGAACTCTGGAGTACAACTACAAAACAATATTATTGCCCTTATTTCTTTTTTTAGTCTGTTCTGTCTCACTCCTGGGCAAAGGCCTCCCTCCACTCCTACCATCTTTCGCACGCCCAGGCTTTTGTTCTTATTAACCATAAATATTATTACGTTACAATACAAAAATTCGAAGACATGTGACATCCACCAACTCGCATTAGGCCCGCGTGGTGGATTACGGCCCATTGGTCATTCCCTCTTCTAGAGAGGAGGCTTGAGTCCCAACAGTGGGAATATTATAAGGCCGACTATACTATACTATGCTAATACAAAGTGAGTCTCCAATATTATGCACTACTTCATCACGTACACTTCACTGGGGGAGTCCTCAACCGTTCGAAGTCTCCGAAGTTGGTGAACACGCGCCCCCAGTACTTGGGGTCGGCCAGGGTATCCAAATCCTTGTTTATGGGAGGCACCGCTGTTGCATTCACTTTATCCAACTCCGATAGTAATGCTTGTAGGATTTCTGGTTTTCTGTAGGGAAACATTGTCAATTTTAGTAATGTTTGCTATCTTTCAATTTAGGTTTAGACGGACAATTATACAAGGTTATTTGTAAAACACTTAAAACCTTGCAGGTACAACTTTTGTTCTATGACCTTTTACGAAACATAATACATTTACCAAAAACAAACCTACAAGATTTCGTTGTTCTATCTAACACATTTCAACTCTGTATTTTGCCGTATCTACTTACGCCTTCCGCGCACTGTTCTCGTAGTAATAGTAAGCGGGCTTTCGAAACATTGTCATCACACCTAGCAAGCATTCACACCATTTCCGTGTACGTGACATTAGCATATTGATACACCATTATGTAAAGATAATTACGTCCGCACTGCCGAATTTCGCTACAAGAACACGTATGACGCGACGCTAGCGCATCAAGGCGACTGACCGACTAGTGAGGGTCGCCCGTAATTAGGTCAAGTTTATTTTCAACTACTCTCCGCTATTGTACTATCCCTTGCTTCGCATAGACTTCGTAATATTTAGAACGTTCAATTTTTTTTTTGTATGAAAATCTCATGAACTAAAATATGGCAATTTTTTTAAAGTCATAGTATAAAAGTTGTTGTTTATGATGTTCTTAACATAGTCCTGAGAGGTTGCTAGTGTTTTACAAATAATCCTGTATAATCAGAGTTTAGACCTAGGAATTATAATTAAATTATTATTATTATTTTTTTAATATTGATAGGCTCGCGTTTGACCACTATCTCACCTGATGGTAAGTGATGATGTGGACGACGATGGAGCACGCTTGCCTAGAAGTAACCTATTCACTCTAACCTAACCTAGGTATTACGAAACTTGAAACACCTGTCTAGTATTTTTATATAAGGAATCTATGTACAAAATTGCAAAACTGTATTATGAAAATCACAAAGCTAAAAGCCATAACTGGCTTATAACTTTGTGATTTTGTGATACCTGGTTGGCGACATTAATACATGGTTACCGGGCCAACCGGGCGACTGAGGGATGGTTTTGCTCCCGCATCCAGCTGCACGCTGGTTCATGTCCTACCGTGACCTGTTTTGAACTTAGTGTCGGAAATATTTTTTAGGAAAAAATATAGGTAACATGGTTTAAAAGTTATTGGAATCGATTCAGTAACTGATTCTGAACAAACTATATTCAGGCTTCGCGTAAACTAAATTTAATGTTATATATAGGGTGACTGGCAATTATTAGTGTATTATTATTATTATTATATATTCTTTATTGTACACCACATATATAAAAATTCCAGGACAAACATTATAAAAATTAACAACAATGGGCGGCCTTATCGCAGGGCAATTTCTTACAGACAACCTTTGGATGGACTGAAAGAAAGGAGAAAGATATGTGATAAGTGTATCGTACACTAATAATTAAACACGTGATTGTGCTCATGATAACAAACAAATTTTATTATGGAAACAAAGCCGAAATCGCGAAAAAAATATCAGCTGTTAGCTGTTGTTGTGCATTAGGCAAACATGTAATGTACAGCTGTTTTTTTTTTTCGCGAAAAAAATGTATCGTAAACTAATTTCCAGTCACCCTATATATTTTAATTAATGAATTAAATTTTTTATTTAAAAAGTTTCCTGAGAGAATTGCACTTGCGAAAATTGTGTATGGTTCTAATAGCTCTTTTCTGCAGAATAAAAATTGACTCGTATGTCTGCAGTCCGTCTCCATAGCAAAATACTATGAAAACAACAAAAATAGAGTAGCTTCGCAGTATCTACCTTATCTAAATTGACGGATTTTTCTGACAACAGCGTCTGCTGAACTAAACCGACCTGCCAGAGATGTTAAATGAGGACTCATTGTAGCCTCGAGTAAAGCGTGTGGTATGATAATGCGGTAGATCATTTATATATACTGAAAAAAGGAAAGGCCCCAATATTGAGCCTTGTGGTACACCCATTTTGACTTTCAAACCCTGTAGGCCATAATGTTCTAGCTGTAAAAACAAGCTTTTGAAAGATCACAAAAAATCATATCGCGACTTGTGCGTAACATATATTTACACCGTGGAAAGATTTCCACGTACCATAAAGTGACACCAGCGTATAGCATTACGCTGATCATGTAAGACTTTATTCGTGTTAATTTATATCTAACGTTTATACCTAATTTTAGTATGGAATTATGAATTTCAGATATTTGTTCCATACAAAAACTACCGGATGTCAATTTAATTTCACGATTTTGGTTCAATCAGCACTAAAGTGTCCATAAGACTTAACTTACTCTTCAGCCATATTCCTTCTCTCGCAAGGATCTGTAGAGATGTCAAAGAGGCAAGGCGCTTCCAGCGGCTTGCACGGTGTGACTGGAATACTCTTGTCGCACTTTATTGTTGACGCGTCCCTGAAAATGATGATTTAAGGCTCAATTCATTGCGGATCAATAAAGTTTTTATAAAGGGTTTAATTTATTCTCAATCTGTGTAAATTTAGAGAACAGTGGATGGCAATGGCCTTGCGCTTTATAATGTTGCTCCATGATGTGGGTGATATACCCAACCCAAGGAATATAGGCATCATAAATCATGTTAATTAATTCTTGGACTTTGACACCTACCATATTTATGGTTGATTTCCCCAAACTTAAGTGGCAGTAGGGAGGACACATTGTTCACAAAACATATGGTCAATAGAGCCGACATGCTCTGCAGTGACGATCGTGTGCCGGAAAACGCAGTGTTAATAGGCCTTTAACAAAGTGGACCGATGACCTAGTGGGGGTCGTGGCAATCTATTGGACTTCGAGATGCACAAAACCGGTCGTTGTGGGGATACTTGGGCGAGGCTTATGTCCAGCAGTGAAAAATGATAGCAAAATTACCTGAGGCTTGTAATCTTGTCTTTATTAGGCATTTTAGCAATCTTCTCGATGGCCTCGGCGGATTTGCTTTTGTACACTAAATCGAAGTTGTAAGCGCCATCACGACCGTCCGGCCCGTACCAATAGTCCCAAGAACCGTTGTAATTTGTGCCTGAATATAAAATTGTTTGGAAATTATTCTTAACGTTGGAATATTGTTCGCAAAGATTATAGATATGCAGATTCAAATAAAATTCGCGATAATATCCGCTATTAAGATGTTAGTTTTTGTTCTATCGATATTACCTACTTCATTAGATAATACGGGATCCATCATGTCAATTCATGTCTGCGGTGCTTCTTGACCCCGGTGTAGACATTTCACATATTCTCATTGAACACAAAATTTCTAATCAAGTGAAGGTAGGTATATCATACATATGTAGATTTCTATTATTTAGAAATAAGAAAATGCGGTATCCTTAAGTATTAGTTCTAGCATCACAAAACACTATTTTGAATAAAACTTTATTAATACTTAAAATATTGCATTCAAATGATTAAATCAGAAATCGGGGGTTACCTTTATGGAGTTTCCAATTGTCCACAGTAATAGAAGCGAAACCCCAGATGTCATCAATGTTGTGCACGATGTTAGTTCTCTGAGACGGCAGATCTTTGGATAGCGCCTCCCACAAGTCAAAGCCGTCGATGTTTCTATCTGTTAATACACTTATAACGGAACATTCGATTAGAACACGGCCTATTAATTAATATTGGACCGTTCCAACGAGTCGGGTCTTGACAATAAAGGTCAATGCACATAGAGCTGCAAAATGATCAAAAAAATTGAATTGTTAATAAATAAAAGGTGTAAGAGACAGTTCTCCACAAAGTTTAAGGGCTTGCTCAGTAGACGAAACTGAACAAACTTCCACAAATTTTGTATGGTGAGGCTGATTTTTTTTTTCGTTTCCTGAAAAATAATTTTTGTGGAAGGTTAGGTATTCAGTTTCGTCTACTGAGCAAGCCCTAAAAGTTTGTGGAGGGTTGTCCCTTAAACCATGTATACTTGTATATTTTCTATGAATTCATATCTAATGCGCCAAGTGTCTGTTTGCAATGTCGAAATAATAGCTTTTAACTGTGTAAATGAATGTTTGCATTTCTGAAAGAGAGATTTTCACTGGCAGATAGTTGATGTTCTAAGGAGAACTTAGATTATTTTTATTTTTGAAAAGAGAGGCAAAGGAACAACAATTTGAGCTTGTATTAAAATAATAACAAAAAACTAACAGTAAACTACAATGAAAGAAATATGTGACACCTTGTATTGCCTCCTGCAGCACTGTAGATTGTAGGGAGCCAATCAACAATGTGGAACGCTTGATTGGCGACTCGAGACCGTTGTTTTATTAGCGGACTCCACAGTAGCCCTGCGCCCCGGACCCCGCCTTCCCACAGTGTATTTTTTACCTAAAATAAAAACAAACTATGGATGTTTTATTTGATAACTTTACTTGTTACGAATATTTGAAATTCTTCGCTTTATTTTACTATCGTTTGCATGCATTATACACCTGAACCTTTTTCATAAATCACTCGGCCTATTGGTGAAAACAGGAGGTAAATCCGTTCAGTACCCCTAGCCAAGCTACTAATCTGCAATAGTTAACGCTAGTACAAAACTTTAAATGTACGGAAATGACGTCATCTCAACGCTCAGTCACGTGGTCAGAACAAAAGATTCGGCGACGCGGCCAACTCGAAGCGTTCGACGCAAGCGAAAAGGTTTTAACTTGGCTAGGGGGGCAGTACTTTTTGAGTTAATCGCGTTCATACAGCCAGACAAATGCGGTGGAGGACTCAGTTTTATAATAAGTAAGAGATTGGTAATGATTTCCCCTCACCTATAAACAAAAGTGGAGATTATACTATACGCACGAATATTCGTGCGTATAGTATACTATAATCTCCACTTTACGTGCGCAAACGAACGCGTGCGATGAAGGGGGGAGGAAGTTTAGTTTTTTTAGTTTTGTTTTGTTTTTGTGTTTTGTTTTTTTGTTTGTTTTTTTTTTTGTTGTTTATTAATTTGATGACTATTAATTTGATTAATGATACATTGATTTTTTTTTTAGTTTAATTTTATTGTAGGTTTTGACATTGTTTGTTATTTTAATGTTTGATATAGATTATTTTCTTTGATTATTTTAATTCGATTTTGATATTCTATTTGATTTTGATATTTAATTTAATTTTGATGTATTATTTGATTATTTTAATTTTATTTAATGATTTAATTTTTACCTATGTTGCTGTGCCCTTACAGGGTCCATAAATGTTCCTTAGCTCTAAGCCTATTGTAACATCTTTGATCACATTATGGTATGCAAATAAATAAATGAAATGAATGAATGAAATGAGTACCACTCCAAGAGTCAACTGATGTTCGTACGCTAATTGGTAACATACATTGTATAGGTTTAGGTATATGTAAACATAGTCGTATGCGACACTATGCTAATAAAGCTACGAACACAGCTTATCTATCTTTACTTAAACTAAGTGCTATAGGTAAGTATGTACGTGATATGCTGGTGTAAGTACATCACGATTAGGACTTTCAATACCGGTATTACGGGATCCCGTAATACCGTGATCACGGATATATTTTGGTCTTTTTTCAATCACGGTATTGACGAGCCAATACCGTGATTACGGTATTACAATCTTTAATATATATTATTGTGTTTTGTTGTAATAAGTAGTAAGAAGTTGTATTATCTAATATAAATAACGATGTAATATTATTCTCACACTTATATTAAGCGCCAACTCTTCGCGATACGTCGAACCATAGACTAAAATGGTCTGAATAACGCGTAGTGTTATAGGCCCTATACGACGTTATTGTTCTGTTAGTCAGTATCGCAAAAGTGCGCGGGAAACACGTGCATGTGAACTTGGTCATTGTGTATTTTTGATAAGTTTGTAATCTTGACGAGCAACATGGTACATAATATTAATACTTGTATTTTATGGGTTTTGACTCAATTCTCAACGAATCACGCGATCGTATTTTTTTTTGTAAAAACTAATGTCGAATTACGAATTCACAACAAATTGAAGCATCTAAAATTGTATCATTTTCCACTTTGTTTAATATCACTTTTTACTTTAACGGATCACGTTATCGTTATCCGTTAGATCTACAATTCAAAAGTAAAAATTGAATATTTGAGCGGTTTGGATGTGTCATTCTTTTTTAACTTCAAATATTATTAATTTTGTCTAATTAGTACTTATCGTATTACTACTTTCGTGTTCGAAGAACCGATTCAAAATTATACATTTAATTGGTAGTTTGGTACAACAATTACTGTGAGATATTTTTTTTTTAAATTGAGATAAACTAGTGCTTGACTGCGATCCCACCTGATGGTAAGTAGCGATGCAATCTTTGATGGTGAGGCGCACTAGTTTATTAAGAGCCTATTCACTCTAGCCTTGAAGACACCCAAATTATAATCGGACGGGAAGACCGCAGAAGGCAGACTGTTCCAGTCCTTCGACGTACGCGGTATAAACGACGAGGCGAAACGCTTAGTCCGGACCGTAGAGGTTTCAACAACGTAAGGGTGAATATTCGCCGTACGTCGAATAGATATTAATATAATAATAAGAAAGACACGAGTCTTGACGCTTGCTGACCTCTAAGGGCAGTATAGGTACGCATCGAATGTATCAGCCAGTAAACTATAGGTACGACAGGGCCATGCTTACTTGAACCTTAGAACTGCGTTTTAACCTTATTAGAAATGTCTTAAAAAAGTTACAGCGTCAAGTAAGCCTAAACCTTACGCAGATCTATGATTTTAATCTACCTTATTTGCTAATTACCGGTAAACAATCAGTATGGCTTACTAGAACCTTATTAGAACGGTTAAGAGAGAATAAACACTGATTCGAAAACAGAAATATTTAACTTTTCAATCGTGAAAATTACAGACACAATAGAAAGACAATAGGTGCGCGAACGCTTGGGGTTTAATGAATTAAATGGTTTTATTAATTTCCTAATTAAAGTTCATAGGAACTTTAACAGGGTTTGACAGGGTTTCAGTCAAGCACTAGTTTAAAAAAAAACCTTGAGTTCAATACCGTGATCACGTGATCACGGTATTAAAAATTCTAATACCGGTATTGAAAAAGTCCGGTATTTGAAAGCCCTAATCACGATGTACCTACTACTCTCAGAGCTCTTTCTTTGTCGTAGTTCCATGGGCCCTCAATACGATACGACCTAAGAGAAATTAGGCGTAGGCCTATCGTGCTATAGATTTGTAAGTACCTTAATAGATGAATATACTTTAGTCAAAAAACATAATGCGTCGCGTTCGCGTTGTGAACTCGCGAATTCGCGATGCTCCTACTCTACGCGAGTGTGAGTTGTGCCTAACGGAACATTTCGGCGAACTGCATTTGATAGGTATGTATTCATGTACGTATATATGTTCACGCCATTGAATTTAAAAGACATTGACCTCTGAGTTTGTTTCGGTGATTCTCACGACCTAGCTAGGGTAGTGCACCTTGCACTTGGCTGACTCAATATCATATTCATCATCCTCCTGCCGTTATACCAATTTATTTAGGTGTCGACGCAGTTCATCTTCTAGATCATACATCTTTATTAGCTGCCATCGCAGAGTTCAATTCAATATCAGCGGCGATTTATGTTTATAGTCTGTCTAAAAAGTCAACCGACTTGGGCATTTGTATAATATTTAATTATTTAAAAAATACTTATTATTGATACTTTTTATAAGGTTCTACTAGGAGTAAATAATGATCAATATCTCTTAATCAACCTTGATTATTGAACCAGCGTTGCCGACATCAGATTTCATTTTGCCCTAATACGAGTAATTACACAAGTCGGTTGATTTATTAGACAGACCCTAGTTAAGTGTTGTTTGTTCTATTTCGGAACCTAGTAAGTTTTTGTTTAACAAAAGAAAGTAAATTTAGGAATCAACGTTGATCTTCAGAAACAAGAACGTGCGATGAGCGATCATGGTAGGTGTATAATAAAACTACAAGCGGGATGAATATGATAATTTAAGGGTGAATAGAAACAAAACTTCAATAATAGTCTAAGATCCGATTAAGAACGACCTTCACCGGTCTGTTTAATGGATGAAACGTTTTTTATGACAAATTTAGTATATTAAATAATATAACGCGCGTGGGTTGCCTAAGAAATTCCTGGCAAACTATTTTTGTTTTTTGAAAAATGCACCGGTGCACCGAATAAATTTAATACTAACCGAAAGTATGAAGCCTAGAACATAAAAACTTTGGGTTGCCTATTTGTTTCCTGGCATAACTATGGGTTGCCAGGTATAAACAGTACCCCTATTATTATGTCAATACTAGTAGTACCCACTTGTTTGTATAATCGCTGTATCATTACGAATACGATGATATATGTAAGTTTGTCTGCAAAAAATCTGGCATGAATAACGGTTGGGCATTGTTAAAAAAAAAAAATCAATTTTTAATTAATAATATTTTGGCCAGGAATTTCTTAGCTCTTAGGCGCGTTATATTATATAATCGTACTAAATTTGTCATAAAAAACGTTTCATCTATTAAACAGACCGGTGAAGGTCGTTCTTAATCGTATCCTCTACTATTATATTAGGACTGTCAGTTAATAGCTTAAGTACCTAATATAGATTTGTAATAAAGCATTGATTTTATTTTTAAATATTCCTACTAATACTATACAAGCGAAAACAATTCGTCTGTCTGTTAAGTTTACGAGCTCTAACTACTGAACGATTTTAATGTATAACATAATTTAATTCTAAAAAAAAAATTATAACTTTTGATTGACTTACCCCTTTGAAAGGATAGTTGGAGGCAGCATTGGCATTGAAGCCTGCAGCAGGTCCACCATTGTCAGAGCTGAACAAAATGATTGAGTTCTCCAGCAAACCCTTCTTCCCTAACGATTCCACCACCTTGCCCACCGAATCGTCCAGCTTTGTTAGCATACCTGAGGGTGTTGTAGATGTTTGAGACACACAACAAGACAACTAAACATTTTTCTTCTGTAATACTTACGAAATGTTTATTCAAAAGATTATATATCTCGATTACAAAAACAGTTGTACTTAAAACATTGGCAATCCTCAGGACTATGTTACTAGAAAAAATAACATCGTAACAACTTTTGTTCTTAATCTATGGTTGCGTTGGTTATCTACTCTTTGGGTAGATTAGGTACGGGGGCAAAGGCCGGTACTGGTCTAATTTTTTTTTTTTTAAATTAAATTTATTTAGGTTCATTACGTCAGTGAAGTTTCGCTTCACAGTTTAATTTAACCCTGGATACCTAATACGACATTGACTAAGGTCATGTGGTCTTTATCATTTATAAAAAATAATAGTTGTTAATATTAATTATGCAGGTCTTTGATTCTCATTACAATGTTACGTAGTAACTTGTAATCCGATAATGAACGCTGTGGTGCATTGGCACATTATCTAAAATGTTTAAAATTACATCTGCCTGGGTATCAATACTCACTGATAAATAGGTACAATATGACCCTGTATGTTGGGAATGTAAATATGACCACTTAATTATTACGTTTGTAACCAAATAGAGCAAAATTGAAATTGTAGGTACAGGTAGAACACACGGACCTGCGTATTTCCTCCTCTGCGTATCGTTGATGTGGGAGAATCTGTCAATGACATCATCTGGTGCTCTCAAAAATTCTGAGGGGTTTCCACTGTGCATCGCAGAATGTGCTACCATCAGAAATAATGGCTGGCTTTTGTTGTGTGCATTTACCACCTGGAAGCAAAGGTACCATCATTACAATCAGAGTGTGATTGATGCTTAATTTTATATTTTAAGATAGTTGACTCCAGCACTCACTACCGACTTAAGTGTAGACTTAGGCCTTAGCTAGACTTGACGGAAGATCGGACGCTCCGCATAGTGTGGTTGCTATTTATATTTTTTATGCAATATATTGACGTTCTGTCGATGTCGCCGACGGGATTTCCGTCAAGTGTGGCAAAGGCCTTAGCATTGTGCATGTGAATTTGATTATAAATGACCATATTTTATACTTATATGATTTATAAGCTTAATAGTAAAATTTTGTTAAAAAAAAAAACGGGAAACAAAGACAAAAAGAGAGATATATTTTTTTTGTTTTGTTTTTTTTTTAAAGCGTGTACAGCTCCGCTTCTTTAGGAGGTTGAGACGTGAACGTGGTCTTCTAAGCTAACTTTTTGTATGGTGAATAATTTAAAGTTAGAGTAACTGGGAAGGACTTGGGGCAGGCCTTTGCCCAGCAGTGGGACAGTAACGGCTAGAGAAATAAAATCTTTTAAATATTTGAAAATGATATAAATTGTTTCTTATATTAATTGATCGTTATATCAAATAAAATTATAGATTGAATTGTTATATCTTGTAATTATTAGAGATTTGGTAATATAAATAATAAACCTACACCATATAATACTTACCTAACCCTAAAGGGGTCATTGGTTATTGCTAACCAGAACATTTTTACCTTAGATAGGTAAAAATGCTCTGTTTAGCAATAACTAAAAAAACAGATTGCATAACTCGCCAAAATGTTGGCAGAAACTAATGATTTATTTCCGCAAATTAGTGGATTGTAAGGAATGCCCACAATGACTCCTCAACTGTTTTTAGTTATTTGCACCTTGGATGAAGCTAATTAGTTGACAGATAACTAACATTTTTTAATTAGTTCCTACTTATTAAGGCTTCGCTAAGCATGTTTGCTGTTAATTAAAGCTACATTTCTTACTTTGATGGCTTCTTTGGTGTAAATGTCCGTCGCATACTGACCGAACAGGTCATCAGCTATCTCGAACCCTAGACAAAAAATGTTAATAATTGTATCAAATATATATAAATTTCGTGTCACAGAGTTTGTTATTGAACTCCTCCGAAAAGGCTTAACTGATTTTTATGATTTTTTTGTTTATATTTGGTAGGTCTGAGAATAAATGGGTTGTCCATATAAATTATATTTGATTTTTTACCTCTCCGGAAGTCGAAGCCCCATGTATTAAGCTCCATATTGGTGTGGTCATATAAATCGATCTTTCCAGTCCAGAACCCGACGTGGGAGTCAAATCTAGAAAGAGAATTAGATATTCAAGTTTACGGTAAACGAAAACATTGAGTGTAGTAGTATCTAGAGTAGGAACATAAACAGAAGTTAATCGACGAAACGTTAGTCGACCATTGGCAACATTGTTGCCATTCAGGGCAGAACCTTGATAAGGTTGGCATGGGAATGTGGGGATTGGCAGAAGAAAAAATATTTCTACGTTCAGGCTCAGCAATGGGCAAAGTCGAGCTATGAATTATGATGTTCTTGACACGAAGGAAGAGTTATACATTAGTGACATTAATCAGGCTTTTAAAATCAATGCAGTTTGTCAACAACTGCGATTAATACGACGATTTGACATAAATATATAAATATTTTTTTTTTAATAAAAATTAAAAAATTTACACTTTCACCGGTGTCTTCTTATACTAACCCTCGGTTCAAAGGTAGGTATTCCTTCTTGTAATGACCCAAGTGCCATTTTCCAACTAGATGCGTCTTGTAACCCAGATCTTTAAGGTACTGCGGCAGTATTTTCTCAGATAGAGGAAGGCCCCTTGGCTCTTCACCACGTATGACACCGTGTTGCATTCCTGGGAACAGGATCAGAATTATTACTTTTGTCACGTCCACTTTATAGAATCGCACATTAAAAGGTGCCTCTGTATTAGGGATTAATTACTAACACAACAATTTATTTGTCAGTACACTTACATCCTGACAATGGGTCTATTAATCGAACAAATGACTCTCGAAATTAAATTACCGAACCTTATGATAATATCTACCACTTACCATCATGTGAGATCAAAGTCAAAAGCCGAGCTTGCGAGCTCACCAAAAGTAGAAATCTTATCAAAGATCTGTTTAAGAGGTAAATATTTTTTCTGAACAAATTACGTGGGGACAAGCCAACCTCTCCACTACTGCACCAAATAAAAAACACCAAATGTACGATACATTTACAATTGGTGAAGAGAGTTCCACACTGTTGAAATAAAATAATTGCAGGGTCAGTTAAACTTCCAAGATCAATTTGTTTGTAACGACATCAGCACATAATGTACTCACCAGTATGTATAGGATATTTGCCAGTCATGAGCGCAGACCTGGATGGGGTGCATATAGGAGTCACATAGTAGTTCTGCAGCACGAGGCCGGAGTACGCCAGAGCATCGATGTTCGGCGTGGGAATCTGGTTCGAGCCGTGGAAGCCCACATCGTTCCAACCCTTTAACGTAACAAAGAATTACAGTTGTAATTTTTTCATCGATACTACAGCTCTTTCAGTCGAAAAATAATACACACAACTATACAATGTTTTCACTTTTGTCGTTTCTTTTGGACATATACTTAAATCCCGTATCAGTGCTCATACTGTATCTATGCTGTTCTCGAAGATGGATGCCAAGTCCTCAATGAATATATCATTTGAATTCTTTGTTTGAACTCCTTAACTATAAATATTTCATCATACCTATCTCGATTAACATGTTAAGCAATATTGACGAAGCTTCAGGATGATTGATGGAACTAATTTGAAGATGAATCTGGAAGGTAGGTACCGAGATTACATAATAAAACCATGAGTGTATCCATGTATTCGCATAATGAAGTTGTCATGATATACACTCTGGCTATAAATGGATTTAACCTTTCAGTTACCGTCAATTTGAGACACAATAGTAAGACAATAGACGTGCGAGCGCCGACGTTCGCTTGGGGTTTAATGAATTATGTCCTATAGAGTAGACTCATCTGGGTACACAACTATTGAAAATAATAAAATAGGACAGCTAATATACACAGGCGAGATTAATTCACAATTGGGTTTTCTTACAGCAAACCTTAGGTACATATTATATATTTATAGAAATATTACGCATAAGGACAAATAACATAAATCATACAACTAAAAATATACACAATATATAAACATAAGTACTACGAGTATATTTAATAAATAAAACCCATACATACATATTTAAGGGTCATGTTGAGAGGAAATGCCCTTAATGTGAGTAGAAGAGAATGCCACAAGTGCATAGCTCAAACAGTGAAAGATCCATTGTATAAGGACTAGAGGAATGGGGAGGAAAACGAAACACCAGAGTGGATGATGAGCGACAAGGTCTTCTTCTTGGAAAAAAATACACAAAGCGTTCAAGAAGATACAAGGGGGAGTTGAGATTTTGAAGAACAGAGAAGAGAAAAGTAAGTGTCCCTGCACAAGGGTCACAAAAAAAGCCACTTCAAGCTTCTTTTTGAGGAGGCCTTTTTTGTCGTGAGCTTCAGCTTTTTTTGTGGCCGCTTCTAGCTTTTTTTGTGGCGGTTTTTTGTTGTGGCCCATGTGTGGGGACACTAAGAGTGTGGCAATCCTGATGCTGCCGAACAGGCAGCCACTGCAATTGTCTTCGTAATTCCGACACTTAGTCGTACTTTCAAAGGCCAAAAATGAAGCAGATACAGAAATTTTGAAAATGATCCAGCTTATCAAGAAGTTCCTCAGTAACATAAAGGAAGTAGACATCAGTGTAGTCTAGAATATGTACCTACAAGAAGAGACTGAGCAAGAGTAAGTTTAATTGAGATAGGCAGGAAATTCTGGAGACGTTTTAGTGACTGAAACGAGCAATTCTATGGTAGGAAAACACCGAAGTTTTTAAATTATTTTGAATAGGGATTTAAAATAACTTTAATTTCACAAGTCACTATAATGAAGAAAAAACTGGCCAAGTGCGAGTCGGACTCGCCCATGGAGGGTTCCGTAGCAGCAAGTAATATAATATAAAAGTTCTTGTAGTTCGTTGTAACTATGATCGATGTTTTAATAAAATTGTAGTTTTTTAGATTTATGACGTATTAAAAAAAAACTATTTACTGTATCTCGTTCAAACCAATTTTCGTTGGTAGTTTGCATTGTAATGTACATCATATATTTTTTTTAGTTTTATCATTCTCTTATTTTAGAAGTTACAGGGGGGGGGGGGGGGGGACACACATTTTACCACTTTGGAAGTGTCTCTCGCGTAAACTATTCAAGTTAGAAAAAAATGATATTAGAAATCTCAATATCATTTTTAAAGACCTATCTATAGATATCCCACACGTATGGTATTGACGAAAAAAAAAAATTTTTGAGTTTCAGTTTTAAGTATGGGGACCTCCAAAATTTATTGCTTTTTTTCTATTTTTGTGTGAAAATCTTAATGCGGTTCACAGAATACATCTACTACTTACTAAGTTTCAACAGCATAGCTCTTATAGTTTCGGAAAAAAGTGGCTGTGACATACGGACGGACAGACAGATAGACAGACAGACAGACAGACATGACGAATCTATAAGGGTTCCGTTTTTTGCCATTTGGCTACGGAACCCTAAAAAGACAATTTGCGTTTTTTATTGGTTTTGGCTTTGGGTGTGTCCACGGAACAATTTTTTCTTTTCCGTGGATGTGTCTGTTGGTTCCGTATCTATAGACCAGTCGGCACAACATTAGATAACGATAAGCCTTGCAACTTGAGCTACTTGCTCAAGTTCAAGGGTCTTTTAATATAACATCGCAATTTCAATATACTTAACGCAATACCCAGCTTATACTGGTTTTGTTACAACCAATACTACTATCTAGCTCTACGTCTGTGATAGCGTGATGGTTGATTAGATAGAAATGAAAAAAAAAAGTGTTGCTCGGACCCCAAATAAAAGGGGACTAGGCCCCTGACCCTAGTACAGGCCATGGTCCGGTGCGAGGAGGAATGGCAGGGAACGCTTCTTCTGCGAAATATGCAGTAATGGTAGCAAAAGAGGGGGCCGCATGCGCGCGGAAACGGCCCTCACGCTCCAGCCACCAGGAATCCGATCCCGTTTTGACGTGACAACGTCTTAAATTAGGTTGCGGCTGGGAGTCACTTATGAAAAAGTGTAACGCTCGGTAACGTTACGATGAGTCACCGAACGAGAGAGAGGCCCGCCGAATGCCTTGCGTCTCTCTCCCACTCAACTATGATCGGTCTGCCGCGCGCGCAGCACTAGAGAATTAGGCGCATTGAATCGGCGCATGGACGTTGTCACGTAAAATCTTCGCCCGTAAAACCGACTTTACAGGCAACCATTTTTTTCAGCCACCGTAGGCGTAGGCTTACGGACGGCGAGCAATGGGTAGCACGCCGTTGGGTCACCCGATAACCGTCCTGACCGAGCCCAAGTCGTACCCTGCGTGCCTCATTAAGATGTCAGCAAACCGTAGGGGCCCGGCAGGGTTGAAGCCTACTGGGACCTTGGATTAAGTGAAAATGAACTTCGGGGCCCTGGAACGCAAGGTAAAGAATGAACATACGAGTGGGTTTTAGTCTGTAAAAGTCTGACATGCCCTCTCGCTCCACCCAAGAGCGGGAGAAATCATTGGATGATTTAACCCGCGATGGGTGCCCGCGGTGCGAGCCGCGGCGGCGCACTTTTGTTTGGGGCAGCTTAACGCAGCGTCGGCCCTTATACAAACCATGAAAATAATATAACTGCTTGTCTAAAATGTCAAATGTTTAAGTATTTGACGATCTTTAGCTGCACAGCTGTATCAATAAAGGTACTTATGCAATATGTATATGTATCTTTCTTTATTGACATAAGAAAAATGTAGGTATTCCAGTTAAATAAACAACATTTTTACGATTATATCGTGATAGTGTAACCACGCTAATAATATTCGTCGACCGTAGGTTCAATTGAGGTAAGGGACAAAATACCCAAAATGAGTTAAGTATACAGTTTTGTTCAGAATTTTTCGCTCTATCGAAAGGTGTATATGAAAAAATTCTAGCTTAAGAAAAATATCCCTTACCCTAATGATTTTTGGATCCAAATTTCGAATAACAATGTATCTGAAAAACTATGCAATATAGGAACTTGAAATGATGTAGGTAATTATTGCCGCCAATCCACTTGAAATAAGGTAAGGGTCTTCCCAATCAACGAATTATTAATAAATTGAATCCAACGCAGAGGTCAATTTAATGTAAGGGACGAGACTACAAGATACTTGGTCAGTAAGGGACATTACTAACAAAATACGTTGTTGTAAGGGACATCTATTTTCTTAAATAGCTAATTTATTTAAATAAATGTTACACGTGTAGATAGAGCACTAAAATACAAGATGATGTGTGAAATCAGACCCGAAAAAGGTTAATAAGAAAAAAAGTTATATGCGATTTAGTCCGAAAAAAAATTTTGTCGGCTTCTTCTGAAAAATCGTATTTTGTCCCTTACCTCAATTGAACCTACGGTCGACGATTATTATCGTGTGCAGTGCGTGTCCCATCACTGACAATTTATTTTATGGTTCTGTACGGGCTTTAACTGTAGGTAGAGGATTTATCGTCGGAGATATTAACCGGTTTATGAATTAGATTAGGGTTGTTATTTGTCCCGATACGTCACATGTCACCGTTATCAGCAGTGGTGTCCCGGCGGCGTCCCGACAAGCTATAAAATGTCCCGACAAACAGTCAAGCGCAGTTTTTAAAAATTGCCCACGTACACGAACGAAATTGCTTGGGAGTCGACACCGTGGAAGCTATTCTTCAATGTAAAATTAATTTTCACATGAATTGTGAAGAATTTTATAAATTCACAAAAGGACAATTACTGTCCCAAATAAAATCATCCGTTAAATATAAAAAGGACTGAATTGATGTTAATTCATTGTTAATAAGTTATCCTCGATAGTTAATAAATGAATACTTAAAATCCCAAATGGTTTTAATTTAAAGTTTCCTTTTTTTTTAATTTGCGACTTTTTTACCGACAAACACAGGAAATATTAAAAATAAGAACCCCCAAATTGTAATTGTCCCGACGGGGTCTTGGGGATTTATGGCAACCCTAAATTAGATAGGTACCTGTTTTTAATTTGAGGCCTGTTTGTTGCATGTTATTCGGGTCATTGCTCGGTTAATTAACACGAGGGTAGGCGGGATTATTTAATGTTGATAATGTGCATTTATTTATAAACATTGAGTAAGATCGCGTGGAAAGATCGATGCATAAAGACCAATGAATAACATAAGAAAAAATGACTTTAAAAGAGTATTTATGCTTAAATTATATGTTTAAATAAAATAAGGTTTAATTTAATCTAAGACGCCGCACTGACCCTATTTCTAATTTTTTAGTCATTAACGAGCGAAGTTTTATGTGCACAATAAGTGTATAGTAAGTGCTACTTACTACTGCAGGTGTAGGAACTACTGTACCTGTGTTTACTCTAAAGCTTTTTATGTTTTTGGTAGATACCTATATCCGATTTTAAAAAACATCTTTTCAGAGATATTATTATTTTCTTATTTATTGAGAACTTCCAAGCATATCTTTCACTATTCTTATGGGTATACGTAACCCCACTGGACCTTTTCTTATTGTGCAATAATCTAAGAATAAATAAATTTTAAATCTTAAGCCACTTTTCACTTAAAAAAATTAGATGAAAAAATATTACTCACCAAGTCGTCAGCCAAAAAGATGACAATATTCGGCCTCACGTCAGCCGAAGCTCGACACAGCACTAGACAGACACTCAGTAGCAACAACATGCTGCGTCGCTCTCCCGATTACGAATGAGAGCTAACACAACGCGAACTAGGCTATCTACAAGCGCGGTGCATGGTAATGAAGGTACATCCTTATGGTTCATTTAGCGCTTTAGGTCACTGACACAGCACTGGTACTTAATACGAGTATAATTTGCTTTTAAAGGAACTACAATGCGTTCCAAATAAGAATATGGACGATTTTAACACCATATTGTAAAGTCGTACTGTCAAATCACTACTGGTAGGGTGAGCTAAACAAGATTTTTTTAAAGTTTATGTTAAGTACTTATTCATAAACGAAATAAGTTAAATAAGAATCCAGAAGGTACCTCTACCATGAGTTTAAAGCAATAGTATTACTCCATACCGACTACGTAAATATTTTGTATGGCAAATTTTGGTTCCGTAAGTGACCGCTAGAGGCGCTGTAAAATTTTCCATACAAAATACCTATTTGCGTAGTCGATATCGAGTATCGACAAATACTATTGCTTTAAACCCTAGGGGTATTCTTCAATTTTGCTCATCTCTGCGTCACTGTATGAAGTGTCTGAGTAGTGCCAAATGGAAGAAAAGCAAATTGTTCGTAACAATGAAACTAAGAAAGAAAACAGTTTAATTTTTTAAACTAATTATAATTACGTCTTAAACAATAATATTTAGATAATTTTGATTAAACAATAACGTTTTTACTTCACCGAGATTTAACTAAGACTTACTTAGTAAAACAAAACAAAAAAAAATTCGTTATTGATACGTTACGTTTTCTTTGCAAACCGTAATCAATCAACATTTAACAGATCGAGGTAATTGACTTTCCTATACTTATAACGCATAGTATATTTGGATATTTATCGTAGGTTCCAATCATCACGGTAGACCAAGACGAGGGTGTAGAGATGAACTTGGCTCTTACCGGAGGTGCCTGTAGATAATGGGCTAACTAACCTCGGGAAGATCCAATCCGATCAAGATAATTGTAGCAGATGGATGGACCTTTTGTTTTTCGTGTCCAGAAAAAAAAAATTGTGGAATGTTGTTCAGTATCGTCTACTGAGCAAGCCCTTAAAGTTTGTGGAGGGCTGTCCCTTACACCTTGTATATAAATAAGCATACCGTGGTCCTAGAACGCAAAAGGCAACTGTAGGACACAGGTAGGTTTTAGGTAAACATCAGAATGACTGACGGAGTTATCTTATAGGTATATAAAAGGAGAAACTGTCATATCAACGCACAGCCAAAACTATTAGGACTTGGATATCTATGACGACGACGATATTTTGCACAAGCTTTACCTTTATGACGACGTAGACAAGCAAGGGATTCTTCAAAATTCACCCCCTAAGATGATGAAACGTGGGTCCAATGTTAGTATAGAGAAAACTATTTTTTTTTATTTATGATCGGATAACTTATAATTTTTTTTTAGTTCATTTATGATCGGATTCGTAATCATTCTTGTAAAGAAAGATGGAAACTTTATGCCAGGATGCCCGATAGGGGATGAGATAGCATTTGGAGTAAATTAAATGCTTCATGGGAAGAAAATTGTTTTTTATCCTTTTTTGTGTTTGAAATCATCTGTATTCACCACAGAACGCGCTCAGCGTATTTCATCTAAACAATAAAACCGAAGATATTTTGCCTGTCAATAATTGCATTTAGCAATTATTTGTGTTGCTTGCGAACACATGCAACGACCGCTAGATATCACCGGGCGTCTCATCAAGTATCGCCATGTAAATAGGGAAAGTAGTTATAAATAAAGTTTGCTGATCATATTAATTCATCCATAAATTACGTCACACGAATTTCATGATTTTTTGCCGTCCTTGTCACAGCTGGTCACATTTGTGAAACACCCCCCCTCCCTAATATGACGTCACATATTTTACAAAACATTTAGAAATTATTGAAAGAAAACAGCGGTTCCGAAATTAGTTTTATTTCCATTTACATTGTGACATTGTTTCATCCGCGAAAGTCAGAAGTCAACTGTCACAGTCATAGTCACAAACGAAATAGAAACAAAGAAATCGCAATGCGTTTGGTGGCATTTATCAAAGGGTGCCTAGGCGGTCGGCGCGTAACACAAGTAGAGCGAGTGGTCGACAAAACAATTAGTATCTTATATATATACAGATATAGTTGTGTATGTCTTTGAGGTTTTCGTAAAGTACCTAATAGTTTAGAGATCGTATTTAAACACTTACATTATAATAGATTTTGAAATGTGACGTCACGAAATTTAGGGCCACTCGCACCCCCTCCCTCCCGCTTAAAGTGTGACGTAATTTATGGATGGCCCTTATTCGATCACTTTCAGATACCTATTATACGACAAAGTAAAGGTAGACACAATAAATAATTTTTGATTTAATTGAATATAATTTTACCTCTATTGTATTTACGCCCTTATAAAAAAATTACTAAGTAGTGGCTAAAATAATAAAGACGGAAAAAGTGATAACGAAATTCAATAATTAGGTTTATTATTTTCCAGAACTAGTACCTAATTTGAAAAAAGGGTTGTAGATGATAAGCAATAGCTAGTAGAGATGAAATCAACCCTTTATCATATTTCAAAACGTGCTGAAAAATAAATTGTAGCAAATCAAACTATTTGCTAGAATTTATTTTTCACTTCAGCGTAAAGGTTTTTTTGGTCTAGTTTACGAAGCTAAATAAATGGAGTCGCCTCTTGCCAAAAAATGCGGAAAATTTGGTAAGTATTAATTCACTACAATTTGCCAATTTTTAATTTTGAATACTAAACTAATTAATAAAACAATCATTTTTGACCTGTTGTGACGATTTGCTTGGTGTAAAATAAGGAAAATTGTTTGAATTTTACTATCCGGTATCCGGCCGGATAAACAAAACAAGACCCAATAGGCCGGATACCGGATATCTGTTTCATCTCTAATAGCTAGCTCGCCATCCGACGGTCCATCCAGGCAGGCCGAGCCCAAGTAGTCGACGGCACGTAGTGTTTTACGCGTGCCTCAAGGAGATGTCAGTAAAACCGTAGGGTTCGAAGCAGAGCCGAAGCCTACTGGAGCTATGGGTCGTACGAAAGGGAACCCCGGGGTCCCGGAACGCAAGGCAAGAAGGAATATAGGAGCGGGTTTTAGTCAGTAAGGGTGAGGCCAAATGAGCGTAATTTTGTGCATGCATTTCTACTGCGGCAGATAACTCATCTTGCGTCGCCGTGTGAATGAAGCAGGACTTTTGTATGAAACTAAATGCAGCAGAAATTACGCGATCGAAAAATTCTGCGACTCACGACTCACACAATTATGCTCGTTTGGCCTCACCCTAATAGTCTGCACGCCCTCTCGCACCACCTTAGAGTGGCAGAAGTCATAGGATGATTTACACCTAAAAAGTCATCGTTTACCATCAGGTGAAATAGTGGTCAAACGTGAGACTATCAATAATGAAAAAATCTGATATTACTTTCATTCACAAAATGTATGTATATTATCGATGTGTGATATTTTCGCATCAGGCAACAGCGCTCCCGCCGCCGCCGGGATTCCGATCCCGATTTCCAGCCACCGTAGGCGCGGGCTTGCGGACAGTGAGCAATGGGTAGGTCGCTGTCCGGCCGTCCGGTAACTGTCCGGACCAAGCCCGAGTCGTCGACGGCGCGCATTGTTCCCGCGCGCCTCAAGGAGTTGTCAGCAACAGCAGGGGTCCAGCCGGGTCGAAGCCTACTGGGGTCAGGGTTATCCGAAAGGGAACTTGTGCCCCGGTATGAAGGCTTGAAGGAACGGGGTGGGTTTTTTAGTCAGTAAGAGTCTGACACTATCTCCCGCTCCGCCCAAGAGCGGGGGTTGTCATTTGATGAACTACCCAACCAAAAAAAAAAAAAATGTAAATTATTATACAGGATTATTTGTAACACACTAACAACCTTGTAGGACTGTATTACTAACATCATAAACAACAACTTTTGTTCTATGACTTTTTACAAAACATAAAAAATATACCAAAAACAAACCTTGTAGATTTCGTTATTCTATCTAACACATTTCAACTCTGTATTTTTTTGCCGTATCTTCTTACGTCTCCCGCGCACTGTTCTCGTAGTATTAGTAAGCAAGCTTTCGAAACATTGTCATCACACCTAGAACGCATTCGCACCATTTCCGTGTACTCGACATTAGAATATTGATACACCATCATGTAAAGAATTACGTCCGCACTGCCGAATTTCACTACAAGAACACGTATGGAGAGACGCACCCGCATCAAGGCAACCGATCGACTAATAAGAGCTGCCCGTAAATAGGTCAAGTTTATGTTCAGCTACCCTCCATTATTGTACTATCGCTTGCTTTGCATAGTCTTCGTAATATTTAGAACGTTTAATTTATATCTAACTCCTACCTACCTGGATAACTGAATTGCTGTACAATTAATTTCGTGTGTTTTTTAAAAAAAATGGTTGATAGGTAGGTATCCCATAGCTTCTATTCAATAACTGAATTTCTAAATAAAAAAACATGTCAGTGCTTCCACTTCAGGAATGGTTTGTAGTCTAGTTAAAGTTTGTATTTAATTATATTTTTATTAAACTATTTTAATGTGTGTTTAAAATTTAAATTAAAAAAAAAACATTGATATGTTTATTAAGAGTTGTGTTTTCAAAGTCTATGACTTTTAGAACTTTAATGCCAACAAAATAAAATTGTCAATAATTGTATGTTAACAAATATCTCCGTTACTATGTACATACCAAATATTTGCTTGCTAATACTCAGCATAACATGTTTGTTCTTATCTACTCTTTTTTACCATCTTGTATGCCGTGTTTTTAGCAAATAAATATTATTATTATAAATATTTTTATTTTTGTATGAAAGTCTGATAAACTAAAATATGATCAATCTTTCAAAGTCATAGAACAAAAGTTGTTGTTTATGATATCCTTATCATAGTCTTGAGAGGTTACTAGTGTTTTGCAAATAACCCTGTAGGTATACTAAATTACCTATGTGAATTATACTGATACTAAGATCTTCTAAGTTAAGAAAAATATGTAAATTAGAAACTTAGTAGGTACCTACTCACAGTTTGAAATTAGAGTTGTGATATAACCCCTCGAGCGCCGATTGTATATACGTCTGTACAACTTGAAGACCTTGAAAAACGCTTAATTTTCATTTTGTACACACGTCTGTACGAAACTTATTTGGCCGAAAATATAATTCCATATTTATTATATTATTTGTTTTTCCTAGAAAAAACCAAAAAAAAATATATTTTTTATTTATTTTATTGGTGATTTACGTAAACACGGCAATTTTCCGGGTCATTAAACTCTGGCGCTCGAGGGGATAATTACGTTTTCATGGAACACTCAATGGGAAGAATAATAATTATTTGAGTAAAATATCTCATCAAAAGACATTTCTCTGGTTTTTAGGTTTATTTATTTTATTGGGGACAAAAAACGGTTACAAGCAAGAGAAAATACACAAAAATCCTTAAAGCTAGATGCACAAACATGTAATCTACTCCAATTTCCACATCTTAACATAATTATGAATAATAGAAGTGAAGGACTGTGGTAAGAGTTTACAAAATACAGTGCCTTCTGCGTAATAATTAATTTATATACTTAATCATAAAATTGAAAATTTTGTTTAATTATTCTTAATTCCATTTAATTTACATCAATATTTTTATTTAATTCAATTCAGTACAATCTACAATTCTACACTAATATAATAAAGAGGTAAAGTTTTTTTTTTCTGTTTGTGATCTCTGGAAGTACTGCCCCCCTAGCCAAGTTACAACCAGTTTGTGTCGAATTCCGTTCTCTAATCGGTAACGCCTCGGTGACAGCAATTGTAGAAAACGATAAGTTGGTAGCCATGTTGACGCGCCTGATTCTGCCGCTCGTTCTACAATGTAGCGTTTGTATAACAAAGGATGTAACGTTAAACACTGTAGAAACGATTTTGAACGATGTGAACTTGGCTACGAATTGTCTATTCGTTTGTTCTGACCACGCGACTTTACGTTGATATGACGTAATTCCCATACGTTTCATCACTTTTCGACAGCGTTAACGATTGCAGAATAACAATTTGGCTAAGCGTGCTGGTTCGATTGCCAACATTTTTCACCGATAGAAAGCTGCTTTATTCCTGAGTGACATATATATATGCCTATATTTTATGTACGCGGATGAAGTCGCGGGCAAAAGCTAGTTTATTATAATTTAATTTAATTCAACATTATTTATTTTAATTCAATACAATAAAATTAAGAAATTAATTAATTTGGGTTAAAAATGTAAAAATATTGTGGTCGCCATCTGTGTGAGAACAATTATTTGTTGTGTATTGCCACATTACTGCAAACCTTCTAAAAACGGTACGCTGAGGCGTATACCAGATTTGTTTATCAATTTTTAACATAACCCAAGAGGTACAACTTTTTTATTGAAGTTACTAATAGGGCTATTTCGGGACCCACGAAATTTCAACAAAATCGGTGTCTGGGGTCAGTGGCTTTAGGGTATGGCACCACTGGAGGAGTCTTCGGCTGTTCGAAGTCTCCGAAGTTAGTGAACACGCGCCCCCAGTACTTGGGGTGGGCCCGGGCATCCACTTCCTTGTTTATCGGAGGCACCACTGTTGCATTCACTTTGTCTAATTCTGATAGTAATGCTTGTAGGATTTCTGGTTTTCTGGAGAAAAAGAAAATGTTAATTTTAGAAACATTCAAATATACAACAGACGTGATAAGGGAATAGACTCAATTTAGCTGTCTTTAAGGCTCGAGTGAATAGGCTTTTTCAATACACTTGCTCAGAAAGTGACTCTTATTGCACTGCACTTAGGTACACAAACTGTGACATTTTGATTACAGTTACGCACTAGTGCTATAATGTAGTTAAAACCTTATTGTTCAACCTCTCCCCCGCCATAATTATATTACATGTATCGTATCAGGATGGGCGCGAGTCGCCGGTCAACCCCCGTTTAGGTATATAATCGCATATGAAAACAGATTTTTACCGCCACCAAAGTTTACTAATTTTACAGTTATTTTCTTAACAAGTGTATTGAAAAACGTCGTATGATACACGTGAGTAATTGTGATTACCGTTCTCGGCTCTCTTAAGACCCTCGCCACGGCTCGGGTCTAAATACCGCCTCGCTCGACTGTAATTACTAACATTACACACTTACATCATAATGTTCTATTAATAAACTAGTGCGTCTCACCATCAACAATTACAGCACTGCTTACCATCGTGGGATCGCAGTCTGGCGACTGATTGTATGGAATTATGAATTTCATATAGCTGTTCCATACAAAAACAATCCGACATCACTTTAATTTCACGAATAAAAGATATCCGATATTGATACAATAAGCTCTAAAGGGTCATAAGACTTAACTTACTCTTCAGCCATATTATTTCGCTCGCATGGATCTGTAGAGATGTCAAAGAGGCATGGCGCTTCCAGCGGCTTGCACGGTGTCATTGAAACATTATTGTCGCACTTTACAGTAGAGGCGTCCCTGAAAACGATAAGGTATTTACTATGAAACAAAATGATTATTTTTAAAAGCCCGGAGATTTAATTTGTGCGCGATGGATAGCAATGAATAGCCTTATTATTATAACGTGGAACTTATACATCACTGGAGAAATGTAGGTCGTGTGTCTATGGGTACTATTCTCTAAGAAAACAGCCTTGAGCAATAATTGTGCAGCGCTGGCCGCAGCGACGAGTCGAGAGCGTAGTACATTGAATTAACAATCCAATGTAAAAGACCGTTAGGTTGTTAATCCAATGTACTGCGCTCTCGGTCCCTTGCCTTATTATTTATTCGTCGTCTCTGACAGCTACAATGTTTTATTTATTAATCATTTTTACATGATTGGTTTCACCAAACTTAATAACTATCGAACACTTTAATTGGATACACAATAGAACGACAATGAGAGAGCGAACGCCGGCGTTTGCTTGGGGTTTAATGAATTAGTAGTAGTTGGCAGAAAACATTGCTCGCAGAACAGATGATTAATGGGACCGACCTGTTCTGCAGTCATGACTGCGAACCGGAAAACGCAGCGTTGGTAGGCCTCTCACAACGTTGACCGATAACCTGGTGAGAGTACCGGGACTCTAACAGATGCGAAGTACACAAGACCGGACGTTGTAGCGACACTTCGGGGAGGCCTATGTCCAACAGTGGATGTCTTTCAGCTGTAAGGATGATGCAAAATGATAGCAAAATTACCTGAGGCTTGTAATCTTGTCCTTATTAGGCAGTTTAGCAATCTTCTCGATGGCCTCGGCGGATTTGCTTTGGTACACTAAATCTAAGTTGTAAGCGCCATCACGACCGTCCGGCCCGTACCAATAGTCCCAGGCACCGTTGTGATGTGTGCCTAGATATAGAATTGTTTGGAAATTATTCTTAATTAACGAATGTTGCGAAAGAATAATATATCAAAAATATTTTTAATATATGCTGAGTTAAATTAAATTTTGAGTTGTGGGTATTAGTTATCTACAAATAAATTTTAAGTTAGCCAAAGACGATGTTAGTGTAGTTATTTTTGAATCAATCGATATTACGTACCTACTTACTTAAGTAGATATTAGACCCATCATGCCTGCGAAACTTCTTAATTCCATAAAAAATATTTGACATACATATTCTCGTGGGAACATATAATTTTAAGTGAAGACGAATTAATTAGATTTCTAATATTTAAAAATAAGAAAGTGAAGATAAAAATGCGATATTTCAAAGTTTTAGGTCTAGTATCACAATAAACATATTGCTTAAAATATTGCGTTCAGAAACCTTACCTTTATGGACTTTCCAATTGTCCACAGTAATAGAAGCGAAACCCCAGATGTCATCAATGTTGTGCACGATGTTAGTTCTCTGAGACGGCAGATCTTTGGATAGCGCCTCCCACAAGTCAAAGCCGTCGATGTTTCTTTCTGTAAGTACACTGATAACGAAACATTAGATTGGGACAATGTCATAACAAGCCAATTTATTATCTAATAAATGTTTTATTATCATTGAACCATTCTATTGACTGGCCTGTTGGTCTAGTGGTTAGTGGCCCTGACTGCTATGCCGCAGGTCGTGGGTTCGATTCCCGCCCAGGACAAATGTTTATGTGATGAGCATGATCATTTGTTCTGTGTCTGGGTGTAATTTATCTATAATATGTATGTATTTAGAAATATATAAGTATGTTTATTATTTTTTTTTTTTTGTTGGAGGTAATCTCTGGAAGTACCTACTGGTCCGATTGCAAAAAATTTTTCACCGTTAGAAAGCTGCTTTATTCCTGAGCGCTGGCAAAAGCTAGTCTCTGATAAAAGAGTTAATCAGTTTCAGATATAGATTTAACAACTGATTCTTAAGAGAAGAGGCTAAAGCAATGGTGAAAAACTTTCACCGCCAGAATCAAAAGAAATCCGGCCTAAAAATCATACGACGACCTTTGACGAGGACTTAGGTTTTTATTTTTACTTTTCGTGTATTCATTACGAAAAGCACAGTCCTACGTACCTACGTCGGGTTAAAGACTTATTTAGTCCCTCGAACTATTGGCCACTTCGCTGTACTCGAAAGTCAAACTTCTCGGGATCAATTATTATCACTGATGTTATATTTAAGTAACTTACGTTACTTTTATATTTCGAAAGGCACACAACAAAAATCTATGAAATTGTGAATAGACGTGAAAAGAGCCTTTTTTAAAATAATAACAGAGAACTAATAGTAATCAACAAAAAAAAATGGTACCTTGTATTGCCTCCCACAGCGCTGTAGAATGTAGGCAGCCAATCAACCATATGGAACCTTTGATTGGCGACACGAGACCGTTGTTTTATTAGCGGACTCCACAGTAGCCCTGCGCCCCGGACCCCACCTTCCCACAGTGTATTTTTTATCTAAAATACGAACAAATTATGAATGTTTGATAATTTAATTAGCGACCTGTTCCAGCTTCTAGTGTGTTTGTTTGTATGTTTGGTTGTCATGAATCACTCTGTCTATTGGTGAAAACTGCATGTAAATACGTGTTTGAGTTTATCGCGTTCATACAGACAGACAGACACCAAATGTGACCCAACCGAATGTCGCGTGGAGATACAACGTTGCATCTCCGCCCGCTGCCTTTAAGTCAGTAAAAGTCTGACACTATCTCTCGCTCCGCCCAAGAGCGGGGGATGTCATAAGATGATTTTCACTACGCGAAAAAAAAAAAACAACCGATTATGACCAAATGGCTTATCGTGCTGTTGATATACACTTTAATAATGGGATTTTGGAAAGTTACGGTTAGATAATATGTGGGGGTAGAGACAGATTAAATAATACTATAGTAGAGGTGAATAGAAACAAAACTTTGATTGGGATTGTCAATATGATATTATAATATTGATTTTGATTCTAACAAAGCATTGATTTAAAAAAAGTATTAGCAATATTATAAATGCGAAAACCATTCGTCTGTCTGTTAAGTTTTCAAGCTTAAACTACTGAACCGATTTCGATGTAAATTTTGATGTATTTATTCATCTACCGCTCGCATTCTTTGGTAACATCGCATCGGTAGATCGGTAGGTCAACAACTACATGCAATTCTAAAGATAAAATCAAAACTTTTTGATTGACAATTCACGATCAGTCAGACTTTACTCACCCCTTTCAAAGGATAGTTGGAGGCAGCGTTACCATTGAAGCCTCCAGCAGCTCCGCCATTGTCAGAGCTGAACAAAACGATCGAGTTCTCCAGTAAGCCCTTCTTCCCTAACGATTCCATCACGTCGCCCACTGACTCGTCCAATTTTGATAGCATAGCTGAGGATGAAGAATTTTAAATATTATCTATTGAGTCAAATTAAATGATAATAGTTAAGAATATATAGTTGACGAATTTCTGTAACCGTGATTCTTATGACAATTAAACTAAATGAACACGTTTCAAAGCGTAAATATCTATGCTGAAGAAAATGCAAGAAACTCCATGGACACTTTTTTAAATCATAATATGAGTTACTAGACAATTACCTACCTATGGACCCATCATCGCTACCTAAGGGCCTATGCGAAAAATAAGTTAAATTATTTTAATTCGTGGTTCATAAATATGGGCCCTTAGTAGAATTTGCTACAGGCCCACGCTGACTTACTTCGACACTGAATCAAAGTAGGTTTCGTGGGTTTGTTTCGAAGATTTGTTTAGACCAATGTCCTAGTTCTAGATCTGAATTAAGTTTGTAACTCTATAGTTACAAACGTAATTCAGCAGAATATGTTTAAACTAGAAAAGATACAGTACAATCCACGCATGATGGCGGCCGTGGAGTTAACCTTTGCGAACGTTCGTGAATACTACACTCTTCTCGCACACGTACGTCGCCATTTGGTTCCAAAAACACGTTACTGCGCAGCCTTCTGCGCAAACTTCACGGCCGCCATCATTCGTGAATTGTACTGTACAAGTAGGTAAACCACACGGACCTGCGTATTTCCTCCTCCGCGTATCGTTGATGTAGGAGAATCTCTCAACGACATCTTCTGGTGCTCTTAAATACTCTGAGGGGTTTCCACTGTGCATCGCAGAATGTGCTACCATCAGAAATAATGGCTCACTTTTGTTGTGTGCATTAACCACCTAGAAGCAAAGCAAAGGAACCACCATCATTATCATTATAATCAGTCTGTGATTGAAGCTTAATTTTTATTTCGAGCTAGTCGACTCTATCGTCACCGGCTCATGTATCGACTTAGTGTTGAGCATGTGAATTAACTAGATTACCAATGATCATATTATTTTGTAATACCAAGTAAATAATGATAACTTTACTTAATTTCAAAATAAATCAACACCACCTTGTAACATTATTATACAAAAAGAAGAAGAAGCCAAAGCTCGCAAAAAATTACACTCTAAATAAATTTTCATTTATTATATTATTTTGTTCTATCAGTGGTATATTTAAATATTTTAGGTATATTAAATATGTGTTATGCTTATAAAAATTAGTTTTTTGAAAATGATATCAATTGATTGTTATGATTGTTAGGTATTTCAAATAAAATTATAGATTCTGTTGTTATATCTTGTAAATATTAGAAATTTTGTAATTATATTATATATTTACCTACTAATTTTTACTTACCATTGGTGATCGTTATACAGAACATTTTTACCTATCTACCAAAAAAAACCGATTGATGGCATAACTCGCTAAAATGTTGTCAGAAAAAGATTAATTTTTCGAAAATTAGTAGATAATTAAAGCAAGGAATGTCCACAATGATTCTTCAACCGTTTTTAGTTATTTGCACCTTAGAAGAAGTTAATTAGTTGACAGATTACTAACATTCTATAATTAGTTGCTACTTATTAAAGTGTCTATCGCTAAGCGCGTTTACTAATCAAAAATTTTAAATATTTTATTTCACATAGGCCTACATGGGCACTTATAAAACGTCAGAAGCTAGTGCACGGTTCCAAATTGGTCGTTTCCTATGGAGAAGAACCGGCAAGAAACTCTATGGTTACTCTTAATTAAAGCTACTTTTCTTACTTTAATGGCTTCTTTGGTGTAAATGTCCGTCGCATACTGACCGAACAGGTCATCAGCTACCTCGAACCCTAGACACAACAAAATATGTTAATTGTTTGGCGAAAAAAAAAATATTAATCTCGTTTCACAGAGTTTGTTATCGAACACTTCCGAAGGAACCGTGACCGATTTTTATAAATTTTTGTTTATATTTGGTAAGTCTGAGAATAGATCGTAGACTATTTTTACCCTCCTATCCCTACCCCCCATTATTTTCTTTAATAATATCTTATATGGCAGATTCGAACAACTTTAGCCGACTCAACTTTCATATAATAGAGTCAACTTTGATGATGAGATGGTATTTTACCTCTCCGGAAGTCGTAGCCCCACGTATTAAGCTCCATGTTGGTGTGGTCATATAAATCGATCTTTCCAGTCCAGAACCCGATGTGGGAGTCAAATCTAGAAAGACAATTAGATCATCAAGTTTACGGTGAGCGAAAACATTGATTTATTAGAATATAAAAAAAAATTGATTGATTAAATTGTGTTTACAATCTATACATAATTACATACATATAAATTAAATTGGAGTGTCTGTTTGTAATATTGAAATTGTTGCTTTTTACTGCATGCATATGAATATATACACGGTACATACACCAAAAAAAAACATTTGTTACAATATTGTCTGTCTGTTTGTCCGGGCTAATCTCTGAAATGGCTGGACCGATTTTGAAGGAGTAACATAGGCTACTTTTATTTTAGAAAAAAATAATTTTAAATCCTGTAGTCCACGCGAACGAAGTCGCGGGCACAGCTAGTAAAGAATAAAGAAAGAAAGAAAAAAAAATACACCTTTAAGGCCCCGGGCGTTTGCCATGCTCGTCACCCCCTCTAAGGCCACCACTGTCTGCATACCTATGTCTTTCCCTTCGGAGAATACAGGGGAGATTGTTATTATGAGCGATCAGGAAATTGAAAGTCGATAAAAGACGCCGAGTGCCGACTGAACCCCAAAGGTTTAGTCAGCACTCGGCGTCCATTTGTGCTTTTGCATCCCAATTAGTAGCATAAAATTGCAGACAGCGAAACGTACAGCTACATTACATATTAGGATTACATAAAAATACAAAGATAAATAAATTTAATCTCTTATACTAACCCTCGGTTTAAAGGAAGATATTCCTTCTTGTAATGCCCAAGGTGCCATTTTCCAACTAGATGCGTCTTGTAACCCAGATCTTTGAGGTACTGTGGCAGTAACTTCTCAGATAGGGGGAGGCCCCTTGGCTCGTCAGCACGTATGACGCAGTGTTGCATTCCTGGGAACAGGATCAGTATTAGTTCTTTTGCCACCTCTTCTTTGTAGAATCTTACATTAAAGTCCCTCGATTGATTATTTACAAACACAACAGTTTATCATTTATATCCAGACACAATATCTATCAGTTACCATGAGGTGAGATCAAAAGTCACTAGCGGGCTAATCAGAATTAACAAAATTTATGAAATTTACGAAGTAAATATTTCTTCCTAACGACTTAGAAAGACAAGCCAATCTCTCCTCACTGTAGGTACTAAAAGTATCGTCAATTATTGGTGGAGTTCAATATTGTTGCAATAAAAATAGATTACAGGGCCAGTTATACATCAATTATCAATATCAGCATGTAATTGTCAGTTATATATCAAAATAAAGCTGTAGGGGAAGGAGGGGTAAGACGGAGCCTTGGAAATTCATAAATAAAACCCTCTGTTTTTGATTGCACATATTTAGAAATATCAACTTTCTCTCCATCTTGTCCCACCTATCAGACAGGGTACCCTCTAGGGTAAGAAAGGGTATTAAATATTTAATCGTCATCTTCACAAACACGCCTTTCTTGCTACAATTATTAATCCTGTCTGGAGTAATAATAATATTTATTGACAATTACTTAGAACTAGCTGTACATTCTTGAGTTACACAGTCACATGTTTACTTAGACTAGTTAGTGGGTGCACTACTGCTCTTCTAGATAGGTTACGAGGTAACCTGTGTTTAAAAGAGACAGTTGCGATCCCCTGTCGTAGGTTCATGGTTAACTTGTGTCTAGCACGTGTATTCAGTCACAAGTAATCACCTCTGTTATTTTTTTCTTTTGTAATTTCAAACCATAATCTATAAAAAAAAAAATACCCCAACTAGTGACGACCATATTTAATTATATCAAAATAAAAGAACTGACCAATAAGCGAGTAAGATGTGGTAGTACCTAGTCATCACTAAAAGAATATGGCACACATCTTGTACACCAAACTTTATCAACAGTCACGCACTCTTAAATTAAATAACACCACTCAAAATTTAAAAAAAATACTTAACAAATCACAACGCGCAAACTATCTACCAAACTCTTTGTGACCTTTAAAACTTCTGCTAAATATGACATTATTTAGCAGAAGTTTTTAGTGTCACAAAAAGTTGATGGCATTAAAATAAATTTTATAGCGACATTGTATAATCTGTTTTGGCATGGTTCCCGTCTTACCACGCTACCCCGTCTTACCCCACCTTTCCTCTACATTTGAACACAACTATGTAGAAATGAAATGTATGTAGAACAAAATAAACTGTTTCTTTGTTTGAATTATAGTAGTGTACTCACCAGTGTGTATAGGATATTTGCCAGTCATGAGCGCAGCCCGGGATGGAGAGCTTATAGGAGGCACATAGTAGTTCTGAAGCACAATGCCGGAGTACGCCAGAGCATCAATGTTCGGCGTCGGAATCTGGTTCATTCCATGGAAGCCCACATCGTTCCAACCCTTTGACATAGCACAGAATTACACTTTATTGCCGAAAGGGATTAATAAACTATTCAATTCTTCATTGCTATATCACATGAGTTAGATAAGATCTTAAAAGTAGTTAAACAAGTGCATTTAGACTCTGTCAGGCAGGTTTTAAAAGAGCAAAGTTATAATTATCATAAAAAAAGTCAGACATACCTATAACTCAAAATGAAATGTAAATAACTAAAAATAAAAATAGTAAATGTAGTAAATTCGTTAAGTGACAAAATATATTCTTTCAAATTTCAGAACTAAATTCATTTTAAATATCCAAATAAATTCACTATAAATATCAAAAATAAATAAATTTTAATGTCAAAATAGATTCATAATAAAATTTCAAAATAAATTCAAGCATGTAGGCTGGGCATTCGGTATTTATTTTATTGTATACAATATATAGAATACCTAGGCAAAGTAATATATACGAATACAGAATAATATATAATTCTCAGGCTGGAGCCAGAGCCATTTATTTGATGGTTGTACTTTAAAAGTACAATCGTCAAATTAATGGCTCTATTGAGAGTTTTATAATTTGCTGCTACATTATGTTTTACGGTCACTTATAGATGCTTATAAAAATTTATACTTCGTGTCATCAAAATCTCGTTCGATGTTGCCTCGACCTCCGTTGCAGTTGCCTATGTGTACGTTGATGCTTATAAGTTTTTGGTATATCCGGTTTTGAAAAATATCTATTCAGTGTTTTAGTTTTTTTTTTAGCTTCAAGCATGTTTTACTTTTTTTAACCCCTGTGGATCTGTGATTACAGTGCAATTTATGAATAAATTAATAATTTATATCAAAAGACACAATTTCTATTTTCATTTTGTACATACGCTTGTACGAAAGTTATTTGGCCGAAAATTATGGTTTCTATTCATATTATTCTATATATATTATATTATTTGTTTTTCTTAGAAAATATATTTTTTTTTGTTATTTACGAAAACAGTGCGATGTTCCGGGTCACGTGATCCCCTGGCGCTTGAGGGGTTCATAAAATAATATTAAAAAAAATAATAAGTACCTACCAAGTCGTCCGCCAAAAAGATTACAATATTCGGCCTCACGACAGCCGAAGCTCGACACAGCACTAGACAGACACTCAATAGCAACAACATGCTGCGTCGCTCTCCCGATTCCAAATGAGAGCTAACACAATGTGAACTACCAGACACATTCCGTGGGCCGTATTGCTTTACAGACGCTTTAAAGATCCCAAAATAATGATATCACTTCACCTATATATAATATAATATTCCACACAACTATCACACAACGCCGTCTAGTCCCAAGCTAAGCAGAGCTTGTGTTATGGGTAGTAGACAACTGATAAACATACATATATATTTCTAAATACATACATATTATAGATAAATTACACCCAGACACAGAACAAATGATCATGCTCATCACACAAACATTTGTCCTGGGTGGGAATCGAACCCACGACCTCCGGCATAGCAGTCAGGGTCACTAACCACTAGACCAACAGGTCAGTCACTATATTCTCATGCTTGATTTTTATATATGTTCACCAGACAACTATTTTAAAACCTTTTAAGTACAAGAAGACAGACCGATCCAAGGGGCCAATCATCCCCTAAACCCAATTTAATATTCAACATTCAACAAAAAATCTATGTATCCATTGTTTGTGAATAATTGATGTAGATGGTGACAGACTTTAACTGTTTATTAACAATTATAAGGTTTCTGATATAAGAATTCAAGTAAAAAAATTTGAAAAACTTCGATGCTAGCAACTTACCGCCTTCCAAAGTGAGCTTTGGCAACAGCTTCGATGGGCTTATTATTTTGCTAGTCTTTGGAACAAAACAACTTTGGAGATGATACCTAAATATTAACAAACCTAAAAATAATGGCTGGTTATTAAGACAGTATATATATGATTTTCATTGCTTCGATGGAGATCAATTATCGGGTTTTGTCAGTGAGTCGCTGGAAGAACAGTCAGGTAATTTATTTTCGTTTCTTAAATTTTTAGTGTCTCTTATATTCTTCAGATCTTCATTGATTGACTTGTTTTTAACCGAATCCTAAAAAAGAAGGAGGCTTTCATAGTTCGGATGTTTGAATTTTTTTTAAATGTTTGTTCACGCATAACTTCGTTGCTTGCCAACCGATTTGAAAAAATCTTTTTTTGTTGGAAAGGGCATAGTTCCCAAATGGTTTCATAGTCACCAAATTGGGACCTGATGATGGAATCTTGGTGAAATCGAGGGAACTCCTCAAATATTATAGGCAACTACATAGTAGTTATTTTGAATTTTTTTTCAAGGACTTAAGGTTTTACAGTAAAAAAAAAAAGACATTTGATGAAGTGACGTGGACCGTGTGAAAAAGACCAGAGATGGCCAAGGGAATTTCATACTCACACAGATATCACAATAAACATAGTTATGCGACTATGACGATACAAATAAATGAATGGTTCTGAATAGTTATGTTGAAAATGGTATCATCTAATTGACCTGGTGTTGATGATGGAGTCGGAAGATAGGCATCGGAATTCCGTTATTAATCAATGTAGGTATCCTAGCCGTTTTTTTTTTTAATTTTCTGACTGTATAATCTGGCTGCACTGGATTCGGAGCTTGGAGTCGACTTTGACCTGGTTCTATCTTCTCTCACAATGTATGCTGGTTTTATACGATCAATTGTCACCTACTGTCTCTGTAGATAAAAAAATAATTTAAAAAATAAAATGACCCGGCTGCGTAAAAAAATACTTAAAATAAAAACTGAAAAGAATAATAAACAAGTTCAGTCCACAGTTCAGCAACAGTCGGGACCCATTAAAATAATCTAGACTAAAATTATTCTATCTAATATGGGTCCCGACTGTTGCTGAACTGTGGACTGAACTTGTTTATTATTCTTTTCAGTTTTTATTTAAAGTATTTTTTACGCAGTCGGGTTTTTTTATTTTTTAAATCATTTATTTTTATTTTATTACTTCCATCAAGTCGTGCACCTTGACAGAGTCGTGGTGGTCATGTGTCGGTGGAGTCCTGCGCCGCCGCGTGTCCCGCGACACGCCGCCATGTGTGTGCAGGCGGCTCAGGACTTCTAATTAGGCACTACAAAATAAAACAGCACATACAAATTATTGAGTTTATTATCCATATAAATTACAGTCCATTAACCTCACATATATTATCACACCGAGTCGTACTTAGGAAAAATAAAAGCATCGAGACTGTGTGTTATAATTATTATTATATTACAGCTGCCCGAAACAACCGTAGCGTGTTGTGGGGTGGGTTGGACTCACAGCTTACAAATGTTAAATTATTAAAAAACAATTATGCATTAAAACATCGCGCCAATTGTTTTTCTAATGTTCAATCCCAGTTTGGAATGTACAAACTTAATAGTCGAATGTAATTTAGCGGTGAATACATTTAAAAAATAAAATATCAATACCCCAGACCCCTTAATTTTAAATCATTAGATCAATAATTCTCTGTCAGGACATGCAACACGATTTGCGAAGATCAGCCAGTGACTGAATTTTTGTTCATCACAAATACATCTAAACTAAATATTATAAAGAGGTAACGTTTGTTTGTGTGTTTGTTTTGTTATAGGAAGTAATGTCTGAAAGTACTGGTCCCATTGCTAACATTTTTTCACCGATAGAATAGAAAGCTGCTTTATTCCTGAGTAACATAGGCTACATTTTATGTGTGCAAGCGAAGCTACGGGAAAAAGCTAGTTTCAAATATTTTTGGCGTTTTTTTTGCAGGCAGTAAGCGCGTGTCTTAAATATGCTTAATTTAAATAATAAAGATTAGTACGTAAATTATGAATTTAAACTGAAACTGTTGTTTGTATATCAAATATTTTGCGTGCATAAATGCGTAGAACATAATGAACGGCGCATTCACATGACATTCAGAAATGTATTGAATTATTGTATGTATTGTGTTCAACAATAAAGATTTGACTTGTGACTTAGATTAACCTCTCGAATGCCGTAATTAGAGACACAATTAAAAAGCCATAGTGTCTCGCGTAGATCTGCGTTCCGGCAGTCAACGGGTTAAATATAATGTTTTGTTCAACCACGTTATTTAACCCCTCAAATGTCGCATGCGACCACTCATAAGAAACAACGCTCTAAAAGTCAGTAAAATACCGAAGGTTCATTAGAAGTAGGTCCAAAATACCTAAATTATTTTTTTGTTTGATATAATATATAGAAGTAGCGCTCAAGGGGCTTAATTCATTAAACCCCAAGCGAAGCCGGCGTTCGCGCACCTATTGTCTTTCTATTGTCTGTAATTTCCACGATTGAAAGGTTAAAATCTGATCTCCGCAGTCTTGAGAAGAGAAGAGGATAGTGAGGCAACTAAAACAGTATAGCTGTGAGTCCATTTCCATTTTGGACCGTGCTCATTTACAGACAGACAGTATACATCAATTGAAACATTTACGATATGCAAGAACATGTTTAGTTGGTAGTATGGTCGTGGTAACACAGTATGAAGAAAAGGTTTTCATGCCTCGGAATTATCTTATTCTAGGGAAGTTTTTAGTCTTGTAATACCTATATGGTATTTACAAGACTCTTGTACTTAATTCATAGCTAAAACAAACATTTCAATAACTTGAATACTTATTCTGAGCACGATCCTTAGAAAATTATTCTAGTATTTAATAGTGAACATTCAAGTATGACAAATATATTACAAATACGGTTTTATTATGATGTTAATACTCGTGAATAAGCAATGTTTTTCTATCTAAATGTACAAGTATGAGTACAATGTAAAAGAAGTTATCGCATGAAGATGTTGAGAATTCGCTACTAACATTAGTAATATAACCAGATAAATTATATACAGATAAAACATTTCATACGGATCCCACAAGTTAATTAACACCTATAAAAATTAAACTACTTATTTCACATATCATATTTTAAAGCGTGGCGATTAGGTTATCACATTAAATTAAATCATCGTTTAATTATTTATCATTTATGTTTGCCTATTGTACTGAACAGCTGATATTTTTTTTCGCGATTTCGGCTTTGCTCCCATAATAAAAATTGTTTGTTATCATGAGCACAGTCACGTGGTTAAGTATCGTACACTAATTGCCAGTCACCCTTTATAGTTCAAATATTAGACAAAAATATTTTACAACATCATAAACTAAATCAGCTGATCAATAGAAGGAGGTCAAGGACTCGTGGTTAGTGAAGATACCTAGTTCAAAACTTCAGACATTTCATACTATTCCAAATTACCTACAAGCATTACATTATTATTTTACAAACTATTGTTAGCAGGCAAACACTGCACGTTTTATTGGAAAGAGATAAGCCAGTCTGGAAAACCTGCCTGAAAGCAGAGAATTACTAACTTTTTGTCCGACATAATGTGGACTGACGAAAGTACTTTCACGCGCAACGGGATTTGGAAAAAGAGATCTGCTTAAGATACTGTGATTTCGTCGAAATTCGCACCAGATCTGAGAGTCCACAAATCAGTACAGGTTTGCCGTGAATGTCTGATTAACGGACTGATAACAACTTGTAATACCTGCTGCACAATTAAACATGATAACCTAATCGCCACGCTATATGTATTTCACATATAAGTATTATGTATAACTTCTATGAACGAAATTCATAACAAAAACTAATGAACACGCAGTGCGAGCAATTTTTATGTTTTCAAACTACAGTCGACAACAGAAGTGGTTTGAATAAAAGTATAGTTGTGACGGAAAATTTAATGAAAAGTTACTTCCGTCGCCGACCGTGCAGTAACAAAATCAATACTTTATCATACAATACACGTTATGCGTAAAAATGCAACATTAAGTCCTCCCAACATTTTGTTCACTTGGTCACATGTTAAAAAATAAAGGGAAGCTGAAGTTCTTTGGCAGTATAGAAAAGAATTATTTATATGAATTATATAATATTTATATATTACATATTACGTAAGACAAAATAATAACAGCTTGTTGTAAATAAAGTTTGTATTTTTTTGTAAATATACTTATATAATAAACTGCAAAATCATAAGTAACGTTTGGTCTAAGAGATGTAACACTTTACCCATAGTATATATATCCCTTATTAGGTTAAATAAAATTATTGCTCTACTTTATCTAAACGCTATTAAATATAATACCTATGACATCATTATTTTATGTAAAAATAGTAGAATACTATAGTAGATCGTATAAATATCAAGAAGTTATTATTTAGTCCTTAAATAGAAAGAGACCGCGATATACAGTATAACGGGCAAGAAATACAGACGAGAATAATAATTTTCTATAATATATTATTATACTAAACGGCTTAACTACATAAAAGAAGATTTCTAAAGAAGGCAGATTACGCACTTTTATGTTGAGCTAAGTATAATAAAATGACACAGTTTTGTTCCTTGAGTTGAGATTCAAAGTAGCCAAAAGATGTATCATTTTAATAACGATGTAAATGATTGACGTGTTGTTATAGAACATTCATTTGATAACAATAATTTATTAGTTTAATATAATCTAGCTTTAGCCTTACTAACATATTCTTTGGTTATGTCCTACGATTCCAGTCCGGCTTTTTAAAAAAGTAATTTTATTCGTGTTAATATCGTTCAAAAGAAATTCAACTCTATTGTAAAGAAATTAGATTCAATATCCTACAACAACACTTCCTTCCAAGCTCAACATACCAAGCGACACGATACTAGCGCCACCACATCAATATTACCTGTGTAGTGACGTCATAGGGTGTAATCAGACCGCGTTTGATCGATGACTAATGATGAATGCCGCCTTATTTCGTGTAAAAAATATATAATAAATATTTTTTGAAAATAGAATGACTATTATTATGTTGGTCACGACCCGCCCGTACTTTAGATTTGCGATTTAAAAAAAAATCGCGATTTCTGTGATAACATTTCTATGTATATATCTTAGCTATACAATTATGGACCCTTCCGCAATCATTTCTCATAATGATGATGAAATCCTTTTTAAAATTTATTGCATAGTTTAGGCGAAACAACACAAGCATACAACACGGCAAGCGACTTAATTTTGTACTAAAGTATAGATTATTCACATAAACTTTCTGACATAAATCCTAATCCTTAGAAGTAAGATCTTCTACGGATGCGGATTTATGTAGTATGCAGACAAACACGCAGAAAGGGACTTTGTTTTATATATTTAATTACATATGCTTTCGAGCTGACGTTTACCTTTCAGACAGTTTGGGTCACTTTCAATTTTATTACAGATGTCATCGATCAACTGCGGCCTGTCTGCACCCCTAGTGCAACTAAACGCGCACATAAACAAACGCACGCCTACATACAAACGCTATGACAACACTCCGCCTCACACACTCGTATATTTGAACTATACAAACGCACTGCTCACAATACTGCTTACTCCTTACGGGGTTTGCGTTTCCTTTGGCCGTCACCAGCGCCCTCTGTGTCAACTAGTGGTGTAGTCTAGAAAAAAATATAACAATCAAGAAATGATGTAGTAGTAATTACACAGGGAGCAGTGTTTTTTTATGGTGGGAAAAATCATCTAATAACGACCCCCGCTCTTGGGCGGAGCGGGTAGTGTCAGACTCTTACTGACTAAAAGCCTACCCCGTTCCTTCTAGCCTTCATACTGGGGCTCGAGTTCCCTTTCGGATAACCCTGGCCCCAGTAGGCTTTGACCCGGCTGGACCCCTGCTGTTACTGACAACTCCTTGAGGCGCGCGGGAACAGTGCGCGCCGTCGACGACTTGGGCTTGGTCCGGACAGTTACCGGACGGCCGGACAGCGAGCTACCCATTGCTCAATGTCCGCAAGCCCGCGCCTATAGTGGCCGGGGCAGTGTTGGCCTAGTGGTAACGGCGCCGACTTTTGACCGAGTCAGCCACATTACTTTGCGTAATTTATTGCATCACTACTGTTCTCAAAACAGTGAAAAACGACATCGTAAGAAAACCGGCATGTCCAAGAAATAAAACTCTTCGAAAACATGTGACATGCACCAACCCGCTCTGGACCCGTGTGGTGGATTACGGCCCATTCCCTCTCCTAAAGAGGAGGCTTGAATCCAAGCAGCCAACAAGAGAAGTTATTTGAAAAAAGAACAAAAGTGACCTTACTCAAAATACTGGTAGCCTGATTTTGCTATAAACTGACCATAAAAGGCTTACTCTGAAACCTTATGGTAAAAAGAGATACATTTTAATGATTTTCGTGCTCATTTCTGACAATTTATATCTTTTAAGTTAGTTTATTTTCATTCTAAAGGTGGATCACATCAGGTCACTTCTGAATCAGGGCCTCACTCACCCCAAGAGAAAGAGCCGAACATTTTCAGTAATAATTTTACACAAAAAACAATACATGTTTTATTAAGATGTATTCCAGCTCTTTTTTACCAAGTCACAGACGATATTTCAGAATTAAAAACCTTTATATGCTTTCTAGTACCGTCCGTCATAAAAAAGACGTGTGGCACTCGGGGACTGCCGCGGTAAAGCTATTGCATAGCATTTTTATCAACTTATGCAATTATAATTATTTATTTATTTTATTTATGCAGTATTTTTTTTTCCTTTGTTTTTTTTCTAATTGAAGTTACACTTTCACACATTGAATTGAATTTTGATTGATTCTTCTCTCATTTGTTTTCTTATCGGTCACCACGCTCAAAAAACAAATGAGTGGGGGTGTTAGGTTATTTTCGTTACGTTTCTGGATTCGATCTTCACGCTCAAGGCCCGCGATAGAAGCTATGTAATAGCTTAAAAAATTATGAAGTTATACTGCAAACCGAACTTTATGTGTGGAGTTAAAAAGTATTTTTTAACTAAGTACTTAGACCGAATTGCTTTAAGTACTTACATCCTCAGTAGAAGTTACGACGTCAGCATCATCAGCGTCCGGGCCCTCGAGGTCCGCCTTACTGGGCCGCTCCTGTTCCTCTCGCAAGTCTTCTTCACCCTCTGATTGGTGAGGGTCGTCTTCTCCTACAGCATCTGTTTTCTTCATGTCAGCGTCGGAATCCTGTGGGTGAGATTGTTGTTTTAGCTTTTTGTGGTAGTTCTGGTTTCGTGAAGTTTTTTTTTTTTCTAGATAAGTTTTATTTGGAATAATATACAGAGTCGATTTTAGTTTAGACCATTTGCTTTTGTACATCTCCAATAATTACATCGGCTGCTATCAGCAGGCCTAGCCAAGTTATGACCGTTTCGTTTCAATTCTCTTGCGTCGAACGCCTCGAGTTGGCCACACATCCGATTCCTTTGTTCTGACCACGTGACTGAGCGTTGAAATGACGTCAGAACAAAGAAATTGGTGGCGTGGCCAACTCGAGGCGTTCGACGCAAGACTTACTTGGATAGGAGGGCTGGTGAGATTATAGTTAGCGAGTCTACCAATAAAAAATAAAAAACTTGGCAAGTGCAAATCGGACTCGCGCACTGAGGGTTCCGTGCAAACTACAATTCCCGAATAGTCTCGAAGATTTTTCTGAATTGCAATTTTTTTTTTGTGGCTTTGGTAACGGCAAATTTACTGTTTTCAGATTTTTTCCTATACCTGTGCTATAAGACCTTGCTTTGTGCCAAATTTCAGGATTCTGGGTCAACGGAAAGTACCCTATGAATTTCGATCTTTGAGAGTATCAAAATATACGTTTTTTTGCGACATGAACGGCCGTATCTTTTTTATTTGTTAATTTAGAAGTCTGATTTGTTCACAGCTTGAAGGGACCGCTGGCCTGAGTATATAGTTTTAATTTCAACTCAATACCTCCACGCGTTCTCGAGATAAAAGGTCTTGACAGATAGACATACGGATGGACAACAAAGTGATCCTATAAGGGTTCCGTTTTTCCTTTTGAGGTACGGAACCCTAAAAAGAAAGAAAAATCTGGTTGTCATCCACGGTATCACCAGTCTTTGGTTATTTATGTAAAATATCATGACATCCCTACGTTCCCGTGGGACGATGCGTGATTTTATTTAGCTTAGCTTTCCTCGATAATGGCTATCTAATACTAAAATATTTTTTCAATTTGAATCAGTAGTTTCTTAGATTATCCCGTTCAACTAAATCAACTCTTCAGCTGTAAAATATTAAGTAAGTAAGTATATTCGATATATATATATAACTATGTTATTTTATTTGAAAGAGCGTACTTACCGATGGTCATCTTGAAAATAATGATGAGTTATATTCTATTAATTATTTAAGCTGATATTCTTAGTACAAAGCAAAGTTCAAAGGCAAAATTCTTTTAAAATTTCGTTTTATTTTCTGGGTATTGTGATCAACAAAATAAAATAAAAATACTTATATACTTTGAGAGCTATTTTCAAAAAGATGTTCTATTTAGCCTATTATGGCCCCGAGGCGAAGTGATCCCTCTCCGTTTCTCTACACACGTCTATCCTCGGCCATGGCGGGCCAGTCCATCTAGGGGATGAAGTGGCCGCAATGGCCAATCCACAAAAAAAAAAAACGTTTATTAAAAAAAAAATGATACAATTAAAATAGTACAACAAAACTTACCGACTTCGAAGACCCGAAGCAAGCATAAGCGATGAGTCCGACAATCACAAAGGTGCCTACTATGACCACGGCGTATATCCAAGGGTTGTCGCCAGCGAACTTCATCGCGCGGTCGAACACTGAGTCCTGTGGATGTTAGCTTTGGTACAAACTAGCCAACTACTTACAGTGCACATGAATTGTTAGTCCAGTTACTACTAGTTTGAACCTCTAACGTATTAAAATACGGTAGAGGTAGGAAGATTTTGCTATGAAATTCGTGTGAGACTGATAGTCTACAAAAAATACAGTTGGTGCAAGGCTTAATTTGTAATTACATGTAAAAAATTTCGAACAAAAAAGAAAGTCGCCGATACCGATGTTACACCGCTACATCTTCTTGTCAAGTCATCATCATCATCATCATCATATCAGCCGAAAGACGTCCACTGTTGGACATAGGCCTCCCCCAAGCGTCGCCACAACGACCGGTCCTGTGCGTCACGCATCCATCGGGTTCCCGCGACCCTGACCAGGTCATCGGTCCACCTTGTTGGAGGCCGTCCAACGCTGCGTCTTCCGGTACGTGGTCGCCACTCCAGAACCTTTCGTCCCCATCGACCATCCGTTCTGCGTGCAATGTGTCCCGCCCATTGCCACTTAAGTTTGGCGATTCTTCGAGCTACGTCGGTTACCTTGGTTCTCCTGCGGATATCTTCATTTCTGATGTGATCACGCAAGGAAACTCCAAGCATAGCCCTTTCCATCGCCCTTTGGGTGACTTTGAGTCTTCTTATGAGGCCCATTGTAAGTGACCACGTTTCGGAGCCATAAGTCATCACTGGCAACACGCACTGGTCATAGACTTTCGTCTTGAGACACTGTGGTATATTGGACGAGAAGACACCGCGCAGCTTCCCGAACGCCGCCCAGCCGAGTCGGATTCGACGATTGACCTCTTTCTCGAAGTTAGACCTACCCAACTGGACCGTCTGTCCCAGGTAAACGTAATCATCCACAACTTCGAGTGTACAGTCTCCGATCTTAATAGGAGTGGGCGCTACATGGATGTTAACCATAACTTTGGTTTTGTCCATGTTCATCTTAAGTCCCACTCTTTCGGAAGCTCTACTGAGGTCACCGAGCATTGTACTGAGTTCCTCCGTAGTCTCAGCCATGACTATTATGTCGTCGGCAAACCGAAGGTGAGTGATGTACTCGCCATTCACATTAATGCCTAGTCCTCTCCATTCCAGAACCTTGAAGACATCCTCCATTGCGGCCGTGAACAGTTTCGGAGAAATGACGTCTCCCTGTCTCACACCTCGCTGCAAGAGGATAGGTTTCGATGTCTGGTCTTGAAGTCGGACTGACATGGTGGCGTTTTTGTACAAACACTTCAGCACTTCGATGTACCGATAATCAATCTGGCACCTTTGGAGAGACTGCAGTACAGCCCACGTCTCGATCGAATCAAAGGCTTTCTCGTAGTCCACAAACGCTAAGCAAAGAGGCTGATTATACTCTTCAGTCTTCTGTATAATCTGACGCAGCGTATGTATGTGGTCCACGGTACTAAAGCCTTTTCGGAATCCGGCTTGTTCAGGAGGCTGGAAGTCGTCGAACCTGCGCGCGAGACGGTTCGTGATGACTCTGGAAAACAGCTTGTAGACATGGCTCAGAAGCGAGATGGGCCTGTAATTCTTAAGCAGGGCATTATCGCCCTTCTTAAAGAAAAGTACCACCACGCCTCTGCTCCATGCCTGTGGCGTTTTTCCCTCGAGTATGACGGAATTAAATAGCTTCTGAAGGGCCTTTAGGACCGGTTTTCCACCCGCCTTCAGGAGTTCGGCCGTAATTCCGTCCTCACCCGACGCCTTGTTGTTTTTCAGCTGCTTCAGGGCCATACTAATCTCATACAGGCTGACGTCCGGGATATCTTCGGTATAGTGTCGAGTCAATCTAGCTCTTGGGTCGTTTGCTAGATTTGCAGCGGGTTTAGTGATAGACGTGTATAACTGTCCATAAAAGGCCTCGATCTCTCCCAAAAGCTCCGATTTGGCGGAAATGACTCTGCCATCGTCGGTCTTCAGTTTTGTTAGCTGGCTTTGTCCAATAGACAAATCTCGTGAGAAAACTTTAGAGCCCTTGTTCTGCTCAATCGCCTCTTTAATCTTCTCGGTATTAAAGCGACGAAAGTCACGTTTCAGAGATTTTGATATCTGTCTATTGAGTTGCCGGTATCTGTACGCATCGTCTGAAGACTGCAGAATCATCTCACGCCTCTCCCTCATGAGCTCGAGAGTCGGATCCGAGAGCCTTTTTTTCCTATTTGAACGGTGAGTCTTGAAAAATTTTGACCCGACCGTGTGGACAGTTTCCACAAACCCATCATTATATTCGTCCACGGAGCTCCCTAGGCACTCGAAACGGTTGTGGAGTTCCAGCTGAAAGCACTCGGAGTTTTGGATCTGGATCTGTGCTGGACGGAGCGTAGACTTCACCAGTCGAGACCTTTCAAGCTTGATGTTGATATTCAATGTGCCTCTTACCATGCGGTGATCGCTCCCAGTTTTCACCGCATTGATCACAGAGACATCATTGAATATTTGCTTCTTCGTCGACAGGATGAAGTCAATCTCATTTCTAGTTGCACCGTCGGGACCTTGCCAGGTCCACCTTCTATGCTCACGCTTTTTGAAGAAGGAGTTCATCATGTAGAGGCCCTCCTTCTCCATAAAGCTGGCCAGTAGGTGTCCCCGGTGGTTCCGACGTCCAAATCCAAATTGCCCCACTCGCAGCTCGTCACCGTCTCGTTTGCCCAGTTTCGCGTTAAAGTCCCCCATGACTACGGTGAAGTGAGTTTTATGACCATGCATGGCTCTGGATACATCCTCATACATGGTCTCTACTTCATCGTCGGGGTGTGTCGAGGTCGGGGCGTAAACCTGTATGACCTTCAGCGAATATCTTGATGATATTCTGAGTATCAGGTACGCCACCCTGGTCGACACACTCTCGATCCTCACCACATTATTCACAAGGGACTTGTGGACGAAAAACCCGACACCACCCTGGGACTGCTGGTCACCCTCCCGAAAATAGAACAGGTTACCGGATTTGAGAATTATCGTGTCCTCCCCCTGTCTTCGGACTTCAGATAATCCCACAATACTCCAGCGTAACCTGCTCAACTCCTCCTCAAATTCGGTGACCTTCTCGTCGGACCTCAGTGTACGCGTGTTAAATGTTGCCAGGTACAGTCGTTTTCTTTTTAAGGGGTAGCCGGATCTCTTCCGGAGATTCTTCGCACCCCTTGCCTCGCCATTGCCTTGACCGCTACCGGAGTCAAGGGTAGACGGGCTGCCGGGCACTAGGGGCCATCTTTTAATTGTGTTTTTCATTGGGGGGGTTTGCCATAATCGCCACGCTTGGCAGGCGGGTTGGCGATCGCAGTGTGGTTTTTGAAATCTACAGAGAATGCTGCTGCCCTTTCTCTGGTATGTCCCTTAGTCGCCTCTTACGACACCCACGGGAAGAGATGGGATGGTGCGATTCTTTACGTCCGAACACCATACGGAACAAGTGTCTTGTCAAGTCTTGTCAAGTGTGGTTTCATAATTCTATATTCCAAAAACTGTTTTTTTGAAACCATTTTTTGGATTTATAAATCTAGCATACTTTTAATTTACCGAACACTTTCAATAATGGTAAAGCTAGCATGTACACACGGGTGTTACACTCGCTTCTAGCTATAAGGGTAGGTGACCTCGTTGGCCCTTCGAATGAGGCACGCGATGTAGGCCACGATGGGGATGGCGACGTACAGGGCGTACAGCGCCCACCAGCCCGGCTTGTAGTTCATCGCGCGTAACATGCGGCCCCAGAGGGTTTGCTAATACACGGATTGGTTATTGAAGGACAGGTTTGCACTAAGACCTACTATCCACGGACGCGTAGCTTCATAAACGCGTAGTCGGCATTATACACGTAGTCGGCATTATACGCGTAGTTGGCATTATACGCTTGGTGTACGTCTGCGTAAAGCGTACATAAACTCTGTCGACGAAGCGGCAGCGTACTGCTGTCGTGTCGCGTCTATGAAAGTACGCGTCCGCAGACAGTACGCCATAGATTTGTATGTAAGCTTCACGCAGGCGTACAATCAAGCGTAAAATGACGAATACGCATGTAGGAAGCTACGCGTCGTAGGCAGTGGACCTAAATCTTTCCCTATTGCAGGCTATGGAATTTGATGTCAAATTACATCACGCCGCCATACAAAACTGCGTTTTGGTAAGAGAGACAAATATACACCCCTACTTTTTAATTAGTACACAAAAAAATAAGGCCGTATCTGTACCCGTTACTGATCATATTTTTTGTATTCAAAAGTAGAAAAAACCGAAATCCTAAAATTGACCACGAAGAGGTAAATTCATCATAGATTCAATCATACATATCAATTGTTAGTAGAAAATACTGCGGGCAGTATTTTTTCCATTTTAATCTTCATTTATTCACTTATATTCAATAGCCTGTACAATATTTCCATAAATTGAGAGACATTTTGGGATAAACACACAACGCTAATAACTTTGCTGTTTATGAATATTATTTATTGAGACTTGACTTAAATAATAACAAGAGCTTTTCTAAAAAGCCCTTTAAGTATTTGTACTAATTAAAAAAAGTGGCGAGTCACAATAGATCTTTTAGTTCACAGTGACTACATCCCCTATACTATGGGTGATGCATAGCCCCTTATCTTCTAAATAATAATAATTAAAAATTAGTGGTGTATTTGTTTAAAATTATTTTATCTCGTTTGCATATACATATTGCTTTTCAGATAGTACTCATTTTTATATTTATTGATAAACTGGTTAGGTAACCTCTTTTTTTTATCGCATCAGTTTCAAAGTGACGGTACCTAGAGTCTGTCTAAAAAGTCAAACGACTTGGGAATTTTGTATAATGGTTAATTATATAAAAAATACTTATATTCGATACTTTTCATAAGGTTCTTCTATTAATAAACAATGATAAAGATCTCTTCATAATCATCATCATCATTTCAGCCGATACACGTCCACTGCTGGACATAGGCCTCCCAGAAGCGTCGCCACAACGAACGTTCCTGTGCGTCTCGCATCCATCGGTTTCCCGCAACCTTCATCAGGTCATCGGTCCACCTTGTAGGAGGCCTTCCAATGCTGCGTCTTCCGGTACGCCGTCGCCACTTCAGAACCTTTAGACCCCAACGGCCATCTGTTCTGCGAGCAATGTGCCCCGCCCATTGCTACTTAAGTTTGGCAATTCTTCGTGCTTTGTCGAAACCTTAGTTCTCCTGCGGATATCTTCATTTTTTTTTTATTCGATCACGCAAGGAAACCCCAGGCATAGTCCCCTTTGCATTGCTCTTTAGGTGACTAAGCCTTCTGATAAAGCCCATTGTGAGCGACCACGTTTCGGAGCCATATGTCATCATTGGCAACACACACTGGTCATAGACTTTCGTCTTGAGACACTGTGGTGTGTTGGACGAGAAGATACTGCGTAGCTTGCCGAACGCTGCCCAGCCGAGTTGGATTCAACGGTTGACCTCTCGGAACATCTCTTAATCAACCTTAATTATTGAACCAGTGTTGACTACATCAGATTTCATTTTACCTTAATAATTACCCAAGTCATTTGACTTTTTAGACAGACTCTAATAAATAAACCTTGTGTTCAATTTATTATTCTTCTCCAAAACCTTATACACTCATTTTGTCGTTAATTTAAAATCTAGACACCAAAATAAACCCTTAACTTACCGAATCCCTCGACAACTTAGCACGTTTGAGATTGAAGGAGGCCGCAGCCCATTCCTCGGCGACGGCTTGGTCGTCCGTGATGATCAGGTTGTCGAACAACAGCATTGGAGACATCGACCATAGCTCGAAACCAACAGCATGCTGTGGGGACAAAAATATCCTTGTTAGTAAAACATCTATCTAAACTAATGTTAGAAAGAGGAAACATTAGATTTTTTTGTTTGTTATCTTAAAAACTACAGCGGGGTTACAATGACGTTCAAAGTATGATTGTTTTAATCTTGTTTCTGTGTGGGTAAGAGATGGCGCTAGACACAACTTGTATAGCTCTGTCTCTTACCCACACTGAAACAAAATCTAAAACTATCTTACTTCAAACGTTATGGCCTTGGTCCTGGACCGATTTTTTACAATTAGAAAGCTACATTTTCACTGACTAACATAGGTATATATTTATTATATCTGCGCAGGCGAAGCCGCTGGTAAAAGTAAGTTTGTAATAAAACCGATAAGTACAGGCTGTTTTTTTTTTCTGTTTTGGTGGGAAACTTCACTGACTCTAATGCCGTGATCACACGTACCGAGTAAACGGGCGAGACAGTGCTCTCGGCCGAATACTCGGTACGTATAAACAAAGCACCGAGCGCTCATCTCTACAACTCGCTTACATCACTGTCTCGGTCGAGCAACATTTTACTGTCTCGCCCTTTTAATTAACGTGTGATCAAGGTATAAGCATCCCGCTCCGCCTAAGAGCGAGGGATGTCAATGCATGATTTTTTCCCATCATAAAAAAAGGCATAAGTGGGACAAGAGGGTGTGTCAAGCTTTTATTGACTTTTAGTCCCACCTGTTTGCCTTCATTTGCTCTTTGTGTTTCATCCACGGTAATTCTTTGTAACAATCCCGTCTCCAGATAAAGGGTGTAAAATTTTAAACGGAATCTAGGACCTAGGTATTTAATATTTAGGTTCCGTCCGGACAGGTCAACACATCGAGTCTCTTGTTATCTTGTTCCCACGATAACATAAACTACCGCTCAAAAGTATTTGGCCACCCAGTAAAATATAATTTGTAAAAGATTGATGGAATGAAACTACTTCATAATAATTTTAACTATTTAGTAGCATGTTTTAGACATAACAATAATACACTTTTTTTTAAATTTTGGACTCCTCTATGTGTCCACCTTTATTTTTAATGACAGCCTCACAAAGCTTCGGCATTCTAGCTACTAATTTTTCCAATTCTGGGGACTGTGGGGGCCATATCATGAGTTTCAACATCTGTTGTTGTTCGTTTTCTTTTAATAAGTCCTTGCTTCGGATCATTATCTTGTTGAAATATAAATCCCGGACCAATTAAATGTATTCCAGAAGGCACTGCATTATTCTCTAATATGTATTAATAGCCTTCTTTTTTTAAGATTTCTTGTATTCACACAATATCTCCAACGGAGGAGCCACAAAAAAAGTCCCAAACCATCACAGACCCTCCGCCGTGTTTAACTGAAGCCAAACAACGGTACAAGCGTCATTCACCCTTTCGTTTGCCTGCCGCCGCACGAAAATTCTTCGTTTGGATTCAAATATTTTTAATTTTGTTTCATCCGTCCAGCGGACTTTTTCCCAATCTGCTATTGTCCAGTTCTTATGTTCTCTAGCCCAATTAAGTCTCTTCTTTTTGTTAACAGCTTTAAGAAAAGGTTTTGAGAAGACTCCGCTATGCATCCCTTATGTCCTGCGTCACACTGAATGGTTTATCACAATCTACATTAAACTGTACTGCTATTTCCGGTGCAGTTAATCTTCTATCACGTTTACTTTTTTACCGACTTCTAAAAGGAGGAGGGTCTATGTTCGGCTGAATGTATGTTTTTTTTTTTTTTTTTTTTAATAACTATACTCATATCTTCACTGGAAGTCGTAGCTCTCGGTCTGCCTTAACGATGTTTGTTGGAAATTGTTCCTTCAGTCACAAACTTAACGATGTAGTTTGCCTTGGTATCTTCTGTAATCTTGAAATCTCACGATTACTTTTACCGGATTTATGAAGACCGATTTTCTTGCCTTTGATTTCTTGCGAATGTTTCTTAGTTTTACCCATTTTCTCCAAAAAATGAAACTCAGAAGTGAAGAACAAGAAAATATTATTAGACTTTTAAGTACTGAGTAACGGAGAGCGTGTACACAATAATATTTGTAATACGTTTTAGTTATGTTTATTTATCAATTGGGTCAAGTGCGAACCTATCAACAATAAAAAAAAAAAAAAAAAAAATTAAAACAAAAATGCGACTTCAAAAATTAACTTTGAAGAAATTATCACTCTTATGGTTTTATGACCCAGTATTTAGAGGTGTCACACAAACAATAAAACCCAATAAATAAATATTTTTTTTTTAATGTATTGTTTACCACTTAAACAAAATGCAGGTGGACAAATACTTATGAGCAGTAGTGTATATTTGACTTCAACAGACGAGGATAACCCTCGCTGGCTGCCTATCGGGTCGTTCAACTTTTATCACCCGAATTTCACGACCTGTTGTTTTTCGGGTGTAAAAAGTAATAAACCTATATATCTTTTATAGATAAAAGGAGAAACTGACCGATATTTCAACGCACAGTCGAATCTACAAGGTCTATAATCGTGAAATTTTGCACAAGGTTTCCTTTTATGATGTAGGTGAGCACTGACTGCTACGCCGGATGGCGTGGGTTCGATTCCCATCCAGGACAAATGTTTGTGTGATGAGCATGATCATTTGTTCTGTGTCTAGGTGTAATTTATCTATAATATGTATGTATTTAGAAATATATAAATATGTTTATTAGTTGTCTAGTACCCATAACACAAGCTCTGCTTAGCTTGGGACTAGACAACGTTGTGTGATAGTTGTGGAATATTATATTATAATATTATATTACTGAGAGAGGATTTTCCAAAATTCACCCCCTAATATAAAAAATAATAACAAATATTTGATTTCTATAGAACCAGTATTACAACTTACTTTACAAAACTTGTATAGAACATGTCTGAGAGAGATTAATGAATACGCAATATTGTGAACACATCCATTGAAAGAGGGGAAGACCTGATGACCTGAAATACAGGCCAAAAGCCTAGCTTAGGCACCAGTCTCCCACAGTATGAATCCAATTATTGTCATTATTTTGGTTTTGTAATTGCCGTGATATTGTGGTGAGAAAAATAAATTAAGTTAGTCTTCTACACAAATATAATAAAGAGTAAAGATTTTTTTTTTGTTTTTAAGCTATTGCATAGCTTCTATCGCGGGCCTTGAGCGTGGAGACCGAATCCAGAAATTCCGTAACGAAAATAACTTAACACCCCCCCCCACTCATTTGTTTTCTTATCGGTCACCACGCGTGTAACTTCAATTAATATCAAAGAAAAAAAAAACAAAGGAAAAAAAATACTGCATAAATAAAATAAATAAACAATTATAATTGCATAAGTTGATAAAAAATGCTATGCAATAGCTTTACCGCGGCAGTCCCCGAGTGCCACACGTCTTTTTTTTTTTGTTTGTAGGAGGTAATCTCTGGAAGTACTGGTCCGATTGCTATTTTTTTTTTAACTGATAGAAAGCTGCTTTATTCCTGAATTACTTAGACTATATTTTATGTGCGTGGGCGAAGTCGCGGGCACAAGCTAGTTATATATAAATTGGGAACATCACATGGCCATCGTAAACTCAGTCTATCACAGTCTGAAACGCTGAACGCTCTTTAAAGTAGAGCTTATATACGGTTTAGCACCTTTCGCATTTTTTACAGGGTTATTATCTGGGTGGGGAATCCTAGAGGAGCACTGGCCTGATGCTGCGTAAGCAAGCGCACGTGAGCCTCTACCGTGTCGCACCGCTCCTCTGATTGCTGCCACTCCACCACGCAAGTGATATTTTTATTTATTTTAAAAAAGGCATATAGACTAACAATTGATATAAAAGTATGATATTTTCAAATCGCTAATTACAAGCCTACACTCGTAGAGAAAATAAATGTATATACGAGTAAAACACGAGAATGTACAGAGAGTAGTAGTTTCTCGAGTGTATCGGGAAAGTGCAGATGACAATTAATTACTAATGAGAGAAGCTAGACAGTATGATGTTAGAAGCTCGAAAGTATGAGTATGATGTTAGATGTCCATATTGATCTGTGAAAATTTTCAAAACCATCTATGTATACATATGGATTGCAATAAAGTATTGAGTATTGAAAGTAGCAGATTCTGAACTAATTGTGCTCCATTGGTCTAATTACAAAGTTTAAAAATTACAAAGGATAAACAAACAAATAAATAAATTATTATACCAAATAAAACGTTACTATAGTAAATCACTTACGATAGGCGTCATCTTGAAGGGCTGGTCGTCTCTGAAGTAGTCGGGGTTGGGGATGCGGCGCGGAGACCACTTGCCCTTGTAGTTGGGGTTAGCGATCAGAGGGGCACGCCAGATGCCCTGTACACACACAAATATTACAATTTATCAATCAATCAAATCAGTTTAAAGCAAACATGTTGTACAGTGGTTGGAACAAAAATTAAAAGTACATTTAAAAATACGTTAAATTAACCAATATTACTCCTCCTTGCGTCGTACTCCTCAAAACTGAGGGTTGTGACCTCACTGCTACATCATTTTCATTTGGACAATATCCCTCCATTTGTTTCAGACTCTGGCGGTGTGAAGGGCATTGTATAGCCTAGAGTCAAGAGCGGTGCGGATCTGACTAACGTATTAGGTTGCGTCCAGGAAGCCTTTTCCCATCCACTTTACAGGTCACGATGAACCAATATTACAGTTTTATACTAATACTATTAAAAGAACTAATTTACAGACATTTTCCTTTTGTGGAACACCATTATATTGTATCGCCATACATTGTATTGGCGCTCATTGGAAAATGGTAATCCATTTGACGAATAGAAACACATTATTCAGCTTGCCAATAAATTACCGAATGACAAAGAAACTGCGTGTCAAGCGAAGATTTGTAAATATGGGGATTTTTATTAGTTCGAGACAAGTTTTTAAGGGAAATCATCTATGACTTTTCCTATTCTAGGGTTGATCGAACAATGGTCACTCTTTCAGATCTTTCTGCAGATACAAGTACCATATTAGGAACATTTCTACGTCACTATTTTTTTAAAGTACCCCCCTCATGTCAGTATTAGTTTATTTCCAGCCACAATCTGATGGAAATGCAAATCGCTTTTGCTTGACGTGCTTTAATGAATTAGGGCCCAGCTAGTATATTCACCTTGTAGTTAGGGTTGGCAATGGTGGGAGCCTTCCACGTGCCACATCCAGGCGCGGCGGCGCACGTGGGGTTGTCGATGAGAGGCGCCTCCCACTCGCCGTCCATCTCCTCGTCCCAGTCCTCGGGCTTCTTGGCGTCAGGGTCTGTGGTGAGGACGAAAGAGAGAGTTAAGTTTTGTTTATGGTATACGTCAGATGGTATGAAGGAGTAAGTTAAGATGTATGCGAAATATCAAAAGTATGTAACGTGAATATGAAAGGGAAAAAAAACGTACGAAATATTTATTTATTTATTAGTTATTTCTTTACAATTTACAACAATATTACAGTCTAAACTAATGAGTTGTACAGAAACAAGAAATAAAAGAAGTAAAAAAAAAGAAGAAAACATATACATTACGACTAATATAAAATAAAATATCCCACAAAACCAAATAAGACAACATTTACTTATTTTTCATCCATCCTCTCACAAAACCTCAGACATTCACGACGACACACATCTATCCATCTCCCAGCAAACAAGTCACACTCTGGTGTTAGAGTCAGAAGAGCATTAAGGCGTATAGTCCCTTGAACCATCTGGCCGAAATTATGTGAACGCAACTCTCGCACTCGCCTAGGCGGCAGTACGCAAATCTGTGCATTTATTCGCGGCCAGCAGCGCCCGGAAAGCGCATTAAATCAATTTTCTCTGCGAGATATTGATTGATTTATATATGCAATGTTCACTTTGAAGAATATTTAACTACCAATTTTTATGTGTAAAAATGTTTTTAAAGGTCCACAGCCGTTTCGAAGGAGTAGAAGAAGGGAAAAGTAGCGAAAAGTTGCGAAATTGCTAAATATTTTTTTTTGACAAAAGTATTTATTGTACGAGAAAATCAAATGTTGATATTATTGTTCATGAATCTATAATAAACATATATTTTTTTCAAACCAATTGACCTAGTCATTACGGAGGAGTAGGCCTCCGAAAATCACTGTTTTATGGCACTTTTCGGGCGCTTGGCCCTTAAGTACAGAAAGCCCACGAACGAGTGGCGAGTTAGCTCTAGACACAATCATCACCACCACCACCAGCCTTTTTAATGTTCCCAGTGTTGGGACTCAAGCCTCCTCTCTAGGAGAGGGAAAGGGCCGTAATCCACCACGCGGGCCCAGTGCACATGTCTTCGAATTTTCGGTTCTAGGACATGCCGGTTTCCTCACAATGTTTTCCTTCACTGTTTTGAGAGCAGTGGTGATGAAATAAATTAAACAAAGTAATGAGCCTGGCTGGGTTCGTACCCGCGACCTACAACTCGTAAGTCCGAACCGTTACCACTCGGCCACCACTGCTCTTGACACAATATTGAGAGACAAAGAACATTTCTGGCAATCCATGGGTGCTATTCTCTAAGAAAGCGCAGCGCTGGCACAGCGACGAGTCGTCAGCGCAGTACATTGAATTAACAACCCAATGCCCCTTTACATTGGATTGTTAATTCAATGTATTGCGCTCACGACTCGTCGCTGTGCCAGCGCTGCGTTTTCTTAGAGAATAGCACCCCATATCTGTAATAGGTATTTAGATGTATGCAAGTGGAACAGAGTGCAAAGTTCTACCACCATTGAAAAGAGAGGATTCTCTGACTAGGACCCTTTTTATCTGATCCGGGCAACTGCCCCCATAGATGATTTCGGCCTGTTGCATATGTTCCAATGATATGGAGAATACTAATTGCGCGACATAGAAGTCGAAGAAACAAAAAAGTAATACATGTCGTCGCTACAAGTACATTTCGAAAGTTCACGAATCTATATTATCATACTAATAATGTTACTGGACTGATCAAAATCGAACGGCCTTCAAGACTAATTTGGGTGAAGCCATACAAGTTGCTGAAAATAATGATTTTGAATAATGTTTGTCCTGTATCATTTTTGTTCATATGGTATACAATAAAGAATATAATAAATAAATAAATAAATGACCTGCCGTCCGTCATGAACTCGGATTAAAAATTTGCTTTATCCAGCGATATCGTCCCCCTGGCTCATCCCACAGAAGATCAGTTAGTTAGATAAAAAACGCAAGGACGAAATTGAATTTGCAGAGATTCTTTACACACCTGGAATCATCTCAGGTTCATCATCCAGCCAACCGTCAGGCTTCACTGCATTGGGGTCAACGATTTGAGCGGGTGCATCTTCATCCCAATCGTCTGGCTTGGTTGCTGTTGGGTCCACAATCTGTGAATGGAATACAAGTTTATATGACTTCAAACATTAATAAAATATGACTTTATTAATAACCTAGCGCTTTTCATGCATGGGGGAGTGAAAGAAAAATCATGATGGGTTATTCGGTTGGGTATCAACAAATTACAACCCCTTCCCTTTTGGGTGGAGCAAGAGGAAATTTCAGACTTTTACTGACTGCAAACCACTTATGTCCTTTCTGTTGTCCTTTGCATTCCAGCGCCGCGCTAACTCTTTTAAACAAACCCGCAACTAAAGTTCGATTCTTTAAAAATACAATTTGAAATAGAAACTTCCCTATTTTAGTAATAGGAAAGTTTTCTATCCAACCAAAATATTAAGTAGCTTTTGCCTGCTGCTTCGCCCGCGTACTTAAAATATAGCTTAAACAGTGTCGCCCGGGTGTTTATAATCTTTTAAATTTTTGGCTTTCCTCTACTATAAAATGCATGTAGATATTATACAGGAAAAGTTTTTAACCACTGCGTAAATTTTTTTTGGTGGCTCAGTGTAAGTAATAGAACACATTTCCATTTTTAGTTTATAACTTTTTTTTTCACATTTTTCCACCTTGTCCCATTTTGAAATAAGCATAACATGGACATAATTTAATCGTAATACTATTAAATACTATGAATGAAAACGCGCTGGCCGCCGCGCCGCCCGTTGTACGAGACGGGGGTGCGGGGGGAAGGGGGCGGGGGTATGCGGCGCCGGCGGCGGCCTTTGATGTGCGGATCTGCAGTACGTCACTTGCGGAAGCGGGGTTCGGACGTTCGCTCATATTCATCCCTGCGCGCGTGTGTGCCGCGTACTCGTGTCGTCACGATGTCGAACTTTACTCACCGCGAATACTACGAAATGGTGCGAGTGTATCTACTTAGCCACGAAAATTTACGAGCAGCACGAAGAAGATATGAGAGGGAGAGCGTACCTCGTATGCGAGCCCAAGGGATCCGTAATCCTACGGTACCTAATGAAAGGACAATTCTTGCAGCAAATCAAAGGCTGCTTGATCACGGCCAGTTCAGAACCCCGAGCCATGCACTAGGGTCTGGCAGACCTCGACTGGCAAACAAAAAATAAATAACGCTTTCAATGAAGTGAAAAGTGATACTAGTGACCTAAACAAACTAAATGCAAACTTATTTTAAACGTGCACGTTTATGCCTGGAAAAAGGAGGAGGTCACTTCGAACAATACCTTAAATACTGTGATTAACGAAATGTAGAGGTAAGAAATTATAAACAATCTTAGTGTGTTAGGTTCTTTTTGATTGGACATTGTTGTAAATAGGTAGTTGATTCCAATTTTTTAAATACGCCAGAATGCAATTTTTTCAATTCAAATTTTATCATGAGTAATTATCATACATAAATGTTTTAATTTGAATGTAAAAATTATTACTTGATTTATTTTCTGCATTTTGATGGTCCTAAGCCCATGAAAGTATGAAGGAAAAATTGGAATTACCTAAACTTAAAAAGTAGCACGAAATTGCGGTCAGTAACCGCACCGCGTAGGTACTTACGTCGGCGCCGTCGCATCGAGCGATCGCACATAAGTACTTACCTACAACTCAGCTGATACAGCTTGCCGGTCGGGCGACCAGTCGACGCGTGAGTCGGTCAACCGGGCGCCAGACTGGCAAGCGACCATAAAATAAATTTCTATGTAAATAAGTCTCGTAAGCGATAACTTTATTTTTTACTATTAACACATATCAAAATAAAAAATACGTGTTTATTAAAATATATTCAAGTTTATCATGACAAAATTTGCGCACTGGTTAAAAACTTTTCCTGTATATTATCTAATGCCTTGATCACACGTACCGAGTAAACGGACGAGACAGTGCTCTCGGCCGAGTACTCGGTACGTGTAAAAACAGCGCCGAGTGCTCGGTCTACCACTTTTACTGTCTCGCCGTTTCACTCTGTACGTGTGATCAAGACATAATTCTTACTCATGAATCGCTGTCTATTGGTAAAAACGACATGACAATCCGTTCCGGACTTTTTGAGTTTATCGCGTTTATACAAACAACACGCGGTCAGGGACTTTGTTTTATAATAATATATCTTTCAACTTGATTTATAACTTCCTAGAGTGGTTTAACTACCATAACAATAAATCATAAATCTAGTGTAAAAGCTACTTTATGTGTTAATTTCATACAATTTGTGAGCATCAAAACAACAAATAATATTTCATTTTGTTGTTTTTAATGAGAACAATCACCTTGTTCTGGGCACCGTGCCAGGTACGTTTCAACACAAGCAGATTACACTGGGAATGTGTACAAATAGATATTTGTACTTTAATGTGATTTAGTGCCTTTGTAGTTTGTTTTATGGGAGTAACGTACGTTAACATCTCAGCATGTGTACTGCTTCATTCTGAGTCAGTGTTTTGCTGGATCATTGAGATGATTTTACAGTAGCACAGAATATTACGAAGCTCATGTCAGATAGAATGTACTTTATTGTGTGCAAAAGTAAAAAAAAAAAACTTATTTCTTTAGGTGCTACTGCTGTCTTTTAATTACTTGAGAGCATTTTACAGTAGCACATTTTGTTTTGGGAGAGGGGAGCCCGTCTCCGAAACGGCTGGACCGATTTTGACGGGACTTCCACGGATGGTTACCAGTACTTTTCATCTCCCCACTGGAATGGGATTTAAAACTACGCGATATGACTTCGAAACAGCTGAACAAAATTTCACGGGACGTTTATTGGGATATAATATATAAATAAATATTATAAAGCGGAAGAGTTTGTTTGTTTGTTTGTTTGAACGCGCTAATCTCAGGAACTACTGGTTCGATTTGAAAATTTCTTTCACTGTTAGATAGCCCATTTAATGAGGAAGGTTATAAGCTATATAACATCACGCTACGACTAATAGGAGCGGAGCAGTAACCAATGATGCGGGTGAAACCGCAAGGTACAGCTAGTTGGGATATATAACTGATGTCTGATCTGTGAGTACACTAGCAAGTTTCAACATATAACGCGCAGCATTAGCAAGTAAATCTAATATTCGTCCTTCATGTATACATATAAAAAAAAATTTAGGTTTCTTCTGATATTTCATCGAAGTAGATCAGAACCAGTCTTGGTAACTGCAGGCAATAATATTACCCACGATAAAGAGGACATACAAACAAAAAGACTACCCACCTTTTCCCTCTCATCCCAATCTTCAGGCTTCTTGTCATCAGGGTCATCAATCTCTTCTGGCGGGTTGACGGCGGGAGTGAAGTCTTCGAGCAGGGAGCCAGCATTCACCTCTTTGTTGTCAATGAGTATACTGAACGAGTTGTCGGGACGAACGATCAGGGTGTATAGATGAGGTTCCTTGTCTTTGTAGATCTCGTCCAGACGGGTACTGGAAAGTTTGGAACATGGTATTACTTTAGTATTGACTGTAATGGCTTGTATAACGAAGTGTCTTATTTAATTTGAGACTCCGATTTTAAAACAACAGTGCAAATATCTCCCTTCAACAAATATTGCCTTTTTATTTTTTGAGATCTGAAATCATCAAATAACTTTTCTGCTGTGTGGAGCAGGAGAGCGTGTGTGTAGCCTAAGCTCAAAATATTTTTTTTTGTTTTGACTTTTTTATGGATACTGGTCTGAAATAAATGTACTATCTATACTAATATTATAAGTTTGGAGGTATGCAGAACAGAGAGTAAAGTCCCGCAAACCTCCTTTGAAAAGGGAGGATCCTCCGACCAGACAGGTATTATAGTGGGTGTGTGTATACACCTAATAATGTAATATATTAGGTGGGCTACTGCCCAATAGATGTTTTCGGGCTGTCGTATATGATCAAATCACGCGGAGAACTTTAATTGCGCGATGCAGGATTTCGTACTTTCTTCGTAGTTCTTATGTGGCGCCATAGATGTCGCTACATAAATATGAAAGTAACTCTTTCTATCTGTTACATTTTCACGTTTAAGCTAATGAAAGGATTTTCATGAAATTTGGTACGAAAGAAGCATGAACTCCAAGGATGGACTTGGGTTACTTTTTATCCGTTTTCGACTTCGACTTCGCGTCCGCAATATCCAACATTCACGCGGACAAAGCCGCTAGCGGAATCTAGTTATTAAACAATAGACTTGTTCGTCAACCCTAATCTAAGTAGATTTACGCAAGCTATAGGGCTGCGTGAACAAAGCCGCGGGCAATAGCTAGTTATTTATAGTTATTGTTTTCAATCTGCTTTTATTTGACTGTACTTTATATCGGAAAAGTAAGGAAGTAAGTGAAGTAAGGTAGGTCGCGAACTCGCGCGGACTTGCGCGAATCGCGTGAGCGAGTTGACGAACAAGCCAAAAAAAGGCATGAAGTGCCTAAACTGTGTTTAAAAACACTCACGTCGGCTTCTTGCTGTGCTTCTCCTCGATAGTTCCGTTCTTAGGGTTCTTATGTCTGAAGATGAAGTGGAGTTTGTTGTCGTTGCCGCACTTGTCTGGCCCGAACATGATGGTGTACGGAGTCTGGTCGTAGAACTTGCGCAGATCAGCCTTGGTGTTGGTACCGCGGGACAGGAGCTTGATGTACGCACCGCCGCAGTTCTGGCCTTCCTGTAAGTTGAGTTTATCGTTGAGCACATATGGCATAGCTAGAAATGGGAACTAAATACTTAAACACGTCTTATAGTATACACATAGAATTCTATATACATCAAAAAATAATTAAAAATTCATGATAAGCAATCAGCAATTTGGAAAATGAAAGCAGGACTCAATGTCTGTGCTTTAAATCGAATCAATCGTTGTTTCATCCAACGCAATCTAACGTAATGTTTGGCAAAGAGGTAACGTAAAAAAAGAAAGATAACGCCTAAACGCTATGTTGGTATTCGGTTATTAAATTAAATTATTCACTCGAATATTTCACAAAACTTGTTCCAGGAAATACGTGTTTTTTTTTTAAACCATATACGATTTTAGAAAAAAGCGTCATTCATGCAAGGTTTTTGTAGATTATATTTTCTTTACCCTTTTAGTTTATGAGCGTCCATTATGAAAGGTCAAAGTTCACAGAAAACCGCAGATTTTCAGAGATCTAAACGAGATTACTTTTGCACATGTTTTAATTTCAATAGATACATAAACGAAAGATGTGTAATAATGTCAAAATCACGTAAGAGCGGTTGTATGGAAATTTATCTCGGGTTGGTTGCTCAACTCAATTGCATGACAATGGGGGCTTTCAGTAAAATGTCGATAGGTTTCTAAAAATAGCGACTCGACAAAAATACTCCACGCAGGATGCGATTAACAGCATCCAGTATAAACAAACAAAAAAATATTGACGCGAATCAAAGTTATTTATACGCCTAACGTCATAAATGTAACGCATTTCCGAAAACCATTTTGGACATCGTCCAGGATATGTTTGGAATAACATTGTGCGTTTCTGAATCCTCAGTATTGTCTCGAAGTCTAAACTATGTACTTCCGAAAGTCGCTTCGGGCTTAGGAATGTCAGTTTTTTTTTTTTGGTGGGAAAATCATCTAATGACATTCCCCGCTCTTGGGCGGAGCGGGAGATAGTGTCAGACTTTTACTGACTAAAAACCAACTCCAGTTCCTTCGTTGCCTTTCGTACCGGGGTCGAATATTCCTTTCAGAAACAGGTCGTTGCCTCCACCAGTATAGAAATGTCAGATGCAGGTGCGATTCTCCTTTGGTACAGTACAGTAATATTTATTACTAGCAATTAGTAATTTGAAGTTCTGCTTTACTCGTAATAAGGCAGAGAATTCTAGCAATTACTAATTAACATTAAATATAAATCAGCAATGTTGACCATCTTTTTGAATTCTCTATGGAAGAACAGTAAGACTGCAGGAGGTAGTTATATTTCCAACCATCAAACAAAAATCTGTGCCATCCAGCCTATAATGGACCCACAGCAAGGGCTCAGGCCTCCAGGAGATAGAATGGGCCATAGACCTCCAGCAGTGCGTTCAAAAATAACCAGAGTCGAGTAGAGTTGCAACCCCGGGTCGTTCTTAAATAACTCGAGTAGCTACCCTAGAGTTGACCCAACTAACTCTAACTTTGAGCAGGGTAGGTTGGAGTTAGCGGCAATATGCTTGACATTGACAGTTAAACTCCGTTCGCGTTCAAAAATGGCAGGGTAGAGTAATTACCCGATGACGTCATTAGAGTTAACTCTAAACTTAAATTTGAATGCAGCCCAGGTTGTTAAAACAACCCGAGGAAAGCAGCCTGAATTTACAAAATCAATAACCATAGCCAAATGAGGTCACGCTTTGCACTAATTAGCTTATAACATTACGAGATTTAATTCATATTCCACATAAGCACGTTCACATGACGCAAAACACATTCCAGTTTAACTGTCCCCCAGTTATATAACCAGTTATGTGTAAAATATGAATAAGCTAACCAGCTTAGCCAATAAGCCAATTAGTGACTCAATTCGATGAGTTTTACTGTATGGAACTACGAGTAAAATGTTTGCCTGCCTGCCTGTATAGAGTTTCTTGCATGTTCTTCTCCTTACAGTTCTGCGCTTTGGAACGTGCAACTTAGCTTCCCTTTTTTTTTACTGACTAACATTTTGACAATTCAAAGGTGCCTGTTATTTGTCTATTTGAAATAAAGTTTCTGAATGACCTGTAGGTAATAGCCGGCGTTGCGTACAAACTACCAACAGGTTATTGAACTCGCTCAGCTGACGTTTTCTAAAAGAAATTAATTTCGTACATGCGTAAATTAATACGAGTTTTGAAAAAAAGGTACGTTATTTTTTTCAAAACTCGTATTAATTTACGCATGAACGCTCGTATGAATGAGATGTGCAAGCCCAAAAGGCTCTCTCCCATATGCTAACTGTCCGGATCAAGCCCAAGTCGTCGACGGCGCGCACTGTTCCCGCGCGCCTCAAGGAGTTGTCAGCAACAGCAGGGACCCAGCCGGGTCGAAGCCTACTGGGGCCAGGGTTATCCGAAAGGGCGCTCGAGCCCCGGTATGAAGGCTTGAAGGAACGGGATGGGTTTTTTTAGTCAGTAAGAGTCTGACACTATCTCCCGCTCCGCCCAAGAGCGGGGGTTGCCATAAGATGATTTTACCATCGAAAAAAAAAATGTTAATTTTAAAAGATAATAATAATGCTGTGTTGGTATTCTGCTAGGGCCTATGATGCCACAAACACTCACAGAACACAGACTAAAAATAATCATAACATTCAGTCTGAAACTCCTACTACACCACATATTGTTTTCATAATATTGTCCCCTTTGCAGTCTTGGTAAAGACATTCGTCTACTTAAAACCTTACCTGCATAGTAACTTCATATTGGACGATGAAGGGCTTGTTCTTGAACTCAAATGGCCTGTCAAGCAGGGTTGATATGGCAGCATGCTTAGCTTCAGTTGTCAAGACAAGACCGAGGTCCTCTTTGAAGATCTTCCTAGTAGGTTGTTGAATCTAAAAGAACACAAAATGATAAAATGTATGAGATTCATGTTGACAATAAAATCAATAATAATTTCAATCAATTTTGATTAGACTATTACAGTTATGATTGCAAAGCCTTTAATTCAGTGGGAAAGACAGAATAATTTTTAAAAAGCTGAAGCTTTCTTTGGTTCATTAAGAAGGTGAAGTTTTAACTTTCTTCATGAATCACTAGGTGAAAACCGCACGAAAATCAGTACAGCAGTTTTCGAGTTTATCGAGAGCGAACAGACAGAATTTGATGCAGTGGGGGCATTTATTTATAAATTTTGATTTTAACATAAGAAATATACATATATCTTATGGAGAAACTAAAATCTATAATTTTATTTAACCTACTTTTCATTCACAAAAAGTTAAGATCAGTTACTATTGAACATTTTATCAGTTACAAGATAAGGTATTGTTGTGCATAGATTTTGCTATGGAAATCAAGATAACATTTTCAAGCGTGAACTGTGTAAAGCATGGCACTAAAAGATTGTTCTATTTGAGATATATCAACTAAATTATTTAAATGACAGATAGAACATGTTCCTGAATATTTTAAGATTTATTATTAGGAAAGTAATATATATGTTTACATTTACCAATTATATATATTTAAGCACAGGAAATGTTACAAAAGTATATGGTTGAAAAAAAACTGCTGTTGTATTAAAAAAAATAGTAGGTATTCAATTCAATTTCCTCTTGCATTCAATTCCATATTCAGCTAAAACATATTCAAGTTTAAGCTTTGTGGTGTTAGTTTTTTGATTGAGATAGATATTAAAATTATAATTATGAACAGCTTACCTCCCATTTACCATCATACTTGGCAATATTTTCATCGACACCCTGTTTTTTAGCTTCAGACTTGACCCATTTCTTCTTGAAAGCCGCCTCGTCATCAAAGTTTTCAACAAGATATACCTTGTCAGCACTTATTGTTGGACTGTGGTACAGGTTTTCTTCTTCCACTGTCTACAAACATAAAAAAATGTTTATTTTAGGACTTCTGTAGTAGTAGATTATTTGTCTGAGAATAGTCTGGCTCCAAAGACATTTGGTATTTTTCTTAGAGTGGACATTACTATTAGTACAGTTTTAGTAGTCTAGTACATGCATTTATTTATTTATTAGGATCGCCAAAATTACAGGCACTGGAAATTTATAGGTACATTTTCTAACACTATTCAAGTGCTACAACATTAAACATTTTATTTTAATTCATTAAACCCCAAGCAAACGCCGGCGTTCACGCACCTATTGATTTCCATGATTGAAAGGTTAATGAATTAAATACATGATATTCTTTGCATTCTGAGTTTGCTGCCCATGAATATGGAGCTATGATGCCACCAACCTGCTAGCACTGTTCGAAAAAAACGATACACTAAAGAAGTGAAAGAAAGAAAAAACAGGCCAGGGTTAGTTCGAAAGATAGCTCAACCCCGGTACGAAAGGCAACAAAGAAACAGGAGTGGGCTTTTAGTCAGTAAAAGTCTGGAGCAAGTTGTAGATGAATTTCAGGTTTTGAGCCACCAAAGGAAAACCTTTACGATATAACAGTAACTTTGGTAGTATTAAGATTTCGGTGCTCAGTACAGTTGCTCATATAGTGATATTTCTTTTTTTATATCTAGCTTCTCAGAAAGCAGACCCAGTTTGTTTCATTATCTATAGATAATAATGTGGGTCATAAACTTTCAGGCAGCAGTGTCTATATCTACTGTTTTTGTGAACAATCATTGTAATTTATTCAGGTCATGTAACCTATAAGAACTAACCTCCACAGTAACTTCGTCATCACCATCATCATTGTCGGCTCGCACCACACCCGCTGCACTCACTAACACCAGTAAGGCACCTAATAGGTATACTTTACGGCTAAATAAAGCCATCTGAAAAATATAAAGTATACAGGTGACGGAACACGTCGGCTTACTAAAAAAGCAACGGCAATATCACAGAATGAAAAAACTTTGGCCAGTATTATACTCCGCCACGAGAGCTGGACTTAATTTAATTAAAAATATGTATGAATTTGTGTAGCGTTCGGACACAGGAGTGTTCGGTGCAGCCGGATAACGGAAATCCTCAATAAAGGGCGACCAAATACCATTATCAACTTAATTATATTAAAATATTTCACTATAAGCAATTACCTTAAAATATATTTGATACACTTATTGTTTTGTCTCTTGTAATTTATACGATGCACAGAAATCAAATAATATATCTACCTATTGAGAGGAATTTGATTTTCCTGAAAATTTTCAGCCAATCAAAAACAAACAGTTGTCAAGGGAGCGATCGAGAATTTTCCGAAGCGTTCAGATTTATTGTGCATAAGCTACAAAATTAAAAACCTCAATCAGGTTTCTTCATGTTTATTTTTTGACAGTTTCTTTATTCTTAATCACAATATTTGTTAATCCCAAAGGAATAAAATTGTTGTATTCTTTTAAAAATTAGACTCAATAACCATTGCTTCAAGACTTCAAGTTTTAAGACACTTTTAAGAAAAAGTTTTAGCTTACTCGAGTCAAAGTACAATCGATGCAATCGCAAATCGAGGTGATTCGATCGATACCTGGGTATCGATAGTGGTCAGGAGTAAGTTCGTTTCATGACTAACCAACAGTCTATTGATAGAATGTAGGCGTGTGTAGCTCTTTACTAAATCGACTCACGGTTCCAAAACATTTTAGTTTTCCGAAAGATAGAACATCAGCAATATTTTAATTCATCATACTTAAAGAACAATTTATTGAAACACTGAAACACTCTTTACTTTTAGTAACCAGGAGTATTTTTAAAATTCAAATTAAAACGTAAATATAATTAATTAACGGTGTTTATGAAAGAGTGCATGGGGGATGGGGTTTCGGTAGTCTGAACAGTGAAGGAGAGACGCTGCTGCAATCCGCTACTGCATTTGACCTGGCAGTAGCCAATACGTGGTTCCAGAAAAGAGAAGAACACATGATCACGTACAAAAGTGGTGGTCATAAGACCCAAATCGACTACTTTCTAGTTCGGCGCAACAACTTAAAGCATGTCAAAGACTGCAAAATACTGCCAGGAGAAGACCTAGTCTCACAACATAGACTCCTAGTTATGACATCAGTAGTCAAAATACTGTCTAACAAACACAAAGAGCATCCTCCCCCTAAAATAAAATGGCATATGTTAGAGAGGAATGATTGTGCGAATAAGTTCAGGGAACGAGTGGTGGACAGAATGATAGAGATGGGAGATATGAATGATCGAAGTATAAATGAAAGCTGGCATGAGATAGCTGGGTGTATCAGGCATGCAGCGAAAGATATTTTGGGAGAGACGAAAGGAAAGGGCATAATAGATAGGGATACATGGTGGTGGTCGACAGAAGTTCAGAATGTATTGAAAGAAAAGAAGAGAAAATTCAAGGAATGGCAGCGTGTAGAGCCAGGAAACGCTAGTTTAAAAGCTGAAAAAAAGAGTGAGTATGACATTTTAAAGAAGAAAGCGAAGAAAGCCGTGGCCATAGCAAAATCAAAAGCCCAGGACAAATTATATGACACACTGGACAGTCCTGCAGGCCAAAAAGAACTATACCGGCTTACTAGATTAAGAGAGAGAAAGACGAGAGACGTTTGCCAGGTAAGATGTATAAGAGATGAAACAGGAATGGTTATATCGGATGATGAGAAAATTAAAAAGAGGTGGAAGGACTATTTTGAAAGACTGATGAATGAGGAAAATAATTGGAGTAGTGTGTTAGAGAATAAACCAGTGAACGTGGGGTTAGTGAGAATGGTTAGTATGGATGAAGTTAGGATAGCAGTAACTGGAATGAAGAATGGTAAAGCCATTGGTCCAGATGGAATACCAGTTGAAGTGTGGAAGTTATTGCGAGTGGATGGATGGACGTGGTTAGCTTTATTCTTCAATAAGTTGTTGCAGGAAGAAGCCATACCTGATGAGTGGTGCAGCAGTTCTTTGGTGCCCATTTTTAAGAACAAAGGTGATGTGCTTGAGTGCAACAATTATAGAGGAATAAAGCTAATGTCGCATACTATGAAAGCCTGGGAGAAAGTTATTGAAAGGCGACTGAGAGAAGAGAGTGAAATTTCACAGAACCAATTCGGTTTTATGCCTGGTCGGGGTACAACAGATGCCATTTTTGCTATACGCCAGCTGTGCGAGAAATACAGAGGTGCGCATAAAAACTTGCACATGGTATTCATTGATCTCGAAAAGGCATACGACCGGGTACCTCGTGAGGTTCTGTGGTGGGCCCTTAAGGAGAAAGGTGTGCCTGGGAAGTATGTGCAGTTGATCCGAGCGATGTACGGTCGGTGCAGTACCCAAGTCCGTTCTTCTGTGGGCACTACTGGAAGCTTCAATGTGACTGTCGGCTTACATCAGGGGTCGGCCCTCAGCCCTTACCTCTTCCTGATGATAATGGACGCTTTGACGTCGGACATTCAGGAAGAGGCTCCCTGGTGTATGTTGTTTGCCGATGACATTGTGCTGGTTGCCGAGAGTGGCTTAGAGGTCCAGAACAGATTGGAGGTGTGGTGGCACAGATTGGAGAGTGTTGGCCTGAAATTGAGTCGAACCAAAACGGAGTACTTGTTCTGCAATTTTGGCGGTCTCTCCAATCCAGTGCCCTTAGCTCTCGCCGGAACGCCCATACCGATCTGTTCCGACTTTCGGTACCTCGGGTCCCTCGTCCAAGGGGATGGTGAGGTGGACCGGGACGTAACACATCGGATCAACGCAGGATGGATGAAATGGCGACAGGTCACGGGAACAACTTGTGACCCACGGATGCCCCTCAAGTTGAAGGGTAAAATCTACAAGTCCGTGATAAGGCCTGTCATACTGTATGGATCAGAATGTTGGGCTGTGAAAAAGACGGATGAAAAAAGATTGCATGTAGCGGAGATGAGAATGTTAAGATGGATGTGTGGTGTGACGAGAAAGGATAAAGTGAGAAATGAGTATATTAGGGGAAGTTTGAAAGTGGCGCCAGTGATTGAAAGGTTGAAAGGAAATCGTTTGTCTTGGTATGGTCATGTAAAGAGGAGAGATGAAAAGCATGTTGCTAAAAGAGTTATGAATTTACATGTGGATGGATGGAGAGGGAGAGGGAGGCCAAAGAAAAGATGGATGGATTGTGTGAGAAGTGATATGAAAGAAAAGGGAGTTAGTGATAGCGTGACGAGTGACAGGACAGAATGGAAGAAAAAAACGTGTTGCGCCGACCCCAAATAAAATGGGACAAGGGCAGGAAGAAGAAGAAGAAGAAGAAGAAGAAGAAATATAATTAACGACCTGAACTAAAAACTTTAAATTATTCTCAAATCATTATTTAAAAAATATTATAGTGTGGCGCACGCAACTTAATCACGATTCATAACATTTGTATCTTGTGAGTCCAAGAGGCTTACCATGACCTCTTATAGAAACGTTCAATTCACAGTGAGTCATATTCCTTTCAAAAGCTGCCAGGCCTGCTTCTGTATCGCTTTTGGTATCGCTAAAATCGTACCATGACAGTTCTAAAGTTGAACGACTTTTGTACAGAGGTGAGTTGGTGAGTTGCGCTCTTGAAGATCGTTAATTTGACGTTACAGACGCTCAAAAGACGGACATCTGTCAAATACACGTCAAATAGCACGCCATAGAAAGTACAAAAAGTCTATACATAAAAAAGGCACAGATTTTATATATATCCTACAGTACTTGAAAATTTCTGAAAAAAGGTGAACAAATCTTGATTGGATTTAGAAAATGTCACTTAACAGGCCAATACAGGCCTGCCTGCTACAACGAAGTCATAGTACAAAAATGCCAGGCAGTTCCACTTCAGCCCTGCTAGATATAAGAGGTCATGGTAAGCTCCCACGTTTCAAATGATCCGGTTGTATATCTTGAACCAATGTTTCAAATAAATTACACATTATCTATGTATTTTATATTGAATTTAGTATAGATATTATGGTTAGTATTTTTTTAAGTTCAAGTGCAGGATCCCTGAGTATGCGCGATCCCCAAATGCGTGGGGCCTGCCTGTAGCATTTGCTTGGTATTGTCTGTGCGATAAAAGAACCGTTGTGGCGTAAAGTGAAAATAACATTAAAGATTTTATGTAGCAACCCAACCCATGAACCCAGCCATCCGTCAAATTTTTGCAATTTGACGGATAGCTGGGTGATGACTGGGGCTAATGAAAAATAGTACGAGTCGGAATATCGCACGCGATTTTCAGCGCAGTGTAATAGGTCCTTAAGGGTTAGACTGTCTTTCTATGAATGAAAAATAGTAAGATCGCACGCGATATTCAGCGTAGTGTAATAGGTCCTGACAAAAAAAAAAAAACTATAACCCAACTAAAATAAAAAGATTCATCGTAAAATGTCACTCTATCTTGTATCTCTGTTACACTCGTAATAAATGCCTATAACTTGGCAAAATCAGGTGTCAGGCGGGTGAAACTTCCCTACATTGTCGAAGCTCAAAAAATATCATACAAACTTACGCCATCAAGTGGTGGAGGTTCCGAGTTAATCATTGAGTTGACACAAAAAATATAATAGAGGGCAGTAGCTACACCAGGGAAACTTTTGTTTAAAAATAATGTTAATAAAAATTTATTTTAAAACAGGGAATAACAATAAATTGTACCGGTTGGATCAAATTATTATAAATAATATCATTATCAGTGTTTTTTTTCACAACGGAAACCCAATTATGTGTTTAGGGAAATCTAGCCCTTAGTTCCGAATTACATCAAAAGCGATTATATCGCGAACCCGACCAAATTTAATAGTCACAAAATGTAAGGACTATTGAGTACTATTTGTGACGTTGCGCGTTGGTCGGATTCGCGATGTAATCGCTTTTGACGCAACTCGGAACGCGGGGAAGTTCGTTCATATTTAAATGGAATCGTTTTGGGTTTTGCGGTTTGTGGTATTGTGTTGCTCTGAGATCATTGTGCGTTTATTGTGTTATTTATTACGACTTGGCTTGATTACGGATTTTCTGATATTCTACGTGTTACGACATCACCTGGCTTGTTACTTGGACCCCGGACTGATGATAGCTTTTACTGATAACTTGGCGCTTATCACACGGACACTTCGTTTGTTTTTGCGGACTTGAGTTTTGAAAATGCCGAAACCAACACAATTAAAATGCTTTTTTGGATGTGTTATTGATGGTAAGTGTATTTATTACTAAATTATTAACTAGTAACCTAAGTATTTATATAAGTACATTTTATAGAAGACCGAAAGTATCAACTGAGAACTACTTATTTAGAGTCAACATTGTGCACCCAATTCCATTATCAGTTGATTATACTAAAATATATCACTGCCTCACTATAATACTAGACTTTATTCTGAGCATTCTGACAACAGCTCATCTTAGCCTTAGCTAAGTACATTACAGTGAATATTTAGTTGTTATACCTCAACAAGTCAAGCAGCAAATATCAATGAATACCTAATCGAAATCTAAAATAATAAGCCCAAAGTTATGGCCCAACAACAAACATCTGATGATTTTGCCATAGTGGAAATGGTTGTTTCTTTTTGAGAATAGTAGTCTAATAGATAATTACTGATCAGATTTAATGTTTTTTTTTTAGTTTTACTGAACGTGAACCCAAAGTCTTACATTTAAAAGTGATTCAATAAAACAATAGAAAACACTCGCATTAACAAAGTAATCAAATATTAAAAAAAAACATTTTATTCACAAATTAAAATAGCTACTTGAAATTGACTGCGTATTGATCTAAGTAACCAATATTTTATTTTATTTACAAAAAAATGTTTTTTAGTGTTTTCATAATACCTACCAACCCAGCAGGTGTTATATAACTGTTACCCGCTGCTGTTACTGTTAGCTGTTGTTTAAGATGTCTAAATGTGGATAGTGGTTTTGTTGAATGAATAACATTAGATAATCCAGCTGAACGGGTTTCAGCAGTTTTTCATATTACAGCTAATAGTTATGTAAAACAGCTAATCTTACAATCCATCTATGATATATCTATGGATTGCATCACATTGTGTATGATGACTCATGTTAGTTATAAAATCTAATTTTAATTTACAGGACCTCTTCACCGATTCCCCAAATTGGAATATATAATAATATCCTTATACGGAGAAGTTTGACCAATGGAAGTCCATACTTGACACTGCAACTCAAGAGAGAGGAAATAACTACATATATAATTCAATTCGTATTTGCCACCGACACTTTGAGGATTATTTTAAGTCACCAAGCAAACAATTAACAGGAAATACTATTCCTACAATGAATTTAAGTAAGTTTTATTATGCAATGCACTTCAAATATTCAATACTTTATTATATTGTTTTCCATAATATTTCCTAAGAGGGTCTAAAACATGTTGGTCAATTAACCTTTCAATCATGCAAATTACAGACACAATAGAAAGACTATAGGTGCGCGAATGCCGGCGTTCGCTTGGGGTTTAATGAATTAAAAAAAAATAGAATTCATTAATGACTAAAAAGTCAAACAACTTGGGAATTTTTTAAGGAATAAAAAAATCTGTTGTTGGCAATGAGAATTTCAGTTGTCATTCACATTTTTCTTGAGATTATGATAGTTCTATAACAGATGTTGATCGTAGTATGGCTAGCGATGATGTATCATTAAGCAGAATAGGATATTTAGAATTAGATTTGTCTTACAATTCTAGATTTATTTTATTACTTTATACAACACTATTATATATTTGCAAATAATAATAATAATTCCACAACTATCACACAACGCCGTCTAGTCCCAAGCTAAGCAGAGCTTGTGTTATGGGTACTAGACAACTGATAAACATACTTATATATTTCTAAATACCTAATCCTACTTTTGTAAAAACTGAAATAGGTATATTCTAAATGAAAAATCTTTTGCACTTTTTAATGTTAAAAAGTCCTCTAATGATCCATACATATAAATAAAATGGGAGTGTCTGTTTGTAATATTGAAATAATTGCTTGTTACTACATGCATATGAATATATGTACATACACCAAAATAACACTTTTTAAAATTTTTGTCTGTCTGTCTTTTTGTCCGGGCTAATCTCTGAAATGGCTGGACCGATTTTGACGGAACTTTTTTTGGCAGGTAGCTGATGTAATAAGGAGTAACATAAGCAACTATTATTTTAGAAAAAATAAATTCAAAATCCTGTAGTCCACTCGAACGAAGTCGCGGGCACAGCTAATATTTAAATAATACTTATATTCAATACTTTTTATAAGGTTCTTCTAGTAGTAAAGAATGTTCAATATCTCTTAATCAATCTTGATTATTGAACCAGTGTTGACATCAGATTTCATTTTACCCTACTAAAAATTACCCAAATCATTTGACTTTTTAGACAGACTATAAGAATTCAAATATTTGATTTACAGCCTTGCCAAGAAGTGTACAAAGCAGTACGAGCCTCAGCAATTTCCAGAGGTCGTACCAACTACATCAGGTACATTGCAATTAGAAGCAGAACCAACAACCTTACAAAGTGGTAAGTTAACTTTTATTTCTATAAAAGGGTACAAAATGTAACACTACACTTTTTAACCTTTTGCTTTACCTAACCTTAAAGACCAAGTTATAATTTTTAATCAACTTCAAAAAACCGGCCAAGAGCGTGTCGGGCCACGCTCAGTGTAGGGTTCCGTAGTTTCCCGTCCGTCACAATAAAGTGTAACCACTGATGAGTTTAAAAAAAAATGCTTTCATATACGATTATACTACAAACTTAGTCCAAAAATTATTTTGTACAACCTTTTCGACTGGCCTGTTGGTTTAGTGGTTAGTGACCCTGACTGCTATGCCGGAGGTCGTGGTTTCGATTCCCACCCAGGACAAATGTTTGTGTGATGAGCATAATCATTTGTTCTGTGTCTGGGTGTAATTTATCTATAATATGTATGTATTTAGAAATATATAAGTATGTTTATCAGTTGTCTAGTACCCATAACACAAGCTCTGCTTAGCTTGGGACTAGACGGCGTTGTGTGATAGTTGTGGAATATTATTATTATTATTTTTGTCTTTTTTGTACAAAAACTGTTCTTTCCATCAAGTTCAAAATAATTTTCCTAGAAATTGCTTGTAAAGTTCTACTTTTCAGATTTTTTTCATATTTTCTTAACTTATGGTTCAAAAGTTAGAGGGGGGGACACATTGTTTTTTACTTTTGGAGCAATTATTTCCGAAATTATTGACATTATCAAAAAATTATTTTAGTTAACCCCTATTCATTTTTAAATACCTATCCAACGATATATCACACGTTAGGGTTGAAATTAAAAAAAAAATCACTTCCCACTTTACATATAGGGGGGCTACCCTAATAAAACATTTTTTTCCTATTTTTATTTTACCACTTTGTCGGCGTGATTGATATACATATTTGGTACCAAATTGCAGCTTTCTAGTGCTAACGGTCACAGAGATTAAGCGAGGACGGACAGACAGACAGACATGGCGAAACTGTAAGGGTTCCTAGCAGGCTACGGAACCCTAAAAAAGGAGGAGGTCATCTTTTCGGTTGTATTTTTTTGTTACATTAGAACTCCATTGCTTAGGGAAGAAGACCAGAAATGGCCAACGTAACTTCAAACTCGCATAAATATTATAATGAAGATAGTTGTGTGACTATGACAATACAAATAAATAAATGGTTCTGAATAGTTATAATGAAAAATGGTATCATCGTAGCGACCTGATGATAATGATGAAGCCTACAATTCTGTAATTAATTAATGTGTCTGATGATGGATCCTGGAGCCGGAAGGTAGAAGATAGACACAGAACTTTTATAATAAAACAATGTATCTGACCACTGTTTGGATTAATAGAAATTGTCATGAGAAATAGGTACTCTAGAGGTGTATCAAAACTAAAAAGTGTGAAATAAAAAACGTTTTTTTTTTTTGTAATAAGTTAAAAGCTATATGCATGCAGGTTATCTATCAAAACGTTACTTATTCACTTATTTTATCTATTTATCTAAAATATATATATTAAATAAAGTATGTATTTGATTTGCAGATTTGCTGCAAACTGAGCAAATTGTTCAACCATCAACTGAGCAGTTTCCAGTGGTGAAGCCATCAACATCCAGTTGTCTAAAGTTAGAAGTAAATACAGAGTCGAAAACCTTATCAAATAGTTAGTAAACTTTATTTAAAAATGGAAATTGCATAATGGTATATTATAATGTTAACTGCAGTAGCTAAATTTTGATGTCGGCAATGTTAATCCAAGCTGAACGTAGTTTCTCCGCGGCTTTGTTTATCAATTTAAAAAAAATTCGCTTATCATGCCAGAAGCTACCTGCGATCATTGCAATTAGTTGCTTTGCAGGCAGTCGCTTAGGAGTGACTTGGCCCTAATAGATACCATGTAGGTCAAACATCGTCTGGCACGTCAGGCACCAATGATGATCCTTGCCACAGCAGTTAACGTAACGAAACGTGGCATTACCCCTTCCTCATGGGTTGTGCGAAAATGAACCCCGGGGCCTTGGAACGAAGGCAAAGAAGAATAGAACAGGAGTGGATTTTCTGTCAGTAAAAGTCTAACACTCCCTCGCGCTTCGCCCAAGGGCGGGAGATGTTATTAGATGATTTCATATCTAAAAAAACACCCTTCCTAGTTTCCTTAATTTTTTTTTTTTTTGTATCCATTAATATTAACTACAAATATTCTATATCATATAATTACTTTGACCCAGTAAACTCCATTTAACTATTATTCTATATATTGCTTAATTATACATTTTATTTTATAATTTTGCTTGCCCCTTAATATAAAGGACCTATTTTAGGCTTCACATTGCCATAGAGTGTAAAGCATTTTATTAAATAGATTATCTTTTCTTTCAGCAGCCACAAAAAAACGCTGCTCGAGGCAGGAATCATCAAATGCTGTCGAAAGACTGACAAGAAAATTAAACTAATTGCGTCGGAAATGCAGAACAGCAAACAAAAGCAGCAATGAAGTGTGCGATGTCTAAGTCATTTTTAAGTGCTATAGAAGAATTACCTGCGACAGCTCAAACTTTTATAAAACTACAGTTGAAGTGGAAAGAGACACCTAGAGGAAGGCGATACACTATTGATGAAAAAATCATAGCCTTGTCTATAATGAAACAGAGCCCAAAAGCATACAAGCTTTTAGAGAAAATGTTTGTTTTACCATCAAAACGAAGTTTACAATTAGACAGGGCCTTAACAAAGAAATTTTATAAAATTAAAAAAACTTGTTTCACGCATGCCCGAAGAAAAAAAATTAGTTAATTTCCTATTTGATGAAGTGTCATTAGCGCCTGGTCTAATATATAATACGTTTTCTAGCAAAATAATTGGGTTTGAAGATGACGGTATTCATTTTTAAATGAGCAATATTGCTGATCATGCCCTTGTTTTTATGATCAAGGGCATAAAAAGCACAACGAAACAACCTATTTGTTTCACTTTTGTCAAAAGCAGTACGAAAAAAGGAAAAATGTAAAGCCCTAATAATAAACTTAATTAAAGAAACAAATAACATAGGACTAACGGTAGTTGCCACGGTTTGTGATCAGTGTCCAGCAAATGTTGCAGCTATTAAAGAGCTAAAAGAAGAAACACAAAAAAATATGCCAACGAAGGATGGTTCTTTGAAGTGGATGAGAAGAAAGTGTTCCCATTATTTGATATGCCCCATTTGCTTAAGGGAGTTAGGAATAACTTGTTAACAAAAAATGAAAAATTTGTTCAAAATGGGCAAGAGAAATGGGCAAAGTGGGAACACTTAAAAATGTTCCTGGACATTGATGTTGGAGACGACGAGATCCGATTGGTTAACAAGTTAACAGAGAATCACATAATTAAAGACAAAATTTAAAAAATTAAAGTGAAGCTAGCTGCAAAGGTTTTCAGTCAATGAGTATCGTCTGCTATTCGATTTTCAGCAAGTAAGTGTAAATATATTACTTAAATTTTTGTCAATCTGAGCTATTAATAGGCTGTAATTTACATTGTGCTCTCTATTTTCGCTCTAATTTTAATGCTCTCAAACTTCAATTCACCACATTGTATGATAATTCGTATTGATTTATACCATAGTAGCTAGCCTGATGTTATGTATACATATGACCTCCACCATTTTCTTAAGAATGTGTCATTCTGTTGCAAAAGCTATATGAGGTACTGCAAAAGTTCCAAAATCCGTTCAGCAGCTCTTGTTGATTGAGTAATGAATATTCAAACATCTTCACAAACTTTCACATTTATAATAATAGTAAGATAATTATGTAATTAATGTGTTTTCTTTTTCAGGACATGGAATACTACCGGCAGAGTGTGAGGGAACAGCAGATTTTCTTCTGATTTTCGACAGGTTATTTGATTCGTTTAATGGTCATTCCTACAAAGATGATTCGAAAATATACAAAAGCTGTATCAAAAAAAAATCCCCTCACTTCCAACTGTGGGATGATTTGCTTCCAATTTTAGAATCAATCAAATTTGAATCAATAAAAAAATCAAAAGGGGTTAATCAAGTAAAATATGAGTCGATTCCTTCTATTAAAAATTGGATTGCAAATATAAAAACATTTGTTGAAAGTTGAGAGAGTGGGACTTTCTATCAATAAATCATAAAATTAGTAATATAGTAGCTAGAAATTTTATTACCCATTAGAGAACTTTTTCGGTGCAATTAGAAGTAATGGTGTTAGAAATATTAATCCAAATTGTAATCAATTTATAAATGCTTTTAAAACGTTGATTGTTAATAATTATAATTCATCTCATTCTGCAGGAGCCAATTATGAAGATTTTAATTAAGTTATGCAATCACTGTCCTATCTGATCATAAACAATTATGATGATTCTCACACTGTTGATTTTGGATATAGCATTGATTCGTTGCTAAATGTTATGACAGATATTAAAAATAATGCTTCACTGCTGCATGCTGAATCAAAAAAATATATAACTGGTTATGTGATTAAGAAATCGAAATCAAAAATTTTCAATAAATTTTCCAATTGTCTTAATAATTTATGCAGATCTGGTATTGATTTTGATTCATTTAATTATGAAATTGATTATACTAAGAAATCACTATTTCATCCAAGCGACGAATTTATAAATTAAATGAATAATATATATGTGATTGTTGCATGCCTTCGTGATAATCCAACATCAAAATGCATAAAAAATCAAATCAAATTTTTTATTGATTCTGCATGTGATTTTAGTATTATAACTTGTGAGAAACATACGAGTTGATTTGGTTGATTTTATTTGCAATTTATCTATTAAAATGATTGTACACAGTTGGTGTTTAGGGGTAAATAGATTGTTGAATGGTAAAATCACAGTTTTTGATAGGAATGGCCATATATATAAACATATATATAAAAAACAGGCTTTCGAATATTTTAAAAAGAGAAAACGATAAGTAGATGAAAGTATACTTATCGTTTTCTCTTTTTCTATTATTTTTTTTCTTTTCTGTGTACAATAAAAACATAATGTTTAATCCTTAACCACCAGACGTCGGTCTCGAAGACAGAGGCAATTTGTTCTAAAGCTAACGAATAACGTTCACGAGTTGACATGAATATTCGCTCGAATTGAGCACGTTACAAGAGGATTATTCCGCATGTCAGTAGAACGAGCACAACAGGTCGTTGATGAGTGCCGCACCGAACACACATTCATTGCTCAATACGCATATTCACATCGAGCCAATATTCATATCAATTGCCAGCTTTAAAGTCTATCAAATATACAGTATTTCTGCAACTGAAAAATCAAAATAAATTAGATAAATTTAGAATATGTTCCACTTGTGATTGTAATAAAAACTGTAAAACACCTATGCGTACCTATGTAAATTTAAACAATGTAAATTTTGCATTCAATTTGCATCGTCAATGCAAATTGAACATCAGCATTAAAAAATGAGCATTTATGGTCTCTGTAACTTGTGACTTGAAATATTGACCACTGTGTTATATCTAAAACATGAATACATGCCAAAACATATTAATGTTTTAGATATAATAATACTTTATATGAGTTACTAGATATTTTTCTTAAAATATATAGGTTTATGTTAAGATTTGTATTATTGCTTAGTTTAAAAACTTTTGCTAATTAAAAATGTAATCAAAATACAAATATGACGTGTATGTTAATTGCTATAATTTAATTTTATGATTATCAAGTATGAACAAATTCAGGTTAGTCAGTTTAACTGAACGTCTGGTGGTTTGTTTAAAGTTTATTTTAATAATTTAGTTGATAATAATGGTAAAATTTGTCTATGCAATGATATTATTATGTGGGATGTCTGTAGCCTAGCACATTTTATGCTAGCAAATGATTTTGATTTGATAAAATAAAAATTACAAGTACATGAAATTGGTGTTTTATTTTTATACTGTCGTATCTTAGGTTGTGTTAATAAATCGGTAAATTATTAAAAAGTACTTACTAGTGTTCTAGTAAGTATTTTTTAATAATTTACCGATTTATTAACACTGAAACAACTGTTCAGACGTTAATACATTAGAGCGCCATCTGGCGGATGCCTACAAAAACAAAATTGTAAATCCGCGCCATCTATTGGTGGAGGATACTTTAAACATTCTACTTTTGAACTCGAAGTGGCGCATCTATACCAGTATAAGTGTATAATCTATGATCAGGTGTTATGAAAAAAAATGATTATCTTTTTTAATATTAGTCGTGTGAGGACTGTGAGGTGTGAATAGCACCGGGCAGTTTAGTTTTTTGTAATAATTTTGTCGTGCCTTCGTGTCCTGTGAATTTGTGGAAAATCTTGTTTTTTCTTGAAAGGAGTGTATTAAAAAAACATCGTGTGTTGTTGTTAGTGCATCTTTTGTGGCAAGAGCATATTCGCACGACTTATATGCAAATATTGTGTAAGTGTTGTTACAGTTGTTCACTTTATGTTAATAATAAATAAATAAACACTTTAAATAGCCTACTCATAAAATGTTATTTTAGTATTTCTTATTGCATAGTAAACACATATAACAAATTATGTATCATCGTCGTAACAGCCCGTATGTATTATTTTTTTATTATTATTTAAAAATTATATTTCATGATTTTAAATGTTATCTTGTAGCGGCTTATTATCAGTCATAATAGATAATAGCTAACTACCTATCTGATTCCTGATATATATTAATTTATCATGTTCTCAGAATATTACAAAATCATTTGTACAAAAAAAAAATTAAATGGAATTATTTGTATTTTTGTTTATTTCATAAAGGTAACCAAATTATAATTTGTTTTTTTTTTGTATAGGTACATATATTTTTAAATATAGATGGCTGCTAGCCTTTGTTTTATTAATTTAAAAATATGCTCAGTGGGTTGTCTTAGGGTATTAACATTAATATAAAAAAACAAACATTAAAAAAAAAAAATTAGAAGCATGCTCACTAATAACATCAAGGTGCATTTAATCCAAAAACCCATCAATTGCCCTTTACTCAAAGAGTGAGCTAGGAACATGGGTTCAATAATATTACTAGTAAATTACACTTTCAATGCTAGGAACAAACTATAACACTATCATGTCAATGGTTCAAGTTGTTATGGTGAATTAAAGAATAATTTGTTTGTGTGTCAACAACCATTTATTGTGGACTTACGAGGCCAACAAGTGTTGACTTGATTTTTTAAAGATTTTCAATTATTTCATGTTTTCCCGGGAGCCTGAACACATACATAAACATCATGTTAACAAAATCAGTGCAAAGAACCCGGGTGCTTTGCACTGTTTTTGTTAAATCCATATTAATATCAAGAGAGAGTTAAACTCTTTAAAAAACCACTACCAAAAGTATTTATCATTTTATTTCTTTCTTTTAGTTACTATTATGATTGGTATTAGTTAAGGGCCAAGCGCCCGAAAAGTGCCATAAAATAGTGATTTTCTGAGGCCTACTCCTACGTAACGGCTAGGTCAATTGGTTTGAAAACAATATATGTTTATTATAGATTCATGAACAATAATATCAATATTTGATTTTTTTCGTGCAATTAATACTTTTGTCAAAAAAATATATTTAACAATTTCGCAACTTTTCCCTACTCCTTCGAAACGGCTTGGACCTTTAGAAACATTTTTACACATAAAAATTGTTGGTTAAATATTCTTCAAAGTGAACATTGCATATGTAAATCAATCAATATCTCGCAGAGAAAATGGGTTGAAAGCGCTTTCCGGGCACTGCTGGCCGCAAATAAATGCACAGATTTGCGTACTGCCGCCTAGGCGAGTGCGAGAGTTGCGTTCACATAATTTCGGCCAGATGGTTCAAGGAACTATACGCCTTAAGTGTTGTTGTTTTATTTTTTTTTCTCTCTAATGTGTTATATTTCATAACTGAAGATTAATTCATTAAACCTCTAATGAACGCCGGCATTAGCTCTTTCATTGTCTTTCTATTATGTCTCTAATTATGGAATTTGAAACGCTAAACAAGCAAGTTTTACGTAAAATTAATAAGTAGTAACTCAACCTGTGTAAAACCATATTTGTGTAAACAATTCATATATTATTATGCTCAGCAAGTGGGGCCAGGGAAGGGCTTATTAGGCTGCACATAGTGAAGAAATATTTTATAATCAATCTTTCGAGACTTCGACAATCTTGGAGACACTAAAAAGTCATTGTGTCCTGTGTAGATCTGCAATCCAGCAATACAACAGGTTAAATTAGTTTATTATACCTGTGCATAGCAAATAACTAAATTTGACCAAGTATTTTCCTTAATATAAAAACAAATGTCTAATTATGTCCTAAATTTATTTATTTAGGTATGTAAAAGTACTTGTCACATTTCCTCTCCTAGAGAGGAGGCCTGAGTTCCAGCAGAGGGAAAATTAAAAGACTGATTATGCAATGCTTATGCTTTACTTGAAATATTATGGAGAAAATCGAAGACATTTTACAGCTCAAAAATGAATATGAAAACTTCATAAAACAGTAATGACCTTAGAACTATAACATTCAAGAAATAGAAACATTATTTATGAAATATGATAAAAATTAAGTATTAATCTACACCAATATAATAAAGAAGTTAAGTTTTTTTTTTTTTTTTGTTTACCTCCTAGGTAATCTCTAGAAGTACTGGTCTGATTGCTAAATTTTTTTTTTCACCGATAGCAAGCTGCTTTCTCCTGAGTGACATAGGCTATATTTTATGTACGCAGGCGAAGCTGCGCGCAAAAGCTAGTCTGTATATAAAATTGATTTCATTTTATTTGTTTCAGCGACATGGCGATGTCAAGGCGCCAATTGTTGCGTCTGTTGAAGCTGCGAAACCTTTTGATGTTGACGATAATAGTGTTTTTACTGTACATGGTGAAGATGTTGATCAACCTAGATGCAAACGACGAAATCGCAAGCCAGGCCATAGAAGTTTTTCAAATACCAGAAAGATTTCGTCAAGATCGCGATGTTTTTTCACCCACTAATTTACAGGTAAGTTATTCATAATCCATCTCTCTTTATCACTACCGCAACGTAGGCGTGGGCTTGCGGACGGCGAGCAATGGGTAGCTCCTCTCCCCGGTCGTCCGGTAACTGTTCGTCCGGACCGAGCCTGAGTCGTTGACGGAAGTGTTCCACGCGCGCCTCAAGGAGGTGACAGCAAACCGTAGGGGGGCAATATGTTTACACAAAAATAGCTGGTTAAGTGTTCTACAGAATATACCTGCCTAGGTACAGTGCGAAAGAAAATAGTTTTAAATGTAAGCAGGTTTCTATGCAAGCGCAGACGGCAGTATAAGTATGTACCTATATTACTCCGGTCAGATGTTCACGAGACTATATGTCTGTAATTTTTGATATTAAATCCTAAGCGAACGGTTCGCGCTTTCACTGTCTTTCTATTGTCTCTAATTGACACCATTGAAAGCACTGACAAAACTCAGTTACTTTGTAAAACAGTGTACGCATACGAACACGAACATAGCGAACACAAACATCAAACTTGAACATTTGGTTTGTTCGTATGGACAAACACGAACGCAAACATAGTTCGAATCGAATTCGCGTTTCACGCACAACAGTCGTGAACTCTCTTAATAGCCATGGCGGCGTTGTAGAAGTGGTCGATTGTGAAGTAGCAAAAAGTTATTTGGTGTTCGCATTGACTCATGAAGAACATCGTCCATAAAGAACATACTCATGAAGAACACCGTTCATACAGAACATACTCATAAAGAACACCATCCATACAGAACATACTCACGAAGAACACCATCCATGCAGAACATACTCATGAAGAATACCATCCATACAGAACATACTCATGAAGAACACCATCCATGCAGAACATACTCATGAAGAATACCATCCATACAGAACATACTCATGAAGAATACCATCCATACAGAACATACTCATGAAGAACACCATCCATACAGAACATACTCATGAAGAACACCGCCCATGCAGAACATACTCATGAAGAACACCGTCCATGCAGAACATACTCATGAAGAACACCGTCCATGCAGAACATACTCATGAAGAACTCCGATACAGAACATACCAATAGGATCGCCGCAAACATGTTAGACGAACTGACCGATGTTCGTCAGTGTGACTGTGAACCAAGTTGTTGTGTATCATGTAACGCAACTTTGTTCGTACGTGCGTACACGGCTAATGTTTTGGTTATTTGTTATCAAAATTAAGGAAATTGACAGGTTTTACGGAAACTGCCGCTTGGCATCGCGCCTGTTGTTCAATAGTTAAAATGAAATGTTACTGAATTGCGTTTAATCATTTGTATTGTTGCAGAAAATTGACTGGCACGATTATGCGCTGATACAAGAAGAAGAGAAGCGAGTGGGTGGGTATTATCTACTGATTAATAAAAACCATTAGGTATACATATAGTTGGAAATAATAATCAGTTAGCGAATTTAACAGTTATCTCTATATAAATTTAATGCCAACTAGAGTTAACAAAACTAAAAAAAATAATTTCTTCATTATATACTTATTACTTCATTTTGACGACACGGTTGGCGCAGTGGTTGAGCGATTGGCTGCCTCGCTGCGTATTTCGGGTTCGATTCCCGCACGGGATAAGTATTGCTATGGCCTAAAGATAGTTCGGGTGTGGATGTGGTTCTGGGTTTGGGCGTAATGTTTATGTGAGTTCAAGTATTGAACGCAACCACGATACATTAGTAAATCTTAGTGATGGGTAAAGTAAAAAAAAAAAGCTTATAATAATGTAAAAATTATGGTCAAAAATATGATAATACAAATACCAATTAAGCATATTAACAATGACCCAGACAGTGTTGCTCTTAAAAAGAAGGCCATATTGATACATGTTAAGATACATTGGTAGAATATTAATCTGTATTTTGATAGACGCTTTGCATACAAATCGATTAATAAACTTTGTAGTTTACTTTAAAAAAACTTGAGGACCCAATACAAGGAGTTAAGATGAGATTAGAATTAGTAAAAGTTCTATACAAACTATTTTTTTTATTGTATACCCCATTATCTCATATAATGGTAAGCGACGTTGTGTTCGCGATAGAGCACGCTTACCTAGAAGTAACCTATTCACTCTTGGATTTTTGTATATTATCGATAGGCTCGCGTTTTACCAATATCTCACCTGATGGTAAGCGACGATGTGGTCGACGATGGAGCACGTTAGCCTAGAAGTAACTCATTCACTCTTCACTTACATACCCCTAAGTCGTAACCATCAGGAAACTCGAATTACACTCCTTAGCTGTACGCACAATTAATATTATCCCAAAACGCTTTGATTTAAAGACGTTTTTTTTTTTTAAATCAGGAATTGGTGAGCAAGGGAAGCCAGCAACTTTATCAAAATCAGATGAAGAACTAGAGAAAGAATTGTATTCAGTAAACGGTTTCAATGGTGCCCTAAGCGATAAGATTCCATTGAACCGTTCTTTACCGGACATTCGGTTCCATGCTTGTGCAAAGAAGCTTTACATTGCATCTTTGCCTACTGTGAGCGTCGTGGTGCCCTTCCACAACGAGCATTGGAGTACTCTGCTGAGGACTGCGTTCAGCGTATTGCATCGGTCACCTAGCACTCTGATAAAAGAAGTTCTTCTAGTCGACGATGCAAGCACCAAAGGTAAGATCTCGGATTATAGTTTTTGTAATTTGTTTTTTCAATTCATGCATTTATTTTCTCTTCACAACAGGTTACCTTGACATTTAACAAATCCGCTATTGTAAGAGAAAAACTTTTGCTACAGATTACCAGGGCAAATATAATAGTATAATATTATGAGACGAAATTGAGTGTCAGTAACACTATTTATGGTTAAAGACAGCAGACTATAAAGTGAAAATAAACAAATAATATTTATTACAAAAACCAAGGTAAAAATAAACAAAAATTAAAAACAGAAGTACTGTAAGTACATGCAAAATTGCAGAACAGGTTACTAGTAGTGTCCTGAATGGGACGTGTGAGTGTTATAGTGTGTGAGAGTGAGTATGTCGTGTAGATCAGCCACGGAGGGAAGGATCGAGTAAAGCTTATTTAAGCACAGTTAAAAGATTTTCCTGATAGTCAAGGGTTTTGAGAGATGTCTTTTACTATTTTGTGACAATTTGCTTTGATTTTAGTTTTTGTAATTAAAACAAGCAAATCAAAAGATTACAGTTTTATACAATACTAATCGCCAAGAATCAAATAGAAGCAGTCATAAAATGCGATTGGCTTGACGGCTGAATACATTTCACCTTCGGCAGTCCACTTACCTAGGGACCTTTAAAGATTGTAACTGCAATAAGCGGCCGTCTTTTAAATCTATGCATTTGTTGATTTGCCGTCTCCTAAAACGAATTTTATTAAACAGTCAGCAACATTCTCTCGACAGAGCTCGTGAGATATCAGCCCCCTAGTCAAGTTACAACCGTTTCGTTTACCTTTCGTCGATCCCCTGGTGTCGACCACGCCTCCGATTCCTTTGTTCTGACGTCATCTCAATCCTCAGACGAAGACATCGGAGGCATGGCCGAAGGCGGTGACAAAAGAGAATGGAAACAAAACGGTTGTAGCTTGGCTAGGCCTGCAGATGTAACGCTTCTTTGGCACTTAAAATTCTCATTGCAGAATTTTAACCATCCTTCAAATCCTAGAATTCCTTCCTTCAAAAGACGGTGAGCAATGGGTAGGTCGCTGTACGACTGTACGGTAACTGTCCGTACCGAGCCCAGTTGCGCACTGTTCCCGCGCGCCTCGAGATGTCAGCAGAACCGTAGGGGCCCAGCACGGTCGAAACCTACTGGGGCCATGAGTAGACTGAAAGGGAACCTCGGGCTCCTGGAACGAAGGCAAACAAGGAACAGGAGTGGGTTTTAGCCAGTAAGAGTCTGACACAATCTCCCGCTCCGCCCAAGGGCGGAGGATATCATTTGGATGATTTTTACCCACCAAAAAAAAAAAAAACTATCCTTCAAAATGACCTAGACAAAAGCAGTCCAAAGAATTCTTTTTCAGGCTTTCAACAGGTCTCGTCTTCGTGATAGAGAACGGGGTAATTAATCAACACGCGAGCCCAGTGTGCTATCACGGAGGTGGGGGATGTCGCGTATCATTGAATGACCGGTTCTAGTCTTCCAGGATGCACTGATCGTTTCTTTACGAATTCTGCAGTTGTCCGGACACTAACTGTTCCTAGAACATATTTTTAACTCAGATTTACGACAGGAGGTAGTACCAGAGAGACCCACTGTGATCTAACACATCTACGCAAATATTATAAAGAGGTACTTTGTTTTTTTTTTGTTTGTAGGAGGTAATTTCTGAAAGTACTGGTCCGATTGCTAAAATTCACTGATGGAAAGCTGCTTTATTCCTGAGTGACATAGGCTATATTTTATGTAAGCGGGCGAAGCGGCGGGAAAAAGCTAGTGTGTAATAAGATTGTATGAAAAACGTACCTTGATAGCATGCAGGCTGGTTTCAATAGGATTTTAATTAGACAGTTAAATAATTGAATTATTTAAGTCACTCAGTTTCTGGGAGGTAGCACGTAGGTAGACAATATTTAACAGTATTATCCGAAATTATAAGCATCAATTTATGGTTCAGTTTCTTGGTAAACCGAACTGGTTCTTCTTTATAGGAAACGATCAATAAATTGGGACCGTGCACTAGCTTCTGACGTTTTATAAGTGCCCATGTAAACCTATAAGAAATAAAAACATTTACATTTTATTTTTTTTTGCTGTCCGGAGTTCCTCTTCATACACATCAGATCTAGTTTTAAAATCAAGAGTTTAAACAAAAACCAGACTTGTAGTATTTGGCCATTATTCCAAAGTCGCAGCTAATGAACTGAACTGAATTGAACTGCATGCACATTGAATTCGACTTTGGAGTTCAGTTGATTCTAGTTCAATTTTGCTACGAAAATAGAAACTATTGATCCAAGCATTAGCTCGGATGAAGACTGAAATATCCGATTTATTTATACACTATTCACGTTAAGCTTAGATATTTAAAGAAACCTTTTTTAATATCTGTTCAACCGATTTTAACTTCTATTGTGTAGACATAAGCATGGCATTAAAAACAAAAAAGTTAATACAATATTATTTACTGCAGCTGCCGTATGTCATCCCATCAACGTAATAAAAGTCAAAATCGGTACCTTCTTTTTTATGGTGGGAAAAAATCATCCAATGACAACCCCCGCTCTTGGGTGGAGCGGGAGATAGTATCAGACTCTTACTGACTAAAAGACCCACCCCGTTCCTTTTAGCCTTCATACCGGGGCTCGAGTGCCCTTTCGGGTAACCCTGGCCCCAGTAGGCTTCGACAACAGTTTATACCTAGGAATACGTTAGTATACCTCTTTGGTGTCGTGGTCGGAAGCGCGACTGCTGAGCGTAGGGTCCTAGATTCGATTCCGGGGTCGGGCAAGAAGTGATATTGGGGTTTTTCTATTACGAATAATTTTTTAGCAGCCTAGAGTTCGGAAGTTAGTGGTATGACAATCCCCGTACCTTGGAAAGAACGTAGTCGTTGGTTCTGCTCCTGATCTCTCTCCGGTCGTGATGGACCGTCCCATCGGACTATGAGAGTAAAGCGGAAACTACATTAGACCGACGTAAACGTGGGCTACGCCTAATTTGTACGTAGAACGACGTCGCGTGGCGTGTATCAAGTGTAGCTCTACAAGTCTAGTTTCCATATAATATGTATGGAGACCAGTGGCGTGCCTGCCATAGAAGCCAAAAAGCCTGGCTTGCCCTACCAAAACCTCACCTAATTCATAGAACACGACCAATCAATTAATTATTACAAAAATCTAAACTTTAAACTTCGCGCGCTTACGCGGTTACGCTAAGTTGCCACTGTGTTATGTGAAATTCAAAAATCATTCATAAGACGATACCAGGGCGAAGCGAGGATGCCATTCTGAGCGAAATCTCTCCGATCTCACTCTAACACTTAACAAAAGAAAGAGATGAACACTAATGTGTTGTTGTCTTTTTCTGCCTCAAAGGCTTTTATGAGGCTTTATCTTCTATCTCAACTTTTGATATAAATACGTCAAATTTTGAGTGTGTGTGGGTGTAATTTGTTATTGTGTGCAAATCCTCGTCGAACATTTTGTTCTAAAAAAAAGCAGGGCTTTGGTAAATTTATGAATGACAGAAATTTTTACGCATATTATAATACGAGGCGCCCTCTATGACGCGTAAAGTTGTACGAACTAAAAAGTACTCAGTTCAAATTTGCTTTGATCGGTTATCGTGTTGTACGTAATTATTGTTTTGTTTTCCGTCATTTACCAGTTTATGAATTCGGAAACTATACTTGTGGTTGTGTGTGGATATTATTATGTGTGGAATTGATATCAATGGCCAGGTAGGGTTTGAGTTTTAAAGATAAATATAATCTTGTAACTTTACTATTTTGAATATTTCTCAGAAAAGTTAATAACAATGCTTGGAATACATCAGGTATGACTCAAATAACTTTGCTAGTGCCATGAAAATTCTCAAAAGTACTACTTGAACGCTGTTATTTCCTTCTTTATACATGGCTTTGACTTTGACTTTGGTAAACCGCCAATAGAAAGTTGGTTCTCTTTCTCGACAGTTAAGTGATAAGTGTGTTTTAAAAAAGCGAACAACGAAAAGCTACCGCTGTTTCAATTGTGAGTATTTGCCAATAATATTACATATTATTACAACGAACAAGTGTTTGAAACACCAAGATTTAAAAAAATATGTATTAGTTACACATTCATAACTAGATGGCGTTGGCGTCAAAACAGTAACATTAGATCAGTACCTAGTACTCGGTTGTTTTATTTCACATTCAACTCAACCTTACATTAAATATTCATTATGTTCAATTTAATCGTTATAATAGTATTGGCTGACCATCCCGGCCGGCCGGTAGGTACTCGACAACAAGAGCGGCTTTCCGAATTATCTTTGATTGCAATTGAAAATCAGCTGTTGGTAGAATAACGTTCACAAACTTTTTACGCTGGTGTAAGTAATACAATCATTTTTAAATAAAGATAGACAATTTGAATTAGAATACGATTTTTTTTTTCTATTCATGTACCTATTCAAACTTTACGATTATTGGTAAGATGATAAAGTTGTTGTGGTGAAGCTTTTGTTATCATTATTTATTACTTACTATTAACATTATAATTGTTAATAGTAGTGGAGCAATTCAGAAAAATCAGCATTACTGCACTGATGACACGTGGTAGCACGAGATTTTTTTTTAATAGGTAAGTAGTAGTTAGGTCAAGATTCCTTGGCTTGCCCCATGTTAAGGCATCAGGCACGCCACTGATGGAGACCGAAGCGCCCAGATCGGCGTACGTAACACACGTGTGCCCAACGTAGTTGTACGTTATAGGAACAGAGTGCAACAGTGTTTGCACACACACTTGTGCCGGTACAATATAATATCTCCTGCGCACTTGTCTAATTTCTGTTAAGAGTGGCCACCGTGATCGAAATAGGGTCGGTGGGATTATTTATTCACGTTACTACATGGCATATGTTGTTAAGTATATGGCATACGTTGATTAATCTACACTAATAAAAGAGGGAAAACTTGTATTTTTGTGTGTATGTTTGTAATGAATAAACTCAAAAACTACTGTGCTGATTTCAAAAAATTTATCACCATTGGAAAGCTACATTCACCCTGAGTAACACAGGCTATATTTATTGCTCGTGCGAAGCCGGGACGGGCCGCTAGTAATTAATATACCTAGCTTTTAACTTTAATGTTTTAGTTTTTGTGCTTGGTAATTAAAGTATGGAGCCAAGCGCACCTATATTCACATTATAGTGCTTTATTTTTCCTTACGATATAAGTCTGAAGGCCATTTGCGGATAATAACATGTTACCTTTCAATAAGGTTTGAAAGGACGGCTTGGGCCACTGACCACACACAGGTTTCATCATAGTGACTGGCTCTGCAACTTTACTTATAGTAATTATTTATCTATGTTTTGGTTGTTATAACTTAACTACTTTTGAACTAGCTTTTCCCCGCAGCTTCGCCCGCGTACCTACATAAAATATAGCATATGTCACTCAAGAATAAAGCCGCTTTCTACAGGTGAAAATTTTTTTGCAATCGGACTAGTAGTTTCAGAGATTACGTCCTATATATAAACAAACAAACTTTACCTGTTTATTATATTAGTGTAGATTTTTACAAAAAAAGAACAACCGACTCCACTACAAAACAACAATAAAACGTTAAAAATAACTTTAATTTCTGATGTTGGTGTATCTGGTTTTGTTAGTTTTTTTATTTAATACAGACTTCCGAAATTAAAAGTTGTTTTGATCGTTTTAGTGCCTTTTAGTCGATTGTTTTTAGTTTTAGTTCGAGGTCGACCGCGGCGAAGATGGTGTGACGATCTGATCACGTTCGCGGGGCAAACGTGGCCAGAGATCGCCCTAGACAGAGAAGTTTGGAATGAGAAAGGGGAGCCCTTTGCCCAGCAGTGGGACACACAATAGGCTATAAAAAAAGTTTTTAGTTCTGATAGGTATAACATATACGGCTAAATCTGAACAGTTTGCAAGTTCTATAGTAAGATACATAATTATAGAGTCTAAGAAACGCCTGAAATAAATCTCATATCAATTCCAATAAGCCCAAACACTTCTAGGATATATTGTTTTATTATGAAGTTCCTTTGTCTACACTCATCCTTTCGGCTCCATCATTAGATCAGTTCGATGGTACCTTATAGCCAAAGTTCATTTTATGTCAATATTCTAATAAACCCACACACGGCTAGGATTCATTGAGTAATTAGAGAATCCCGGTGCCTACCTTCCGGGTTCATCATCGTCAGATCAGTTCGACATTTTCATTAGAATTATTTAGAACCATTTATTAATTTCTATTGTCTAGTTATAGTATACTTGCTTAATCACCTTCATTGTGATATCTATACGAGTGTTAAGTTCCGTTGGCCATTTCTGGTCTACTTCATCAGTTCCACTTCATACATACATACTTCATACTTTCTGTCTATAATTCTTGAGTTCTCGACGAAAGTACCAAAATTACTATATGTGTGCTTATAATATTTGAGGAGTTTCCTCAATTCCTCTTGGATTCCATCATCAGGACTGCGGCATATTCTTTAGAGTAAAAAAAATAAAATAATTGCGAATCGGCTCATTAATGACGAAGTTCTGAGGGAAAAATATTTTAAAAAATACAACCGAATTGAAAACCTCCTTTTCTAAGTTGGATAAATTGGAATCCTCCTCTCTCTTTCGCCTCGAAATCCATCCCACTCTTAAACAGAAGGCCTGAGTCCCAACAGTGGGAACATTATTAGGCCGACTGTGCTATGCTTTGTTAAATCGGAATAGCATGTGTAGGCGCTTGAGTCAATTATGTCAATAAAATATCCTTTAATTCATTAAACCCCAAGCGAACGCCGGCGTTCGCGCACCTATTGTCTTTCAATTGTGTCTGTAATTATCACAATTGAAAGGAGGTGTCGAAGTTAGATTACCTAGCCTGTAAATAAATATGACAGCTAAATCTTTAAAATGCTACAGCAAACTGATTTCTAGCTTTATATTAATTAGAAAACGTTGGCATGTAACATTAAACTATTCCTATGATATTATTACCGTGCTATTCGTGTTAATCTTGGTTATTAAAAAAAACATCTAATTGTTTTTAATGTGCCCCTAATAACCTCACGTTCAGAAGTCGACGGCTTATTTGATAGGTTTCTATTTTTATTTCAATTATTAATTGATGTTATTCAATGATAAACACGTTAGTTATTCAATGATAAACACGTTATTCAATGTTAAACGCGTTATTCAATTAATATTAATAATAATTAACAGCATTCAACTGATGTTTTCGTTAGGACTAGTAAGGCATGACAATTACACGCTATTATTAGTTATGCGTATTGTATTTATGCTAATTACCTTTACTCCATTGCTAATTAATGCATTTACTACAGCTGAATGTTTATTTACGAGTAGCTGGAATGTTTAAAGTTGAGGATATTATTGGCTTTTATTATATCTATCTATATATATAAAAATCAATGCCACTTTTCGTTGTAATTTTATAACTCAACAACGGGCTCACATATCCAAACCAAATGTTTAGGCTTTGTTCGGACTATTTAGTAGATGGTTTATCTGAAGTTTGGTAGGGTAGTGTAGGGTAGAGTAGTGTAGAGTAGGGTAGAGTAGAGTGGAGTAGGGAAGAGCGGAAGCCAAGCCGCGCGGGCAAAAGCTAGTTATATTTAAGGAGAAACTGACTGACTTATCAATGCATAGCCGAAACCACTGGGACTAGAAGCGTGAAATTTTGGATAAGGTTTCAAAGTCAAAGTCAAAAGTTTTTTATTTCACATAGGCCTTACATGGGCACTTATAAAGCGTCAGAAGCTAGTGCACGGTTCGAAATTGGTCGTTTCCTATGGAGAAGAACCGGTAAGAAACTCCATGGTTACTCTTTTAAAAAAATGGTTGTAGTTACAGTACCTATTTCCATATTACAGTTTTAACCCGTGAGAAGGCGCGCCTCTGTTTGTTACATGGAGAGGCGCGCGCGAGCAAATTACTCACACTACTTTAAATGCTCATATTTCTACTTTTAAAGTACTTATTGACCTAAAAGAGATTTATATGAATAAAACAAGGTTTGATAAGTAAGAAAATAAGTATTTTTATTAAAGCTATGCAACATAAATGCAACTTCTAAAACAAATAACAAATCAACTAATTTTTATTTTCCAATTTTGACAGTCTTCATATAAATCACAATAAAAAATGTTACATATTAAAAACTTTAAAAAATTACTCTTCCATGAGATCTGGACAAGTGTGCCTCTCGAAACACATTAAATACATATATGTGATATGTTCGGTGCAGAGTAATTGCTTGCACAAAGTGCAAGCGTTTTTCATCCGTCTATTCCTACGTCTAGGACATATAGAACAGAATCCGCTTGGCCTAGGTTCTGAAAAAAGTCGAGGAGCCGACACAAAACTCTTCATTAGAAACTTGAGATCAGACGATATGTTCTCCATGCAAATTCGGTGCGAAATATGTGGTTTTAGCAGCTCAAGCGCCACTTCTTTTAGGAATGTACGTCTTTCAATCAAAGTTTTGGTCTTAGCTTTGTATATTATTTGGGCATAAATTCCAGTTGTGTTCAAAATGGAAGAAAATAAACGCATTGGCCATCGTGAAGTGATTCTGGCAACGGAATAATCCTCTTTCTTGTAGTCTACTCCTCCTTTTGTGGAATTGTAAAATGAGATAATCTCGGGTTTAGCTTCATTTCCTGTTTCTTGGTCTATTTTATCGTCATCGTGAGGAGATGATACGAGTAGCATAAGGACAATTTTCTTGGTTTTCATCTTTGGTACATATGTTATGATATCTTCACCGAAACCAAAGATGGAACTTGGCATTGGCCTCCGTCGGTCGCCCATTTTACATTACATATACATTTTCTTGTGTGTTGTAGCTAAAACCAAAAAATATTATTATTAAAATATTACTATACAATATTTAAGTAATAATTAACCAATTTAATATAAATAAATACAATAATATAATCCAGAAAATACAATTATACTTTTTTAATGGAAAAATAAATACTTACACGGATGGACGCGTGATGAGCAAATTACCGCACAATGGTACGCGGCCTCCAGAAACGCTTAGCTGCGCTGTCGCAACAGAACTGACCGGCACGAGAGTTGCGTCACGGGGGAGAGGATGAATAGTTAGGAAGGTACCTAGAAGCTTGAGACACTAGGGCGTCGGTATCATCAAAAAAAATTGCTTTAAGTTTTTGTGTGAGCAAATTGCTCATAGCGCGCCTTCTCACGGGTTAATAGGTATTATTTAAGAACAGTGTAAACCGGTCTATATTGTACTCAAAAGCACAATAAAATCATCAAAATAATCATTTAAAAAAAGTGAGTCAAAATATGAAGTAATCTAAGAATTCGAGGAGTCTACAGTGTTCTTCCATTTACATTATACAAATAAATGAGACGTTAACAGCCAAAAAAGAAAAACTAACGAATTTAATGTGGTTGGAGTCAGATAATATAAAATAAAATAAAAATATTGCAAAAGCAATGTGTTAGAAAAAAAAAAAAATGTTACAACGCCTTTATAACGTAGGCGAGTACTAAGAGAGGATTTTCCAAAATTCACAAAAGGGGGGGAGGGGGGGGGTCCAAAGTTTGTATGTAGAAACCTACTTTCAAGCGGGCGAAGTAGCTTAGTTATGCTATAAATAGCTGTAGGTTGTACGAGTAGTTGAATGCATAGTAAAAATACATTTCTCACTCTTGTTATTCTATTTAGGTAACCAACTGCGATACACAAAGTATGTTACAGAGTGAGTGATTTACAGTAATCTATGGCTAATAACAGGTTTCCCTTTCTCACTGGAATAATTATATAACAATAGTTAGTTTAGTTTCGATGACGAAAATAATTCGAACTAAGTACCTGCTTATCTTTTTTTCTCTTTTTCTGTCAAATCCATCCAAAGGTTGTCTGTAAAAAATCGCTTTTAGCGATAAGACCGCCCATTGTGACACCCTATTAATTTTAGGTTTCTTATGTAATTTCTATTTTTGGTGTACAGTAAAGAATATATCTATTACTAGCTGACCCGGCGAACTTCGTACCGCCTAATAGTTACCTTTTAGCTAAGCTGTCAACTCTACCTACTCTACCCTACTCTATCCTACTCTATCCTACTCTATCCTACTCTACCCTACTCTACCTTACCCTAATCTACCCTACTCTATCCTACTCAAAGTTGCGTTTTGTTATACCACGTTTTATGTCACGTCCCACGGGAACGACGGGAACGGGATAAAAATCGGGATATCTTATGTCCTTCTCCTGGTTCTTAGTTACCTCCCTACCAATTTTCAGTCAAATCGGTTCAGCCGTTCTTGAGTTATAAATAGTGTAACTAACACGACTTTCTTTTATATACATAGATTATCTATCATAGTTTTTTTTCTAACTTATATCTCTTGTATGGCCCGGTATTCAGCCAGGGCAATGTTGTCTACTAACGCTGTACTCTGTATTTACTAACTTGTCATTGAAGGGAACGGATGTGGCGCAACGGTAAGGCACTTGGGTAGTAATTTTTGGGTAATAAGTGACATTATATTTTGCCTCGTTGTCTAGCAGCCTTGTCTCGAGCATAAATGCATTGAGGATCGTGAGTCCGAATGAAGGGTCAAGGATTTTTTTTTTATTAACTGGTTATAGGCAATATTTTTTTGAGGTGGGTAATCACATAACCTCTGCCGCTTCTGTTGGAGCGAGAGGAACTGTCAGACTTTTACTGACTAAAACTTTCAGGGCCGTGGTAACTCGTTTTGAATTTTCCCGTTACTTGACTTTACACTCGCTTCCCTTTATACTATAGTTAGAGCTAGAAATAGTGTTACAGTTATATTCTTCTGCCATCATCGTACGAATAATTAGTTTATGATTTATTGCTAAATGTCTAGAACATGAACTCGGTAAATAATAAAACTCTAAATGTCTGTCTAACTTCAGATCTGTATGAACAACAAATTCTTATTATAGTTGCTATAATAAGAATAGCTTGTTATTGATATGGCATAAACAATGCCAGTATTTACAATGTATATCTTTCACTTTGACATTGTTGCCCTTCATTTGTCTATTGATACTATTGGCACGTCAATGGATATGCTAAGCTGTGTTGTAAACACAGATTCTTTACAAACCATGACAAACACAGTTTGTTTATTTTCACTTGCGGCAAACTATGCAAGTTGTTGTCCATGCTTTGGTGAAATTATTTGCCAGACAACAAGGTAGCATCTAAACACATGAATGCTAGTATGGAATTAGAATGTACTTTTCTGTACTTCAAAATTGTAACACACTTTAGCCACAGACTAGAGAAGTTGAATTTTAAAATCTTAGACTATTTTGACTGACTGGTCTAGCAAGATCAACAAGCAAAACGCAAATCAAAAAAAAAGACTCGCGTTTTTGGAGTCGCAAGTCCGACTCCAGAAACTGCCGGGGACCTGTACCCCTGGCCAAGTCGATAATTTGCATTCGTTAACGCTACGCTACGTCACGTGGTCAAAACAAAAGAATCGGGGAGGTGGCCAAATCGAGGCGTTCGACACAAGAGAAACGGTTGTAACTTGGCTACGGGGGCTGGTTTCAATAGTTTCTAATAATAGTTTAGAAGTAATCTAGGAAGACCTTAAGAACAGTGCTGGCCAAGTGGTAATGGCCCCGACTTACGAGCTGTAGGTCGCGGGTTTGAACCCAGCCAGGCGCATTACTATTTGTTTAATTTATTTCATCACCACTGCTCTCAAAACGGTGAAGGGAAACGTCGTGAGGAAACCGGCTTGTCCTAGAACCAAAAATTCGAAGACGTGACAGTCACCAATCCGCACTGGGCTCGCGTGGTAAATTACGGCCCGTTCACTCTCCTAGAGAAGAGGCCTGAGTCCCAGCAGTGGGAGCATTAAAGAGGTTGATGACGATAACCTAGGAAGGTTACTTCTGAACTAGGCCAGACGTAAACTATTCCAGAAACTATAGAAACTAGGTCCCCAGGATTTTTTGGAGTCGCGTAAACTATGTATTCCCATTGACTTAGGACTCTCAGGACTTGTTGTATTAGGTTCCTTTAACTACTCTTTGAGAAGTGATAATATGTAATGTGTTTTTTCAGATTTCCTGAAAGAAAAATTAGTCGACTATCTAGCGAAGAACATGCCAAAAGTACGTGTCATTCGTCTTCCGAAGCGTAGTGGACTGATCACCGCGCGCCTGGCCGGTGCAAAGGAAGCTACAGCAGATGTTCTCTTGTTCCTGGACTCGCATACCGAAGCCAACGTCAACTGGTTGCCGCCCCTACTAGGTCTGTGTATGTATTTGTTTGCTATTGTATATTCGTGTGTCATATTTGAATTTAGAATTCGTGATTCATTTAAGAATTTTGGAACAAAAACTCTTACGTCTTACTACGTAAAGTTCAAATTCTTTTACAACTCATACTTTTTAGGACTTTTTTGTCACTTAACAAATCCATTTAAAATACTCAATGCTAAATAAAGTTCTTGACTGGTGGCAACGGATTGAATTTACCTCGGATAATGAATGCAAGTATAGAGTTCTATATCTCTGCAAAATTAGATTTCAGTACCACTTACACAACAATCAGCTTTAGCTTTGTGTTCTCTAAGTTGATTATTGAGTGACCATTTGTGATAAAAATGTAACTACATTTTGATTGCAATAGACTTGCAGACTTTGTGATGCATGAAATTGAATTTCTTGTTCCTAAACTTGATTATTGTGTAATATTCTGAAGCAAGGTTTAATACCCCACAGAAAGAGAATGCGAGGGTAAGAGTTGGATGCATGAAGTAATAAAATAATTCCAATACAAGTCATGCTTATGCAAAGTTTTTTTTAAAAAGATTTTTGCAACCGTTACATAAAAAGAAATTTGACAACAGAAATCCATGTCGAATTTTTCAGAACTACAGGAGGCCTAATTTCAAAACATTGAGGCATTCATTTTAACGGGTTTAGAGAAATTTGCCTTTTATAAAATATAAAATTTAATATTCTTTACTTTTCATAACAAAACATGTCGGTAAATGAAATACTCACGTTATTTACACGACTACAGAATGTACTTACTAAAACTTTTTAATTATCTTTTTTTTTGTGTTCATTTTCTATACATCATAATTCGATAAGTTCTCGGTTATTAATGTAAAACACTCTTACGTGAAAATGGAAGCTTCAATATGTTTGGTTATATAACTCTACTACACTACTGTGAAGTTTGACAACGTCGCAAAAGTAAAGGTTTATCATACGGGTGACAATTTTTGATCTAAATTACGATTGATAAAACGAATCCATGTTTTTTTTTGATATTGTAGGACTTTCAGTTTTATTTTTTCTTATAGAATATAAATCTTGAGTTTTGGGATATCAAAAACGTTTTATAAATATTAAATGAATAAAATTGTAACATCACAATCACTAAATTCGAGGAAAGAGGAAGTTGGCTACCATTAAATTTTTAATCTAAAAGGAAACTATTGTATGGCCGTTGCTATCTGAAGCCGAGTTCCTTATCGAGCGTTGCACTCCTGACACATAATTGACTTTTAATTTAATTTGGTATTTTTTCCTGGCCTCATTTAGTTTAAAATAAAAAATATTTAAAGCCGATTTACAAAATTAGAAGTTATTATTTATTATGGCAAACGAGAGGTAGACCGAAAGAAGTGTTCGCTATTTGAAAATTTATGTGCTTTTTTTTACAAGTGGCCAGTAGGATTTTGAAATTTGTTTGTGGTTTTACAGGTGGCCAGTGCGTTTTAAAATGCACTTGATGGGCTGATGGATGATATTCTCATATAAACCTTCCTCATGAATTCGCCTATTAACGAAAACCGCATTAAAACCGTTCAGTCGTTTATTTATTATTATTTATTTATTTATTATTACAGGTACTCTCTGCACTAACGGTCGAAACCAATACGTGCAGAGAATACTCGAACGTGCGTGAATAGACAGACAGACAGACAGACGTGGTGGGGGACTTTAATTTATATAAAAGGAAAAACTGACTGACTGACCTGTTAGTGCGCAGCCGTAACTCCATAATTCACTCCTTAAGGGGATAAAGAGGGGGTCTAAAATTTATATGGGGAAACATCCTTTCACGCGAGCGAAGCCGCTGGCAGAAGCTAGTTTTATAATATATAAACTAAGGAACAGTTTAATAATATGTAAGGAAGGAACTGCGCCATCCCATCGGGATTTTTCACTATTCGATTTATTTTCTGTCCCACTCACACTCATTGGTTGTCTTTGTTTGGTACAGAACCCATAGCGCTGAACTACCGTACAGTGACCTGTCCGTTCATAGACGTCATCGCGTACGATACTTTTGAATACCGAGCGCAGGATGAGGGGGCCCGTGGCGCCTTTGACTGGGAGTTCTTCTACAAGAGGCTGCCTATACTGCCCAAGGATCAAGAGAATATGCCTGAGCCTTTCGAGTTAGTATACTTTTATATTACTTTTAAGTCCAGTGAGCAGTGGTAGCCGAGTGGTAATGGCTCGACTTACGAGTTTGTTAGTCGTGGGGTAAAACTCAGCCAGCCGCACTGCTCTCAAAAGGGTGAAGAAAAACATTGCGAGGAAACCGGCATGTCCTAGCACCAAAAATACGGAGACTTGTGACATTCACCAACCCGCACTGGACTCGCGTGGTGATATACGGCCCATTCCCTCTCCTAGAGAGGAGGCCTGAGTCTCAGCAGTGGGGAACATTAAAAGGCTGATTATCATTATTGACTTAAGTTCAGAGGCTCTACTACGAGCTCATATCGCGATCCTTTTGACGAGCTCAAAAAAGGGGGATGGAGCTATATAGGGTGTTTAGCTCCATCCCTCTTTGTAGCTTGCACGACTGATACAATTGCCGGCACGAATCTTGAGCGCTGGCTTCTTGTGCGATTTTCATACGTTAATATTGGACTTTATTTGAATGAGAGCAATTTTTTTTTAATTGATATATACCAGTGCTTGATTGCAAATCCATCTGATGGTAGCAATGATGCAATCTTTAATGGTGAATCGCACTAGTTTATTAAGAGCCTCTTCATTCTAGCCTTGAAGACACCTAAATTATAATTTGTCTGTAGGTAGATACCGCGTTTTTCTGCTTTTGTCCAGATCTTGAAAGTTTTCTGGTATCGTGAATCTTTATACACCACTATTTTTTAATCAGTAAAATACTTAAAGAGCTTATTAGAAAAGCCCTTGTTATTTTATAAGTAAAATCTCAATAAATAATATTCATAAACAACAAAGTTATTAGCGTTGGTTTATGTTCCAAAATGTCACTCAATTTATGGAAATATTGTGGAGGCTATTGATTAATGAATTAATAAGTGACAATTATTAAGGAAAAACACTGCCCGCAGTATTTTATACTAGCAATTGTTATGTTTGATTGATTCTATGAAGAATTTACCTTTTCATGGTCAATTTTAGGATTTCGGTTTTTTCAACTTTTGACTACAAAAATATGATCAGTGACGGGTACAGATAGAGCCCCATTTTTTTTTGTACTAATTAAAAAGTAGGGGTCTACAGGATCACTAGGGCTCGTTAAACTAAAACTAAATGTGTATTTTCTTTTAATATAGGAAGGCTTCGCCTATATACTACTACGAATTTCCACAAAAAACAATATTTTTTTTTCAATAAAAACTCCATGGAAGTAGGTAGGTAGGTATAGTTTGTGTTTATAAACGATGTAATTATTACCAAAGTCGAAGGTCAAATATAAACCGTCAACATTTATCGAATTGCGAATTACTACTCTCATTCCAAATCTAAAACAAAAAAACAATACTCCACTCAATACTTATTCAGCCTTTTGTAAATGTTTTTGATGATAGATAGATTTGTGTTTGACCACAATTATACATGTTGGTAAGCGATGATGCAGTCGACGATGGATCACGCTTACCTAGAAGTAATCTATTCACTTTTGACTTAAAGACACTCATTTTGGAGCTGGTATGTGTGTCAAGAAACACAGACGCCGGCAGGGAATTCCACTCCTTAGCTGTGCTGTACGCAAAATCAATGTGTTCGCAAAATATTTGGTGCGTATGGCTGGGATGTCCACCATGTACCGGTAGAGCATCGCCGTACGTCTGGTGGTCCGATGATGGAACGGGCGCGGGCGGTATCAAGTTTTGCAATTTATGCATTCAAGTGGTGGAGGGGGAGAGGGAGGCCAAAGAAATCTTTTCTGATGGTGTGAGGAGTGATATGAAAGGGAGTTAGTGATAGTGTGACGGGTGACAGGACAGAATGGAAGAAAGAAACGTGTTGCGTCGATCCGAAGTAATATGGGATAAGGGTAGGAAGAAAAAGACTCGGTAGAAAACCGACAGGCACAAACAAATTTTCAACAAATTACTTTTAAATACATATGAGCAAGTCGTTACGAAATAGTAATTAGGAGAACAATGATCGACTGATTTACTTTCTACTTATCGAGTTTTACGGTTTAATTAGCCACTCTTGATCGATTTTACTGTTTTAAACGACGATTTTAGCTCATTTTACTGGAGTATTTTCAAATTGCGTGTAAAGCGGCAGTTCTTTTATTGAAATTGTATTTTTATGTTTACGATAGGAGATTAATAAATTACATGATAATGCTTTTATCACGGTTTTGATAGTCGATACGAAAGATAGTCAGAAGCTCGTTATTGATAACCAGTCAGTCACAAGGGGGATACGCCCCTAAGTAACGCGACAGTTTTACTGCCTGTTCATGACTTAGGTCTTAGCAGCGAGCGGCGCTGCGCCCGGGCTGTCATCGGTAAGCGGGCGTGCAGAGCGCTATGAGCGCTATGGGCGTCACGTGACGTGCTTCAAACATTTTCATACTTTTCTTCTTACCGCTCGCTGCCCCGCGCTTAGCTACCGCTTACAGCGGCAAGGCCGTGAACGGGCCGTGAAATAGGTACCTGCCACTAAGATGTCGCTGAATTTAATATTTTTGTTTAATTAAGTTCTTAATGTATGGGAGCGTTATTGTGTCAAGAAAATAGCATTTTCTAAAATCGGGGAATTAATCTCCCCTCAAAAAATAAATAAAACATACATATTTATTGTTCTAAAAGTTTGAACTTGGTCAAATTATTGCCTTAAAATCCACACGATTCTGACTGTTCATGACTCTAACTATTGTGTTTAAGTATAGTATATTTTTAACCGACTTCTAAAAAAGGAGGAGGTTCTCAATTCGGATGTTTGTATTTTTTTTAGTACTATAGTTAGTCATGCTAAGTTAGGGCTATTTATCGTCAATCTTAGGGTCCTAGCTCTCACCTAAGCTGAATTTAGTTTGACTTGAAGCCTTAACTTGACTAGAAAGGAAGGCAAGATTTTTTACTTTTTATTGCATCAACACCTTGATAAAATGCTCATCGAAGTTATAATAACGTCCAAAAACGCGATAAGGCCGCCAATTGTATGTTCTAAATATGAGGCTCAAATGTGTAATTTATTATCTTGGTGTACAATAAAGGATAAATAAATATAATAAATAAAATAAAAAAAATATCCAAAATGTCTAAATAATATTTTCCGTTACCAGGAGCCCAGTAATGGCAGGCGGTTTGTTTGCGATATCGCGCAAATTCTTCTGGGAGCTGGGCGGCTACGATCCTGGTCTGGATATATGGGGCGGCGAGCAGTATGAACTCAGTTTTAAGGTTAGTTCCGTAGGGGCCCAACAGGGTCGAAGCCTACTGGGGTTATGTCTTCGCTTCTGAAAGGAAAATTTGGCCCTAGTATGGAAGGCAAAGGAGGAACAGCCACACACCCACCCACTCTGCGCAAGAGTGGGAGATGTCATTGGATGATTTTCGCACCTAAAAAAGGATTAGTTTGTACTAGATATTTTTTAGGCCGTAGGGTCGTGTTAGCACGTGCTAAAACGGTAAAAGGTAAGACCAAGCCAAAGTACGTACTTTGAGTTAGCTTTTTTTTTTAAGTGTGTGTGTTATGTTCCATGCCATGATATTAGTCTTTTTGACCTTTTTAATATTTTAATATTGTTCTCTTTTATTTTAAGTTAAGTATTTTATACACCGCAAAATTTTGATCGGTTTAATCCCGTGAAAGGTCGATCCGCTACATTAAACATTATCGATTTGTAAAGATTAAACTAAAAGAAATAAAGTATTTTGTTTTTAAAACGTATTAATTTACGCATGTACGAAATTTATTTCGGCGTTACGTACAAACTACCTACCGGTCATTTGACTCGCTCAGCTGACGTTTGCTTAAAGAAATTAATTTCATACATGCGTAAATTAATACGAGTTTTGAAAAAAAGGGATGTACTTTATTTTTTAATTTTATCTTTACAAATTGATAGTGTTTCCTGTACCGGATAGATATTCCTCCACAGGATTAAAACGATTAAAATTTAACGGTGTATATTATTTAAAGTATGTAATAACTTTATTTTTTATTATTGTTTGTCCTGTGCGAGTCTCAAATAAATGTTTTCTTTCTTTCTTTCAAAGAAAGTCTCATAGTTGTCTATGTCCTATCTGTTCCAAAAATCATTAGCCATAGCAAGCATCGCTCCTAGTAGGCCCCTTCTATTAATCGTTCCTTAGTCTTAACCATGTCACTGTCGCAGCGTTAAGCTAAAAGTGCAAGACACAGAAAGGAACATTTCTAAACTGAATCAGTGCTAAGTCTTTCTATGAAGACCTTGACTACGTGAACCTTGAACTTGTCGCGACGGGTCGACGGCATTCTAATCCGGTTAAACAAGATCTAACGTTAAATCTAGTAAAAATGCTGATTAAATCTAGTGAATTTGAGAAATAAAATAAAACGTCAAACGAACGCAAGCGTTTTTGTTATTATTTTTTATACATATAGACAATTACATTTTTAAATATTTTTTAAGAAAACTATACAAAAAGAAAACATTTAAAAATATAAAACCATAGTTATCCGCCGGTGGCGGGTGCAAGGTCCAAGCTACCGGTGGTTAGGGCTCCAGAGACAGGAACCTCCTCACAATGCGAGCCGTATCGAGGAGTACTGCCTTCTGTTTCAGGCCTCTAATCCAACCGCGCAACGACAGCTTCGACAGATGGTCGTCGAAGCTTTTGGCTATAAGGCCATTGGCGGAGACGACAATCGGCACGATGATAGCCGAGTCCACATTCCACATGTCGATAATCTCGTGTGCTAAGTCGAGATATTTCATTTGTTTCTCTTTCTTAGCTTTCACGAGATTCTCGTCATGTGGGATGGTGACATCGACTATCACTGCGCGGCGCGCTAATCGGTCTGTCACCACTATATCCGGCTTATTGGCTACAATAGTCCGGTCAGTAATGATAGACCGATCCCAGTACAGCGTGACGTGGTCATTTTCAAGAACTGGGTCGGGCACATACCTGTAGTGTACCTCAGAATCCACTAGGTTATATTTAAAAGAAAGTTGAAAAAAAAATTTTCGTAACTCAATTCGGGAATTTAACTGTTTTCGTAAGATTGTATGGAAGCCTTAGTGTGCGATTCCAACTTGCACTTACCCGTACCCGGTTTTTTTACGTTTTACCTAAAATAAACTCAATTAAATTTTTTCAAAACAGGCTTACCCCTCTTTAAATAATTTTCTTAAAAGTCTCGAAATCCCGGGAATTCCCGTGACTTTGATTGTATGCCGTCTCAAGTCCCGGGACTTTGAAATTGTCGGGAATTCCCAAACCTTAGCAAATATCCATTTCATACAAGTATTTATTGTAATGCGTGGTAAACGCACGCGGGACGCGTTATTTTTGCATTTGATATTTTCTGCATGCGGAGCAAGCCCGCATGCGTGATGAAATCCGCACGATAGTAAAAATACCGTGGCTCTTTGACGCAAAAGGGCAACTCAAGGAACACAGGTAGGTTTAGTCAGTAAAAGTCTATACCGCCCTCTCGTTCTGCCCGGAGCGAGAGAAGTTATTACATGATTTCCCACCTTAAATCAAAAAAGTTTGAAGGACCGTCTATTATGTTTTTTTTTTCTATATTGTATTTAGTACTAATATTAAAATTGGTGTTTTAGATATGGCAGTGCGGCGGGCGCATGGTGGACTGTCCGTGTTCGCGCGTGGGGCACATATACCGCAAGTTCGCGCCCTTCCCTAACCCCGAACATGGCGACTTTGTTGGCAAGGTAAGATTACAAGTCCATGGGTTTGTTTCAGGCCCTAGTGTACCGAATTCGGTACACCTCATAACAGGTAACTTAAATCCTATTACGTAAAAATAAGGTTTAAGTTAGCTGTTACCGACGTGTACCGAATTCGGTACACTGGTGCCTGAGAGGTTAAAACGCCAAACGATTTGGGAATTTTTGAACGAAATAAAAAATCTGTTGCTGGCAACGCGAATTATGGTCGTCCCTCACATGTCTCTGGAGATAATGTTAGTTTTACAACAAATGTTCATCGTAATATGATTAGTGATGATGAATCAATAAGCGGAGTAGAATATTTAGAATCAGTTTTTTCTTACGATTCTTAATTTAAGTTATTACTTTATACTTATGACACTATTATCTTTGAAAATGTACTCTACTTTTGTAATAAAGAGATTTTCTTTATTGAAAAGAATGAAATATATTCTAAACGAAAATCTTTTTCTTTATTTGTCTGTCTGTTTGTTCCGGGTGATCTCCGAGACAGCAGGATCATTTTAACGGTACTTTCACTTGTAGGTATATGGTATAAAGAGTACCTTAGGCTACTATCATTTGACTGGCCTGTTGGTCTAGTGGTTAGTGGCCCTGACTACTGTGCCGCAGGTCGTGGGTTCGATTCCCACCCAGGACAAATGTTTATGTGATGAGCATGATCATTTGTTCTGTGCCTGGGTGTAATTTATCTATAATATGTATGTATTTAGAAACATATAAGTATGTTTATCAGTTGTCTAGTACCCATAACACAAGCTCTGCTTAGCTTGGGACTAGACAGCGTTGTGTGATAGTTGTGGAATATCATTATTATTATATTATTATTATTATTATTTTAATATTATTATTATTACTTTAGAAAAATAATTAGAGTTCTGCGCAAAAAAAAAGAAATTGAGACCAAATTGTGTTGTGCTGTTTAAAGCTAGTGGATTCTAAAATTATTATGTACAGAGTATTTTATATTTCTGCCATTGTCTGTCTATAGAACTATCGTCGCGTAGCCGAAGTGTGGATGGACGAGTACGCCCAATACTTGTATGCGAGGAGACCTCACTACCTCAAGATCGACCCCGGCAATATCACAGAACAGAAGTTGCTCAGACAGAAACTCAAGTGCAAGCCTTTTAAATGGTTTATTACGCAGGTAAATATTCATCATCATCATTTCAGCCGAAGGACGTCCACTGGCGGACGTAAGCTTACCCCAATTGTCACCACAACGAGCCTCGCACCCATCGCATTCTAGTACAGGATACGGTTAAGAACGACCTTCACCGGTCTGTTTAATGGATGAAACCTATTTTATGATAAATTTAGTATATTAAATAATATAACTGAGAAATTCCTGGCCAAACAATTTTTTTTTTTTAAATGCACCGGTGTGTTTAACGAATAAATTTAATACTAACCGAAAGAGAAATTTAATACTAGCCTTTAGAACATAAAAATGTTGGGTTGCCTAATTGTTTCCTGGCATATCTATGGGTTGCCAGTTATAAACAGGTGTGTTTTTTTTTGTATACAACAAATTCTATATCAAAATAAACGCTGTTTCGTTACGAATACGATGTTATAGTGTTGTCTGCAACAAAATCTGGTATGGATAACGGTTGTGCATTTATCTAAAAAAAAAAAATTCAATTTTTAATTAATAATAGTCTGGCCAGGAATTTCTTAGGCAACCCACTCGCGTTATATTATTAAACACACTAAATTTATAATAATATACGTTTCATCCATTAAACAGACCGGTGAAGGTCGTTCTTAATCGGATCTTAGACTATTCCCACAACTCTCCCTAGGTCATCGGTCAACTGCGTGGGAGGCCGCGCTAACACTGAGGGTGAGTTGCACCATTTAACTATAACGATAACAAAGCCGTTAATAGTTGTCAAATTGTCGAATTGACCAATAGGCGGCCGTTTCACGGCTGGTTATGGTTTGGTTATTGTTATAGTTAAATGGTGCAACTCACCCTTAGTCTTCAGGTGCGCGGTGGCCACTATAGAACCTTTCGGCCCCATCGACCATCCGTTCTGCGAGCAATGTGCCCTGCCCACTGCCGCTTAAGTTTGGTGATTCTTCGGGCTATGTCGACGATCTTGGTTCTCCTACAGAAATCAGAAAAGTTTATTTGAAATAGACAAATTACAGGCACTTTTGAATTGTCGAAATGTCGGTCAGTCAAACAAGTGAAGCTAAATTGCACGTTCCAAAGCGTAGATCTCTATGGAGAAGAACGTGCAAGAAACTCCACGGATATTTTCATTTCTGATACGGTCCTCCAGTCTCCTTTGGGTGGCTGTAAACCTTCTGATGAGGCCCATTATAACCGACCACGTTTCAGTGCCATGTCATCACTGGCAACACGCACTGGTCATAGACTTTCGTTTTGAGACACTGCGGTATATTGGACGAGAAGAGACCGCGCAGCTTCCCGAACGCCACCCAGCCGAGTCGGATTCGACGATTGACCTCTTTCTCAGAGGTAAATATTGTGAAGGCGGAAATACAATGAAATAATAATAATTATAAATTGATTTGTCTTAAGTAGGTAAGAGGAGCTCGTAAATGAAAAATGAAGGGGTAACCACATGTTCTCATCTCCGTTGTAATTCAACATCCCTGCCAAGGTGACCTTGCTAGTTGCAATCCGTGTAGACAGCAGTTGTAATCCATGACCTTCAACGCCCTTGGTTGGGAGACGCGTTTCCCAGCCACCGAATGTATTGACACGTGAATTAAATCCATGTAGCCGCAACACAAACCAAGGTCACCTTGGTTGGAACGCTAAGTTGCAACCGTGTACCCCTTTACAGTTGCAGCCGCCTCCATCGCTCACATTACTGTTTCCCACAAAGAGGCAACTGTTTATCATCTCTCGCTTCGACAACTTTTCATTCTGATATTAATTTTTATTTTCAGATTGCATTCGACCTAACAGCTAGATACCCGCCGATAGAACCGAATCCATTTGCTACCGGACGTGTAAGTACATTCCACACACTTTATTTATTACAACTTCATGCAACACAAATGTAAAAAGGCGGACTTAATGCCTTAGGCATTCTCTACCAGTCAACCAAGGGTGGTGAAGAGAAAACATAGTAGGTGCATAAAAAAAAAATAGTTTATTAAGAAAAAAAAGGGTACAAATGTATAACTTGTCAGTAACAGGGTTATTTGTAAAATACTCTGACCACCTTACAGGACTCTGTATTGCAAGGAAGGAACAGAAGTGGGTTTTTAGTCAGTAAAAGTCTGACACGCCCTCGCGGTCCGTCCAAGGGCAGGACATGTCATTTAGATGATTTTCCCACGTAAAAAAAAAGCGTTAGGGTGCGGTCCTCTTTAAATGAGACAACCATAAATCTGGCTATTTGAGAAACTGGATTTTTACAAAACCTCTATAAGTGATGAAAAATCTTAGATCACTTTAGATCCTACTACTGTTCAAAATAACATTAGAAATTTATGAAAACCTTTTATTACTGTCCGTTTAACCGATTTTGACATTTATTACATTGGTGGCATGACAAAAGGCGGCTGCAGTAAATAGTTTGTATTGTAACCACTGTTTTTGCTATTAATGCCATCCTTATGCCTACGAAATTGAAGTTAAAATCGGTTGAACAGACAGTAAAAAAGGTTTCTATAAATTTCTTTTCTTAACGCGAATAGTCGCTGTAACTAAATATTATTATTTTAAAGGTCCGTCCAGTATCAAACCCCAAGATGTGTATCGACGCTCACCACGGAGGAACAATGGACAAGTTGCACATCGAGCCCTGTGTCAGCACGCCTTACGGGGAGCAAGACTTCGAGTTCTCTTGGCACAAGGATATCAGGTCAGTAATGTGTCGAAGAAGCATAGTAACCTTTAAGTGTAACAAGTGTCATTACATTGCCAAATGATACTTTATGTCTACGTATTGTTCAACAAACAGTTCTATAATATGTTACCTAATCTGGAAGCCCTTTTACATTGAAAGCTACGACCCCAAACGTGGGCATTGTCTCGCTAGATGGCATTGAAGTCAATATTTTTAGGTAATTTTCTTTTTTAGTGTGACTCTCATTCTTGGGTATAGTTAGTTATAAGTTTAGGGATATTTGGCGAACTATGTGGATTTTGAGGCAACAATTTGACTAAGTTAAAGTGGTTACTAATCAAGTGGTTTTAATAACGCTTCAAGAACAATAAAAATATTATAAACTAAAATGTTGACTTCAGGGCGGGCATCTAACTTTACAATCTATTATAATGATTATTTGGAATGACTATCTTCTTCTTTTCATTTCGACATTAATAGTAGCATCGGTGACACTCATCAAATCCTCCAAGGTTTTTTATTCTAATGCGACTCATGTTTTGAACAGAAGCACCGCACTTACATTGAGTATCCGACGGGTCGGACTTGGTTACGCAACCGATTTAGTTCTTTCCATACAGACTACTGCAAATCGCGCCCAGGTGGGAGAGGTTTTTGGGGTTTCAAGAAATCGGGTGGTGGTAGGCATGTGATGTGTTAAGGATGGCCTGTGTGTTACAAAGAAGGCTTCTCCGGCTCTTAAGCCTACTTGGGGTGTGCTGTGTTCCAAGAGGGAGGAATATACTACATATACTCACATTTTTCTCCATGAGGTTTGACAGAAAGTACAGAACGCCACCTGCTAGGATCCTATCACACTTCTTTTTGATTATTTAATTTTACGTATATATTCCAGAGTTAAATCGAGAAACATGTGTTGGGACCTGCCGGAGTCTGCGGACAAGAGTGCGATACGAATGTTCTCTTGCCACCTCGGGGGAGGCAACCAGCTATGGAAGTATGATATGGTAAGTACACCGACAATTATCTATTTGCTTCCCTTACATACTACTTCAGCTAGACTCTGGCCAACAAAAGATGGCACAACAATAAGTAGGCCTTATTAAAAAAAATTGAAGCTGTTCACCCTAGCTGTACGCCACTTAAACGGAGTTGATACGTTTGATTATTCATGAAAATAATAAGTATGCGATATTTATATGATGCATGTTTATTTAACAATTAAACATGTGCCGCTTATTTAGCCGCGATATTCAATGCCGCCAAAACTTAAGCGTGTCTGTTCACTGCCAAAAGCAAGAGTAGCAAATGCTACAGACCCCCACATTTGGGGGCCCCGCGCGTTCAGGGATCCTACATTTTTGAACATACAAAAGGACTACTCAAAATATTTGTACTGCGTGAATACAGGTGATTTCTTTGGATGTGGTGTCTTTTCTTTCTTTGTCTTAAAATCCACGGAGTTATTGGTGTATAAAAGCCTTGTTCAAGCTTATTTTTCGAAAAGTTACATAGCTTTAGCCAGCAGCTTTTCGCGCGCGAAGCCGCTTGCTAAAATTGCTTAACCTCTCCATCGATCTAGTGATATTTTTCGGCATTATTTTAAGCAAAATGAGTATAACAAGATGCACATATGTAAAAATAAAATAAGTTATGTACGATACGTCAAGAACACAATTTTGACAATTCTTAATTTTTTTATATGCTGCCATACACAACGTTTGATAAATAATTCGTTGTCATCTTTCGGAGGCCAAACCTGTACTTTTACGTTTATTCATCTATGTGAGCGCTCCTAATGTGAGCTTTACATTTTGTATACGCAGTTTTATAGTCTATACATATACAGCAAGTAATTTTTATCACCTTCCAAATTGAAACATCAATTCATCAATTCATCTCTAAGAAAAGTAATGTAATTCGTATTTTTTCTTTTAGTATTACTCAATACAAAAAAATTGAGATAAGGCATCAGAGACTCATCCAAAAGATGACAATGCTTCTGGACACATTATGCGCTGCATACACACACACATACAAAAACACTCACGCACAAACATCGCCTCACTGCGCACGTGTCTAGGCCCCGCCTCCAAACATCGTGTTATCGATACGTTATCAAAACATAAATTGCAATTTTTTCCTTCATACTTTCACTAGCAGGATCGTCAATTTGCAAGACATGTCGTAATGTAATAATACAAGATCCCAGATAAACGTGGAATAAAGTACATTGACCTTTTGTTAATATCTCTGCGTAGATACTAGAAAAACATGTAATTATCTGTTTTTCGTTACTAGAAAGTATAAGGAATCGCGATGGATGTTGATTCAAGACAGCTTAATGTCTTTATTTTCGTTTTTGAAATTAAAAAGGTCAACAAATGTAGGAGGTCAATGACCGTTGATCCAAGTTATCTGGCGCCTAAAAAGTAGTTAATAAGAACTTCAAAAATAAGGCCGTATAATGTCTTTTGGTTACTCTTATGTACCTACGCCATAATGACCTAAGAAATTGGAATCAACTAATGTTAAAACAATTTACTTAGAATCAACTTACGTAAATGGAATCACAAGCACAACTTTAAGAGTATGTTTATGAGTATGTCAATAATTTTTAATAACGTCCACCATTAACCTTACGATGGCACCACGATAATGCGCGAATTTTTGATCAAACACTCAACAAATACCATCGAGCAGCCACCATATTCGCCAGATATGGCTCCAGCCGACTTCTATCTTTTTCCTAAACTCAAATTACCACTTCGTGGCACTCGTTTTCAATCTGTAGAAGACATAAAGGAGAATTCGCGGCGAGAACTGAACTCAATTTCGGAAACAGCGTTTAAAAAATGTTTTGATGATTGGATTATTCGTTGGCGTAAGTGTATCGTTTCTGAAGGAGCATACTTTTAAAGTGATAAAATAAATTTGAATGAATAAAAAAAATTTCTGTATTATTGATCTTTTCCCGGTACTTTCTTGACAGAGTAGTAAGTGTATAATTTCAAACAAGGTTAATTAAAGACCAAGAAGTAAAGTGAAACTTTAGTAAAATTCTTATGTACAAAGTTACTACACGCGTTACGTACTACTTAAAAAAACAAAAATTATGCTTATGCTTTCCCAGCGGGCAAAAGCCTTCTGCAACTTCTTCCAGGTATTCATTTCCCTCGCCTCCTCGAATAAGTCCTTTCAGTAGGAGTCTAGGTCATTTCGCCACTTCTTCCCAAGTCGGCTTCGGCGGTGTCGTCATCCTCAGGCACCCACTTCGCGGAGAATCAGTGCCCAGCGGTCAATATGCATACGGCTGACTAGATCCGCCAGATCCCATTTGGGCCCACGTACAACTATGTCAGAAATAAGAATTCACACTTCTGGGCTTACTTGTTACAGTCAACGTTGACAAAATTATAGTTATTTTACCTTAAAGCTTAAACACGAAAAAAAAATCCAAAATACAATTAGAAAACTGAGAAAAATGCATTTTATTCGTTCATTAACAACTCTCATTGGTTAAGTATGGATATGCGGCTAAAAAGACATTGTGTTAGGTTTTATAATACATGTCATCATTAATCAAAGTGGTCAAATGGCACAAAGGCCAAAAGGCCATGCCATAAAATTGGAAAAAAAAAAACAAAGTGGTCAAACATGACGTTAAACGTCAAATCATTCACTTTGTTGTGTTTGCGCCAGTCAAAGACATTAAATATATACTACCAATAGACAGGACATAGCGAACAAAAGTCTAAACCGATACTTGTTACTTGGTAGTAACAAGTCGCTCAGTCTATCATGACACCCCTAAACGTCAAGTCGTGTTTGTATCCGCTTTAGGCACTAAAAGAAAATCATTTTCTGAGAAAATGTGCTGAGTTGCGCATTACGCTATTGTAAATCTTGTTATGGTAAAATTATTGGACCTAACTTCGGTTTATTTTGTAAATATTCTTGGTATTTACGCAGTAATTAATTAAAATTCAACAATTTCCATGAATAGTTCTAGAACATTTGCTGATTTTATGATAGCGCCATCTATTGCTGAAAAGTTTAACCTTACCTAGCACACACCAGTGGCGTAGCGTGGGTTTTCGCCGCTTGGGATCGACCAGAAATACGCCGCCCTTTGTTGTTTATTATGTTTAAGAACACCAATATTAAGAACGACTGCAGGTATCCCGTCGGGGCCACTAGCTTTATTCTTACGTACGTCTTTCTGATGGATACGAATATCTGACATACTCGTCACGTACCTATCAGGAGAAACAGGGGGCGGTGCGTCACCGTAATTCAGACGCGAAGATTCCGCAATAAGAGGGGCAATTAAGTTTGCTTTCTCCCCAGCGGTGTGAGCCAGGGACCCGTCGGGTTTCAGCAGTGGCGGAGGTTAGGGACGGCAGAAGTTCGATGCACTCGAGTTTACCAGGGACCAAAACGCTTTACTACCAACGGGGTTTGTTCCCTATTCGGCCAATGTGGTCAAACTGGGACCTCCACAACACCTTAAGAGTCACGTCACTCGCCTTGCGCATACGAGTGTTGGCCCAAGGTCGATATGCGCGTGTTTAATCGCGTTAGCGTGAACACACTCAGTGCCAAGTCATGGTTGAGCTTGGTCCGACATTGGTACGTCATAGAATGAACTTGGATTACATCAAAATTTGCTTGGCAAGTACGTAACGTTGCGCTCGCAATTTCGAATATCTAAGTTTTTTTAGCGCTCTCTGCCGCCTCCTTTCGTATGCCGCCTAGGGCCATGGCCCCCACCACCCTCCCTTCCCCAAGCTACGCCACTGGCATACAATGAAGCTTCTACCACGAGCTCATAATGTTATCTATTTTACGACCTAAACCGAACTGTTTGATCCTTTTTCGTTCGTACTACTCACATTTTAACATATCGTGGTAAAGGTCCTGGCCACCTACCGAGCAATAGTTAATTTATACAAATTTTGACAAATTTAATTCGCGTGATTGCTATTCAAAGCTAGATGGCGTCACTGAGAGATGGGATGACAGTTTTTCTAAGACATTTCTCGTGATAGCCGCTCTATTGTATCTCTTTAAATCTCTTTGGCGCCAGTGATATTATATATTCGTATTTTCTTTTCAGGCCACAAAACAAATAAAACACGGTACAGATAGCCACTGCATTGACTGGAGTCCAGCCACTAATGATCTTTACATCTTACGTTGCGACCCAACACGGGGCACACAGAAATGGACCATAGACTATGTGGATGAAGAAATGATGGCGCAGTGGGACTCCATGCGAAAGAAAATCACGGGGCCGATTGAGGAGCCATAGACATACGTATGTTTTATTGTATTTTTGTAGGCATTGGGTGAAAGATAGAGTGGTCATAACATGAGAAATAATAATTGTATTAAAAACTTCCGTAGAAAACTGGTGGGATTTTGTGACATGCTGTGCACCCCTCGAGCGCCGATTGTACATGCGTCTGTACAACTTGAAGACCTTGAAAAACGCTTAATTTTCGTTTTGTACACACGTCTGTACGAAACTTATTTGGCCGAAAATTTTAGTTTCTATATTATATTATTCCAGATTTATTATATTATTTGTTTTTACTAGAAAAAAAACAAAAAAAAATTTTTTTATTATTTATTTATTTATTTTGTTGGCGATTTACGTAAACACGGCAATTTTCCGGATCATTAAACTCTGGCGCTCAAGGGGATAAGGCACCAGTGTCCGTGCAATTAGACAAACAAACCTGAGAAATTCAAGCTTTTCCTCTGTGTTAGCATCACAGCACATTTATAGTTTTTAAATGGTAATCAAGAGCGTTGTTATAGTTCCCTTCACTGATTCTTATTTAGCGATTACTACTATCTATTTGCAAGAATTGCACCAAAATCCATTGCTTAGTTTAGGAGTTCGAGGATAAACAGACAGTCGTGGAAAGCTATTTCGTCTTATACTAGTTGTTATTATTATTAATAATAATCCTTTTATTTCAGGCAACAGTGCCCATATCATAAATCTACATTAATATAATAAAGAGGTGAAATCTGCTTTTTATTTTTTTGGTTTGAAGTTAATCTCTGGAAGTACTAGTCCGATTGCTAAAATATTTTCACCGATAGAAAGCTGCTTTATTCTTGAGTGAAATAGGCTATATTTTATACACGGGCGAAGCTGCGGGCGAAAGCTAGTACCTTATAGATTAACATACATAATAAGGCCGATTCACGGCAGCCAGCAGAGACGCAAAGAAGCCGATACAGTCGGTCGCGGTCGGCTGCCTTTCAAGCGATACTGGTCTTAATAGGATATTGGTTAAGGCATACACTACGGTATACTTGACAGATTTGCCTGTATAGTTATACCTGTCAGGTAAGTTTGTGTGGAAATACAGTTTAAAATTATTTTCACTCTAAAAGTGAACAGTTTTAGAACGAAAGGGCAGAGGCCACTTCGGTCGACACTATTTATTTTGGGTAAATAGCGCCAGCTCCTTAAAAAGCACGACGAACATGATTGACTCTATCTTTCCTTAATGTATTAGATGTATTGTAGGAATAAGCGCGTTAGACGAAAGGCGTTATGGTTTGTTTTTATCGTTTCCGTTTTGAGTACGCTCGAGAGTCGAATCTCGAATTTTTTATTAGATGTCCCCCGCGATTTTATTCACTGCTCCGCTTCCATGGGTCGTAACGTTATGGTTAATGTCATCTGTAATATTTGTCATTGTGGAGTTACGGAATAAAACACTTTATATTTATTACGATGCCTGGAGCTAGGGGTAGACACGTCCAACTCGCTCGGTGTCTTTTTTTTTTCCGATGGGAAAAATCATCCTATGACAACCCCCGCTCTTGGGTGGAGCGGGCGATAGTGTCAGACTCTTACTGAGTAAAAAACCCATCCCGTTCCTTCAAGCCTTCATACCGGGGCTCGAGTGCCCTTTCGGATAACCCTGGCTTCAGTAGGCTTCGACCCGGCTGGGTCCCTGCTGTTGCTGACAACTCCTTGAGGCGCGCGGGAACAGCGCGCGCCATCGACGACTTGGGCTTGGTCCGGACAGTTACTGGACGGCTGGACAGCGTGCTACCCATTGCTGTCCGCAAGCCCGCGCCTACGGTGGCCGGAAATCGGGATCGATCGGACCCGACTCGGGATGTCATCTATTGATGACATCTTGAGGCGCGCGTGGAACAGTACGCGCCGTCAATAATATTAGTAAGGATTACCATTTGCAGGTCGTGTACTTAATTATGCTATATCTCTTCTATTTATTCCCGACTTTAGTCTGACGCGCTTTTGATATCGCTTGGTAGGCTGACTAAACGTACGTAACGAAGGTACTATTAAACTTAATAGGAATGAGTATAGGTAAATAGATTCTGGCTGAAAGCGTTGGTGTTTAGATAAAAAAAAAGGGCTGTTACAGATTGGGCATGCTTTCGTTTTTGCTTGCGATTCCAACCCTATAACCGCTTGCGTTAGACTGGTCTGACGAGAGACTCCTATTTGCCAGAACCGTGTGTTTACGATTGGGTACTCCATCTCGTTTAGCTCTTCAATCCCTATAGCGATGGCTTAGACTGAATACCTACCTCGTAACTGTAAAATACGTAACTTCAGGAGGCACAAAAAACGAAATTAAACCTTTATTATCATGCAATTTTAATATGCTTATACATGTTTCATTCAAATATTTAAATCTATTGGTTTATTTCAAACGCTTGTTTCTCTTGTTTTTAATTTTTTTTCCGCTTGTTTTGCCGCGCCGTCGCGAGGTGATCACACCAATCTGACTTGAGCAAGATATGCATGCAACATCGTAGATGGCGCTACAAGTATCGAATCAAAATTTTGCGTGATACAAGATTGTGCGTTACATGCTTTTTTTTTTCAGAAATGTAATAAAATAAAATTACCTAAAATTGCATATCTGAGGTTTTCACTAGACTAAAGAGCTGACGAGATGGAGTATTTGGTCGTGGTTGTGCGACCCTGGCAGAATAAAGGCAACAGTGTTTGTCAGATATTTCCGGAATCAATCGCATGGGCCTGCAAAAATTAAAGGGATAGAAAACACGCCCAGTGTGTAACTGTCCTCATGATAATAAGTTCCAAATAAAAATATTAATGCTGTCTTCTCACTTATACATAACAAATTCTGACAAGTTAGGACGCTCTATCTTCAATGTTGCTAACGATAAAAATTACCAAAAAACTATTATGACATGAAATTTATTAATTGTAACTAGCCTAGACATGTAGGTATAAATAGAAAATAAGTAGGTATGTATTAAAATTTTTGAATGTTGATGCTATGTTGCCCGCGGTCGCAATTTACACTTGGTAGCTATATACTTGTTAAGGCCTTTGTTTTTATACAGGCTTATTTGAAAAACACTAGCAACCTTGCCTGTATTACTAACATCATAAACAGCAACTTTTGTTGTGTGACTTAACTCTTTGAATGCCGTAATTAGAGAAACAATAGAAAGACAATTGCTTATGTCGAACTGTGTAACATAAGACATTCAAAAGGTTTACAAACAAACTTTCAAGATTTCGCTGTTCTAACACATTTAACCTCTGTATTTTGCTATACCTACTTACGTCTGTATGACGCGACGCAAGCGCATCAAGCACCCCTGCCGCCAGCTCCTCACTACCCTCCGCTATTGTACTGTTGCTTGCTTTGCGTAGACTTCGTTATATTTAGAATGTTCAATTTAATCTTTTTTTTTTAATCTAATGTATTTGAATATGATAAATTTTTAAAAGTCATAGCAAAAAGTTATTGTTTATGATGTTAGTATCATAGTCCTGAGTTGTCAGTGTGTTACAAATAGCCATGTATAGAAAAGGTCTGCGATGGGCTGTGTTGGTAATATGTAATTATTTTATACAGAACTTAATGTTACTTGCACTTCAAAATAAACACTTTTTATTAACTTAAAAGCCAAGCTTCACAAGTGATTCGGTGCTATTTCTATAGTTCTATGCATGATTTTCAAGTAAAAAATGACATTAATTCGTTATATTAATATAAATTATTTTATTTTCTTATTTTAATAAGTATTTTATATGATGTGTATAATTTTTAAAAGTTTTATAATGTGCTTTAGTGATGAGAGTTTAACTTACTATTGCTACTATTTTTTATGCTTGAATTCGACTGATTTTTAAATCGATGATATGTATAGTAAAAACGTTATTCCTTTGACATAAATGCATTTAAATATAAAGTTTTAAATGAACTGCGAATTCTCGCGTAAAGTAAAATGCCATTACTTGTTATGCTTAGGGTTAATATTATACTTAATATTATTATTTTGTAAGTAGTTGCGATGTTCAAATAATGGAAAAACTTATTCGGCTTCTGATACACTAATAAATACACAGAAAAAAAAGAAAAAATATACAGTTTTGTATTGAAAAAACTAAATTGTAGTCTTTAGGTTTGATTTTGGCTTTGCATCGAAAAACTTTGACAACTTACAAGATTGGCGGTAAGTTAGACCCAGAGTGGCCTAAATTACTGCTAAACTGGTTAGTTTGACAACTTGTCAGTTTGGCAACTTGTCAGTTTGACAACTTACAACTTTAACTAGTTTGTCAAGGCCATCCAATATTGACTGCAATATGTATCCTACAGTAATCTCTGTAACATAAATTTTAATTACGAGGCACGCATTTTTAGCAGCATAATAAATTTATAATGTTAGTAGTTAATATTGTGTGTTCGTAGTAAGGACATTTTATAGTCGAAATTAGTCATGGTCAAGTATTTTATTTTTATAAAATTAATATATTCTAATATTATGTAATACAAATTAAATTAGTTAGTGCAACTCCGCAGATGCCATGAGTATCGAAGTCATAACTGCAATTAAATATATTTGGGTTCAAAACTGTACTGTGACTCTTATTAGTTCAGAGCTTAGAGCGAGCCAATCGGAGCGCCGAACGTCATAACCCTTCGTACGTTTATGCGTATTATTATTACAAAAATACGCGTTTTTTTACTAAAATCCCCAAATTATAATGTTTTTGTAAAAAAAAATCGTTTTGTGTACACTTTAGGAAAAACGGAGATATAGACACCAACATTTGCGGCCGATCAATTTGGTATATCCGTATGTACAGTGCGACGCAGCGTTTTTCAAAGTCATCTAAGTTGTACACACGTATGTAAAATCGGTACGCGAGGAGACTTGTCGATCGCGTTCATGTAAAACAAACTCGCACTATGCAGTCTGGTATTTGTTTTTTCGTTATAAGATTAGATATCACATCACATCGTCAGAGTTTCACTAGCTCATTCAATTTGATCTTCTATAAATTAAGGTGTATAATTAGGCCGCTTTCCCACTTTGTCGTGACGACATATAATCGTGTAGTTTTAAGTGTCGTGGCTGTGTTCGTAATGGGTGTTCAGATGTAGGACGACAAGTTTAACAGTCGTCTTTGAATTTTGCGGTGACAACAGATTGTCGTGGGAGTGAACGGCTAGCAAGACAGTCTTAAAACGATAAAAAATTGTCAAGACTTAAACTGTGACAGTAAATCATGTGTAATTGTTGTAGGAGTATCTGTCGTGGCCACGACAAACAGTTTTTATAATGGCATCAGCTAGAGACGATAGTCATCCGACGATAAAATTACCGTTACGATATACTGGGAACGCGGCCTTAGAATCGATGTTACTAAAGTGATGAAAGTTATACAATGTAGTAAAATTTTGACATCACATAATTTGATAACTTCCAAATGTTTTAGTGTTATAAATATTGTATTTTTCTAAATGTATGCTTTGTTAGAAGCAAGGGTGGACCTTGTGTGATGCCATTGATTGGTCAATACTATGAGACGTGTAGTTCACGATAAATCTTAGGGCAGGTTTTTGAATTAAGAATTTGGAGTTAAGAGGCTGCTTTTCCACTCGCCTATCGTAAACATCGAGCATAGTTTAAAAGCTTGTTGCTTCATCTAACGCAATCCAATGTGATGTTTGACGAAAAGGCAACGTGAAAAAAGAGTATAATACCTGAATACTCTGTTGGCGTTCAGTAATTCCGTGGTTTACTCGAAAATTTTACAAAACTTTTTCTAGGAAATACGTGTTTTTTTTTAAACCCTTAAAAGTTTTTGAAAAACATTTTCATAATTTATAGCCTTGATAAAATTTGCTAGGCTTGTATGTTGTACTTTTTTGACGTTTTTCATTTTTAAGTGTCAAAATTTATGCAAAATAGATTTTCAGAGGTCTTAACTGGATAAGTTTTACACAAACTCATAAATTGATTTCCATAGAAGCCTAGATAATATCCACAAGATACTGTGTTACCAAAATATCTAATGAAAAATGTGTAATGACGTCATAATCGCATAAGAACGGTTGTATGGAAAACAGTGAAAATGTATGTCGAGATGCATCCCCTTAAGAACGTGTCTAGTTGGCGTTTTATTAGTCATTCCCAAATTGATTTCTAGTGGATATTGTAAAGTAAAATTAACTCTCACTCAAAACTTTAACTTTTAAAATATTATTGTGATTAGGAAAGGAAGCATATACCAGGTTTTCATAGTGAAAAGTACTCCAACTTCAAATTGTTAATTTAGAAATCGGCATATAATTTGCGAACGGCTTAAAATCTTATTAGTACGCAAAATTAGAGTGCTTAACTATCGTTGCAACCACAGAAAAGATTTCAGGTTAGAATGGCCTTGTAGGCGGGGCAGGCATGCCTCAAAATATGATCATGCTCATAATTGACACAACCAATAACAAACTTGCGATCTAAGTGTGCGTCTGTGAATTGCGTAATGCGCGTTCGTATTGGTTTATTGCCTGTACTGGAGTTAAAGGGTGGGAGACAAGCGGCGACACTCGTAGTAAAATCTGAAAGTATGTCTTTCTGACCGCTTTCATCTTTTCTGTGGTCGAAACTATTCTACTGTTGAAGAATCGGGTGATATTTGCCAAATGAGGCAATGTGTATTAGATAACGCTTTTGACGTTGTTACAGCCATCATTTCGCATTTTTGTACAACATAGGCTATTGTGTAGTCAAGTAGTTATGTCTGTTACTAAATATATTATATGTTGTACCGACATATTTTTTGTATAAACCTATTGTTGATTTGTTTGTTTGTACGAGTCTATTCCATTGTGAAACATATCACTAGTTGTATATAAGCACTTTACTTTTATTTGTATATTGAAAATAAATTATTTTTATAAAGCAAATATGTTGGGTTTTTTTTTTCAGCTTCACTAGCCTTTTGTACTCCCGGTTCACTAGATATAAAAATGTTGCGCCTCAGTGACTGCTCCCTGTGACTGGGTCAAAAAAAAAAAAATCAAAATCAAAAATATTTTATTTTACATAGGCCTACATGGGCACTTATAAAACGTCTGAAGGTAGTGCACGGTTTCAAATTGGTCGTTTCTTATGGAGAAGAACCGGCAAGAAACTCCATGGTTACTCTTTTAAAAAAGTGGTTGTTTTACAATATTGATAGATATTATGTAAGAACAGTGTCCAGTCAAATATTGTACACAAAAGCACAATTAAATTTTTTTCAGTAAAAAACAAACTAAGTCGTAATAGGAAGTAGTCTAAGAGTTCGTTGGCGTCGTCCTAGTTACGGCACTGGGCTTCACTCTTGTAGTCTATCCTGCAGAAAGATGTCTACGCTTTGGCATTGACCGTTTGAACTTTCGCCAATTTCATCCTTTGACAACACAAATAAGAAAAACAATACTTCCATCTAAATTTTATTAGGGTTTAAGTCTGTCATGAAGTCGTGACCGTGGCGTACTGGAACTGCTTTGTCATGTATCATGGTGGTAAAAGGGTTAACGCACTAAACGTTTTTGGGCTAAAAGTGCGTACAGCAGAAACCAGATTATTACGTACGTAGTATCGCCAGTTCAAGTGACGGTTCTTTAAAAGCGAGGGTTAGATTTCGTAAATCTCTATACCTATATGTTTTCTCTAAACCTGTATTTTGCGAATTCATAAAAGAAAAACGGCTTGCTCATGCGCCTTTGCCCACACTACGTCTCTGCGAGAGGAAGTGTCGAAATTTTTGTGAGCAAAACCGTTGTGTGCGTGTTTCTGTTTGTGTGCTCCTTCAGTTGCCATGTGCGTTCCAGGCAGTGGTGACTCTTTTGAACTCCCGAATCCCGCAACCCTGCCTTTTTACGTTAGTAGTTAAGAAGGGGATAAAATGAAACCATTATATATTTTAATACTTTTTTATTACATATTCCATTAGAATACTTTCTATTATTATCGTACATGCTTGCGTCTGATCAGCACGCACCCTCCCGACTAACAGAGTATGACTGTGGACTATCTATACACATTCAGAGTATTTTAATGGGGTCTATGCACCATATCTACATACAAATTAAATGCATTACGAGGAAATCAGTTCTACATGTAAATGCTTCGTGTGAAGATCGTACACTGTAAGCTCTCTAAAGTAATCTAGAAGCTGAAGTCTATGGATGTCAATGGCCGCACGTTATCTATGGAGCTGGTTCTCCCATCGATTTTCCCGCCAAAAGTTTGAAAACCGTTATACGCAACAGTCGTAAAATCGCCTGAATATAATTCAAACACAATTCATTCCAATGTTCAGACTATACTCAAACGATAGATACCTCTCGAAAAATCCTTTTCAATTTGATATATTACAATTCATCGTAATCCTAAGATCCTTATCGGGTTACATTATAAATAATTCAAGCGTAAAGATATGTACAATATTTTTACAGATTACATACTCAATTAAGTACCTATTTACAAATTAGAATTCTTTATACATCATAAAAAAGATAACATACCGCTCTAAATATCACCATGAAATCAATAACTACATTCACAATAGATATATTATTATATTATTAATTAATTTCAAATAAAAATACACCTTAAAGTTCTAAATAAAGAGTAAGACGTATTACATTACAGTATTGCTTCTTTTAGTCACATTTTCCAAAATATCACCAACGCGCGGGCCTTCAGCGCCCGTCCCGATAGATTCGAATTTTGAATTTTTTTCACCAAATCTATACTTTTTTTTTGTAAAAAATATTCTCATCCTATCACCGGCCACTCAGTCACCTATCATTAAAGTATCTCTAACACAGAATAGACACCACATTTTAAATGAGACACATTTATGGACATATACTATAAATATCTACTTTTAATTACAATTTGTGCTTCTCGCTGACTTATCGTTGAGGAAACATCCTACGAATCACAATAGTATTAACGTTCGTAACTGCGTGAGACTTGTCACTCTGCGTATTGTGGTTCAGGTGGTTTTGTCGCTCAGCAGTTACTTTAGGGGAGTGGAAACAATAAATCAGTCTCTAGTAAACTTTTTGTTAAGTCAGCAAGAAGTTTGTTCCTAAACGGTTACGATAAGATCTACTGTTCGATTATTGCACAACACATGCAGAATGTACGTATTACGTTGACTGTTTTTTTTAGATTAGTTTATTTTTTATTTAGTCTATTTATGTAATTCTTTTTATGATGTCATGCTACTTTTGGGGATTACTGTATTCTACTGAGAACTCTGTCGCTCCGAACGGTTAAAATGGTTGCACTACTTTACTGAAAACACACGACGTCTAATAGAAATAATTTTCTTTTTTTTGGGGCGGTAAGATTTTTGTTTTTTTTTTCAACAATGAAGTTACGGAAAGAGTGAAAATGAAACATTCCATTTCTTTGACGTTTCGAGTGAAAGCCTAGTCAGTCTTTCTAAGTCGGCCATGTCAAGATTTGTTCTGTTTTCACCATACGTTTCCACATTTTGGCGGCACTTGAAAGTTAATCATCTGAACCACACCTACCTATATTACAAAAATCGCACATGATATTATCACACTTTGAATAACAAGATAGAAAGAAATACCTAGTCACCTTCAAGTTCACGCCAAAATATTGAGATCTGATCTCTACAAATTTTATGTTACAAGCCAGTCAGCGATACGTGGCAAGTTCCCTAACAAGCAAAAAATATAGACGTCATTTAATTTGAAGAGTCAGATATATTATAGAGGATATAAAATACAAAATTATTGCTAAATAGTGTTAGTATTGCGAAGTAAAAAGACCTTAGGTCTATAAAAGGAACAACTACAAGAATAAAATATACGTATTTTTATTTACAAATACCTAAAATATGTAAGGTTAGAACAAAATATTTGGCTAAAACTTAATAGGAATACATGGATCTTGTGATAAATTATAACATCCTAAGTGATTTACGTATAGTACATATTTGAAATAAAATATAATAAAAAAAATATTTCATTGAAACAATATAAAAAGTTAAAATTGTGATTGCGTATTGAGTATTTTGGTTCCATGAATTTTATAAGTATTATGCTCAGTTAGTCGTATTATTATATTTTTTTTTATTATTTAAGTTTATTTATTTATGACTCGGTACCCTGTAGTGAGTTGTTACGAGATTCAGTTCAGTCAAACGATGAAAGGGCATAAAGTATGTAAAAATAAAGTGTGAGCTTTGTAACGCCTAAGTACGAAATGAAAAAAATAATTTACACTCTCGACATAGAATTTCTTTCGGTTTCCAGTCAATCTTAACCTAACCGTAAGCTTAAATTACAAAACTTTTATTTCCCACTCAGTCCTAGCATTAACTCCTATTATTCGTAACCATCAGCAACACACCGATCACAGGAGCCTCTTTTGTCTTTCCTATCCACGTTTATACACTTCAGTCCAATAAAAAAATAGTTAAGAACTAAATACCGGTGTTCCAAATTTGAAACTTCACTTTGACATAAAATGGCCAGTTTCAAATCTGGAAATCAAAATGGCGTTGATTTATGGCACGTTAAAATTATGCGCGGTGTCGCGCTCTCCCACTCTTTCTCCGTTTTCTTCTGCTGTCGCGTACAAAGACGATGTTCGCGGGGTCATCGGCTAGTTGGGGGTACTTAGATACAGAATGGACGTCTCTGGCTACCCAACCGTCCACGATTCCGTGTGATATAAGTTCTTCTTTCTCTTCTTCCGTCCATGTCCCCCTGCCCTCCCAGCCAGCTGCTACAAGAGCCTTCTCTCGTTCCCAGGCCCTAGCAGCTGCTCGTTTATGAGCATGTTTCAATAGTTTGATACGCTCTTGGTTGGGATCTACACCATAACGAAGCACGATGACCGCTTGCGCAGAGCCCTTTCCAACTGCATGAACTCGTACCTGAAATGGAAAATTATTTTATTGAGATTAAGGGATTTAATGGACTACATTTTTTGCTATTAATATAATTCAAATGTTTTTTTGTTTCCTCGAAATAATAATAGTAAACAAAATATATAATACATACCTCTAATCCTTGATCGTTGGTTTCGTCTTGCGACACGTTGAATTTGCCTGAGAGCCTTCTAAGTTCTTCCAAGTCGTCCCTGATCTTCAGCGTATTGTCCTTCACAAAGTAGAATACATCCTGGTCGTGAATATTGAAGTGGACGTCTAAGAAGTATGAGTTATTGAAGACTGTTGTGATCACATCTTCGACAACGTTGTTCGCTCCGTCGACGACGCTTATTAACGCTTTTCCATCAACCCTTGATATTAAAACTCCTTCGCCAAACACTCCCCGTTTGTAAGACACTCTTGGTAGGAGATTCCTTGTGATCGGTTCCATTTTCAGTAGCGGTGTTGGTACAAAGTTCATATCTGCTAGCTTGTGGCTTATCTGGAAAAGAAAGGGATATGATTAAGTTTCGAAAAATGTTGTAAAGGTATAGCAAATATTTATGTAGATACAAGTTCTAAAATATAGGAACATACCTTTTCAATGATGCATTGTAGTCCAGATAAAACTTCGAAATCAGGAGTTAATCTAGGCGCCGTCAGTTCCACTTTCGGTTGGAAGATCATGTCAGTAATGTATCTCGATCCCATCATCTTGTTCAGGTCGTATCCATACAATTGCAGCCAAGCGCTCAAATCTGTCATGTAAGGAGTGTTTTGATTTCTGTTTATTGGATCGTTGTTCTTAAATCGGTAAATGAAGATGTCTGTGGGGAGATGAAGTTTACTCGCCAGATGTTCCCAGCTCGGAGTCATCCATTGACCAACTACGGGATCGTATAACCGACCGTCTAAGTAAATCAGATTAGTATAATAGTCGTAAATGCCTCCTTGGAAGTCTACGGGCACATAGAATTCGGGGTTTGTATCTTTCACGATCTTTCCGAAAGGACTTCGCTTGATTTCTTTGACAATCTCACCATTTACATCGAATACTACGAGTGGAGATCCATTTTGATCGGTGGCAACATAGAATCGTTGATCTTCTGTTTCAATGCATGTTAAGAAATCTCTTTGGTCGTATAGATAACGTACTGTTTTTCCAGATTTTGTGAAGTGAACGTGAGTTACCAGGTTCGGAGTTTGTGGGTTGGCGTAGAAGAATTGAGTGACGTTGCTCTTGTCGTCTTTCCATGCTACCAATCTGCTCCTGTCGTCGTAGTAGTACCACATTTGGAACTTGTCTCGTTCAGAGGCGTGGACGAATTGACCACGGGAGTTATACCTGTATTTCTGTTCACCTCGCCTGATAACGAAACCACGGCCATCGTAGCTGCTGTACTCAATGTCGCTATATTGTACAACTCGGTCACCAATATCGTAGCCTAGATACCGTTTCTCTCCATGTTCGATCACTCCGATAACGTTGCCATTCTCATCAAATACGTACTTCCAGTCATCCTCAGATCCTACTACTTCCATTAAGTGTCCGTCGTAATTGTAACTAATTCGTTCATTTGATGAGGTGTCGCCGATCATTATTTTCTTCGATTTAATTCTGTTTCTTGAGTCATACTCTAATTCAAGCCGGAATACGTCGAAGGCTTTGATGTTCATCAGTATAGTCTTGACTCTGCCTCGGTCATCGTAATCAGTTATCGTGAAGTATTGTTTACTTGTATCCTGCATCACTGATCTGTTAAACGTGTTTCTGTAAATTCTCAAATCGCTGAGTGCTTCAAGAATACCTAGGTTTTGATTATACTTCATTCTCAGTTGTGGCATTTCCTTGCTATTGATATTAACATCAATTGTGGAAAGCCGAGCGTTGCCGTCGTACTGATATTTGAAATGAGCGTTGTTCAGATTACTCTTGGGACTGAATTTCATCTTCTCATCTTTAAGAATTCCGGCGTGATATTTGTAATCTTGCCTCAGTTCGTAGTCAGAGTCGGTTATTTCAACATTCTTTACAAGATGAGTATTTTCGTGATAGACGTAGCGGATAGCAGAAGCACCTGCTAATACCATTTCTAGCTTTCCGCTGTTATCATACACGTACACAATTTTGCCAGATTGATGTGGGAATATTTTGGAAAGAATGTTGCCATCATCGTTGTATAAGATTTCGTAAGGATGTCGGTTCATTGGGGAGAAATACTGGTATTTAAAGTAGCCTAGCGATGTCATTAGAGCAAATGTATGAATATGACCTCGTGGAGTAGTCAAATTTTGCAGTGCACCAGAGTCATCATAGTCCAGCAGATAATCGCTACCTCTAGGTGTTGTTACTTTTAGTGGCAGTGATGTGAACATATCCCTAAAGGAGTAAGCTAAGGAAGAACCATCGCCGTAACGAATTTCGTTAAGTCTGCCTGCTCGGTCAAATCCATATGTTTCATTTAGATCACCCCAACTCCATTTCGTTAATCTGTTGAACCTGTCGTAATCGAGTACTACTTCGGCAAATATTCCATTGCTAGGTCCAAATCTAACTGGTCTTGCGGTTCTGTCATAGGTAACATTCAAGAGTTCCACTTTATCGTCCATGAACACAGCGATCGTTGACGAGTCTCTGTCATACTCCAACGTAAGTAAGTTTTCACCATTTACCCTCAGTTTACGCCCGACTTGTGCGATGGATTTGCCACTTCTCGCTTTGTTCAGGAGTTTTCGCAAGAAGTATCGCCATTCGAATCTATTAGCTAAGTCACCACCTACTTCGGTTCTCTGTTTTGCTGGAATAGGGAAGCTTTCTCCCAGTATTGGATCAACTTCAGCCAAAACTGTATACGGGACTGTGTCTGTAGATATTACATGACCCCAAGGCATGCTGGAAGAAATGCTACTGTCAGATGAAATAATAGTTTTCTGTTCCGCTTCGCCAGTACGAGTGTTCACTGACGATCCTTTGATTAAAATCGAAACCGGTTTCTTATTGTTTTCAGTAATGCGAACAGTAGCACCCTTGATGCTTAGATCGAAGTTCAGATTGATGATTCTGCCGGTGGGCGTCACAGCAGATGTCAGACGTCCGAATTCATCGTACTTATAGACGTAACTTCTTCCCGTGCTATCATACTTGGATTTGAGTAACCCACTAGGACCATAGTAGTCAAACGTTACATTGAAGTTGTCTGGAGTCCTCAGTTCTTGCAGCATCTTCATCCTGGACATCTTTAGTCTGCATTTTTGTCCCTTTGTGTTTTCAATAGAGTTAACTGAGGTAGAGTAGTCTCTGAGTAAGAACACTTTGTTGCCGGCCGCGTCAGTAACAGTGCTGAGTTTGCCATTGCTGGTGTTGACGGTGTAAGTAAAGACATAGTTGTTCTCTCCTGTCAAGATATTCTTACTTGTGATGTGTTGGCCGAATCTGTTGAAGATGTATATTTCTTGCGTGTCAGGCGAATATATCTCGTATTCCCTTGCTCCACTTGCATCCGGTATGCTTGCCATGACTGATCTGATCCTGTAGTTAGCTTGATCTGCGATGTGAACGATTCCGTCAGGGCTGACAATGACAGCCGAGATAGTATTGAATTTCGAATTAGAGGCCAAGAAGTGATCGGCTTCAAAACAGTCACAGCCTCTCTCTAAGCAGTTGCATTTCGATTCAGCGCCAGCGTACAGAGAAATCTTGCCATCAGTGGTGATCAATCGAACTCTGTTGATTCTCTGAGAGTCACTTTCAGCTACATACAGATCGCCAGCAGATCCAAAAGCGATACTTTGCGGCATTACTAATGTAGCGTACGTTGCCAATTCAACATCGATACCGGTCATGGGTGACGGGCAGTGGAGAGGTCTTCCAGCAATCACTTTCACTCTACCATCAGGAGCCATTTGTAGAATCATATGATCATCTATGATATGTAAGCTGTTGTCTAGTGGGTTTATAGCGAGCTCTGTGGGCCAGCGGAGGTGGACTTCTTCAACGCTGAGCGTGCCTTCACATGGGATAGGTTTCCAATGAGCTCTATGCATGTGGTTACCAATGATAGTAGTAATGATACCGTCTCTGTCTACCATTCTGATATTCGTGCCATCAGCGAAATAAACGATGTTGTCGATAGATACTGCAACTCCTTTAGGGTAGGCCAACTTAGCATCCCGTGCTAACGCTCCATCGCCACAATGTGCTTCATCACCAGGCAGACATCTTTCTCCAGAACCAACAACAGTCTCCCAGTTGTGTTCGGGGTCAGTGAAGTCTTCCGTGTTGCGGACTCGTATGATTTGATGGGATTCTGGGTCTGAGATGTACAAGTTGCCGTCCAGAGGTGACAGCGCCATGTGGTACCGGTAGGAGACTCGAGTGGCACTGAAAAAGAAAAAAGAAAAACGTTAGATTTAAATCTACAATCCATCTTTGACAAAAGGATTAGACATTAAAATATTGTAATACTTACTTCAACTTGACCACTGTCCGCACAGTCCCGTCAGGACTGATCTTTCGAACAAGATTGAAGTCTCCTACAAAGATAGATCCATCAGGAGCTGCGGCTAAGGCTACTGGAGCTAAGAGTCGTTGTCTGGACGCCACGCCCGTGCATTCATCCCCACATTCCAGTTCACGTTGACGGCCGTCACCCATTGTTGTGATGATCACGCGAGGTTTGTGTTTCAAGTACACGTTAGTTCCGTCTCCCTTTTGAAGAATGCCTGAAAATTAAGAGAAAATATATACCTATTAACCAAAATTTGTGCCATAATTTTTATAAAGCTAATGTTATGATCACATTATTCTAAAACATTGTGTATTGTGTGGCGGCCAGCAAGATCGATTGATGTCACTGAAGAGGTCAAATATCTGAACCACTTAACGGATTACATGGCTTTGTACTTAGGGCTGCAAAACGGTTAGATATACTAAATCCCGAAACGAGACGCTTTAAACCCCCGTGCCCGTGGTAAAGGGCTTTAGAACATCGGCCCGTGTAGGTCGTAGGTCCGTAATCCTTACATTCTGCCCACATAAGATGAAATACTAAGTTAATTTACCTTCATGGAAGTTGTATCTATGATGAATATCCAAATTCCAGCCACCAACGTCAGATATACTCATGTCCTGTCCACTTAATTTCGTTGTTTGCACATTCCAGATGACATCTTTACAATCCGTGTACTGATACCCAACTTTCACTAGAGCTGTTGTTACTCCGTATACTCTCTGTTTGTATACATTGAGGCGGTTCCACGGATACGTGAATTTGATGACTGGATCCGCTTCGAAAGTCTTCTTGAAGAGTATTCCTTCAATTGTTATTCTCAGATGGATGAGCGCTAAAGTGGATGGGATTTTCTCAGGAGTGAGTTGTAGTTGGATGGTGGAGAGATAGCCAGCCGCTCTGGAGCTGTGATACACCAGATGTAGACCAGTTCCAGGTATTTCGAGACTTTCTTGGATGACCTGGAAATAAAATTTAATTAAATTAACTGAATAGGATAATATCATAGGATGTCAGCAACATTGCAAAGTCAATAAAAATATATCATCAAGTAAAGAACCAATGTATTTTCCAAAGACGATTAACGATTGTCAACATGCGAAAAAGAGTACATTAAGACGGTTTTCCTAAGTCATACCTGTGATTCAGCCAAAATAGCGCTCTTGTCAGGACAAGCTCCTTGGAAGCCGTGTTTCCACGTTGCCAGTACGACAGGTTTCATCGTATCATAATCATGAGCAAGACAAGCCTGTGGTGGACCCATGTTGATCTTCTCATCCATCGTCGTCATTAGCACTGTGTCGATTATCACAACCTGGAATAAATTGGTAAGTATTAGATACTATAGAATATTTTTCGGGAATCCGAGTCAGTCTTATTGATGTTTGTAACATTGATGCTCTTCTATCTTTGTTTCTGATTTTAATGGAGTTTATAAAGTAAACTAGATTTTCCTCTTCTTTGGTTACTGTTCCGCTCCTATTGATCGTAGTGTGATTTCATATAGCCTATAGTCTTTCCCAAGAAATGGGGTATCCAACACCAAAACTATTTTTTTAATTTGAACCGCATTGCTTGTAGTTGCTGAGCGCGTTTACCCAAACAAACTCTTCAGTTTTATAACATCAAGTATTGATACAGGTTAAAAATGTAGTTACTAAGTTTAATCAAGTCTGCAGTCGCCATATCTTTATAGCCTCGCGTTCAAATTACGATTATAAAGTCTTTATAGTTCCTATAAATAATGCATTCATTAATGAAAGTCTAAGCAGAGGTATGTTGAGTAAATTATTGGATTTGAAACACTGCAAGGCATAAGCGTGTTTTAAATAAAGATTTAAGAAAAATAATAGAGTCATAACATTTTTAACGTCCTTACGGTTAATCGCTGGTTTGCATGTTTTAGTCTAGGAAAAAATATACCTAATCGCCGTGTGTGAAGTTCGGTTGAAAGTTGCTTGAATATTTAAAGACTAAATCAAGCATGTCTGGGATCAAGCTAAGGTTTTTACGAGACATGAAATATAATATAAACAAGTTTAGGAATTCGACTTCGAATAAGCAAACGTCTCGAGGCGTCTTGAAAATTACGAACTTGTTGTTTTAAAGTTTAACTTTGCTCTGATATGACGTTGTTTTAACAGAAGGCGTTTGCGACTTATCTGAAATATAGCTTCATAATTTTGCAATTCGTAACTCAACCTTATAACCGTACCAACACTAGCTTTTTCCCGCGATTTCGTCCGCGTGAATATCAGTTACTGTGTACTTACACCAAGTTCAAATCGAAGCCAGATAAAAAGTACCTATGACCTTTAATAGAGACCAAGCTTACTCCGTAATAATTTTCATCAGAATCGGTTCTGGAGTTTAACCGTGAAAACGTAACAGACAGACAGAGTTATTTTCACATTTATAGTATTAGTATGGATTTCCAATTACCTCATTCCAAGGCACATAGACGACCTTCGTAGCTCTTTTAAATGGTGCTCTTCCAAAGTTAAGCGTAACGGCTCCTCCTCCATTCACCAGCAGATCAAACCATCCATCTTCTCTGGTCAAGGTGAATCCTTCGAGAGGCGTGTCAGTCGATACTCTGACACCGACTAGACCAGTTCCGAGTAATGTGACCACTCGACCTCTGACTACCGCTGACCGACTAGAAAATTAGGCGACAATTTCATTAGTTTCAGGTTGGTGGAATGGGCCAATGTTGGTAATTGGCTTTGTTTGTGAAAAGATCCAGTACAAAACTGGTGATTGGTAGTATTGACAAATGTTGGTGATTGGTTATTCTTTTTATAGGGATGTTATAGTTTCTATGAGTGAAAAACTAGTATAAAATTACATGGGGCTAGTGACTTATAAATTCATTACATGTGTGATCTACTTTGACTATCATACCAATGGTGTTTTAACTAGGGAACTAGAAGTAATTGGATGTATATTTAAAAAGAATGTAGATCAAAATACAAAGATTATAACTTGTAATTGATTCTAAGGGACTATGACTATTTTATATTTTTACATGTAAAATGAATATTTTATAAAATGTACTCAGATGGGGTTTAACAAATGTGACGGAGACAGTTTTTTTTATTTCTTTTGACTTTGCAGGGTGTGTGCATTAAGTCAGTGTCTAGAAGACAGTCAGAATACAATCACTTTATCCATTAGAATGCGGATGTAACACATTGTAATGTTTTTGCAGTATTTGGCAGCAAATATATCGAGCCAGCTTTCTCGGCAAGCTTCACTGAGACCGTAAATACTGCAATTAAATTCTCAGCTCTATTTTACCGAGATTGTGGCTGTTTTAATTATTCCACATATTGTTCAGTTTGAGATGCAAAACTACACCAATTTTACATCACAAGATCTAGGATTCAATTTGCGAATAATTAAAACAACCACTGAACTTCACTCTTAAAAATCTCGCCAAATACTCCAGGGCAGAATATTATTACAAACATTTAAATAAAAAGCGAACACAAATTCACAGGACACAAAAGTAGGTACAACTATTCACTATAGTAGCACAGCATGCATGACACAGATACATAGAATAAGTATAGTATATGTCACCAATTAAATACATATGTATAAAATGTAGGATATATATAGAACGCGTAGATAAACTCTAAGTTAAACAAACACTATCCTACTTTTTTTTTCACAAGTCTTACCTCGAATTGAAGTGGTTCCAAAACATACTGCGCAGCGTTAGAAAAACCGAGAGAAATGACAGAATGAGTAAGTATTATTATTGTGTATAATAATATTAATTTAGAAATAGGAAGCTCGGAAACGTTAGTAACAGCGACGTTAGTATACGTGTATCACATGCATGTGATGATCTTCTAGGACTTTAGTTCTCCAATATTAGTACAAATAAATATATTCTGTTCCATATAAGTGTAAGAAAAGAAAGAAAGCATTGTGGTACACTCTTATAATGTAAATAAAACATTGGGATTGACTGGGGCACAACATTGCGTATCTTATATAACAAATATTTATACGGCGCTTGTCGACTTAGGATTAGCCGACAAACTAAATATTAGCTAGTATATTAGTTAATACTTAACCCTAACAGATAACACCGAACATCCAAGTACTCACCTTTCGTTGAAGTTCTCCTGCTTAGCGTAGTTTTGGAGACTACCTTCGTCTATGATGAACTTCATCCGTTCGAAGAAAGACGCTGTGATGGCTGGAGGTTGTTTCCTAAGGAGAATATCTGTAGGCTTCGGTGAAGACACGCAGAGCTGACTTCCTTTGCAGATAGGACTTAGACAGCACTCTGGATCTTCACAATCGACGAGGCCGTCTACAGAAAATAATCGAATGTATTTGTTATGATTTTGTCTTTTATGCACAATCCTCGAGCTAAATTGGAGTAGTGTATACCTTTGTCGTTATCCTTGGAATCATCACAGATTTGTTCTTTGAGCGTCGTACAATCTGGTCCATCCCATCCATCGAAACATTTGCAGGACCATTGACCGTCATTGGCAACTTTACATTGCCCGTGACCGGCGCACCCTCGCGGGCAACCTTCCAGTGTGCAATGCCGACCGTTCCAACCGGACACACAGAGACAAGTGCCGTTTTTACATTGTCCATGGTCACTACAGCGGGCATCACACAGCTTAGAAGTACAGAACTCGCCAGTCCAGCCGGGATCGCAAACACAGGACTCGCCAACGCATCTTCCGTGAAGACCGCAATCAAGATCGCAAATCTCTGTAAAATTAATAAAAAAAAGTTATTATGTCTAATTCGGTTGCACACTGCACAGATATAACCATTTTTGAAACAAGAAAATATACCTTTGGAACAGTCATCGCCGGACCATCGCGCATGACAAGTACAAGTTTGGGTATCGACATCGAATGTTCCATGTCCAGAGCAGTCCGGAAGACATTGCAACGCATCCTTATCCATTGTGGCACAATCGATCCCTTTCCAGCCTTTCTTGCAGATACAGGAGCCTTCGATGCAGAAACCATGGCCGGAGCAAGTGGGATGAGGACAGTCGATGTCGGCGCAAAACTTGCCTTTGTACCCTCTGACACAAGAACATTTTCCGTTGACACAGTGCCCATGGCCGTTGCAATCTGGGACTTCACATTCGTCATGTCGTAGGGAACATTCTTTGCCTTTCCATCCAGGGTTGCATTGACATTCGCCGTTGATGTATTCACCTCGTTGACTGCAAAGGACTGGACATACACCTATAAATTATAAAATGTAAGTATTATGCTTAGATAGGTATTACATCTAAGTAAAATTGTGAAAAATAAAAATGTTTGTTTACTTTTACTGCAATCGTCGCCACCAAAGCCAGCTTGGCATTGACAATGACCCATTAGACATTCTCCTTTCCCTGAGCATCCATTAGGACAGTTGTGCGTCATTTCGTCAGCGATCATCGCAATGAACGTGATCTCTTGTGGGTCGCCGTCGTCGTTGTATAGGGATAAAAACCAATGGCCTTGCTCCATATAGTGTGTTACTTCTTTCTTGATCGAAGGCTGTAAGTTAAAGGCCTAGTTTAAAGTGTTTGCTTTGTGTTATTTAGATATAAATCATTTTATGCTTGTTATAAGAATGATTAATGCTTACATGTGAAGTTCTTGTTGTTCTCGCCTTGAAACCGCTGAGAACTTCCAAGATATGATATTGCGTATGTGTCGGTAAAGCGTTTCTTCTCGCGTATACGCCTATGGAAGCCCCTCGGGGTATCATGTAGTCGAACTTCACGTAACTGGCTTGAGTTTGATAAAACTGCATATTCCAGTAGCTATATGGAGGGATTTCTTTTGATAATTTTTCACCTAAAGTAATTTGTTTGAACGTCGTTCCATCTGGTGGAAATGTTTGCGCTGGGAACGTTCGCGCACCTAGAAGATATTAAAATGTTAGTTTTGTATTTTACGTAATATTTCGACATGCGATAATGTGATGAATTTCGTCGAGGCACTGTTATGAAACTTTAATTGCTAATTACTACCACTACCCATTTTAATGTTATTAAAGCACATGCAACAGAAAAGTATGATGCTATAATATATGATTTAATATCCTTGCGACCAGTGATGAGCATGCATATTAGTATGTTAGACATATTTGTACACAGAATCCCTAAGCGGTGATGGTGATTTGGTGACCGTTAGTAAGTTATCTCTGACTTTTATTGAAGGTCAACCTCACCTTCCAGTATAAGAATGGGTGGAGGCTGAATTTTTGGACAAACGAATTTTGGTAATTCAGATGTTGTGAAAATTTCCTCTTCAGTTGTAGAATCTGTTGAGGTCTCAATAATGTCTGTAGTGGAAATAATTTCTGTCGTTGTCGATATTTCAGATGTAGAATCTGTTGATGTGACTGTTTCTGATTCTGTTGTACCTGACGATTCATTTAAATCCTTAGTCGTCGATTCTATTAGATCGAACTGTTCAGTACTTGATATTTGATCGGTCATAGTCGATGAATCAGACTTAGGAGATGCTGTCGTTGCTTCGTTTTCAGTTAGGTCATCATAAAAATCATCAGTAGCATTGCTGGTGCAAGCTGGGCATGAACATTCACAGCTTCCCCCTGTTTCGCTATCATCTTTTGTAGAATTGGTGACTTTTGTGGAACCTTCTAAAGTAACAGGTTTGTTAAAATTAGAGGCTTGCGTCGGTTCTGAATCCATTGGAGTAATTTTAACAGTTGGTATCTCATTCATATCTCCAGCTGTTGGAACAGTCAATGTTAGAGAATAAAGCTGTTTAAATGATGAGCTCTCGGCATTATCCGCAGAAATCGTCAGATTAATCAAAACATGTTTAGGATTAGTCACATCAGGGAATTTGGTATCAACAGTATTCACAGTGGGAACTTCGTCTGGAGTTGCCTCAGTGGTACTACTTGTAGTAAGAGTATCATTAGTAACATTCAGCGATGGTGTTGTAGTCACAACATGCTCAATGTGCGTGGTAAATTTATTTGTAGTGTTAATTATGGCGTTCGTTGTTATATGTTCATTTGTTACAGTGGTTTCTTTAGAGCTAGTTGTTGAAGATGTTTCAGTTGTTGGTTTAGCTGTTTTAGGAGTTTCAGTTACTATTATAGGCTCAGTCGTCACGATTTTAGGCGTGCGTGTAGTGCTTGTGGTTTTTGACCCACTATTTTCACTATCATAGTGAAACTTTTCCAGATTTTTATTCATGTCAGATGAATCATTAGAATATATGTGAAGAACTTCTTTAATTTGTTCCAATTGGTTTTGGATTTTAAAGAACTGAAGTTTTTCTAAACCATACGAACGAATTAAGGGGTACGAATCACCTTGCATATTTTCAGGTTCATAAGCAATTTTATCCTTTTCAGTTTTTGCTGGAGCGTTAACTTGCTCATTGATTTCGAGTGGATATTCTACATGAGTTTCTTCAATAATGTTAGGTGCTGTAGTAGTTGTAGAGCTGACGTAATTAGTTACTTTAGTAGTTATTTCATCAGTGGTGGCAGCAACAGTACGCGATTCCGTTGCTATTATGTTGGATTTTTTAGTAGTTGTTGCCGCAACAGTGTCCGATGCTATCGCAGGGTCATTACCTGTCGCAACAGCTTCCAGTACTATTGGAAGATCGCTACTTGTCGCAACAGCTATTGCTATCGGAGGATTGATGCTTGTTGTCGTAGATATTCCGGGATTATTTGTTGTTAGATCACCAGTGTTAACCGATACATCATCAATATTGCTAGACACAAAAGCATTGTTAGCACCCTCGTTCTTCTCTGCGTCCCGCTGAGTTGTGATGTCTTCTGCCACACCATGCACTAAGCTAACAGTGTTCACAGAAGGCTCGGTTATATCATGCATATTTACAGCGGTGGAAGAACCCTCGGAAGAAACAGATTGTGGTAAAGAAGAAGCATGCCCATCTACAACATCTACGCTTCTACGATGACGGGAGTGATGTGCCTCTTTACCTGTGCCTATGGTTGGCAAGCTTTGATGCGGCCTCGCCATAGTTTTGTTGGCGAACTCCAGTGATGTCGCTTTTGACGCTGGAAACACTTCTGTAGGTTCACCGACGACTACTGTACATGATTTGGGGTTTTGATAAGTCCAGTTAACAAAATATGACGCTGTGAACAAAACATAACAATAAGATCTAAGCATTATACTTAACGTAATTAAACAACATTGAAATGAGAATGTTACGTTACGATAATATTGTTGTTAGGAAGTTACAGACAGTTTTTAATCTCATTAATTAAGGTTCAAGAAATCGGCCTCTTTGATGGAAAATGTATTTCCGTAGCTGTCATAAAGGGAAGTTCGTTTTAAGACCCAATTTGATTACCGATATACAGCAACGTATAAATCAAGCATTTAAAGATTTTTTTAAACAGTCAATAAAGAAAACCAAGTCATCAGTGATAGTGGGCTTGGAGACTCACCTGTCATATAAGACGCGATTGCTAACAATACAACGAAGAGTATTATAAATACAATGGCGGTACACTTCCACGAGCACCTCGATGAAAGGCCTTTTCGGAAGTGAAACCGCGAACCGGCCGAAGGAAAGTTCGAAGACCGAAGGTTGTTCCGGACCGGGAGAACTGGAACTGGGGTACCGAAGGTCGGATGCGGCCTGTCTGACCGCTCCATTCTTTCTAACGTGCTTTTTTCTGGCTTGCCTGGACTACTACACGAAGAGTTCGACTTGTAGTCCATAGACGGATTCTTTTGAATGTCCCCTGAAATGAAATTTAGGTTAATACGTGCATTTTAAATCTAAAAAAAAAAATTGTAGTTGTGTTGTGTGTGTGTGTTGTTACTGAAATATTAAAACAGAAAGTTACTAACGCTTATTTTATAGTGAGGACCTATGTAAACAAGACCTAGAAGCTTTATCAATATAATTTAGACTATACTGTGTTCATAAGTTTGGAATTAACATCGTATTTCGATCACTAATTTACTTGCTAAATTGTACTGACAAATGACTGCTCCCATTCCCGATGGCGCAATAGTGTCGTGCTTTTACTCACACTTATTACCACCCGAGTCTCTTTATTTGCCCTTTGTGTTATAGGACCGTGGTAACTCTTTCGAAAAATTCTGTAGCCCTAGCAAGCATTAGGCCTAGCGAGCCCCGTCAACCACTTTTATACCTGAGTCCAGATTTCCTGACTAACGAATTTTTATGCTATCAGAAATTTAGGAAGAGTTTACAAGTCTGGTTGCTTTAACTAGGAACTTTATTAAGGCTACCATAAAAAGCGGCAACAACAAAATCAGCGAAGGCAGCTTACAACTTCAAAGGTTAACCTACTAGATAATACTCCAAGAAAAAAAAACAACGCTGTCCAGATTTATTTTAGACGTGTATGTGGTGGGTAAATGTACTTAACCTAATAAGAAAGTGAAAAAGGTTCTAACATTCACCTGAAGGCACGTAGAAGTTGCCTGAGGGCGTGCGCACGAGGCAGGAGGGTTCGAAGTCGCCTAGGTCAGCAGGGTTGCCGGTGATGCGACCGTTCAGGCGAGACATGGTCGGGTTGCGGGGCGGCACATCGGGCGGGAGACGCGACCCTTCCAAGAGACACCCTGGGGAAGAAGAAACGAGGGTTAGATTCTCGTATGATATAAAGCTGTGACTACACTTGTATACTACCGAAGGTCCGTTTAAGACAATGCCCCCTGCATTGTTCAATAATATAGCACTATAGCCGGTTTATCAAGAGTGAATAGGTTATTTCGAGGCAAGCGTGCTCCATCGTCCACCACATCGTCGCTTTTCACCAGGTGAGATATTGGTACGAGCGAGTTTATCAATGCCGTTAATGAAATCATAGCGCGATCTAACTCGAAGCCAACGCCATCTATCGAGCTCTGAGCTTACTCGAAACAATTATTCAATAAAATGTTGGTCGTTTTATGGTTTCGTTCCGACTTTAACAATATTTGAGAGAAGTGGTGGAAGCAAGATGGTGGGTGTAGTTGACGGCACACAAGTTCTCCATCTTGACTGTATAATCAATATCATAAGTTTTGTCCTTTTCGCTAAGGTAAGTATAAAGATTTACTCGCCGCAGGCATATCTTTTACTAGTTTAATTAACATAATTTCGAAAAGCTTACTCTTTAATGTAAACCTTATTATCCTTATTCATAACTTTTGTTGAACTTTAACAAAGTCAATGCAATCAAACAAGGCTTACTCTGAAAGTCGTTGAAAACTTTGGAATACAAAAATAAGGCTCCAACAATAACGGGAATCGGAACAAACAAATGAAAAAATTCAAGCACTTGCAGGTTTATTGCTGTTAAAATAAAACAACCCTTTTAAAAGTTACGATAAATAAAGCCCAGCCTTTATCTTGGACGCTTGTGGCAGTTTTGCCTCGTCAATAAAAAGAAAAATAACGAATAGGACGGTAGTTTGATAAGAAAAAGAAAAAAATGACGAACTCAGCGTTGTCTGAACCCAAGGACGGCGATACAATATTATCTCTTCGCATAAAACCTAAACTCCGTTTTGGAATCGTGGAGAATTAACGAAGCAGAACTTGGCCTTCATTATTACCAATAATCTGTTATCAAATGCCGTTATTTGTAAAGTTAAAGGCTTTTACAAAATTAATCAGCATGCTCGAGCGGTCGTGGCGGGCGCATTAGCACAGGGAAAAATTTAATTAATTCCATCCACGAAAATTTACAAGTTGAAATTCAATTAGGGGCGAATATTGCTCACCGTAATGGCTCGTAAACAAATAACCGTGGATAGGCTCATGCAAATGGATCAAAGATCGCGTGTTTCGGCTGTTCTTTATAAGGAAAATATATTAGATCGGGAGCTATTGGGCTAACCGCGGGCGCGGCGGACTCTCCCATCGCTAATATAAGCTAATGGAAAATCGAAGTATTATCTGTGGCCCCGCGCCCTCGACGCCTCTTATCGGCCCGCCATAACATCCAACTTTTGATCCTCTACGAATTTTAAGGATTCCTTCGAGCGTTAATTAATTTATTGTACCACCCGATGTAGCCGCAAGAAAACTCAATTAATTTTAAAAGGGTTTTTGTGTTGTTTTTTTCGCGATCGATGTCCCCCACCCTCTCGATCACTACCGAAATGAAAATGGTGAACTTCTCGACAATATCGTCAGCCGCCTTTTGTGGTCTCGCCCTTTGATACCATTCTTTTCTTAGCAATTAGAGATTAATGAGTTTCATTGAACTTTCTTAAAGCGCACTATAATCCGCAGCACTAGACGTCGCACACAGTAGCTATAGTAACAGCTTATAATACTTAGTGCTTTAATGTGGTGGTAAAGATTCATTTTATAAAAAAGATCTTAAACAGTTTAGTTCAATATTAATATTATCAACCCTATACCAGTACTGGTGTACCTTTATCGTGTTATTCAATTACAAGCTTTAACATCGATACATTCTTCAAAGTCCGTAAGCAAACGTAGTGTAACGAAGATTCACGTAACTCATTACGATTTAAAAGAGTGTCCATGGAGTTTCTTGCACGTTCTTCTATAGAGAGACTTACTCTTTGGAACGTGCAATTTAGCTTCACTTGTTTGACTGACCGACATTTTGACAATTCAAAAGTGCATGTAACTGTTCTATTTGAAATAAACGTTTCTGATTTCTGATTTCTATGCATACTGAGATCCTGATACCACTATCCATCGACTCCTATGTAACATAATCAGGAGTTGTCGACATCGTTTCACGGTGTGCTTTACAACTGACTAAGTACATTCTAAACGCAGTAATTTGTTATGAAGGCCGATGTTTAAGGACAAATGCGCCAAGTCGAGCGTACCGAACGGTCGATCCATCCTAGCCCGCCGCCGCAGCCAATGAAAAAACTAAATCACCAAATCCCTTACCTAATTTAGGAGGACAAGCATAGTCATTAATACACACGTCAGTCGTCGTGCTACTACAAAATGTGGCCCATTTATATCCCGTCTCGGGGCCTGGGAATTATGGTAATCGGACGAGTCGTGTCCTTTGTCTGTAATGGTTGGTAATTACCGACGCACCTCCGGGGCACTTCGTCTGCTGAGGGGCCCACGCTCGGAGAATTCGACACTCGTTACGCGAATCGTCTCAACTTTAAAAAGGGAACGCGATTTTGAATGCCGTCATGGGATTTGTCGCTGCGCACCCGGAACAAACTCACTTTTTTCTCTCTTTTTACTTTTGCCAAAATTGGCTCCCACATACCGGCTCCTGATTGGTCCTTTTTGAGTTTGTTTACGCAAGGAAATCGGTATTTTTTACAACCAACCCAGACTTTTCGGCGCTCGCTTTTACTATCCCATATTATTTATTGAGACTACACTATGCATAAAACTGAATAACAATCAGATAGAGGCCACTATCCATATTCCGGTTCGTTTATTTTTATATTTTTCGAGCCATCTGGCATCCGATCTCCTATTTTCCGTTTAGGATCCGTATTTTCTTCCGAAGAAATCCAAAGCTCGCTTACTTATTGGAAGATAAAGGGGGTGTGTTTCGGCTCATTTGCGGCCGAGCTCGGCCCGAACAAACGTGATTTCTTATTGGAAACGGAAAAGAAACAGACCGACTTGTAATAGAGTAACTGCGGTTTACCCGCCAGTAAGCTTCGCTGGAGAGGTTAATTCCCTGTCCATTATTCCTGCTAAGATTAACATTCAGCTTTTTACTGTTTGTTCAGGATTATTGATGGAGGATTCTTGTTACTATATGACATAAGAAAGTAATTTTGGCGCAGATGTTGGCAAGGCACAAACTGTCTAGTATATCTCTCAGGTAGTTTCATAACCTGCGACGTTGATGTATGAGACGTAAAGCACATTCACGTGTAGACGCACACCGATAGAAACGAGATACATTTGGGCAATCTCTGAAGGCAAGAGACGCGGCGGCAACACGTGCTCACAATCTTAAACTCGTTACACGAACATTCCCGAAGCAATTTAGAATTTACCCCTTAATCTTGATCCTAACTCGAATTGAGAACATACAAGAGATTCCTTATTTACGTAGATTAATATCGGAGAAATGTATGGAGATTCGAATATCGATAGTTTAGAATAGTTGTGTGGGAAAAACACTTAAACCATACGTTCTCGATGGCGTCGATTCCCGAATTTCGATTTTAAATTTAGCACCGAAGTTGGACCCGTGCAATATTTATATGAGAGAGCGGCGCGCGCTGCGATTTATAGTTGGAAAACAATCGGGAACTTGGTCCGGCGTCGTCGTGACTTCGTTTTAATTAGTACCCATTCATCGTTGAACAATCGAGTGCTCGAACAAATCCATTATCGGGAACTTTTCGATAGTCGAAAGAGGTGTATTCAAAGTTTTGCGATTGCAAAGGGATCGAGCACGAGGGCTTTTGTGGATCTTACATTCCGATGCCCGGAACTGTCTTCCGGCAGATCTGGTCCATTATACGATCTATAAAATAAAAATCTGCGATATTCAATAGATTCGCTTTCAAAGCGTATTTTTATTATAACGGCTTTGAAGAATTGGGTTTTCTTATAATTTCCTTTACGTTTCGATATCGGAAGGTTTAGCAAGCATTATCGAAAAATTCGGAGGCATTAACGAAATTCGGCAGTTCGGGAAAGGAAGGCCGCCGCTATCTCCCGCTACAAGTGGAATGGGCTTGCGTAATGACGTTACGCGTACATTTTAATCGATGGCTCACGGTTGGCCGGAGCCCAATGCTGTATACATAAGCTTATCTCTACAGTACATAGACGGATTCATTCTATTAAAATTGATTGATTAACTTCCCGCATTGGTTTGAATTTGTAAAACAGTTGTACAAATAGCGCTTTAAGCACATTCGACACGTGTAGTGTTCGATTAAATCGTGATGGTCCGTTTGCATGTGCGTGCTGGTACGGGCTGCGAGCGGCGACGAATGTAAATGTATAGCGCGCGCAATGTATCATGTCAAGACGCGGCGGCCGGCTGCCACGCTGATAAGATTACCAGACAAAGGAAGTCCACCCATATCACTACCACCACGACCGCTAAATGCGAACCTTCATTTACTACCCCTTCTGCTAACGTAACTAATCTCAATTTTAACACAAAAGCTTTAGAGTCGACATTGTCTCGTACGGTCTTTATTAGTGTCCCGACGTCAACGTCTGCTTCGTTAAAGGACACTCAGCTTTATTTATGTTGACATACTGGCAATGTTGCCTTATTTGTTGTTGACTATTCCTATTGTCTTGAATAGGATTTGGACCTTACTGCAGCTTAAATAGAGTTGAGATTGGTTGTTTCGTTCTAGAATATAGTTGGTTGCATTAAGGGAATTTGGCTTCTTTGGAGTTGATTTTAGGGTTGTTTTTTTCAGTTGCTGGGTTGTACGTAGAGAGGTTAGCCGGGTGGTTTCCGGACGACGATAAGGAGACGATGTTGCTAAGTCGGTCCGTCACGCGACCTGTCCACTAATTTATGTTGCGCTGATTTTGTGATATAACAGCCAGTAGACGGAACGCTGCTCGTAGGCGCGTAGTGTACGGGGCTGAACTAAGGCTTTTTATGGGCAGTTATGTTAATGTATTGTCTAGCAAACATCCGCAGAACAAAGTAACTTACTTCCAGAACATAAATTTACATTAATCTCATTAGGATTCGACGTGCGGTGGCCCAGTGCTTGACAAGGAAGCGACGGAAGATTATATTTACGGAATATCTTACTAGCAAAAGGTTACTATAGAATTGTTTATTTTGGTAGAACATGACCTATTAATATTTTTTTTACTTCATTGCAGTAATTAGGTCTGTTAATTTGTACCCGAGGTCTGTAGTTGGAGTACCTTCGGATGTTAGATTAGAGACTTGATAATAAACAGAAAGTGCAACGTTAGAGCTCGTTAGAAGGCTCGCTCGGGAGCCTTCATTAGTGTTTACAAGTAAATGGAGAAAAAATAAAGCGTCCGAGCGCAGCCGGCCGGCTCCGGTAACACGGCACCCACGCTACTGACGGCGCACGGCGCACCGACTGAATATCTTCTCAACTCTACACAAACTAACTAATGCTTAAAACAATATGCAGTGCCATCATTAATCTCACTATCTCATTGTACATATTTCTTTGTCTAAATCCATTAAATTAATTACAGCCATTTGGGGAGCCGACTCCGTATTTATTAGGCTCGTTATCATTCATTGAATCTTTCGATAGACGAGTACTCGGTAAATTGGAAGAAATGCCGAGACGTCGTGATAGATGCTCTACTTACACGTAAGTGGGGGGCCAAATTAGCTGTCTACCGAAGAATGCAGTTACCTCCGTGACGGATACCCGTCGATGGGTGTGAGATCATGAGCGCGACTTAGATTCATAGGTGTCATCGAGTCCGTTTAGAAGGGTGTTGAAATTGGGAAATTCCTGACGATATTACATGAGGTGCGAAGGATTGGTGGAACGGAATGAGTGCGCTGCTTGTGGAGAAACACGTGCATTGTTGAGTTCGTTACAGCCGAGTGTACTGAGATGAGGCGCGTCTTTGTCAGCGAGTCTCGGCGCGCCGGTCCTTCGGGAACGTTTATTAGTCGCGCACAATAGGAGCCATAGCTGGCCGAGGACATTTGATTCTAGTTGAGCCCGTCAGATGTCCGATAACCGGCGGTGGCTCGACTTCATTAACCTTTACCCGTCCGCGGAGGCATTAATTACGCTTAATAGAAACAAACAAAACGAAACTCCGACAGATAAATGGGCCGAGATAGTTATTTAATTGTCTTATCTGAGGAGCGGGCGTCGAGACGTCTCCGCTGGCGTGGGGTGCTGGAATAATGCAGATTCATTTGCCGTTTACGTCTTAACTTTTGTCAAAAGTTTCCATTTCTACCGATCCCCCTTTCCGCTAATGAACGATTCACAAACGAGATTGGGTGTTGTGAATTAATGTTTTGTGTAATTGCTTGTGTACGATTGTGTAATTTGATGCGCGTAATCAATAGCGGAAGATAACAACCGCGGCGCCGTTACGGGGATACAAGTACAGCGATTTAACATCATAAACGTGAATATATTTATTTTGACAGTTGATTTCTTGAAATTTAATTGAGTGAAACTTTTAGCCTGCTAATATATTTTTTTAACCTCACTAGAAATTATGCTTCTATCGCGGGTGTGTTCACAAATATGTAAACTTATATATAAAACACTGGAACTATCTGTAGGTCATACATATTATATTTGTTCCGTACAGGAATCGAACTTGCGCAGCAATCACTGCGCCGACAGTGTCGCCAATATGAATGAAGGTTTCAAAAAAGTCCGTAAGATATTTGTCAAAGCTTTAATCTTCATCCCCTTGTTTAGAGGGGAGCCACGCATATGTTATAGGAATATATTCAGGCTAGTCTCACTGTCACACGCTCACATGTCCAGTATGGAAGCGGTCATATTTTTCGTCGTCACTTTTTTCAGTAGCGGAAGCGCGAGCTCCGCCGACGGCGATACCCTGATAGAGATTGATGATCGCACCTACCCCCCCGCCGCCCCCGCGCACACCCTCGCGGGTCATTGAGCTTACCCGATTACACCAGGCCAGAGGGGATTCGCATATATCCAAATTACCCCAGTGATGGACGTTTCTTACCCAGATAACTATCCTCCAATAATCCCCTTGGTACCGTATCGACGTATCGATATCTACTCGTATGTTCTCATTTATGTTATAGTTAGTGATGCACTGTCGGATTTCATGCGCAGAATAATGCAGACTTTTAATATGAACACTAAAATTCGAAACCTTTCAGTTTTATCGCCGTTCCATTGTACGCTAACAACATTATTATACAGGGCTGCACCAATTTAATGTTAAAACTGCCATCCATAAAAGTCGTTTTCGAGAAAGGAGTTTTTACCGTAAAAAAAGGAGTCTCAGTGTTCCGATTCGTAATTTAATCCCCCGTCACCGTCCGCTAATTATTTGGACTCTTTTGATGAAAAAATAAACAAATGACAGCCGAGCCGCCTGATGCGCATTTGTCAACGCGCGGTGCAGCGCCCGCCATCTTCTTCAATCTTGAGTGGCATTCGACACCGGCTGAGTGGCCTATCCACCCACCCAACCGCAGACAAGTGCCATTATAACAGTGCGTACAAAAAATGCGTTTTCTTTGCGTAATTGGTTATGAACCCTTCACTTTAAAAAAATGGTGTATAGCTAACACCTCGTGATACCACGCGGCAAGCAGAGGGCTCTCAATTGCGGCAAAATCATATCGCGTATGAAATAAATCAGCTGTTCCGGGGTGCCTCGGGACGGATCGCGTTACACCCTCGATTTGTGAGGTTATTTGCATTTCGATATAAAATGGCGGCCGCGGTGGGATTTGACGTGACGTTGACAGGTGCGCACGCTGTCACGCTGTGGACTCGCTTTTAAGCGGGTCGTTATGTTTCGCGCTTATTTAATTACTGCTGGTGTGGTTAGAACTCTTCAACATTTCTAAAAAGAGTTTAATTTACTTTTGATACTTTGTCTGAAGATTCATGAGAAGCTAGGATTGTTCGAAATAAGAAATAGAAAATAAGCCGATAATAGTCGCGATAATTAGTAATTCCTCCTTCTTTAAAGTTCGTAGACTGAAACTGAATAATCCTTTTTAACTTTTCTAATATAAAAGAGACAAAACGAGTCTTTGGAGCAACTTTTACAAAGCGGATTACTTTAGGCTTCATGCTTTCAAAAGCATAAAATAACCTAATTCCACATAAGCGCTACTCGCGCGATACGCGGAAACATACAAACGGCGGGCGACCCATTCTATACGTACAGAGGTCAAGCATACTCAGCCCTTTGTACCCAAATAGATATAGTACTGTGTGCATTAGCGAGGATCGCTTTTCTTAACATTTTTTCTCGACAAAGACGAGGCAGTACCCTCCAGCCTCTTCCGGCAGGGTTCGCGGGGGACCGCGATTAAATACATGTCATTTTGATTTATACTGGCAATTATTACACATCATACACTCACACACAATGATTATGTTTTTGGTCAGAGTTAGAACGAAGGGTTTGTACTGAGTAATTAATTTAATTAAACGCATAAGCAAACAATATTAATAATAAACTCGGCTGTTATGGTTTAGTACAAATATTTGCACAGGATACAATTAATTAATTAGTATCGCTTTGTGGCATTAATCTAATTGCGTATGTATGTAAATTACAATGCGAAACATTTGTCTAAAAGCACACAGCGATGCGTGGACGTAGAACATATACCGAGCACCGGACGGTCAAGCGAGCACTCCAGTTTAAAACCCATTTACAAATGTAAACGTTGCCGGCGTAACTCAAACAGTGCGGAGGCCCACGGGCCTTTCCGGGCCCATCCATCTTGTGGGCCTAACGGGTCCGAATGTTACATTGACGAACGATGGTCCCTCGATATGGAAGATGACACAATGCGATGACCCCGAATCCATTCCTTCTAAGACCCCAGTAATAGTTTTTCCCCACTATCCGTTACTCTCCATATTTTATCGGACCTTTTTATGAGGGTTATATTGAGAATGTGTCATGTTGCGATTCGTTCGGCGTCGCTGTTTGCGCTTATGTATACATATTTGATGCAGACGCGTAAAGGATTGATGACCCTTGTACCATTTTTTTGGGACTGACTCCACAATCTATTTATTTTCGGATTCCGGTTAAGCACATGTGTTAAAGATATCGCTGGGGCGACACGTTCAAGGGTCGGCGAGTAATTTCTCTCTTATTTGCATTGTTGCAACCCTAATGGAGGCCATTTTGTTTCGATCACGTGGAGGCATTAATGACGTCATCCATCACGTCAAGTTGACAAGCGAGCGCAGTTGCAATGGACGCAGATTTAGTGTTGCTATCCAGGAAAAAACGTACAATTAACAACGTAGAACTACTTATTATGAAACTATTACAACATATTTGGTAGCTTTATTTCCCGGTCCTGAACTAAAACCGTCGTAACAAACGTTCAGTAAGTAACTTCGTCTGATTAATGGAGACCACAATTTACAGACGTAACAGATGTGTAATTCGTTTAGTTCTATCTGAGCTTATTTGGAACAAGATCGTAGGTACTCGAGTGCAGCTATATCGGTAATCTCCTCAGATTTCGCACTAAATTTAGGCTGGCAGCTCCGCTACATGCGCTAATCCAGGTTAGTAATCACACGGTAAACCTATTACCATTTCAAGTGTGAAGTGTGAAATCGCTCATTTGCAAATGGCGCCGGAACGCCAGCCAAATGCAGTCGTACCGCATTATTTTTAGTGAATAAAAACAATTAGGAATTACCTCATTTACGACGGAAGAAACGAAAAACAAGACGGAGCTTGTTAGTCTTTATTTAGTGACTAAATAAAGGCGTGAGTTACGACCGCCACCGTGTGGATTAAAACGGACTTTTCTATATAAAAAATGGGCAATAACCGGGTGTGGAGAGGGTATACCCAGCGGACAAGATCCCTCGCTGGCGGAATTTCATTTGCAAAATTTTCTCTGACCGAAACGCCATTATGAACTCCTACAACGTGTATAATATAAGTGTCCCAAATTGAATTTCTTGACATGAGCGCCTTCTAAACAGGGCTCTAAAAATGAGATTCGAAAATTACGCGGCGTAATTTTTACGCGTGAAAATGACGTACGCGTAATATAACCCACGCGCAAGATTAATCCTTCAGGAATGTAGACGGAAACGAATCAAGAAGACAGCGGTAAGTATCTACACGGGTATTCCATCAGGGCGCGCCTTCGCACCTCCGCATTTTTATGTTTTCATAAATTTCCGTTGAGATCAATATTTTATATTCGCACCGGCACCGCAGTAAATGGGGATTTTTTGCAAGTTCGCGCCGCACCCCCGGCTTTATTTATTCGGATGTGGCCCTCTCGAGATTCGCCACTTGTACCGTTCGATACATTTTTCACACGAATAATGTTATCACGTAGCGTTTGTATGCGCCTTCTCTATCACTTATGCATACACGGTGTTTTTGTGGAGTGTGCGTTGGCTCTAATTTCAAAATCGCAACGCGACGTCGCTTCGGCGGTCTTAAACGTGAGATTTGTCCGGTTATCCGGGAATCGTGAGAGACAAATCCAATCGCTGAGAATCCTTGTACGGGCGAGCGTTGATTGGTCGCGACATTTTATTACCTTAGCCAGGAGTTGGTTTTACGAGGCGGGCCCGACAGCCAAGAGGGTGGTTTTACGTGATAAGTATTTTTATTTGTTCGAGAGCTTGGATAAACTGGTGGAGGTGGTCGCGGATTACTTTACCGTAACACAATCTCTAAGCTTTTACGGGCACCTGTCACGTCGGTGTCCTATATTTTGGAGATTTTTTTTTGTAAAGTTGGAGCTGTCAGTTGATGAGAATATATTAGCGTGGTTTGATGGTGCAGGTGTTGGGTTCTCATGGTCGTGGTCGCAGTGGGTATCTTCGGGCCGCCCGTCGCGAGGAGCTTTGTCCGCGCGCCGCAAAAAATGACCCAGTATGCAGTGGTCCCGCTGTTAATCCTATTTACTCCGGCAGATAAATTATAGTGGCCACTAACATGTACGGACGGAGCCGCGGTGCTAACTGCTCTCCGTTACTACTGCAGTTATAGTGGGATTTGCCACTTGTTGTAGATTTATTATATCGGTTTCTATTACGACGATATACGAGAATACTAAGTTTCCTTTTATGTCATTTGATGGCGTAGTTTATTCTGCTATAGGAACGCAATGGAATTGTGTATGTAATAAGCTTCCGGATATTGAAGCTCGCAACTATTTACATCGTAAAGTGGGCAAAAGAAAAAGGACTAAGTTATTTTTATTTACCGGGAATAAGTCTTAGGCAGAGAAAGCAGGTTAGTATTTACTTTTCAGGGGAGTTTTACAAGGCACATTTGTTCTAACCAGTAAGTATGTAAGTCACTGTTATTGTTATAATAAATTACATTAATATTATAAAGGCAACAGTTTGTGTGTATGTTTGTTACTTTTCACGACTTAACGGCTGAAGGTATTTGGATAAAATTGAGCACACAGATCCATGAATGAATGCATGTCCTAGAATACCACATAGGGTACTTTTTATCCTTGAAGTATGTTCGCTTGGTAATTTTTTTACTTTCTTGGTGAAGGCGTTGGCAATAACCAGGTTAGGTTAAGTTACGTCAAATAAAAATTTGTTCATGCAACAAGAAATTAACAATAGGTGTCGAAGAGTGTGAGTAACACCTTTATACACGACGTGTAAAATTTATTAATGGAAAAAAATTTTTTCTTACACCAGACCCCTAATTATTTTATTTTTTTCAGTTTCGTTCCAAGTTACATTCTAGGGTTTTTCTGAAATGTTAAAACGGGCTTTTTATTTTTTTAACGAGTTTACATACATACATATAACACGTTATTTAATCAGCTTCTAAGAAAAAGGGATTCTTTCAATTTTCCGGAACATTTTCTTGGAAACATAAGGAATCTCTTTTCTTGAGTATTTTATGTGATACACAGGAAAATGGAACTCATTAGTTCCTGTAAGGTAAATCCAATCTCGAAATTCCTGCCATTTTTTTTTATTAAATAGTGTTACCACTAGCAGCTGCTACTGGCTTCGACCACGTTATAGATAGTAGAAAATTATCGAAGGGAATATACTTCCGCTATAAAAATGTGCTATGTACAGAACATGGTCTACCTGTATACCAAGTTTCATCGCAATAAGTTCAGCCGTTTAATAGTAAAGAAGTAACAAACATATACACATATACACCACGAACTTTCGCCTTAAATATTAGTGTGATAAGTTCGAAATGTGATTGCATTCCAACAAAATGATTTTCAATTATGCCTGTTGGTCTAGTAGTCAGTAGCACTGACTGCTATACCAAAAGTCGTAGGACGTGGTGGTCGTGTATTCCCACCCAAAACAAATGTTCGTGTGATGGGCACGATAATTTTTTTTACTGGGTGTAACTTACCTATACACCGTTAAATTTTAATCATTTTAATCCCGTGAAGAGTCGACGTTTTCTTAAAGAAATTAATTTCGTATGTGCGTAAATTAATACGTGTTTTGAAAAAAAGGTACTTTATTTTTTTATTTTATCTTTACAAATCGATAGTGTTTCATGTACCGGATCGACCCTCCACGAGATTAAAACGATCAAAATTTTGCGGTGTATATGTATGTATTTAGAAATACATTAATACTTCTCGGATTAGTTTGGTACTAGATGGCGTAGTGTAAAAGTTGTGAAATATTATTATCTACACTTAATATAATAAAGAGCTAACGTTAACGTTCGTTTTTTTTTTATGTTTTTTTTTGTTTGTAGGAGGTAATCTCTGAAAGTACTGGTTCGATTGCGAAATTTTTTCACCAACGGAAAGCTGCTTTATTCCTGAGTGATATAAGCTATATTTTATGTACGCAGGCGAAGCTGCATGCAAAAACTAGTTAATCATAATTGTACATTCGTGACCGAAGAAAATTACAACGCCTCTGTCTCATACCCATCAATATTCGATAGAGATGCGACATACTTCTAGTTTCTACCGACAACATCAATTAGGCAATGAATACAAGCCCATAAAGGGATATTTGTGGCTCTTCGTCTATCACGCGGCGTGTGTGTTCAATGAGATTGTACGCAAACAACTGCCGGTGTTGCTGATAAGCGCACATTAGCATAATACAGCTCAGGTGATAACAGTACAATTCCTGTACTTGTCTTAAGCTGATATCTGTTATAGAACAGCCTTGCTCATACTCACGCCTTATAGTTCGAATCCGATGTTAGCTTAAGGGCCAAGCGCCCGAAAAGTGCCATAAAACAGTGATTTTCTGAGGCCTACTCCTCCGTAACGGCTAGGTCAATTGATTTGAAAAAAATATATGTTTATTATAGATTCATGAACAATAATATCAACATTTGATTTTTTCGTGCAATTAATACTTTTGTCAAAAAAATATTAAAATTAATATAGAGAAAATGAATTTAAAGCGCTTTCCGGGCGCTGCTGGCCGCAAATAAATGCACAGATTTGCGTACTGCCGCCTAGGCGAGTGCGTGAGTTGCGTTCACATAATTTCGGCCAGATGGTACAAGGGACTATACGCCTTAACTGTTATTCGCGATTTTTAGGGATGAACCTTTTGTCGTAGCGATACTGTTTTTTTTTTACGTGTGGAAATCATTCAATGACATTTCCCGCGTTTGGGCGGAGCGAGAGGGCGTGACAGACTTTAACTGACTAAAACACACCAGTGTCCTTCAGTAGCCCTTTGCGTTCTAGGACTACGGGATTTCCCTTCAGAAATCTTGGGGGAAGCTTATGACAAAAAGTGGGTGTCTATCGGCTGAAATGAAGATAATGAATAATGCTTGCATACACCAAAAGCAAAATGAACCAAAACTGCTAATAAATAAAAAGCAGTATCGCCTGACAAGCAAAGTTTAATGCAGACTGGCCTGGATATGCCGGAGGTCGTGGATTCGATTCCCACTTAGGATAAATGTTCGTGTGATGAGCACGATCATTTGTTCTGTGTCTGGGTGTAAATTATCTATAATATGTATGTATTTAGAAATATATAGGGTGACTGGTAATTAGTGTTCGATACTTAAACACGTGATTGTGCTCATGATAAATAACAACTTTTACTATGGGAACAAACCTGAAACCAGCCAAAATCCAGCCAATCAATAAAAAAAAATCAGCTGTTCAGTACATTTATGTTTGCCTAATGTACTGAACAGCTGATATTTTTTTCGCTATTTCGGCTTTGCTCCCACAGTAAAAATTGTTTGTTATCATGAGCACAATCACGTGTTTAAGTATCGTACACTAATTACCAGTCACCCTATATAAGTATATTTATCAGTTGTCTGGTGCTCATAACACAAGCTCTGCTTAGCTTGAGACTAGACGGCGTTGTGTGATAGTTGTGGAATATTATTATTATTAGTTTAAAAAATCTTCTTTGTAATACTAAAAGAACCATTACAAGTTCAAGTTTTACTACAAAATGAAACCATACCACCCACATTATTCTCTCAGTACATACAATAGTACATACACTACTAACTCATATCTTCAGTGCGCGTTCAATGAAATTGTTTACAAACAACTGTGTTGCCAGATACGCACTCATTATCATAACACAACGCACAGGTGATAACGTAAACTGTGTGTGTGTGTGTGTGTGAATGAGAAACACGAGGTTTATAGGTTTACGTGTGTATTTACTAGTAGCCTAAGGCTGTCTTAGCTGACTTGTAAAGCAAAGTTCAATGTCAAGTTTAAATTAGTTCACGGTTAAATATAGAATTAGTATCAGGTAAGTAAATTATAAACAGTAGGAAGTAAACATGAATAGTCGTGTGATCATTTTCGTTGAAATACATTTATCAATAAACCAGAGCGGGTTTCTCTTACCGTTTCTAGGCACGCAATAGACTGTTTCCGCACTAGTGCAGAAAAGTGGGCGTCCTCTCCCCGCAACAATGTTATTACGTTTATCGTATCAGGTTGGGCGCGCATCGGCCCACACAAGTCACCGGTCAACCATCGTTTATTCATTTCTACGTAAGTGTATTGAAAAAAGTCGTATCATAACACACTTGCCTAAGGCTCATGTAAATGCGAATTCCACCCAGTACAAATGAGAACTTTCTGTACTTGTATCAAAATGTACTAGGTATGTCCATAAGTCTACGAGTTTCGTAGCACGTGCTACGCAGGTTTTCACATTCGACTGCTACGCGGCTACAAAACTATATTTTTTTGTGGTGTTTTTACCGCGATTTTGGTGATACTCGTAAATATGAAGTTTTGAAGGTATACAGAGCAGGGTGGGTCGTTGTGGCGACGCTTGGGGGAGGCCTATGTCCAACAGTGCGCGTATTTCAGCTGAAATGATGATGATGGTGAGCAGAGTGCATAGTTCCGCAATACAGAGCAGCGCTCCATTGAAAAGGGAGGATTCTCTGACCAGACGGGTGTTATGTCTGGTCCGGAAACTGCCCGATAGTTAATAAAAATAAAAAAGCGCTCAACTCAGCATATGCTGCGATATTTAAAAACAATAAATTACGTTATTGTGTAGAATAACAAAAAAAAATAGATGATTGAAAATAAAATGACAGACAAACGCTTAATTGTATATAAAAATGTAAATTCGTAAATATCAAATAAACTAGCTAACCCCTTCGGTTTCACCCGCATCTTTGGTAACTACTTTATTATTTACTGGTGTGGTTTATAGCCTTCCCCGATAAATAAAATGATTTATTTTATTAGTCGTTCCTAAGATTAGCGCGTTCAAACAAACTCTTCAGCTTTATAACTAGCTAACTAGTGTATACAATAATACATAAAACAAACAACCAATGGCCAACAAGCCCGTTGGCTTTTCTAAACAGCTTTTTACTAGTACTTTAACCTACTTTTAGGTTTAATACTAGTTCTTAGAAAACATATTTTCTACGCTATGTGTACCAACTTTATTCGTAGCCAGTCGTAGACTTTATTAAATATCTTCGTATTAAACATTCCTTGATAAAGTTTTAAAATACTCCATATGACGCTCGGCGTCGCAGGCGTGTTTGCATAAGCATTCTTCGAACCGAATCCGAATTGCCGTCATATAAATTACAAACTTTACCGTTTGAACAGGAATAAATTAATATTGTAAAACGTTCGCAGACACCGCCACTATAATTCTAAATTAGAAATTCCATCTCACACATGCGGCGCATACAAAAAAGATAAATAATTTCGTGCCATTTCAATAAAGCCACAATTTCACGGGCGCGTTGGCGCGAACTCGCGAGTGTTACAATTTAATAGAACTTCAAAAGGCCTGCTGATTCCACCACAATTCTATCAGCTTAGCACGAGATCCCGAGCATTATGCGTATAAAAAGCGGTTATCGCGAACTCTCCCCCCCACGCCCCGCGCAGCCGAGGGGAGGGGGCCAGGAGCGAATAGGGGAACAAAACGGATACGGGGACGATACTACGCGAACTCTAGCGGAACATAACTTTTGAGTAACTTTTTAGGTTGTTTTAAGTACATTGCTGTGTTGCTACGGAAAGTACCCGGTAGTTTATTCGGATGCGCGCATTATAACGCTCCGATATATTGAGACGCAATTCTTTATCGATACTTTAAATGGAACATATGTGTCTTCATTTCGTGCGTTTTGTACAGAATTGCTGATGACTTTCCAAGTGAGGAAAACTACAGTGAAACTGTGGGAAATAAAGAAACTGTTGTTACGGCAAACAGCTACGAGTTCAAACTTTACAAATGCTGCCTTACATAGACCGTCCATTCGGGAGGTATGGAGAAAAAAAATGAAATGAAAATAGAAGCGGAGGAAAATGTTGGGGGTTTATATTTATAGTTTCAATTAGCGGGCTTTGCACGCGCCGCCCGTTTTGCCTGTGAAGCTCGTTATTAGAATTTAAATAATATATAAGCCAAGTTTCTAGAAAAAATACACTTTCGAGCGTTCCAAACTCGAAAATAAATCCAGCTGTAAATTAGCGCGAGTATAAAATTCATTGCGCGAAAATTACGACAGTATAAAAGGCGGTCGTCAACAAAATTTAATTCGACATTCGTTGGAAAACGCCTCATTTGAACGACAATAATCAACGCATAAAACAGTTTAATGCGGTCACTTTAAAAAAGCTCGCGATACGCAGCCTGCGCTGTCGTTCGGAACAATTAAAATTGCGCACTGTCAACGCTTTGCGCTTTAACAGTGACTATTTAGCGACAATTACGTTACATCACTGTCCATTGTCCTGTAGCGATTAAGCTTCAACTACAATAGTCCAATCCCGACCTCTAACGAAGCGACTTCGGCTGTTTCCGCCCCCACTTCGGTTCGCTCAAAGAAGCGTAATTTGCGGTTACGAAAATTGTAGTCGCTACGAATTTTGACGATGTTCGCCGAAGTTTACCAACTGCAGTCGTTTGAAAGTCGACCTTCCAACGGGTTAAGTCGAGTTGACGAAGTTCCGGGTGTGTCAGGGTTAATTCGACCGGTCAGTTTAACCCCTATTGGCTCGAATGGGTTGGGATATTAAATAGCACGGGATAGTTCACTATTGATAACATTAGTTTTTATGGGAGTCCTTTTGTAGTTAGACCTTTACGCAGAGATTAAATTACATGTATGTATTTCATTTAACCTTTCCGTGAAGGTATGTTTTAGGATTGCGAATATTTTATTCTCAAAGAGGGTATCATTGGGTCGATAGTAATACGACATGTGAAGGAACAAACAGGATTCCCACAGCGGTAAAAAAATCCTTCCAAATCGGAACACACAAAGAAAAAGCGATTAGAGTAAGGCTTGAAATAACGGTAACTTTATCCGTCTATTAGCAATATTCTGTTCGCAGTGAGTGCTGCGCAATTATACGTTGACAAAGCTCGGCAAAGGAGGTACGGGCCCTTTGTAACAGCGACGCCAATAATGACGGCATAAACTTTACTAATTTTGCTACAGACCGCGAACGTTGCGGCTCCAAGGCTTGGTTCACATGACGCCTCCTAATTGTCATGCGGCTAAAAATTGTGCTGCAACCTCCTGGAGTGGACGAAAGTGTTTTGTAATTCGTTCTGTTTGATGTGTCAAGGTGGTAAAGCCGAAAATAAGATGTTTCCGTCATTTTGACGCTTGAGACTGTTCTTGTTAGTTGTGACTATGCTTTTCTGATTTCTGCTGCTGTCAAAAATGGTTGTGTTTACGAAACTGTAACGTTACTTGTAGCTGTTAAGATAAAAAATGAAAATAGTGTAGGAATCAATCGAGGAGGAATGGTTTTACAGGGATAGTTTTATATATCTGTTTGTCCAGTCTTTTGTCCAACTGTGTCGGTGTAGGCTTCTAGTCAAAATGGATGCAGTTTGATATCAGTATTAGACATGAAGCCTATCTGACCTCCAAACTCAGTAACTCAGTATCTCCACAGGTGGGGGTTCTCGGATGGTTCCGATCTTCAGTTTTTGTGCGGTGTCTCGCCGCAGACCATGTCCCACCTTCCGTCCTGCATCACTTGCCCTGTTGCCTGCTCACGTAGGGACCTAATGACAGCATCAGCGGACGGCATTGCCGTGGCCGAATTCTGGGCCAGGCAAGGAATTTAACGTTTTGTCACCGATACGATTAGAAGATACTGGGTAACGCTATACCCCTTGGTAAGACTGGCGTCAGGTTACCTGGCTTTTAACTATCCGTAACGGCCTGTTCACGTCTTTGGTCATAGCGCCGAGCAGGGCAGGTCGGTAAGCAGGCACATGGTGCTATGAGCGGCGTCTCGTGGCTTGTTTCAAACATTTTCATACTTTGGATCTTACCGCTCGCCGCCCGCGCATAGCTACCGCTCACAGTGGCAAGGTCGTGAGCGGGCCGTCACAACTAGTTCTACAGCGGAGCACGGTTTTCTAGAACTACTAGAACCTAGCCTTGAATAACTCTTGACTTGGAAGATTTTATCTGGTCATTTAGTAGCATGATTTTATTTGTTTTATAATATTGATCTTAGAATTCTCTTAATGTCCCAGCACACGGGCCACAAAAAAAAGCCACTTCAAGTTTCTTTATGGCGGCCTTTTTTTGTGACTTGTATGCGGCGGTGCCACCACGAAAAAAGCTAGAAGCCGCTTCATGCTTCTCCGGCCACAAGCTGTCGCGCGCTTCAACTTTTTTTTGTGGCCGCTTCTAGCTTTTTTTTTGTGGCCCATGTGCAGGCACACTTAGTTTCTGTCAAGAAATAATTCATAATTCAGTCTCTGTATTTCACATAGGCCTACAAAGGCACATATAAGACGTCAGAAACTAGTGCATGGTTTCAAATGGTTGTTTCCTATGTTTGTAATATTTTCTAATAACAACATAAATACTCAGAAATCAATGCCCACATTCTGTCTTCCGCTTTACTTTGCATACAGTTTCAGTAGCTATTTCAGAGTGCGATATCAATTGCTCGCTAACTATGGCAGATAAAACGCGGCGCCCTTTGACAGCACACTCGGAACTTCGCTTATCGGTCCTCTCGTTAAATTCTAACAATACAGGATCGTGCGTCTGTATGTTCTCCTTGTTTAGAAGGGCAGCGACTTCAGTAATAGGTGTTGGCTGGTTTTTATCGCTTGTATATACAATGTGGAGACGATAATACAATACCTAATAAATAAAATCGTTGAAAGTATTCATCACTAACTTTTATTATGGGACTAACATTTGCAATTTCTTTTCCTCTCCTAGAGAGGAGGCCTGAGTCCCTGCAGTGGGAACATTAAAAAGGCTGATGATAATAATGATGATGATGAACACTTGTACTTTAGAGGATTCAATGAGTGCCACCGATGCTGCAGTGAGTATAATCACTATAAATAATTTTAGAAGTTTACCATCGAATCGAAAAGAAGAAGATGGGGTTAAAACTGAAATCGCTGTGATATAGTCAAATGATCTGTTGTGTGTACTGTATTATTATACAGTAGGGACTATCCTCTGATCTATAAACCAACAATCAGTAAAATAAAGTAAGTAGGCGTATTTCGCTAACTCTGTCAGGTAAATAAAAAAAAATGTACATATAATAATATCTCTTTTAAAGAGATTTCTCATTACTTTAAAATAAATGTGGATTGAGAACCATAAAAAATATCGGCGTAAAAACGATATTTTTATTAATATTTTTCCAAATCTTGGAGAGCGTTCCAGATACATTTTGTAGTAATGTATGAGCAGTTGGTTTTGTTTTTTTTGTATTTATTTATGTTAGTGTTGTGTAAGGAATTTCAATTTAACATGTTAACTACCAGCGTTATGTAAAGTTAAGGCGTTGTTTAATTATTTTTTTCACGTTATTCTTACTTAGAGCCATTTTAGTTGCAATTTGCTGTGTTAGCAACTTAATAAAGAATGTGTTTAAAATACCTTTAACAGAGGTATTATTAAATATAATTTGTTACAGTGTTTACCTATGAACTACTGCAGGAATTTTATTGGATTTTTTTTTATTGTTGAGAGGCTCGCGCTTGACCATTATCTCACTTGATTGAAAGCGAAAGCGATGATGTGGTCGACGATGGAGCACACTTGCCTAAAAGTAATCTATTCACTCTTGACTTGAAGGTTGTAGCTATCAGGAAACACAGATTCCGGTAAGGATTTCCACTCCTTAGATGTACGCACAAAGAAAGAAAATCCTTTTATTTGACGGAAAGGCGCAGAAGGATTAACAACTATTTGACGGAAAGGCGCAGCCACTTCCGAGCAGAACGGCCACACGCAAAAAACACAATAAATTTGTTCTGAAAATGTTATGTGCGTATGTGCCTAACTACCTTTCTACTAAAGTGGCTACACTGTACAATTTTCAAACCTAACATCGCATCGCTTTTCATTAAACTAATAGCTGTTCCAAAACACCTTGAAAAATCGCTAACACGAAAAAAAAAGCCTGATGAAAACAAATCCCAATAAAGAGTCTCAAATTAAAAAGCACGAGTCCAACAACTGCAGCTCGTGATAAAAAATCATTAACGCCAAACGTTGTTCTGGCGGCGTCGAAAATCGCGATAATCGCTAACTCAAACGCGGGGCTTTCGCGCCCCCAGGACGCGTAAAGCGCGGCCGCTCTCCCCCGAAATACGGGCGCAAAAAGCCGCTCATAAGTAATTCACCTGTTAAAGCGGATGAAAATAATGGCCGACTACCAATTTCAGTTCTGCTTACTCGTGAAAAACGCTCGCCCGAATGAGATAATGGTATTAAGATAATAGATTTTAGTGTTTTAGTGTGTCGTCAGTTCACTTTTGAAATATGAAAATAAATTGAAATATGTAAGTATACTTTTTTTTTAGTTGGGTATCATATCAGATAGTCCTAAACAGGGTTAATTGTATAACACTTTCAATCTTTGAGGACTTTGGTACTAACAGCATAAACAACAAATTTTGCTCTATGACTTTGAAAAAAATATCATATTTTTTTTTAAAGACTGTTTTTGACTTGCCTGTTGGTCTAGTGGTTAGTGGCCCTGACTGCTATGCCGCAGGTCGTGGGTTCGATTCCCACCCAGGACAAATGTTTATGTGATGAGCACGATGATTTGTTCTGTGTCTGGATGTAATTTATCTATAATATGTATGTATTTAGAAATATATAAGTATGTTTATCAGTTGTCTAGTAGGTACCCATAACACAAGCTCTGCTTAGCTTGGGACTAAACGGCGTAGTGTGATAGTTGTGGAATATGATATTATATTAGTTCATCAGATTTTTATATAGAAAAATAAAAATATTTAAATTGAACATTCAAAATATTAAGAAATCTATGCGAAGCAAGCGATAGTACAATAGCGGCGGTTGTGTTTGATGCGCTTGCGTCACGTCATACACACGTGTGTGTCCACGTAGCGCTACACCTATCTACGTAGATAGGTGTAGCAAAATACAGAGTTGAAATGTGTTAGATAGAACAACGAAATCTCGAAGGTTTGTTTTGACGTGACAACGTCTTAAATTAGGTTGCGGCTGGGAGTCACTTATGAAAAAGTGTAACGCTCGGTAACGTTACGATGAGTCACCGAACGAGAGAGAGGCCCGCCGAATGCCTTGCGTCTCTCTCCCACTCAACTATGATCGGTCTGCCGCGCGCGCAGCACTAGAGAATTAGGCGCATTGAATCGGCGCATGGACGTTGTCACGTAAAATCTTCGCCCGTAAAACCGACTTTACAGGCAACCATTTTTTTGGTAAATGTTCTGTAAAAAGTCATAAAACAAGTTTTTGTGTACCTATGATGTTAGTAATACTGTCTTGCAAGGTTGTTAATGTTTTACAAATAACCCCTGTATACGTATCTGTCTAACAATAAAACATTTTTTTATTATAAGATTATCAAATTACTCCTCCCGCTCTAGGTGGAGCGAGAAGGAATGTCAGACTTTTACTGACTATAACCCACTTGTATTACTCCTCCCGCTCTAGGTGGAGCGAGCGGGAGTGTCAGACTTTTACTGAATATAACCCACTTGTATTACTCCTCCCGTTCTAGGTGGAGCGAGTAGGGGTGTCAGATTTTTACCGACTATAACCCACTTGTATTACTCCTCCCGTTCTAGGTGGAGCGAGATGGAGTGTCAGATTTTTACCGACTATAACCCACTTGTATTACTCCTCCCGTTCTAGGTGGAGCGAGAGGGAGTGTCAGACTTTTACTGGCTATAACTCACTAGTATTACTCCTCCCGTTCTAGGTTGAGCCAAAGGGAATGTCAGACTTTTACTGACTATAACCCACTTGTATTCCTTTAGTTATCCTTAGCGTTCCAAGGCTGCGGACAAACCCAAAGTCGTGGCAGAGAAATTGAAATATACCTGCAATTTATATTTTAATTTAGAGTCATTCTTGTGGATGCTAGGCCATCTAAGTTAGCTCGTAAATTCAAGTAATAACTACGTTACAAGAATGTAAGGAGATAAATTCTTAAATTCTGAACGTAACTGCTCTGTGGCCTGAAGAATCTTTTCAATAATTTTCGAACATATTCTCCATAATTTTGGATGTCGGATGTGTGTTGGGAGTGTTAAGTGCGACATTAACGCAAAGGCCTTTTGTAACGTCGCCGATAGAGAATGTTGGGGTGAAATAGACCCCACTAGAGTTTACACTCATGTTAGGGACTATAGGCTGCGGAATTGCTCGAACAAGTCAGTACATGACAGCAGTAAGTGATATCCGGTCACCGTAGTCGTGAGACGACGGGCAAAGTGTAGCTCACCGTCCACTCGTCTTATGAGGACCGAGCCCGAGTCGCCTACGGCGCATAGTGTTCCACGCGCATATCAAAGAGATGTCAGCAAAACGTAGGGGCCCAGGGTTATGAGAAAAGTATGAAAGGGATACTCGTGGCCCTAGAAGGCCAAAGACAACTGAAGGAACGTAGGTGTGGTTTTAGTCAGCAGAAACCTGATACTGGAATCCTCTCGCTCCACCCTAGAGCGGGAAGAGTCATTAGGTCATTTATCACCTTAAAAAAAAACACAATCTACATCATCATCATCATCATCATTTCAGCCGATAGACGTCCACTGTTGGACATAGGCCTCCCCCAAGGGTCGCCACAAAGCACGATCCTGTGCGTCTCGCATCCATCGGATTCCCGCAACCTTCACCAGGTCATCGGTCCACCTTGTAGGAGGCCTTCCGCCGCTGCGTCTTCCAGTACGCGGTCGTCACTCCAGAACCAACACACAATCACAACACAACACGCAGTCTACACTTCTACACTAATATAATAAAGAGGTAGTTTATTTTTATTTTTTTGTTCTTTGTTTTTTTTTGTATAGGATTTAAGCTGAAAGTACTGGGGTGCTATTCTCTAAGAAAACAGCCTTGAGCGCAGCGCTGGCACAACGACGGGTCGTGAGCGCAGTACATTGAATTAACAATCCAATGTAAAGGGGCATTGGGTTGTTAATTCAATGTACTGCGCTCACGACTCGTTGCTGTGCCAGCGCTGAGCTCAAGGCTGTTTTCTAAGAGAATAGCACCCCTGGTCCAATTGCTAAAAATTTTTCACCGATAGAAACTGCTTCATTCCTCAGTGATACAGGCTATATTTTATGTGCGCGAGTGAATCCGCTGGTAGAAGCTAGTGTCGAATAAAGTGCGTTGTATTCTGTTGAAAATGTAACTCGTAATTTATGGACTGTTTTTCACTTAATATCATTTGTTGTCATTAATTTGATACTATAAACTAGCTATAAATACTTATATATCAAACCTGACGTTTATTGTTGTTGTAATTAATTAGTTTAGATTTGAAATTAACGTAAATCGGTTAACCAGTTTGTTGGAATTGTATAAACCAGACAATTTAGATAGGCTAATTTAATTTATAGAGAATATATTTAAGGTGTGTTATTTTTAGTCGTATTAAATGCTTCCCCTTTTCTACTTGATCGTGAAACCTCATCATAATTATTTCAGGCAAAAGATGTCGTTTTTGGAATAGAGGCCTCCTCCAATTGAAACCGTAATTAATGGTCCTGGAACTCTTATCCATCGAATTCCTGCAATCCTCATCAGGTATGAGGGAAGCCTTACAACGCCACGTCATTCGGTACGTAATCTGGTCTCTCTAGAACTTTTTATCCCCATCGACCGCCTGTTCTGCGAGAAATGTGCCCTGCCCACAAAAAACCTGTTATACTGAAATTGTATAGCTAAATATAATCTACCAGCTTTTGCTCGCGGCTTCACCCGCATACATAAAATATAGCCTATGCCACTAAGGAATAAAGCAGCTTTCTATCGGTGAAAAAATTTTAGCAATCGGACCTGTAATTTCAGAGATTACCTCCTACAAACAAAAAAACAAACTTTACCTCTGTATAATATTAGTGTAGATTGTGATAATCTTGAGTTATTTTTGCCTTATACTATCAGGTTACAGGTCCGATTAAATTAGTTATAATTCTGATTACCTATGTAAATAAAAACCAACATAAACAAGTGCAGCATTCATTTATGTTAGTTTTTTATATAAAAGCAGGACCAAAAAAAACATCTTCACATTTAATTGCGAAAATTTCTCCAGACTTTGTTTTTAAACCGAATGCCATCTAACAATGCCTTCCTTGAATAATAAGGCGCGGTGGTCTGGCTTCTCCTTTAATACCAGGCAGTCCGCAAGATTTGCTATTAATTATTTAGTATTCTGGTACGACTCACGATCTCTGTAGTCTAAAGAGAAAATGTTTAATGCCAATTGCAGAATACAATATTGATACAAAATAATCATATTTAGAGGAACTGAAAATACTGCTCGTTTAAAGCACATTAAACGAGAGAATTAATATATTTACTCCAATATTATAAAGACGTAAAGTTTGTTTTTTTTGTTTGTAGGAGGTTATTTCTAAAAGTACCGATTGCTAAAATATTTATTTATTATATTCTTTATTGTACACCACGTAAATAAAATACAGGACAAAAAAAAAAATATTATTAGTAAAAATATTCACTAATAGAAAGCTGCTTTATTCTTAAGTGACATAGGCTATATTTTATGTGCGCGGGTGAAGTCACGGGCGATATATATAAATTGTATTTTACTGACGTTATTAATAAAATTCACTGAATACGTATTCAGTGAATTTTTATTAATACTTAACTTCTTTAGGTTTGCAATTATTTTATGTAATTTTTATTCTCGACTTGTTTTCAAGAAAAACTTATTTTTTCACTGACCGTGCTAAGAACGTGCAAAGCAAAAAAAAAAACATTATATAGAAAAGTACTAGAATCACTCGTTCTAGGCATGGACTACACGCCGTGCTATTCTGCATGGAGCACCGACACCGATAAAATATATAAGCGTGCTTGTTAAAAGAGACGCACTCCTCAAGGAGATTTCAGCAAACCATAGGTATAGCAGGGTCGAACTCTAATGGGGCCATGAGTTAGCTTCTGAAAGGAAAAACCGGTCCTGGTATGAAAGGCATCTAAGGAACTAGGAGTTGGTTTAGTCAGTAAAAGCCTGATATGCCTTCCTGCCTGACCAAGGGCGGGAGATGTCGCTTAAAAAAAAGTAAAAGGGGTCTTGTCTGGTATGTTCGCATCCGATACGCTGTTGATACATTGCAGAGGGCTTAGTAGTCCATTCTTTCAGTCCTTGATTTCTTCCTAGCCGAGTCACACCATGATACAGTGTGCTAGACAGACTACTTTAAAGTTTAGTTCAAATGTTTACTGAACATTTGTCAAAGTGTACGTTTGATTACGTAGCTCGCAGCGGCGACTAGGTCTCAACTAAGGCTTAGGCGGTCACTTTGCACGCTCGGCTGCTCTCGACAACGGACGACAAGGCACTCGCAAATAAACAGACTTACTGATGATTCTATTATACTTATTTTATTGTTTGTATCTTTAATATTATAAAACAACTAACTGCCAGCGGCTTCGCTTGATTGAAAGTAGAATATTGTCCCAAGGGAACACATTCCTGAGATAAAAAGTATCCTATGTGCTATTCCTAGACATGATTTACCCGTGTGACAAGTTTTAACGAAATCCGTTCAGGAGTTCGAGCGTGAAGCAAAAACATACAAACTTTCGACTTTATAACATTAAGTATGGCTCCCATTACGTCTGTTTGTCTAATCGTAATAAACACAAAAACTGCAGGACGGATTGTCATGTGGCACAAAAATACACTGAGTGAACCATGATGACCTATGGGGTTTGTGTAGGTACCTATAATACATGCATGTATATTGTAGCAGAGAAAAACAGAGATTTTAAAGATTTGTAACATCCTTGCGAAGCTGGGGAGATTTTCTGATTACGTCATGAATCAAACTTTCGAGAGAAAACAAGCTACTCATGTATAAAATTGGTGACCGCACAGTTACACCTCAGCATTTTTGAGCAATGCAAAAGTCAAGGTAGAACTGAAAGTTACTCAAAAGCAACAATCAAACATGAGTGCGATCTAAAAACTTTTCACAACGAAACATTTATCTCAAGTTCTAGATTCGCACACCAATTAATTATCACTTGAAACTTCACAGAAGTGAGAAACTAAGCGACCGCTCAAATTGCTTAAATCTTTCACGGCAACAATGGGAGGACAATAATTGTTAAGGCGGTTCGTGCACCTAGCAAGGTGGGGTGGAACTCGCGAACGATTGCGCGGCCGAGCGGTTTGGTCACAAAATAGATAGGTACAGAAGTCAATCTTATGCAGTACTTCTCTTTTTATACCTAGGCTAGGCAATCGATCTAGGGTCAGCGCGTTGCACCGAACTGTATGAGTGCGATTAAGCCGAGATCGTGTCCGTGAGCGGTGTCTATGTGTGCGTTGCTCGAGCGCGCTTTGTATGTAGATTGTCTTCTGTACCTATCTATTTTGTGGTTCGGTCCCACATCTAATATAGGTTCGTGATTCGCCCGCGCGCTGTGCCGCTGCATCGCCCTCGGTGTGCACCGCCCCTAAGCGCTTAAATCGCGATCATTTCAGTTGCATATTCTCAATTATTGTCGGCTCCCGACGACTTGCGGGACTTTGGGAACGAAGGCTCAGCTCCTTAATTGCAGCGACGCTACTGCCTCCCGATATAAATAGAGACACCACAATCAAGATGGAATTAAATTCCAGTATCGGTGTTCTCGTCGTCTTGATTTTCAAAACACAAGCATTACGAATACAGTATAAACTTTGTTTAGAGAGTTTGTGTTTGAGTAATTTATTTTGAGCTAGTTAATTTTGGGAATACATTGACATTTCATTGGTGGTTTCAGCGATGGTGGTATAATTTATACTTATACCAGGCAGTGATCATAGACTTGGTATAGGCATGAGTAAATGAGTGAGCGATGGGGTGAGTAGTGATGGTAAGTTTGCATACAAAGTGTTTTTAAATGGGGATATTATATCATTAAGCTTTGGGTAATGCGAAAAGGCGTACCAAACTTTAATTTACTTTTCTTTTGAGGTGGGAAATCATTCAAAGATTTCTCCACTCTAGGGTAGAGCGGGAGAATATGTCAGTGACTAAAACCAGAGTCCTTCAGTTGCATTCTTAGACCACTATTTTCCTTTGCAAAAAATACCTGTGATCTTAGCGGGCATCGGTTTTGTTGGGTAGTGGCCCAGCGAAACCGCAGCGGTTAGCTGACATCTCTTTGTGGAGTGCCTGGTAACCACGCGCTGTCGACGACTTGGGTTGGGTTCCAGAGCCACGATAACTCTTTCGAACATTCCCGAACCACAATTTTTAAATGACCATGCAGCAAGTTACGTCCACTGTCGCCATTAAATCCCCCTTCTCCCTAATAAGCTTCTTATCGAAACGTCAGCGAACTCTTCAATTTATCAATCGTTCATTGCTTTTAATGGGAGAAACAATGAAAGCGCCATCTAACGCCACGATTACTGCATTATAGTGGTTTTAAAAGAACAATTAAGGAACGGAACTTATCGCCACTAGGTCAGGGTTACCTTTTGTGAGTCCGTTGTTAGCACCATTCGCTATTTTTATGGCCATTTGTGCTTTCTGCTACAATTCTAAGCGCTACCTCTATTCACTGTAGGTATTGTTGGGAAGGTCGATGTTAACTACACATTATATTCTAACAATAGCACATGCAAGTAAGTATTTAAAGAAGGTGAATTGATTTGTAGTTTGTTTATTTTAACTCCTCTTTTGAAACCGATTACTCCGAATATAGTTTAGACTAGCTGCGCCCGCGACTTCGTTCGCGTGGACTACACGATTTTGAATTGAACTGGATTGATTTCAAGCAAGTTAGTTAGTGGTGTACAGTTATAATTACGCTAATATCGTCACCCAACACTCAGGTAGTATATATAAGTAGTCATACTAAGGTCAGTACTATTTTATTAAATTACCAATTATATTGTGTTTGAGTAAAATCATTAGGTACTTTGTTGCATTGTGATTAGTATTTTATTCAACAGCAATGTTAAGTTTAAACTCATACTTTTAACAGTATAGTTAGCTATTTTGCTACATTATTAAACTTACATTATATTAAGCTGTAACTAATTACATAACTACTTAACAGTGGTATTAATTTTTAACAAGTATCTTGACATAATAAAAATATTTGAGTGTTAGATATTAGTACAAGTCATTGTTATAAATTATAGTTAGCAGTCAGAAAGGGCATAGACTACAGCTAGGCGTATAATTATTGAAATTATATTGTTGTTTTTAATTTTTATATTCCTGTATCAATGCCAGGTTGACAACACTCGTCTCCCAGAATGTCTGAGGAAAAGGATTTAATTAAGAAGCGAGGCAGCTTCAAAGGTCGCTTGACTAGTTTCCTCAATTTTCTGGACTCATTCAAGGACAAGGAGCTATCTAGCTGTGATGCGTCCGAGTTGCAGTTGCGCATGGGCAAGATAGAGGCGTTGTATGAGCAGTATGATGAGGTACAGTTACGTCTAGAATGCATTGTTGACGACATCAACTTACAATATTCTCAGCGTTCCGAGTTTGAGTCTATTTATTATAAAACCTTATCTAGAGCCCAGAATATTCTGACTGACTACAATAAAGATAATAAATCGATGGAAAGTTGTAAAGGTACTCGTGTTAGCATAAAGCAGCCGGTTAAATTGCCAACGATTCAGTTACCAAAGTTTAGCGGATTATATTGTAATTGGCTTGAATTCCGCGACACCTTTACTAGCCTAATTCATTGTAATGATGACATAGACGCAATCAATAAGTTTCACTACTTGCGAGCATCACTTGAGGGAACAGCTGCTATAGTTATCAAATCCATTGAGTTTTCTTCAAGTAATTACTCTGTGGCATGGTCATTGTTATGTGATCGGTTTGACAACAAAAGATTACTGGTTCAGAATCATATAAGTTCATTATTTACTATTGAATCAATTACAAAAGAATCTTCTGTTGCCATTAAGAATTTGATCGATCAGTTAAATAAAGACTTGCGAGCTTTAGAGTCATTAGGGGAGCCTGTGAAACACTGGGATACACTTTTAATCTACATTGTCACACGAAAACTTGATCAAAAAACCTATCGTGAGTGGGAGGAGTGCAAAGGTAGGATAGACAAGGATGGCTTAATCACGTTTAACGCATTTATGCAATTCTTACGCAATCGAGCCGACCTCATCGAGACCCTGGAACTCCCCCGCAATCATTATTCGCAATCACCAGGTAAATCAGGTCCTAAGATCAAGTCAATGGTAGCACAATCTCCTATCAATTCTAGCACTGACTCAGCTTCTAAACCTTGTCCTAAATGTAATAACAACGATCACACATTAAATAATTGTCCACAGTTTCTCGCATTGAGTAACGATGACCGTCTCAAATCATTACCTAGTTATAAGGTATGTTTTAACTGTTTTCGTTCCGGACACTATGCTAACAAATGTAAAAAACCAGGCTGCAAACTATGCAAACGTAGGCACAACACATTAGTTCACGTACATTCTAATGGCACTGTATCGAATACACCTAGTGGTAATTCGATGAATAACTTGTCTGCTACGACTGAAACGAATAACGTAGCTTTATCCGCAAACATTGCATCTCCGTGTGGTCATACGCAACGAGATGTGTTGTTATCAACCGCTTTGATCAAATTAAGAGACCACAATGGGTGTGTGCATCTCGCTCGCGCGGTGCTCGATAGTGGTAGCACGTCTTCACTCATAACAGATAGGTTGTGCAATAAACTTAACTTAAAAACTAGCCAGGTAGATAGATCAATCCTTGGAATCAATAACGTCACTTCGCACGTAGGTAAAATATGTCGGGTTAAGGGTACGCCATTAGATGATAGCTTTGTATTCGAACTAAATTGTTTTGTTCTTCCGTTCATTACGAGTAGTGTTCCGTGTCGTCAGATAAATATTTCTGATTTCGACTTACCCTCGAATATTACTTTAGCTGATCCTACTTTTTATAACCCTGCCGATGTTGATATTTTAATCGGCGCTGATCTTTTTTGGGATTTGTTAGGATCTCAAAGACTAAAGTTAGGTACCGGGAAACCAATATTATGTGAAACCCGTCTAGGATGGATAGTTTCCAGTCCAATTACTCAGAATACTATCTCACTGCTGACGAATGACGTAAAGTGCAATATGTCTAAAATGGTTGCCGACAGCGATGGTGACTGGGAAAACCTCAAGTCAGAATTGACAAAGTTTTGGCAATTAGAGGAGGTGAATGCGAAGTCTTCCAATTCTTATATGCCTGAAGAGAAATTGTGTGAAGACAATTTCGTTACAAATACGACACGATTGTCTGATGGTCGTTTTTGTGTTCGCATCCCCCTTAAGAAAGATCCTTCAATTTTAGGAAATTCTTTTAATAAAGCCACACATTGTTTACATTCTTTAGAGCGTAAATTAAAGGTTAAGACGAACTTTAGTAGAATGTATCATGACTTTTTGTCAGAATACGAGTTACTTGGTCATATGACAAAAATTAATAAACCTAATTTATGTTTGGGTTATTTTATTCCACATATGGGAGTTTTACGCGAGTCGAGTACCACGACCAAACTTCGTGTTGTTTTCAACGCTAGTGCTTCTACTTCGACGGGAGTGTCCTCTAATGACCTACAGATGGTTGGGCCAACCGTACAGGACGGTCTATTGTCTATACTTCTTCGCTTTAGAGTCCACAAGTATGTTTTATCTGCGGATGTGGAGAAGATGTATAGACAAATAGTCGTCCACCCGTCGGACAGATATTTACAACAGATTGTTTGGCGTGATAATGTTAGTGATCCTATTAATGTTTATCAATTAAACACCGTCACGTACGGTACGGCCAGTGCGCCATTCCTTGCGACACGATGCCTTAAACAAGTAGGACTCGACTGTAGGAACCCTAAGATATCGGAAATCATCCAACATGACTTCTATGTCGACGACTTGCTGACCGGAGGGGATGACTTAGATGAAGTAAAGTTCATTCGCACTGAAGTCACCAAAGCACTTGCGTCGGCATGTATGCCATTGAGAAAGTGGAAGTCAAATGATTCTCAATTATTGTCGAATGCTGTCCCTGCGTCATACGATTTGAACATTGGACAAAATGAGCCAGAAAAGTTGCTTGGTCTCTGTTGGCATATCGGCACTGATGAGATAGGGTTTCCTATAGGTCTGACTAAATCTTCGACTAGGTACACAAAGCGTGACTTGTTATCCGTTATTGCGCGAATCTTTGATCCCTTAGGTCTGTTAGGTCCTATTGTTATTACTATGAAGATCTTGCTACAGAAAATGTGGTTAGATAAATTATCATGGGATCAACCATTACCTAATGAGATTTGTAAACAATGGGAGATTATTATTAAATCTTTACCTCTTTTAAATCATGTTCGCATTCCGCGACTTGTAGTCTGCAATTCATTTACGGAGTTAGAACTCCATATTTTCACAGACGCGTCTGAGTCCGCGTACGGTGCTTGCGTCTACATTCGCAGTGTTAATGCTAAGGGTGAGTACATGGCTCGCTTGTTAATGGCAAAGAGTCGAGTTGCTCCCATCAAGCCTACGACAATTCCGCGACTGGAGTTATGTGGTGCGGTAGTCGGTTCTCGTCTTCACGAGAAGGTGATGAGCTCACTTCGAGTGAAGATCAGTCGGGTTTATTGTTGGACTGATTCAACCATTGTCTTGGGATGGTTACAGATGATGCCTACCAGACTTCAGCCTTTTGTGCGCAACCGCGTTGCTGAGGTTTTGGATAAGTCGGGTAACTGTACTTGGAGGCACGTCCCAACAGATCAAAATCCAGCAGACCTAATATCTCGTGGCATGGATATTAGTGATCTGCAGGAGTCAGATCTGTGGTGGAAAGGACCAGATTTTTTAAAACTAGATTCGTCTGAATGGCCTTCTCAAATTACGAGCCCAGGACTACAATCGTTACCGGAGACTCGACCTAAAATCATATTACATGTTGTAAACGATTCGAAACCTGAAGTTTTAATTGATTTTAGGCGTTATTCCAATTACACACGGCTCGTACGATCTGTTGCCTACGTATTACGATTTATTAAGTCATGTAGAAAGCATTACCCTAAAACCAAATACTTGTCACATGATGAGGTACAAGATGCACTAACTCTTGTCATTATTAAGAGTCAGATTCAGTCATTTTCTGAATACCAATTATTTTTGAACAAAAAGAGTTTACCTAAAAAGAGCGCCCTTCTAAAGTTTAATGTTTATTTAGACGATAATAATGTAATGCGAGTAGGAGGACGTCTCGATAACTCTAATTTTGCTTATAGTAAGAAACACCCTATTTTATTACAGTCCACTCATGATTTCACTAAACTATTATTTAATTTTGAGCATAAAAGGCTGATGCATGCTGGCCCACAATTATTATTAGCTTCCATTAGGGAAACTTATTGGCCAATAGGAGGTCGCAAGTTGGCGAAAGCCTGTTATCATAAGTGTGTTTTGTGTCACCGTATGAAGGGTAAGGTTGTAGCTCCCTTAATGGGTAACTTACCACGAGAACGCCTTCGTCCAGGTTATCCCTTTGAAAGCACAGGCGTTGATTACGCTGGCCCTATTATGTGTGCTAGTCGCCAGGGCCGTGGATGTAGGTTAGTAAAGGTGTATGTCGCTATTTTTATTTGTTTCACAACCAAGGCCATTCATTTGGAGCTCGTTGGTGATTTAACTAGCAATAGTTATTTACTGGCTTTGTATCGGTTTATTTCTCGGAGAGGTAAACCTGCTGATATTTTTTCCGATAACGGTACCTCATTTGTCGGTGCATACAACGACCTTTCCAAATTTTTAAAATTAAATAGTTTGTCCTTGGGTGAAAGTGCAGCAAACGACGGAATAAGGTTCCATTTTATTCCCGCCTACACCCCACATTTCGGTGGACTCTGGGAGGCGGGTGTCAAGTCAGCAAAGTATCACCTTCAGAGAGTGTTGGGAAATTGTAACTTGACTTTTGAGGAGCTGTACACCACACTAACCAAGATTGAAGCCATCTTGAACTCTCGTCCATTGACGCCGTTGTCTTCAGATCCTGCAGATTATACTCCGCTCACGCCAGGACATTTTCTTGTGGGACGGCCACTTACTTCTTTGCCGCAACCTGATTACCAGGATAGCTCTGCCAATTATCTGTCTCGTTACCAGAGGATCGAGCAGCTTCGCCAGCATTTCTGGAGCAGATGGAGCAAGGAGTATGTTGCAGAATTGCAACAACGCTCCAAATGGCGTTCCTGCAAGGATGGCTTGATGCTGAACTCCTTGGTGGTGATCAAGGAAGACGATCTTCCTCCGTTGAAGTGGAGACTTGGACGGATCGTGGCTGTTCATCCAGGAACGGATGGTATCGCCCGTGTAGCTGACATTCGGACGTCTACTGGAGTCGTTCGACGGGCATTCAACCGAATCTGCCCTTTGCCTGTGTCTTCAGAATCTGGTTGAAACCATTGGTTTCAACGCCCGGGGAAATGTTGGAGATAAAACCTTCTTGCAAGCTTCCTAAATTATATGAAAAAATATGACACTTCTATTTGTCACTTGTCTTCACTTGTTTTCTGTAAAATATATTGTTCACACCGAAAATTATTAAAAAAACTAATTTGCATTGAGCATCCAGTCATTGATTTTCATTCAGAATACCCATAATTCTCGCACAGAATTTATTTTCCTAAAATAAAAGTAGCCTATGTTACTCCTTATTACATCAGCTACCAGCCAAAAAAGTCCCGTCTAAATCGGTCCTGCCATTTCAGACATTAGCCCGGATAAACAGACAGACAGACAGACAAAAATTGTAAAAAATGTTATTTTGGTGTATGTACCGTATATATATATTTATATGCATGTAGTAAAAAGCAGTTATTTCAATATTACAAACAGACACTCCAATTTTATTTATATGTAGGTATAGATGTCTTCAGTGATATAGGCTCATAATAAACTAGTGCGCCTCACCATCAACGGTTGCATTACTACTCACCATCAGGTGGGATCGCAGTCAAGCACTAGTTAATATTATAAAAAAAATACTCCTGCATCGTGAGTGCTTTCAAAAACATGTACTAGACACCCAGAACTGGAACAAATATCTCTAGACCATACAAATATTTGTTCCAAACGGGAATGGATCCCACGACACTTTTTGCAGTAGTCTGTCGTTCAATCAATGCGCTAATAGTGCCATTTTTAACTAATCTGAGATTAAGGGTTGAACATTAAATTTTAAAACATAGTGGTGATTCAATCAAAATGAAAGAGATACAATGTTGATTTATAAATGTTTAGTGATAAGTGGTGTAAATCAGTTTTTTTTTTTGAAGAGGGAAGTCATCAACTAATTTCTCCCTCTTTGGGTGGAGCGAGAGGGAGTGACAGTTCTTTACTGAGCAAAACCAACCTGTTCTTTTTTCAGCTGCCTTTTGCGTTCAAAAGATTCGGTAACTCTTTCGAGCAACTCCACAGTGCGTGCTTATGGGCCTAAAAAAGTTTGAATAGCTATTCACTCAGATATCTTACGTTTTGAAGGCAAAAGTGGATGGTGTAGCTACAAAACTTTACAACGTGTGACAAGTTTATGACGCTGTGTTTGTGTAAGACACCTACATAATACTTATCTAAAACGATACGCCTATCATTAGGCGACGTTAGGAGCTCCGAACTTTAGGATATTTGAGTTCAAGTTGAGAATTTTCTTCGCGTTTGTGCAAACGAACTCTGAAATACGAGTCGACGTTACAAAGTTCAAGGAAGGCGCAAAACAACTGTTCCGTATAAACAAAATATAAACGAGTTTCAGAATTTAATAGCTCAAAGAATTTCAGCTCTGAAATCTAGAAAATTGTTTCACTAACTTATATCTGAAATGTTTGTGAAGTTGTGAAATTATTTTAAAGTAAATTAATTGATTTCATTCCGATCTAAGAGGTCATTTCTGAATTCTAATTGGGTTCATATTTAAAGTTTATGTTCTGTGTTAAAGGTATTTAAAGAGCCTTGTCGAGTAGATGTCGCTAGGCTATCAGCCTAGTAATTAAGGCCCTCACCTCTTGTGTATGAGGCTGCGGGTTTAAACCCGGGAATGCAGAAATGTAAATTTTTCAATTCATATGTACCTATTTGTCTAAGTTTTACTGGTACATTACTGACACCCTGTGCACAGAAAGTACGTAACGCCATTGGTCCCGGTTGTCATTCGTAGATTTTTCACCGTTCTTAAAGATAGTCATACGCCAGAAAGTCTGACCATTAGTCTATCCCAGGAGTATCGTGTTACCTAGACACTAGTTTGTGGGTTCTGAAAGGAAGCTGCTCTATGTAAAACACGGGTATTTACCCGCATCCAGCTGTACTGGATGTCACTAGTTGGGTAAAATGCTAAGGAGATATTGTAGCAAAAGGTAATTACACGCTTATATTAGCTTCACTTGTATGTTTGTAACCAACGCCTTTGAGCTCGATTTTGACCTGCTTTGGGCGATCAGATTTTCTTCAAACTTTGCACACCCATTCCGTTTTTTTTAGTGAAAAATTAAAATATAGTTTAAAAAAAAAAAACAAAAAAAAAACACGCTTTCGTAGCTTAGCAAACTAAAAAGTGTAAAATAATTTTCAATATAGGTAGAAAATAATAATAGTGAACGAAGAATATTAATATCATTGTGAAAAAAGCGTGGGGCGCTTTGTACCATATTTTTCGTAAATCGAGCACCTCACGCTTTTTACAATGACATTATTATTTTTTGTTCACTATTATTATTTTCTACCTATATTGAAAATTATTTTACACTTTTTAGTTTGCTAAGCTACGAAAGCGTGTTTTTTTAGTTTTTTTTTTAAACTCTATTTTTCTTTAATTAACAACAAAAATGTAACTGTCCTGTCGCAGGTCTACTGGAAGAAATTTCGTTAGAAATAAGCAGGTCCTTTGTACTCTTTTATCCTTATTTGTTCTTTCCGTTTTTAACTGTTTGTGTGTACATTATTAAATAAATAAATAAAAATCTGATCGGCGAATTTATCACATATTTGAATTACGAAAACAATCTTTTCAGCCCAAGATCCGTAGGCTCATGTCTGAATACACAAATAAATAAAACTATCAACAACTACAACCTATAAACAACACCTGGACATTTCAACGTCAGATTTAATGACACCGACCATAAATATCACTTAAAAAAATTACTACCCTGTAAACACATCGCCGGGACTATTAACTAAACCTATCATTAAACTAGTAGCACTTTCCCCCGCGGTATAAAAATTTCAGTTCTTAATAAATGTACAAAGTGTATTGGATAGCGAGTGCATTATCCGTGGCATGTCTGATAGCAGCTTTTGAAGGAAATAGCGCGCCTATGGAGAAGGCCAGTATTTCCGTTCGGGAGGGGAGGGGAGGTGGTGGAGTGGAGGCAGGGTAGTCGGCCATTGCCGCTAATCGAGCCAGCGGTAAAACGAAGTATCTGATTTCTTTGAATTTTATGTTGGTCGATGTAATCATTTACAACGTTCTGCTTTTGCACTCCGCCAATGGGGTTTCTGTTAACGTTAGAAATTAATTTTGATTGATATTTTAATTTTCAATTTGGCAGTTAAACGTTACTGTTTGATATAAATTTGTTGTTAAAATTTTATGGGTTGTGGTGTTTATTTACTGGTTTGTAACACGCACTATTTACACGGAAGTAATTGGGATTTGCATGATAAATTTCCTCAATCGACTTTGTTATAGCCATATAAAAGTTCTATGCTGACAGGAATTATTTATATAAACCAAAAAACTCACTTAAGTATCTAAACACCCTATTAAACCCCACCTAGACCTAAATAAAATTCAATACCAATTTAAATTAGTAATTAACCAACACTAAGGTAGCGGGGCTACTCTGTGTGTGTAATGGCCTGTAGCCTGTAGCCTCGCCGCGATGAAGGCATCCATCAAATGGCGTGAACCGTAGAAAGCTACCGTCGGCCACTTATCAGATTCAGCCCTATTTGCTCGCCTACTTATAAGTAATTTCCGCAAATCGATTTGTTTTCTGAATAGGTCGATAGAAACGAGGTTTGATTGTGGGTGGGCTGTTCCGATAGGCAGACCTGGAGGTTAATAGGTTTGTATCTTCAGGGACGTTCGAAGCAATTTTGAATTTATACTCAATTTAGGTCGTCTTCCCCAATTGAATTGGACCATAACTCTATTGAATTCAAGCTTAGTCGTTGCCGTTGAAAGTGTTAAATCAAAACTTGAATTCATGTTCTGTAAAAATGTATATTTCAAAAAAAGAAAACCCGCCCCTCACACGATTGAGTCGATTAAGCTGTCGATTTGCGGGAAAATGCGGACACGCCATCATAAAACGTAACGTTTTGTCGAGCGTTTGCGCGATGCCTAACGGTAAAGCAATAATTATATACTGTAGTAGTATTATTTTACCGTTAACTATATAATTTATTATTGCCCGAGGGTGATAGTTACTGTGATATTGCTTCTGTTATATAAATAATTTCAGCATATTAATTTACGCAGTCATGGATTTTATAAACAAGAAATACGAGAGTCCTGTTCAAAATCGAGAACCTCACAAAAAAGCGCTATCCAACCAAATATTTACACAAAATAGGTACTCGAGAATTCAAGGGTTGAAGTACAAAATCCGTGCTCATTAAAAACTTTTCAACGCTTAATGAAAATCTTATTGAACCGGCTACGAGTGCATCGGGCCTCCCCTCTCTCCTCGTCGACGGGGAGAACCGCCTGAAATGGCCCGGCTAAGTGTATTACAGTCGGATCGCTGCCTTTCATTCGACACATCAAAGAAGATCCCGTTCGTTCGCAACTAAATCGAATCAGCAGAGCTTTGTTTCTAGACTCCAGTAGGTAAATTTGCAAAGGGATGGACCCGATATTGAGAGATTACTGCCTTTCAAGTAGATCTAGGCCGTTTGATTTCTAAAGCAGTTACGCAGAACAGGTGTATTAGGATTATTCCTATCGTCGAAATAGTTCGTGAATAGTTCACAGGTTTACTGGGCTTATTTAATCCAAAAGGGATAAAGAAAAAGGAAAAAAATTTTGAACAAAATAAAAGCAATTTACATCATAAATGTACGAAGTTTAGCACGGTCTAAATGTTCTCAAAATAATATTATAAGAATTCACAAAATGCCGAATAAAATTCGAGTTTTGAAACGTCAAGAGAGCGGGTCACAAATTACATTTTACAACAGGCGAGCAGTAAAATAGAGCTGCGAACTTAATATAGAAGTTCAATAATAGTTACATTTAATATTTCTTGAATGACTCCCATTTGACCCGTTTCTTACAACTGGAACAAACTCACTCGCTTTGAAAATAAAACCTATGGAAGTTATGGAGTTAAAATTTCGAGTAGGGATCGGTCTGTGGGACCGGTGGTGGCGGGTGGAGTAGTACGGCAGGCAATAAAGCAGGCAGGGTTAATTTCAGTCGCGTTGGCATCCGCACTGGCGTTAAAAACTAAACCAATATACTTCTTAAAATTACGCCCGCGCCGCCGCCGCCGGGTTACGTAAGCGCACGTGACCGGCACATTTTGGCAAGCCCCGCCGACGGGTTAAGATGTACATTGACACGGATTTTTAAACTTGTACTCTAGGTTCAGTTTGGCAGTACGTAGTCCCCAGCGACCTGTCCTCGACGTCCATAAATTGTTGAGCTTCAACATTTTTGTAACAAATTTTATCAAAGCTCACTTTTCAAATCTTTTGAGGTCGAAACATGCCTTTGGGAAAAGCCGAACATTTTCTAATATCTCTTTATGTTGTCTTATAAAACTTTACATTCGAATAGGATGCCAATTACATGAAGAAGCATTGAAATAGTTCCACTACATTTAGATTCCGCGCTTCCGAAGCCACTGTTTTAATTTTCCGCTACGAGCAGGACGCATAAATGCATAGTAATCAAATCTAGTTAGATAACACTAAAAATATCCCATCAATTAAACCGAATCTAATACTTCCGCTCCAAAAGTCCAGTTCAAACGCGTTTCCCATTCGATCCGAAATTGTTTTCGCAATCGGCGCGGGGCTGGCGAGTTTCCCAGTCGCTACGTGTCTGGCCTGCAGATGGACGGGGAACGCAACCGACGGCCCGATCCTGCGGAACTCTGCGGAAGCGGTCCCTTGCCAACTTGTCGTTATAACATCTCGTCCACATTACAATGTATTTAATTCCCATTGTTGGGAATCAATTGGGGGTTTTCATATTCGTGCGTTTTATTGAGTGAAACTGACATGCAAGTTTGGATCAAACGTTTTCTACGTGTGCACTGGGTATAGGACTACTTACATCTCATTTTTAGAGGCTAGACTTAAATAGAGGAATCTAAAAATGAGGTGGAATATAAATAAGCGACGTTTGCTTTCCACAATCTTGCGTCGTCTGTTGTGTAATTTTTAGATAAACAGCGGATTCGAGAGTCGGATTTAGCGATTAAATGCAACGGGGAGGTTATTCTCGGCAGTTCAAAATAGCCAGACAGCTGGGTTGAACTGTCCGGGAATAAACATCTATTATTATTTTGTCTTCACTATAAACCTGGTTCTTTTACAATTATACTTGGAGGAATATATATAGTGGGATCTAAATACTTGGGAGTCGGTAAATATCGCTCAGGGTGGTGATATGTGCGAATGATAATATCTCAAAGCGAGTGCAAATGCTAAGCTCTACAAAAAGGTTAAGAAACGTCTAATTTTAGCTTACTTTTGTCTTTTTCAAACTCCTAGAATCTACCTGAAACGGAATTCAAAACATCGGTATTATAAACTAGTAATTAAAATGTTATGGAGAACAGATGTCATGTTTTATTTATTCTCAGCTGGAAAAATGTACTGTTACTATTCTGTAATTAATGATACACACAGATACACGTATTTTGTTGTATCGATTTCTGTGTTCTGGAAAATAGGAAGAGTCGTCTATTCTGTGAGCGATTGTTGTGAACAAACTCTCATAGTGTGAGCCAATCAAAATGGAGAATGTAACATGCAAGAATACAATCTGATAGAATGTGTTTGTTTTAAATTAATGAGGTGCAATCGAACACTGTTTTGAAATTATATACTTAAATATATGCCCGATGCAGGCAATTTGCTCCAGTCTCAAATTGCTGAAGCGACATCTTTGGCGCCACGTAGAAACTAAACTACGAAATCCTGCATCACGTAATTAGAGTTCTCTATGTGATTTGAACACATGCCACTCAAAATCATCTATCGGGTAGTTGTCCGTATCAGACATAACAGTCGTCTGGTCGGAGGATACTACCTTTTCCACAAAGGTTTATAGGTTCCACATATCTCTAAATCAACACTAATATTATAACGAGATAAAGTTTTTTTTTGTTTTGATGTTTTTGTTTGTTTGTAGGTAGTCTCTGGAAGTACTGGTCAGATTGCTAAAATTTTTTCACCGATAGAAAGCTGCTTTATTCTTGAGTGATATAGGCTATATTTTATGTACGCGGGCAAAGCCGTGGGCAACAGCTAGTCATAGCATAACACTATTTCATTCTTCTTCTTCTTCTTCTTCTTCTTCTTCTTCCTGCCCTTGTCCCATTTTATTTGGGGTCGGCGCAACACGTTTTTTTCTTCCATTCTGTCCTGTCACTCGTCACGCTATCACTAACTCCCTTTTCTTTCATATCACTTCTTACACAATCCATCCATCTTTTCTTTGGCCTCCCTCTCCCTCTCCATCCATCCACATGTAAATTCATAACTCTTTTAGCAACATGCTTTTCATCTCTCCTCTTTACATGACCATACCAAGACAAACGATTTCCTTTCAACCTTTCAGTCACTGGCGCCACTTTCAAACTTCCCCTAATATACTCATTTCTCACTTTATCCTTTCTCGTCACACCACACATCCATCTTAACATTCTCATCTCCGCTACATGCAATCTTTTTTCATCCGTCTTTTTCACAGCCCAACATTCTGATCCATACAGTATGACAGGCCTTATCACGGACTTGTAGATTTTACCCTTCAACTTGAGGGGCATCCATGGGTCACAAGTTGTTCCCGTGACCTGTCGCCATTTCATCCATCCTGCGTTGATCCGATGTGTTACGTCCCGGTCCACCTCACCATCCCCTTGGACGAGGGACCCGAGGTACCGAAAGTCGGAACAGATCGGTATGGGCGTTCCGGCGAGAGCTAAGGGCACTAGATTGGAGAGACCGCCGAAATCGCAGAACAAGTACTCCGTTTTGGTTCTACTCAATTTCAGGCCAACACTCTCCAATCTGTGCCACCACACCTCCAATCTGTTCTGGACCTCTAAGCCACTCTCGGCAACCAGCACAATGTCATCTTTATTTTTTTTGGGATTGGATGCCGATTTTCCAAGACCGTCAGAAGTGGAGAATATTGGAAGAGGCCTACGTCCAAAATTGGATATAAAGAAGCTGTTATAGATAGGTAGATAGATGACACAATTCTCGTGTACTTTGTGTTCAGACGAGAAATAATCAGTATTATTATCGAATTTAAAGCTTTATGGTAAACAAAGTAAGTAGCTATCCATCCACTAGCTTCCATGAACTAGTTTAAACCCATTTTCCAGGATTGATATCTTGATTGCGACCTGCGTGGGAACTAACAGCTGCTTCTGATGTACTTTACGTTTCTTTCAGTTGTAAACCTGCATAGAAACTTTACCATTGTAGATTTACAATGTTACTGTTTTCTTTTTATTCCACAACTATCATACAACGTCGTCTAGCCCCAAGCTAAGCAGAGCTTGTGTTATGAGTACTAGACAACTGATTACATATTATAGACAAATAGAAGAAGAAGAAATAAGTAAAAAAAGACATTGAAAGTTAAAGAAGATATTTTTAAAAGAAATTATGATTTGATTAATTTAAAGAAAATAGGTGATTCCCTTCCTTTATTTGATGACATAAATATGTTGTGATATTATAACAAATTATTTTTCTCGATATATTTATATCATCAAATAAAGTTTAAGTTAAGTTTAGTCATTTGGTCAATGAGACCGAAAGGTTCTAGACTGGCGACCGCGCACCGGAAAACAGCGTTGGAAGGCCTCCTACAAGGTGGACCGATGACCTGGTGAGAGTCGCGGGAAAGCGGTGAATGTGAGAAGCACATTCGTTGGGGCGACACTTAGGGGAGTCCTATATCCAGCTGCGGACGTCCTTCGGCTGAAATGATGATGAAAATGATGAACTATTTAGGCAACCCTATGTGGAAGCAATCATCATGTTTGCTTCCACATAGGGTTGTGACAATATCCGAAAGAGATACCGTAGCCGAATGTAAAAACGTGACTACAAAGTTGCTATACAATAAATACCTTAACGTCGACCAAATTAAACAGAAGCCGACAGAGAGTCGAAACCTAACATTCTAAAACAGCCTTAGAACGCGAACAGACTCGTGTAAGCGGCACAGCACTAATCGCGAGCACCGCATGCATAAACATGAGGGTTTTAAGACATGACTCGTCTTAACAATTCGGTTATCTATGCACTCTGTGCAGTTTGCGAGTTGCCCTATTATTTTCGAGCTGACGCCGTCACGTCTAAATTCAGAGTGAACTAGCAAGCGTTGATGTTAAATAATTTCCTGTTTATTTGACGGCTGCTTTCGTAGCGGGATTCAGAGCTAAACTTGTTAGGAAGGTTTCCAACTGAGGTTTGGTTAGGCGACAATTTTTCTTTAGTAGTGCGGGGTCGGGGAGTAGTATGTCCTAGAACCAAAAATTCGAAGACATGTGACATTCATTAACCCGTACTGTGCCCGCGTGGTGGATTACGGCCCATTCTCTCTTCTAGAGACGAGGTCTGAGTCCCAGCAGTGGGGACATTAAATTTATTAATTATATTAATGCAGGGTCAGGTCAAATCTTTGTCCTCTTCTGTTCCCATTATTTGGGGTCGGATTTCCTCATAAACCAGCGCCAGGATATTCTATCCTGGGTTGTCGGTTCTGGCAGATGGACTAACTTGAGGTTTCTTTCGATTCTAGACTGCCAAGCCAGTGGTGGGCGACCTCTAGCTATCTTTTCTTCCGGTAGGTTTAGTGCTAACCAAAAAGCCACAGGTTTGTTCCTTGCGCTCTACCAAATAAATTATTTTTCATTCTTTCTTTCTTTTTCTTCCAAAATAGTTAAAGCAATTTATACACTGTGGACCTCGCAGGCAGCATAATAAACGGATTTAATTTAACCATTCCAAACACTATTAAAACCATTAAATAAACATTGCGATGCACACGAAGAGCAAATCGACGTTGCAATGTTAGCCTCCGCCTCGCACCTCCACTGCCACTGATCTAAAAGAAAACAACAATGTTCTACACGAATTCGATAAAAACAAGCCGTAAATTACTTGTTTTTTTACTACTACGGTTTATTCCAGTCAATTAACTTTTACAAGCGCATCTTTTTTGTGCGGTGCTACGCCGTAGCTCCGTAGCACCGTAGCTCGTAGCGCCGTAGCATCTTTGTAGGTCGGCTACCGGTAACAATGTTTTTCTAAACACAATTCGGTTACCACTTTGTGATCATTTTTAGTGCCTACCAAAGCTGTATATTTTATTTCTGTGTGTGTTTTTTTTTGTATTTACTCTGCTCGGTGTTTATGTATTTCCTTTAATGTTTAGGAGTACATATGAAGCTGGTTTACTTAAACCTTTTATTGGCTTAATATAAATTTTTATACGCCTTAGGCTGACTGTGAAGTAATTTATTGTATTTTTTTTGTGCTATAATATATGGCTGAGTGTTAAAAACTAATTAAGTAATTTTTTTTTTAACTTTTCCCCACACTGCGGTGCGTTCACAAATATGCAAACTCACATCCACAAGACATCCAGACAACTATCTACAGTCCATAAAAATTTTTGTTCCGAGTGGGAATCGAACCCGCAACACGTAGCGCAGGAGCCAATCGCTTAACCACTCAGCCAAGCGTGCGGCGTATACAGAAGATATTTTAATCTCTCATTATCACGTACACAAAAGTACTTTACCACCCAATACAATCAAGAGAAACAAATTTTCCGACACGACAACGAAGCTTAAAAAAAAAAAACAAAGCAACAACAAAACGCCAAGCGAAAAAAAAATTAAAGAATAAATAAAAACCCGTTCGCACTGTACGCGACGTTCGCGCGAAATATCGTCGCGAGGGAAAGACAATAAAAAAAAAATGAACAGCGGAAAGTAACTGCACACAGATGGCGCCACCGCGGATATATATTAAGTAAATTTAAAAAACGTATTCTCGAACGCGGGCAGGCAATGGCGCGTGGGAAATTTAGTATTGCGCTCTTTGAGATCTGTTGCCGAAAGGCGTGAGGGGAATCGAAATAGTCCATGTTGCTTTACAACGGAGCAGCCTTGGTTTATTCTTGTACTAGTGACACTAAGCTGAGATTTTTGGACATAAACAAACCTACCAATGTAGTAGATCTATTTTTTACATCTTTATTTTATCTACACTAATATTACAAAGAGGTACAGTTTGATTCTCTGTTTGTAGGAGGTAATATCTGAAAGTACTAGTCCGATTGCAAAATTTTTTTCTCGGAAAGTAAGCTGCTTTATTCCTGAGTGACATAGGCTAAGCTGCGAGCAAATGCTAGTTATATTCTTGTACACTAACAGCCTTAAATCTTTTCGTTCAGTCCATCCAAAGGTTGTCTGTAAGATTGCCCTGTGCAGTAAAGTTTATATTATAATATCTATTTATATAACACCCGAAGCCTACCATACCTCACCTACCTACCTACCGATTAGGTACATCAACTTTTTTGTGTTTTCTGAATCCCAATATTGATATTTCCATCCTACATTAGTCAAAAGTTAGTGAGTGTGTACGTTTGTTACTCCTTCACGCTGAAACTACTGAAGGGATTTGGATAAAATTTGGCACATAGGTAGACCATGTCCTGGAGTAGCATGTAGGATACTTTTTATCCCCGGAGTATGTTCCCTTAGGTCAATTTTCTAATCTCACGCAGGTGAAACTACTGGCAATAGTTAGTACGTAAATATAAGGCAAAAAATAAATCACATGTTGAAGTCGAGCCGTATATTTTTAGCGAGGATAATCGTAGTCTTCTGTATTTCTTTACAGCAGAGCGTCCTTGGTTTACGATGACACTGAGCCGAGATTTTAAAGGACGAACATCCTATTACCATACGCATATTCAGCTACTCTTAGAGAAATAAGGATACACCAAAAAAAAACTCTTTAATCCTCAAATTTGTGCCTCGAAAAACATTTTCCTTATTTGTTACTCAATTTAATAACATGTTTCCCTTAGAATTAAATTTCTAAAACCAATTTTGCAACAACATCAAAAGACTGTACCTAAGGAAATCAAAACAGAAAACAAGTTTGAATTTTAACTAGTGGAAATTTTCCGATTGAAATCGATCCCTATAGGTTGGTTGGGAATGTTATCGAAAATTGAATTCTCTGTTTAAGCACCAATTATGGCAGCCCGGTAGCTTGGCCGGCGTCGGATAGCGAAACTCAACTCAATCGTAATTATTTCCCTCTCGGAAGAAAACTTGAAGCGCGCGTTAATTGTGGCCAAGGTAGACGACGCTTTACACTAGACGATACGATTTTGAAACGTCAGCGATACGATTCTATAATGAGATCAAGAGATTTTATGATTACCTCCAACATTTAAATATTGAAAATGTAATTTTAGCATGACAACACCAGCACTACTGTCAAGTGTCAACTGTCAAATAACTTGTAAGTGTCAAATTAAACGATACCAATAAAAAAAGTGCCTCTGGTGTGTTTCCTTCTTCGAAAAGGTCTTCATTTAAACATCCCTTTCTGCTACATCGTCAACCACTGTCTGCAACTGTTCAGCACTATTATGAGTTTTTGGAGGTAGGCGGAACAGAGAGTAAAGTGCCACATGCCTCCATTGAAAAGGGAGGATCCTCCGACCAGACAGGTGTTCTGGTCTGGTGGGCGACTGCCCGATAGATGATTTCGGGCTGTCGTATATGTTCAAATCGCGCGGAGAACTTTGATTGCGCGATGCAGGATTTCGTATTTTCTTCGTAGTTCTTATGTGGTGCCATAGATGTCGCTACAAGTTCGTACTGGATTGCTAGTGTGTTTGTGTGTGTGTAGTGTTGACCATAAGCTGTATCATTGTCTTGTTTACCCGTTTGTCCACAACTATTGCGTCGGCCCCTATTTTTTACTTGAAACAAAAGTAAATTAATACCGACCGCGTGTGCAAATGAGACAACAATATCGGTAATAGTGACTAATCCGAATTAATAAGTGGTTTAAATAGACACAATTGTTTGTTTTTGTGTTTGTCGGAGATCATTTCTGAATGTACGTATCTGATTGTGAAAATCCTTTGATTAACTTTCTATTTTGGAAACCATCACGATAGCGAAAACCCCGTTATACGAGATGATAGCAAAAAAAAAATGTTATATTCATTTTTTTTCATTTATTGGTATATTTTTTTCAATTTATTTACAGCTGTGTTGTAGTTTAGCTGGTTTAGATTTCGATTCATAATAATTGCCGTTAGCCATAGCCTAAATATCCGGTTTATATACTATGGTTTAATCAGAATATTCAGTTATTTTTCTGGCTTTCTGAATATCAATGTATTATCACTTAACTAACAAACGATAAACAAAACTTGGAATTTGTTTTTCGTTTGTTAGTTAAAAACGCTCAATCACATATTGAAGTAGCAAAGTTTGTTTATTTTGTCATCCGGACATTGGAATATTTCGATTTAATTAATAAAATTACGTTTTGGGCGGAACAAACAACGTTTCGTAGTTTGTTAGTTGTGATTTTATTTAAAAACAAAGTGCAGTGTAGTATCTAACCAAATTAAAAACATATACGTATATAGCCGTACGTTTTCAATTCGTAACTTGATAAATTAATGGGTCTACAGAACACCGACTGAATTTTATTCAATGGGAAAAGTTATTATGTTTGACCTTTAAAATACAAACGTAACTTTCAAGGTATTAATTAAGAGGAGTAGGGAAATTATAATGGACTTAAAAACAATTTTAGGAAATAAATCTCGCAAAATACCTTCTGTAGGTACCTACTATTTTATTGCAGGACAAGAAGTCCCCTTCCTTCTTTCCTCACAATTCGACATTACCCAATGCTGAGCATATGCATTTCTCTTCTTGTATCAATCTCCATGTTTCTAATCCCATTCTTATTCAGGTTGTACCCACAATGGTAATAATGTCATCTACCTATCTCACCGCTGGTCGACTAACAATTCTGCTTCTAATCCTTGGACGCCACTCGGTCAGCTTCCGACTCCACCTTTCACCACCGCGCTTTGCCAGGTGTCCTACCTATCTCCATTTTAATTTTTTAATTTTTAGCAATAGCGGACGACTTTTGGTTAAATAAAGTTGTCAAAAAATTAAAGGGCTCGTTTTGACATTTGTATTTTGACTACCTAGCGGCTTGCCCGGTGTAGTGTAACTACTACTAAAATAGCTACTACTACACCGGACCTATAATTTATTATTTTATTGTTTCTTTCAGTTTCGTTCCATTCTAGGGTTTTTCTTAAATGTCAAAACTAAGGAATGGAATTCCCTGCCGGAGTCTGTGTTTCCTGATAGCTATAACCTAGGGGTCTTTAAGTCAAGAGTGAATAGATTGCTTCTAGGCAAGCGTGCTCTATCGTCGTCCACATCATCGCTTACCATCAGGTGAGATTGTGGTCAAACGCGAGCCTATATATTATAAAAAAAAAACGGGCTTATTATTTTTAACGAGTTTAATTATGATAACTACTGTTCATAATGGTAAATACTTTTTCATAAATTTTGTCAAATTTACATAGTTTACAAAAATAAATGTATCATTTTTTGTCTTTCGTCCCTCGTCGCGTGTAAATCGTCCTTCCCATGGACAGGCAGGAGGTGAGACTGTGTGACGTCATTAGCAATCTGCCACGTCGCTGTGCCTGCGGCAAATTGGAGCAATTATAATGTACAGTTTGTTTTGTTACAAACCATCGCGCTGGAAACAAGGCGTAATTTGATGGTGACGACTAGCTTATTTTAAACGGTATTCTATTTAAACGATCTCAAGCGTTTTTTCGTTTTTAATAAGCGACTTGTTCGAGAGTTTTTATATTGTTCTTGTCTGAGGGCTGTCTTGTTTTCCTGTGATCAGGGGACTTGCAGGCGATTGTTAACTAATTGCAGTTGTTTTGGGAATATTGAGTGTCGTATGGTACAGTTCAAACGTTTTTCTTGCAACAATTGTATAATAAAGTTAATTCATGAAATGTAGTGAATAGTTATAAACTCGTTAAAAAATAAAAGACTTTCATTTTTAATTTAAGTAACATGACTTGACTTTTCAATTCTTAAGAATGTAATTTGTAACGAAACTGAAAGAAACAATAAAAATAGACGTGTGGCACTCGGGGACTGCCGCGGTAAAGCTATTGCATAGCATTTTTATCAACTTATGCAATTATAATTATTTTATTTATGCAAATTTTTTTTTCTTTGATATTAATTGAAGTTACACTTTTACACATTGAATTAAATTTTGATTAATTGTTCACTCATTTGTTTTCTTATCGGTCACCACGCTCAAAAAACAAATGAGTGGGGGGTGTTAGGTTATTTTCGTTACGGAATTTCTGGATTCGGTCTCCACGCTCAAGGCCCGCGATAGAAGCTATGCAATAGCTTAAAAGTAATTAGTGGTCCAGTGTAGTAGTAGCTATTTTAGTAGTAGCTACACTACCCTAGACAAGCCTCTAGGTAGTCAAAATACAAAGTTTCAAACGGGTGTTTTGTTTTTTGTCAAATTTGAGGCAAGAACCAGATAAAATAAGAAAATGAGAATACATTAATTGACCCTCCTACATTTATTGAAGTTCCTAATTTAAAAAAAAAAAAACGAAAAAAAAAGAAGTTTTGAGTTGACATCTATAGCGATCTTCTACATTTTCTAGTGATGTGAAACACCGAAATATTAGGAAAAAGTCAATGTACTTTCATCTCAATTTATTTGGCACCTCGTCTATACAGATTGCATGTGCCTTTCCGTAGTTTCCGACTTCCTCTGAAAAATCTAACAACGTAAAAACAACATGAAAAATAATGACGACACCGAGCATATAGACCTATTCATAAAAATTGCATCCAAATGTCCACCCTTCGGATCGAAGTTAATAAGACACGCGATAGTAGCAACAAACAGGCATAATCTAGGGATACAGAGATTGCTCGGAGCGGGCAGGGTTGCCCAGTAATGCCCAGGGACGGGTTGCCCAAAGCCAGTTAATTAGCAGGAAACTTTGCAGTCATCGGCCGTCCGGCTTCGGGAAAAGGAACCTATTTCGAAGTACGGACGATTGTCTAGCCAGCCTTTGTAATGAGCGGATTAAGGACTATATGCACGGTGGAGTTAATGGACGGGTAGGCAGATATTTTTATGTGAAAATGAACAAGGATTGAAAATGTTTTTTTTTTTTAATTCTAGCTTTTGCTCGCGGCTTCGCCTGCGTACATAAAAACGTTTTATGTCACGTTCCACGGGAACGGGATAAAAAGTATCCTATGTCCCCCCAATTTAAAGCCCAATCGGTTCAGCCGTTCTCGAGTTATAAATGGTGTAACTAACACGACTTTTTTATATTTATATAGATAAGTTTTTTCTACCTAGTTGCCGCTTTAAAGGACGGATGTGGGATAAAAATGTACATATAATTAGTATTATAAAACCAAAAGTTTGTGCGTTTGTATGTTTGTTACTTCTTCATGCTTCATCGACTAAAAAGACTTCGATGTAACTTGGTATACGGTTTATTTTTTAGTTTAACGCGGGAAATCATCCAATGAATTCTCCGACTCTAGGGTGGAGCGAGAGGAGGCGCAGTGGTCGATAAATGTCGCCGTCGTCTCCGAGCCGTACTACGTCCACCCCCGTGGAGACTGGGTTCAGGACCTAGACGGCTCGGTGACGTTAATCTCGTCGGCCGCCGCCGGTACCCCGCCCCTCGAGGCTGTTGCGAGGGGACGGGGCTGCGTGGCAGCACGGTTCGGGGACATTGCAGTGGTAGGCGTCTACCTGTCCCCGAGCAGATCTCTCGACGAACTCCAGGTCTCCCTTATGGAGCTAAATGTCGTCGTCGCTGGGTTCGGTACCCTCCCCGTGGTCGTTTGCGGGGACTTCAACGCCTGGAATACGGCTTGGGGTTCCCGGTACACAAACCCACGGGGTCAGATGGTGGAGGACTGGGCTTTGGAGCTGGGCCTGATCGTCCTGAACCGGGGTTCTGTCCCCACGTTGGCGCGGATGCGGGGTGAATCAGTGGTGGACATCTCGTTCGCCAGCCCCGCTCTGTTGCCGCGTGTCGTCGACTGGCGCGTTATGGAGGAGGTGGAGACGTACTCCGACCACCGGTACATCCGGTTGGACGTGTCCGCCGAAACCTCGGCCGCGCCGGTCCGACAGAGCCCTTGCGGTCCGCGGTGGGCGCTTAAGCAGATGGACCGGGAGGTTCTCCTGGAAGCCGCGACGGTACAGGCCTGGGTGCAAGCACCGGACAGGCCTGTCGACATAGACGTCGAGGCGGAGTGGTTCCGGGAGGCCATGTCGCAAATCTGCGACGCGGCAATGCCCCGAGTCCGTCCAGGGCGAGCTAAGCGCCAGGTGTGCTGGTGGTCGCCGGAGATTGCTGCACTGCGCAACGCATGCAGTCACGCGCGGCGCCGGTACGCCAGACACTGCAGGCGCCGCATCCGCCCGGCGGATGCGGAGGCCAGAGAGGCGGAGCTGTATGAGGGATACAGAGCGGCAAAACGCACCCTCCGAACGGAGATCAAGCGGGCCAAACTGGAGGCCCGCAACGTGTGGCTGGGGTCTCTGAACGTGGACCCATGGGGGCGCCCGTACAAATTGGTACGGGAAAAGCTCCGTCCCTGGGCTCCCCCACTGACTCAGAGTCTCCGGCCCCAGATCGTAGAGGGTGCGGTGAACGCTCTGTTCCCTGCGCGGGGGGAACACTCCCCCCCGCCCATGGCTCCGCCTCCACTGCCAGCGGTGTCTGACGCGGACCGCAACAGCGACGATGACGACAATGCTCCAGAGGTGACCGAGGTAGAGTTGAGAGTGGCGGTGCGAAGGCTGAGTGCCAAAAACACCGCCCCAGGACCCGACGGCTTGCCTGGAAAGGCCTGGGTCCTGGCCATGGAGGCTCTCGGGCCTCGACTGAGAGGGCTCTTCAGCGCATGCATGGAGAGGGGCCAGTTCCCACTTTGCTGGAAGACGGGGAAACTGGTCCTCATAGCGAAGCCAGGGCGCCCTGCGGACTCTCCGTCCGCGTACCGGCCCATTGTGCTGCTCGACGAGGTGGGCAAGCTCTTTGAGAGAGTCATTGCAAACCGCCTCGTCGGGCGCCTAACATGAGTGGGGCCGGACCTTTCGGACGGACAGTTCGGCTTTCGCAGGATGCGCTCTACAGTGGACGCCATCATGCGCGTGCGAGCCCTCACGACGGGGGATGCGGTGTCCCGGGGCAGGTGTGTCGTGGCAGTGTCCTTGGACATTGCCAACGCGTTCAACTCCCTGCCCTGGAGTACGATCCGGAGGGCACTCCGGTACCACCGGGTGCCCGAGTACCTCTGTCGAGTGGTCGAGGCCTATCTGTCGGAGAGACTTATAGTCTACCCCGGTCACCAGGGAGACTGGAAACGTCGAGAGATGTCGTGCGGTGTTCCGCAGGGGTCGGTACTAGGGCCACCCTTGTGGAACATCGGGTACGACTACGTGCTGCGCGGCGACTTCCCTGACGGGGTCAGCGTGGTTTGCTACGCAGACGACACGCTGGTCCTAGCGCGGGGAGAGTCGTACCAGGCGGCGGTCGCTCTAGCGACACGCGGGGTTGCGATGGTCGTTGATCGGATCCAGGAGTTGGGACTCAAGGTGGCGCTTCACAAATCCGAGGCGATGTGTTTTCACGGTCGCCGGTCTCGGAACGCGCCGCCATTGAGTTCCCAACTAACGGTAGGAGGAGTTCACATCGGTGTCGGGTCGACGATGAAGTACCTGGGACTCGTCCTCGACAGCCGGTGGAATTTCGTGGAGCATTTCCGACGTCTGGCTCCCAAACTCAGCCGGGCTGGGGCTGCGCTCAAGCGGCTCCTGCCCAACCTTGGGGGTCCAGACGCCTCCTGCCGGAGGCTCTACGCGGGGATCGTTCGGTCCATGGCCCTCTACGGGGCGCCGGTGTGGGCGCCGTCGCTGAAAAAGCAACCGGCGGCCATACTGAACGCCTGCCAGAGGGTCATGGCGATAAGGATGGTGCGGGGATACTGCACGGTCTCCCGCGAAGCGGCGAGCCTTCTGGCTGGCCTACCACCGTGGGATCTGGAGGCAACAGTCCTTGCACACATGCACGATATGCGCGTGGAGATGCAACGCCGGGGTGAAAGTCCGCTGCCGCGACAGGTCACGGCATGGCGGACAGAGCTCCGGCGGGATCTCATGGTGAAATGGCGTCAACGACTATCGCAACCCAGTGCTGGGCACGCCACAATCATGGCGGTAAGTCCCCTCTTTGAGGCGTGGCTGGAAAGGCCTCACGGCGTCCTTACCTTCCGCATGACGCAGGTCCTCACCGGACATGGTTCGTTCGGGAGTTTCCTGCACCGGATTCATGCGGAAGTGACGCCCGGGTGTCGCCACTGTGCGGAACGCCCGGAGGACACGGTGGAGCACACAGTCGAGGTGTGCCCTGCTTGGGCGGAGCATCGCCGTGCCCTCGTGGGGGCGATCGGCGGCGGAGACCTCTCGCGCCGGGCCTTGGTTGAGGCCATGGTCCGGAGCGAGGAGGAGTGGCAGGCGGTCGCCGACTTCTGCGAAGCAGTAATGCTTGCAAAGGAGGAGGCCGAACGCATCAGGCAACGGCGTTATCGCCGCCGCCGTCGCCGGGATTCTGATCCCGATTTCCGGCCAACGTAGACGCGGGCTTGCGGACAGTGAGCAATGGGTAGCTCGCTGTCCGGCCGTCCGGTAACCGTCCGGACCAAGCCCAAGTCGTCGACGGCGCGCACTGTTCCCGCGCGCCTCAAGGAGTTGTCAGCAACAGCAGGGACCCAGCCGGGTCGAAGCCTACTGGGGCCAGGGTTATCCGAAAGGGCGCTCGAGCCCCGGTATGAAGGCTAGAAGGAACGGGGTGGGTCTTTTAGTCAGTAAGAGTCTGACACTATCTCCCGCTCCGCCCAAGGGCGGGGGATGTCAATGCATGATTTTTCCCACCATAAAAAAAAAAAAAAAAAAGGGTGGAGCGAGAGGATGTGTTAGATTTTTACTGGTTGAAACCACACCTATGTTCTTTCTTTGCCTAGAGTTCTAGGACGCTGGGTTTCCCTTTCAGAAGCCAACCAATCATGAGTTGGCTTCATCTAGAAGGCTTCGGTCTCTGCTAGGCTCTTACGGTTTCGCTGACATCTCTATGAGGCGTATATGTTCCTTGAGTTATATTTTTACTAGCACGTGGATGAAGCCGTAGGCAATAGCTACTAATATAAAAAAAATACCATTATAAGTAGAACTAAGTGACCTGTAACGTATATAACACAGCATTAAATACAATCGTACTCATCACGAAATTCTTTTCATACTTGAAAGACATGTGTAATGCGTACCTTTACGTTGAGTTGTTCCTACAAACAAAATTAATTTCGTATCCTACGACCGGAATATGTAAAAAAGAGATTTTCCTGTGTATTTATTTAAGAAAAACATAAAAATAATTAGACATTTTTGTGTATTAGCTTTCATGTTTGTTTTTGTATTTCAATTACCTTAACAACGTTCAATGTGGTTAAATGAGGAAGAGGTTTGTTAAAAAGGTTTATTTATATAAATTAAATCTACGAGTACATTTCTCGATTTTTAGAAAACAATATAAATAACGAGTTTACGTAATAGGTACGGTTCTCAGATCAATCATCTTATCTTGATTACGGGTATATGATTGTTCATTTTGGCGGCCATTGTCACATCGGTCTGTTGCACATATTATTGGCTACTAATACATTTTCAATAATATCTTATAAGCACTAGAAATCTCTTATTTTAAATTTTTTCTTTCTATTTGTAGGCCGCGGCAGACTAAGAAGATGGCGGGACGACTTCGATGTCTTCCTTGGGAATTAGAAAGAAGTGGCTCAAAATCGGGAACATTGGAATGAATGCAGGGAGGCTTCTTGATATAATATAATAATATTTATAGGCACGCAGGTGACCACTACCTCATCAGATGGAAAGCGATGATGGGGCACGCTTGCCTGAAAATAACAAATTCACTTTTGACTTTCCTGGACACACAAGTCCTGAAGGTTGAAGCTAAATGAGTTAGAATGACTTTATTTTATTACCAATACAGACTCCACAGGTTAACCACATTTCTTGCTACATTCAATAACTTCCAAACTGTCAATTTTTAACAAAACATGTAATTTAATTCAAGCTAACTTCGTAATGAACACGAAATTCCTCGTAAACTATCCTAGGAGACGTCAATTACTTAAGTTTCAAATTAAACCACTAGTATCGGCCATATTATATTGTTCGTCGACGAAATGGCTCAATCTTTGAACCGGGTAACAAAGCAACGTAATACTCAAGTAGCTTCGTTTACTACCATTCTGATCGTTATTAAAGGAACTATGGAAACTATTGATCGGGGAATTTACGATGGATTGTTTGAAGTCAAAATGTAAGTGCCTCTAGTGGAAGTAAGTGCTAACTTATAACTTAATCTTCATACTTTGTCAGACGGAAACGTCAGTGTCAAGTGTGTGGGAGGCGCGTGTACTGAGGTAGTGAGTAGGTACATAACGTTATAGCATCATCTATACATCATATATACATCGTATAGATGATGTATGATGATCATTTATTTATTTATTTTTATATATTGGCACACCAACAGCATTACTTACATGATTTTATAAAAATAATATTAAAAACAAGGCACGGGTATGAATGCCTATTACAGGTATGCTCAGCTTACACCATGCTAGGTTATACCCATTAATTATTAAAATTTACCACATTGTCATAGTCGGAGGTATGCATATAATCTATAGATACATATAATAAATCTGTAGAAGTTTTTAGTTGTGTGCGCATCACGTAAAATGTACGAAATCAATGTAGATAAGTTTTATACAATAAAATTGCGTGTAACTTGGTATATTACTTAAGCTTTGTTTCATGGCAATCGGATAATATCAAAAGATATACAATAACATTGACTCTGAGGCGGAAACCTAAAAAACCCACTCCTGTTCCTTCGCTGTCTTTCATATTGGGGCCGATTTTTTTATTTTATTTTTTATCTACTGGTGCTTGACTGCGTTCCTACCTGATGGTAATCTTCCTTTCAGAAACAAATCCATGGCCCCAGTAGGCTTCGACCCTGTTGGGCCCCTACGGTTTGACCACTCACAAAATCAGACACAAAAGTCCATAAAATGTTCCACGTGCGCCGAAAATGCGTCGTGAAAATGCTTGCCGAGTGGCCTCTTAAACCTACACCTAGCCAAATAGTCGTAGCCCCCGCTAGGAATAGCCTCGAATAGCCTACAAAACGAACTTGGTCCACATTACTTAATTAATTAAAACAATTCACAGTACTCCCCGTAATAAAGGAAGTTACGTTGCGAAACAAGAGTTTTTTAATTTCCTTAAAAAAACGACGCCACTTTTAGAGATCCGCCATTTGTAAATATTTATATGTTTATAATAGCTATTCTCTTTATTACGTGATTTTTTTAAAATAATGTTTTATAGAACAGATGGTCGATGGGGACGAAAGCTTCCACACCACAAGATGGATCAATGACCTGGTAAGGACGCACAAGACCGAACGTTATGGCGAACCTTGAGAAAGGTCCATGTCTAACAGAGGACATCTTTCAGCTCAAATGATTATGACAACGAATACATACATATTACAAATAAATTAAACCCAGACAAAGATCAAATGATCATCACCCAAACATTTGTCTTGGGTGGGAATCAAACCTGCAACCTCCGGCTTAGCAGTCAAGGTCACTGACCACTAGACTAATAAGCCAGTCATTATTAATATATTAACTTAATAAACTTAAAATATGACAATATAAAAAAGAATTCTTTTATATCTACTCTTATTATTAGATACTGAAGTATTTCATAAGATAGAACTATTAAATATCCTTACATTTGATAAAATCTCTACTACGTCTGTCTGTCTGCTTCCGATAAACTCAAAACTTTTCATCAATAACCTAACCTAACACTCGTGCGAAACTGGGATAGGTCGTTAGTAGAATCTAAAACAAGACTTTAGAGTTTCAATATTCGTTTTTGCATTGCATTTAATAATACAAATAATATACTTATTCGCGTTACATAATTCCTGCTAACAAAATTCTCATACAAACCTTGTTACAAATAAAATCAGAAAAAACAGATCGATTCGCGCTTGCCTTCTTTTTCTAAACAATAAAAACTTTAAGCATTTTACATTTTGTTAGGGCTTTTCGGCGGAAAATGAGACAGGTATATAGTTTTAAACCAGTTGAAAAGAGATAGCATCGAAATGGAAGGCTATAAAAATAAACAGTAACTGGTGAAGCTTACTGTATACGTCAAACAATGTAACATTTTCTTCAGATGATGTTTTTGAAGTCGTTTTGAAATAAAGACACTTTTAATTGAATATCATTATGAAATCACTTTGTTACGTTTAATTTTATGAAATTTAATTATAAATCTTTTGACATTGTCGGCTTTTCTGTACTAAAATATGTACGTATTATACATAAAAAAACTGTCTCATAGATCACTTTTTCTTTTGGTGAAAATCGCATGAACAGCGGTTCAGTTATTTTCGAGTTTATTGCATGTGAACAGACAGACACACGAATCTAAAGAACTTGATTTTATAATAAATGTAAGAATTGTTTAATTTATTTATTTATTTATTTATTTATTTAATTAATTACAACGGTTAAACAACCAATTACAGTAACTAAACAAAGAGTAAAAGTATAAACATTTAAACAACACGTACATCAATTCCTCTCACAGTACTTCTGACATGCCAATAAAATCATCTTCCATTCATCCGCAAACAGATCGTTTGTTGGATAAGAATCCAAGAGATCATTTAGTGCAGCCAAAGTGCGAGGTATTGGAGACTGAGCACGGGCAACAGTGCGACACTGAGGCACAGCAAACATTCTGTGCTTCTTGCCGCGGCAGTAATTGTCCGGGACAAAGAAACGTGCCAGCACAGTAAGTAAATCAGGCGCATCATTAATATTATATAATGCCAATTTCCTGAACCAATCTTCGACTATTACGACAGACAGTATTATTTCTCAAAATTCACACCAAAAACCATTTTAAAACGAACTAAAATATAAAACAATAGCAATTCTCCGTTTAAAATATAATTGGAAATCAAACTTCGACCATAAACGAGTAGAAACGCGAGTTCTACTGCCTCCCCGTCTAATTACGCGGAGGTACCAACCAGATAGCAACAGAAGATACCTATTTACAACGATACCAACTGAATGATAATATTATTTTATACAAGTTCAAAACGAAGTTATCGCGTTGCCCCGGGCGTTCGCAGTCGCAAGATAACTGAAATTTCTCATTCCGACACAATAAAGTTTTCCGAGTATTTTTTTACTTCGCCAAATATTTCAAAATACTTTTCTATTTGCTTTAGGATTTTGCTAGAGAGTTTTACAAATTGTTTCGATGTGACTCCCCAAGAATAACGGGTGGACGGATTGATCAGCGGAATGAAATTCAGATGAGTTTCGCGATTGGGAACTCGTGAGAAATTCTTTTTTTTTTGTTTTGCATAAAAAGACTTTTTGGTGTTTTGCAACGGTCTGAGTGGCCGACGAGCTCTGTTTTGTTTCTTTTTTATTTAAATAATAAATAAAGCTCCGAGAATTTTATTGAACTGAAGGTTTTTTTTTTCTTGAGACAAGAAAGAACACTTCGTAATAAGCACAAATGTAAATGTATTAATAATAACGTAAGTAAAAAATGGTTGTTTATTTAACTAAGATATTGAATTCCGAAAAAGTACACAGCTTCATAAAAACTCGTATATTTACACAACCATATCTTCTTATGCCGGAATCCTAAAAAAATATCAATAAGCGAAAAAACGGTCAAACATTAAACATGGAGCCGGATATCAGCAGATCGGCATGGTCGTCCCTTGGAGGATAACAGATACTCGCAAATTATAAGTGAGCGTACGGAAAACGACTCCTTGGGCGATCATAATAATATCTTGGATGGAAAAATGGCGCGAAAGCGGGGAGCAGGGGGATCGCCGACCGCGGTGTAAGGTATAGGCGGTCGTTTGATTTAGACATCATCAACTCCATGCGAGTTCGTCTGGCACCTACCCCAAGCGAGCGATCTTCTTTTATTCTCGCATATCATCCTCAGGGGTATGCCAGTCTATTACAGAATAAACCACATGGAAGATGTATTAGGGACAAAAAGAGGGTGCCAGTGGAACACAGTTGTACCAATAAACGATCATAGGGGTAGGAATTTGCAGGTTGGAACCGATAAAATTTAACTGGTAAAGAAATAATTGTGTGCCACTGCAAACTATTTTCGAAAGTCATATCATTCTATACATGCATTCTATAAATGGATCGATGTTTTTATTAATTTAATTCCTTATACACCGTTAAATTGTGATCGTTTTAATCCCGTGGAGTGTCGATCCGGTACATGAAACACTTTCGATTTGTAAAGATAAAATTAAAAAATAAAGTACCTTTTACCAGCTGAGCGAGTTCAATAACCTGTAGGTAATTAGTACGCAACGCCAACTGCTCATTTTTTCACAGCTTAAAGGGACTGCAGACTTGAGTATATGGTTTTAATTTTAACTCGATACCTCCACGCGTTCTCAAGATAAGGGTTTTGATAGACAGACAGACGGACGGACAACAAAGTGATCCTATATGGGTTCCGTTTTTTCATTTTGAGGTACGGAACCCTTAAAAACCATGTTGTTGCGTTTAGGCTAGTTTAGGGTTCTAAGGTCTCAACTATACACAAAGATTAGAATACACAACAATTTTGTTCATAAGATTGACAATATACTATTAACTCTAGATTATTTAGTATATCAAGACAATGGGGTCCTGCCCCCTTAGCCAAGTTACAACCGTTTCGCATGCGTCGAACGCTTCGAGTTAACTGTGCCGCCAATTCTTTTGTTCTGACCACGTGACTGAGCGTTGAGACGACGTCATTCCCGTACATTTGAAGCTTTCTACAAGCGTTAACTATTGCAGATTAGAAACTTGGCTAGGGATTCTGGACTTTTCGAAGGCGCACGAGGGGCCGCAGCCAACTTGCTGAGGTCCCTAAGACAATTCATTGAACGTATTATTATTATCGGTCAAAGTATGTCCTGGAATCTGGATAAGCCTAATTTATAAAAAGAATTTTTAAATGCTTTTAATCCCGCCATAGGTCAACCGTTTATCGCGGTTTACTGATAGTAATTATTAACACAATGGATGGTATTATCAAAGGGGTTTGACGGTACATGGGATACCGCATGTGGGCTTAAATAATACAGTAGTGAGGGAAGGGCCGATACTATATACATTGTTATATAGTGCCCACAATAGTGAAGGATAATTATAGAGGATTTAGTGTCAATTTCACAGTAGGCAGAAAAATATATTGTTTTTTTTAGCATAGTGTGTGTTCTACTGCTGGGCAAGGGCTTTCTCCTTTCAAACTTTTCCAAGTTTGCCGCGTGAACGTGATCAGATAGTCACCCCGCGGTCGACCTCGACCTCAGTCCTCGCCCACCTGTCCGGGTCCATTCGTGAAACGTGGCCAGCCCACTCCCACTTTAGGCTGGCCGTTATTTCCCCGATAAGCCCGTGAAAGATCTAAGAATGTCAAAACAAAAAAAATTGATAAGACATTGATGCGAATTGATTTTAAGTTTGTATGAGAAATATTGAGTTTTCTATATTATCTATGACAATACTCGTGAATTTTGATTTTTTAGATTATGTGTGCTACACTTGTTGAATATATGATACAAGTTTATTTATATTAAGTTAGTTAAGTTTTCTTGACTGCTGAATAAAGAAACCAAAAACTTTTTTTTTTCAGTCGTGTTCTATTTGAGTGACAATACATGCTTAGCCTAGTGACGTCATTCAAAATCCAAAATGGCCGACTCGTGAAGATTACGTGGACTAGTTATTTTTTCATGCACGATGGGATATGTAAACTAGTTATTGTTTTATGCATATGGTGTGGGTTTCTCGGACGGTCGGTAAATCCAATATGGCGGACAGTTTTTAAAAGATTGTTTTAAAGAATATTTTTAAAATAATCTTATTATTACTATCATAGGACAAGCGCGATTCTTTTTTTTAGGGTTTTGTACCTAAAGAATAAAACCTAGACCCTATTGCTATGTGTAAGCTGTCCGTCTGTCTGTCACCAGGCTTATCTCATGAACCCGAGACAGTTAAAATTTTCTCAGATGATATATTTTTGTTGCAGCTATATTAACAAATACTAAATATATTAAAGCTTCCTTAGAAGAAACGAGATTTTTTCCCGTTTTTCGCTACGGACTACCGGCCGTCACTACCGGGAACCCTTCGTGCGCGATTACGACTCTCGCTTAGCTGTTTTTTATTATTGATAGGGTCTTGCTTGACCAACATTTAACCCGATGGTAAGTCTCGATTCTGTTTTGTTTTAGTCGTGTCTGCCTTAATATGGTGGCAGTACAGTAACAGTGAAGTCGCAAAACGCAGCATGACTCCGTAACCTTTCGAGAAACGCGCGAACGAGTCTAAATGTGTGTTGTTACCTTTATTGTTCTTTGAAAATAATACAAGGCAAAATGTTTTGTGTCGATATTTTCATTCTAACAGATATTGTCTCGACATTTGACCTTAATTCTTTCTATACACATATACTTTTTTTTCACATGTATTTTTAACAAAAACGTGAAAAAAATATTTCAAAAATATATAAAAAAAAAAACTAGCTGCTGCCAAAGGCTTCGCCCGCGTCGATGTAGAAAATTATCCCAAGGAAACATACTCGTGGAATAAAAATCACCCATTCAGCCGTTCGAGCGTAAGAAAGTAACAAACACACACACTGACAAACTTTCGCCTTTATAATGGACTACCTGTGCCCGCGACTTCGTTCGCGTGTACTACAGGATTTTTAACCTTTTGAATGTCTTATGTTACACAGTTCGACATAAGCAATTGTCTTTCTATTGTGTCTCTAATTACGGCATTCAAAGAGTTAATGTATTTTTTCTAAAATAAAAGTAGCATATGTTACTCCTTATTACATCAGCTACCTGCCAAAAAAAGTCCCGTCAAAATCGGTCCAGCCATTTCAGAGATTAGCCCGGACAAACAGACAGACAGACAAAAATTTTATCTACGTTTCATCAAAACTATTCGCAACGAGGTTCACTACGATTCTGGTAGCAAATATTTTTGAAACACTAGGTAGTAAACCAATATTAAAAAAAAAGTCTGAAGCAATGAAAGGTCCACAAAGCATTGTTTAGACATATTTGCGTGAACTTTTTCACTCAGATTTTTCAATATGTACAGATATCGGTATGAAAAAAGTTTGTACAAAGTCTGTACCTTGTGGACACACCATTATATGCGAATGGCCTAAAGTCGATCTTTTAAATCTCAACCTCTGAACTAGTCTGTACCAGCTACCCTAAACTTTGTTACTTTAATGTTCACACGAAGCCGTCGATGTACGTTACCCACTGGGACTCGAACTGATTACTCGCCGTCTGCTACAATCTCAACCAATAGTGATACAGCACAATACTGTTCATAATTTAAAGGGGTTCGAATTGTTCGCAACAATAACGTATTGTTCATTGTCTCAAGTTTTAAGGGGTCTATAAACACTATGGACGAGATAAATAAGAAGAGGAAATATGTAACGAAGATTCGTGTAACTCAATATGATTTAAAAGAGTGTCCATGGAGTTTCTTGCACGTTCTTCTTCATAGAGACCTACTCTTTGGAACGTGCGACTTAGCTTCACTTGTTTGACTGACCGACATTTTGACAATTCAAAAGTGCCTGTAACTGGTCTATTTGAAATACACGTTTCTGATTTCTGTAGGTTCATTTTTAAGAGGCGAGGGGAGGTAGCAGTTGTAACGGTTACCACAAGCTCTGTGTATCATTATATCAGTTGAAAGATGTCCACTGCTGGTCAAAGACCTCGCCCTAATGTCATCACAACTAATGGTCCTGTGCGTTTCTTGCATCACTCGCATTCCTTATCACCAGGTGAATACTGTGGATAGTACTATATAAATATTTTTACACCATGTTATATTTTTTCCCAAAAACTTTTCCGACACTAAGTACAAAATAAAGCACAGCAGGTCATAGCGGGCATTAGGCGTCAGCGCACAGCTGGGTGTGGAAGCAAAACAACTCTTCAGTCGCCGGGGTGGCTCGGTGACCATGTAGTTATGTCGCCAAGTTGGTAGCGTAATTGGCTTTGTAATATTTCACAATACAGTTTTGAAATTTTGTACATAGATTCTTTACGTGGAAATAATAGACAGGTGTTTCAGATTTCACATATTCTAAAAATAAGGTTGTCTATGACTCTCTCTGTATAGTCTCGATCTGTGCATATTCCTATATAAAACTTCATCTGGTTCGTAATATAATTATTTATTTACCTTTGTCCATCATTGAATTCAGTTCCACCAATTCAGTTCAAAACTAAATGAATATTGTTCTTTGCAGTTTCCAATTCCTGAAATCTGTTTGGTGTTTCGCATATCGCCACTAATTAAATTCCAGCTTGATTTAGAAATAGGAGCATTAATGAATTTTGCGAATTAATTACGTCGAAAATCAAATATTGTTTTAGTGGGACAGGACTCAGGCGTGTTATTAGATTAGTGTGTGTTGGTGCGTGTTGTGGAACTTTCTTGGAACCAATTATTTTAGTTAAAGCCAAATAAAGATGGGACTTCAGGGTAAAAGACACTTGTAGTATCCGACCGTCCGGTAACTGTCCGACCAAGCCCAAGTCGTCGACGGCGCGCACTGTTTCCGCGCGCCTCAAGGAGTTGTCAGCAATAGCAGGGGCCCAGCCGGGTCAAAGCCTACTGGGGTCAGGGCTTGAAGGAACAGGGTGGGTTTTTTAGTAAGTAAGAGTCTGACACTTTCTCCCGCTCCGCCCAAGAGCAGGGGTTGTCATTGGATACTTTTCCCCACCAAAAAAGAGGGTAAAAAACACTTAGGTTCTGGAGTGGCGATCACGTTCCGGAAGATGTAGTATTTTAGGGCCTGAGAAGGTGAATCGATGACCTGGTGAGGGTTGCAGGAATCCGATGAATATGACGTTGATTGTAACAACACGTGGGAGAAGTATGTTTTCTATCGGCTGAAATGATGGTGACGAATTTAGAACTTTGTTGGTATTCAGTTCCAGTATAACAATAAGAATTGCTTTAACTACTGATTTAATAGAATAACCACTATTAACATGTTTTCAGGGAAAACTTATTATTGCAAAAAAACACATACGATTTTCTTCCTGAAAAGGCTTGATATAATTTTTACCATGACTTGATTTAAAACGGCGTGGTTAAAAATCAAGAACTCATTTAAGTGACGGGACCTAGAAGGACGACCGAACGAGATGGAGGTCGTCAAACGAATGATGGCCGATCGCGATTTGCATACGAAAGGTATAATAATAATCTTAAAATTTAAGTAGGTGAGATAGCTGAACGGAGTTTTATCTTAATTGTAAGACTTTTAACGATTTTTAAGCTGACTTTTTTGGTTTTAAATTAATCGACTTTCGTGGAATGGTTTTAGAGATGTTGCGGATGCTGCGGGATTTTTCGAAAGAGTGCTCCTGAGTGGGAAATCATCAAATAACTTTCTACACTTTGTGTGGAGCAAAACGGGAGTGTCAGGGTGTTACTGACTAAAAACCACCCGTGTACTTTCAATTCAAAATTAAAAAAAAAAACAATTTTAACATAGCCCTACATGGGCACTTATAAAACGTACTAGCTTCTGACATTTCCAAATTGGTCGTTTTCTATGGATACGAAACGGCAAGAAACTCCATGGTTAGTCTTTTAAAAAAAAGTGGTTGATAGTACAATATTTCCATGTTACAGTATTAGTAAATATTATGTAAGAACAATGTAGACCAGTCAATATTGCACCCAAAAGCCCAATAAAAATAATCACATTAAAAAAAGTGATATAAGGAAAAATTTTTAACCCTTTACATTCCAGGGTTAGTGTTTTTTTAGTAGAATAATCCTGGCAAGTATCGGCTACAGTATTGAATAGACAAAACACAAGTTTATTTATATATGTTGTATTTACAAACTCACACCTTTACACAGCCTTTCAAACCGAACGCTGATTTAGCTAAAATTTAATAACAAAAAAAAAAAACGCGCCTCCTCGGTGACAATAACAAAGTAATTTTTCATCCGCACATAAAAAAATGGTTTCAAAACAGTCACTATGAAACGAAGACTCAGTGGAGCATTGTCACGTTCAACAAAAGGGAATACCGTAACGTCAAGTATCACAGTTTAAAACGATAAAAAATAATGCAAATTCACTCCTGAGCCGCCTTCGTGATATAACGTCCGATCGTTACAAAGATAACGGAGTTTTTCCGTGAAATCGCGTCTCTTCAGTACTTAACGACAGTGTCCTTAGTTAAAGGGAAGTGATTCAGGTAGTCGTTTGTGTTTGAGTGCTCTTTTTCATTTGTAAAAGTATTTTTAGAGCGGATTCACAATGAGTTTTTGTATTGTTATTGTTAGATTTAAAGTGTTTGTTATATGATCTAATAATAACAATATCTGATGGGGCGATGGTTAATGATGGAAGCCTCGAGTATGCGCTCAATGATTATCCTTTATTATATTATTTTCAACAAAATATCTTATCTGTGAACCATCCCGTCATCCTGTGCGCCGTAAATCTTAACGTAATATATTACTATGGAAGAGTGCAATTTATTTTTTACGTTTATAATTTTTTTTCCGCATCTTTCACACAAAGCCATCTAATCTCAACCTAGGCAGACCTTGTGCTACGACAACTATACTACTGTTATACATACTTAAATATTTCTAAATACATACATACTATGTATAGATAAATTACAACCAGACACAGGACAAAAATGATCATGCTCATCATTACACAAAAAAATCTCTTGGGTTGGAATCGAACCCACGACTTCCAGCATAGCAGTCAGGGCCACTAACCCTTAGACCAACAGGCCAGTCAGATAGGTTACTTAGGTCCAATCAGTTCAACAATATTTATTTCTTATAGACCTACATTGGCACTTATAAAACTTCAGAAGATTGTGGACGGTTCCGGTTGTCATTTCCTATGGAGAAAACTCAACGAATTTATGTAACTCAATCATTGAGAAAAGTAATTAATTAATTCCCTTATAACATAAAGAAAATACTCTGTATTGGTGATATGCAACATCTTAACACAACTGTTATTGAAATCCAAGTAGGTAATGCCTAAAGTGTTTCTAATATTAGTAGAGCCACATAAACTGAACAATGGTGCGTATTTGCTTATAATATTGATACCATTAATCTTAGATAAACATCGCCCGGCGTCTTCGGTATATACCGGCACCGTATCGGGTATATACTCCATATAGTACAAGTATACCTACTCTATTCGTTGTGGGCGAATATGGAGAACAATTTCGTTCAGTGTTGAGAGACTGTTTGAAATGAAATCTATATATTGAGGACTGGAAGAAGTGACAAGTTTTTTAGGCTAAGAAATATGTCATATATATACCTTTCTTGAAAAAACTTCTAATTAAAAAGTTTATGCACACTAATCTACACTTCTAGACTGATACCGATATTATAAAGAGGTAAACTTTGTTTTTTCGGTTTTATATTTGTAAGAGAGAGAGAGATTACCCTAAAAGTACTAGACTGATTGCGAAATTTTTTATCATCGATAGAAAACTGCATTATTCTTGAGTAGACATAGGCTATATTTTATGTATACAGGTGAAGCCGCGGGCAAAAGCTAGTTTTTAATAAAGCAGTTATAGCTATAGTGTAGAATTTATTAGGTTATCAGTTTCGGTAACAGAATCTTCCTTAAAAAAGTCTTTGTAGTAGCTGACTCTATTACTTTGTAATTAGTCCTCACATAGTCTTGAATATCGAAAATTATTCTTCTATTTTAACACTATCATCATTTGCATGATTCTTCCTTCATCATCTTGGCTTCCTGCCCTGTTCATGTTCCTTGGTGTCACGCAACACATTTTTGCTACCATTCTGTTCTATCAACCGACACGTTATCACTGACACCCTTTCCTATCATATCATTCCTCACACAATCAATTTATCTTTTTTTTCGGCCTCCCTCTCCCTCTTCATCCATCTACATGTATACTTATAACTCTTTTAGTAACATGCGTTTCGTCCCTTCTTTACATGACCGTATCAAGACAAACGAATCCCTTTCAACTTTTCAGTCACTAAATTGCTCTAGCCTTAGTAGGTACTAGGCTACTTATACGGCAGCTTTTAATAAAGTTAAGGAAAGTTTCAGTGATGTTTTTAAGGAAAAAACCAAGACGGTTTATGTAAAAAAGCTTAACTAGATTAGCGTGCTAACGTAAAGCCGCCTAGCCGTAGTGTCCAAATCAGCAAGCGTCACTAATTCAATTAAAAATCGTAATAAAACTTTTGGGTACTTTCGTTAACGCCCAGCGTTTTTCTTAATACCCGACGTTTATATCTGAGTCGAAAGATGTTCAGATAACAGGTGAATCCAATCTAATCATCTTGGAACCTTTGACGAGTAAAACTGGGACATAAAAAAGTGTCGTAAAATCGACTGGGAAGCATCCGCAGCGGGCAACGCCGGGAAATGATTTACTTATATAGGGGAAATGAGAAATTTTACAAAGAAAAAAAATATTAAGATTCATCTATACAGAATGTTGTTTAGACGGATCACGGGCCTGTTAATCTTACAGTCAAAGCCGTCATTATTTTCAAAGATGTGAATATTTCAAGCAAATTTGGGAAAAGTTGCGAGAAGGTTCGTTTAGAGGCTGTTTTAATAAGATATTAGACAGGACAGCGCTTCATATTAATCTTCGGAGTTTATGGAATTCCTGGTATTTGTGGTAAAATATATTGGTTAATGAAAATAAAATTGGCAAAATTCTTCCGGGATCGATCTATTATGTTTGTGATTCCGCTTTTTGGAGGAAATATTTTTATAATCATCCTTACAAAAGATAGAAGCCATTCCATCCCGTAACCCTACCCATAAGACTTCTCAGAATACATGCATACGTACATATATACCTACATGTGCTTTTATTAAAGCATAGACGTACATATATGAAAAGGTTTCCGCAAGGATCAGGTGGAATCGTTCTAATTACCAATGTTCTACAGGATAATGTCTGTAATATCCAGGGAACACGTACAAATTTCCTGTTTACCCCTACAAATGAAAAGGGTATTTAATTTCTCTATAAATCGTAGCTACGGGTGTCTTGTGAGAATAATTGCTTTAGAAATAAAAGTGTCCTTTATCATAGTTTTCTTTTTTGGTTTGTTGTACTTTAAGAAGGTGGTATTATGGTGTTTAAATAACTTTACAAAGAAGTGTTTTTATACTGCTTGGTTGAATTTATAAGTTTGAGATAGGTACCACTATATTTTTATATTTTTAGGTCAGGTAAGAGTGCTTACCTAGATCGACATCGACCTATATGCTATGAAAAATGTTATATCACGAAAAATAGTTTTGAAAAAATGCTGCTAGTTATATTACGAGCATATAACTTTATTTTACACCAAAGAAGTAACACAATTTATAAATTAACTTAAATCGTAAACATAGTATTGTTTTAATGGCGTTCTTTTCTCTGATAGCGATATCTACCAGACAATCTTAGGATGGATCGTAAGATTATATTGGTTTGATTGGTCGTTTTGTTTTTTTTTTGCCTATTAATCAAATAATATTGTGCCATTATTTGATAACTATTCAAACTATAGATAAATCGTTCTAAATACAATAAATTTTGAATGAGGTTACTTAGCTAAGCATGCATTGTCATCTGAATAGAACATATCTGCATTTCAGTTCAATCGGTTAAGGGTAACTGTTTTAAAATTCATTCGCATGAGTCGACCTCAACAAACAAACATTGCAACGTTAATAAGACTTGTAAAAAAGACAGAACAAGCGCTACTCAGAATGACACAACATCCCATACCCTTAGGGAACCTATTTTCGCAGTAAATTTTCATGCAAACTGGAGTGTCACAGTCACCTAGATATCACTGCAACACGATTAAGTAAACAACTTGGTATAAGGGTGTGCCTCCATTGAGGCAGAGCTGAGCGGTGTAGAGAGGAGCGGACCGTGAACTGGCCAATCACAGTGCTTGAGTTTTTTACTCAAGAAACCTACAATAATAGTTTCACATAAATCTTCTGCGAAACTGCAGTGCAGTTTGTTGGCAGTGTACTCGTGGATAGTTTTCTTCAGTAATTTAAATGTAAAATATTGTCTCAGGAACAACAAGGTACGTTTTTTGCATTATAAGTATCAGCAAAGCCATGTGTTATCTAAAAGGGAACCTCGGGGTCTTGGGACGCAAAGCAAGAAAGAACATAGGAATGGGCTTTTGTCAGTAAAAGCCTGACACCGCATCTTAAGTCATCTTACCAACAATGTGGAAGAAAACGAATATGAATATGACGCCACTCCACCCCGCTTAGCTTCAGTGGAAACACTTGCCACTTTTTACTGACTCTTTTCCGCTTAGCTTTGTTTCAATGGAAACGCATCCTAACCCCCGCAACGCTGCGCACACAACATGGCTGTTCGTTGCACATTTTAACCCGACACATTGCCTTTGGACGTTGCTCGTGACTCTACGAACATAGGACTTGTTTGCTACTGAACTAAATTGTATCTGTTTCCGAATTTCGGTGTTTGTAAAAGACGGGGGCAAATATCGTAATTGAAATGTTGAGTTTTTCATCTGTACTAATATTACAAAGAGGTAAAGTTTGTGTTTTGTTTGTAGGAGGTAATCTCTCTGAAAGAATTGGTCTGATTGTAAAAAAAAATTCACCGATAGTATGCTGCTTTATTCCTGCAGTGACATAGGCTATATTTTATGTATGCAGGCGAAGCTGCGGGCAAAAGCTAGTTTGGTAGGTTTGGTATTAGGTGTTTATACCGATAGTTGTGGGAATCCGACGCACAGGACCGGTCGTTGTGGGGACGCTTGGCTGAGGCCTATGTCCAGTTGTGGGCGTCTTTCAACAACGTGGCAACTACCACGGTTGTCTGACAGTATGCTGAACTGAACCTATTTGGTACTACCGTGTGACACATAGTTGCTGATTATTTTTTTTAAGTTTTATTTATGCTATTAATTAATGTTTTAATACTTGTTATGTTCATTGTGTGCCAAATACACCTGTTTTCTTTCTTTCTTTCGGCTGAAATGATGGTGATACCTTTTCATACAATATTTTTTTCCCCACACTAGGAATTATTTCTGTATCTTGATCGCGTTCATAATGAAGTAAGTAAGTTCATATACACAAGACAATCAGACCCGGAACAACTGTCATTAATCATAACTAGTTAGTTCATAAATGCACGGAATAGGTAAATAATGTTAGTTAACATTATGTATTTATTCCGTGCGAGTTATTGAGTTAGTTTGTGTTAATTAATTTTGAATGTTTTGTTATTTTTAATTATTATTTTCTAATTCTCTAATATAAGTGTAATGCAAATACTTGTACGCCAAGACGGCAAGACATAGTGTTAATTTATATTGACATCACCTATGTTCTACAAATAAAAATAACTGAATCTGAATCTGAGTATCGAAATCGTGACAAGCAGTGCAGAAGACAATCGCTTAACCGCTGCGCCAACAGTGCCGAAAAAAAATGCTTGAAAAGAAAATTGAACTGTGATTTGAATCTCGAATACTAGAAAAATGAAGCGAGTATAGGGAAAGCACAATAATAAATACGAGTGCAACGTGCAACTTAGCTTCACTTGTTTGACTGACCGACATTTTGACAATTCAAAAGTGCCTGTAACTGGTCTATTTGAAATAAACGTTTCTGATTTCTGAGTAGATTATACTTATAAACCTAACTTTAAGGAATCGTTTGAAGCATTCTACAAAACAATTTCTAAATAAACGGTTGCATGCACTTGTCAACGAGAACAACGCAAACATGCTAACCCAGTTTAATCGAGACACAGAGAGGCACAGTGTCACTAAATGGAATACAGCAAACACACAGAGTTAGAAGTCGACAAGAATCCTTGTAAATGCACGCTCATTACTCTATAACCGGGCAAATTACGTTCGAAGCGATTGTTTACCAGTTAGATAGCAAGTTAGTGATTTCCACCCGAAGTTCCGTGTCTAGCGTGTGGAGTTCGCACCAGAACTTTCGCAGGTGTTTGATAAATTCACCTACTGAGGATGTATTTTAATGAAACGAGACTCGCTTTTAGCGGCTGGATTGTTGTGTTTTAAAGCGCTTTAGGCTTAATTGTAGAGGGTTTGTTCGAAACAGTTATTGGGGCACTTGAACGCAAGGGGTAACTGAAGATACAGAGGTTTGTTTTTGAGATGGGAAATCTTTTATAATAATATTCCATAACTATCACACAACGCCATCTAGTCTCAAGCTAAGCAGAGCTTGTGTTATGAGTACTAGACAATTGATAGACAAACACAAACTTAAAATTTGGCAGCTAAGTTCCTTATAGGGCGTAGGCATCCGTAGCTAAGAACTTTTACGAAACTCCACCTCTAAGGGGGTAATACGGCGATACTAAGTTTATGTGGAGTAACCTACTTCCACGCAGGCGAAGCCGCTGGCAGAATCTAGTAATCATTGGACTACTTCTTCTTACGCTCTAGGTTGGTGCTTGAAGGTGTGTCAGACTTTTACTAACAAAAACGTACCTATGTTCTTTCAGTGAATATTTGCGTTGAAGGGCCACGATTATCCCATGTATACTTTTCCCCATGGTTCTACCAGGTATTGGCCCTGCTAGGTCCCTACGGTTTGCTGAAATTTCTTAGAGGAGCGTATCGAACATTTCGTCAGTTATTTGATGATTTCCACTTCAAAAAGAAAGGATAATCAGCCTTAAAACTAATGTTCCCTCTCCTGGGACTCGGGCCACGTTTCTAAGAGAGGGAATGGGCCACAATCCAAAACATGGGCCCATTACAGATTGCCGTTTGAGCGTTAAGAAGTATCAAATATACACATACAACCACACATATAAACAAGCAATATACTTTTGCTTTTATAATTTTTAGCGTGATCAGATCACACCTAACTTTTTATTTTCTAACCATTAGCGTGATCACATCTATCTTTTTTTTCATCCAATAACTTCTGCTGCTCTAGGGCAGAGCGAGAGGACTTGTCACACTTTTACTGACTAAAATCCACTCTATGTTATCTTTGCCTTCGTTCCAGGTCCCGGGGTTCTCTTTCATCATTATTTCAGCCGAAAGACGTCAGCTGTTGGACATTGGCCTCCCCCAAGCGTCGCCACAATGAGCGGTCCTGTGCGTCTCGCATTCATCGGATTCCCGCAACCCTTACCAGGGGCCGTATTATGACCTCTTAAAACCATCATGTTTTCGGTGTGAAAAAGAGACGGAGCTATACAGGACGAATAGCACTATCCTTTTCTCACACAGAAAACATGATGGTTTTAAGATGTCATAATACGGCCGCAGGTCATCGGTCCACCTTGTAGGAGGTCTTCCAACGCTACGTCTTCCGGTACGTGGTTACCATTCCAGAACCTCGCAAAGTCACCCAAAGGGCAACAACGGAGTTACTTTGCGTGATCGAATCAAGAATGAGGTTCTCTTTCGTACAACCCAAAATCTGTTAAATTAGCTTCAGTACCTAATGATTTATCTGATACTCGTCAGCATGTATTGACACATTAAAGAAACCTTAACCTACTCAATAAGTTGACTTATCCGTCAGAAACCACTAACAATGAGTACCCATAATCACCACGTTCAATTACATAAATAATATATTATATTTATTCTGATATATAATTATATTTCCGTGATAGGTCAGTGTCGGTTTACCAAAGTACTTCATTATTTTGATATAATCGCTTTCATAATTGTGAAGACATTCTTTTGACTTGAACGGAACATCATCAGATGCCCTTTCTGCAGGTACTTACATATATAATACGTAATTATATTGTACTATAATTAACAAGAATTGGTTTCGAAATAGCACGTAGGGCCCCAGCAGGGTCGAAGCCACGGGGACTGTGAAACCCGGGGCCTTGAGACGAAGGCCGAACCGGGATTCCGATCCCGATTTCCGGCCACCGTAGGCGCGGGCTTACGGACGGCGAGTTATGGATAGCTCACTGTCCGACCGTCCGGTAACTGTTCGGACCAAATCCAAGTCGTCGTCGGCGCGCACTGTTCCCGCGTGCCTCAAGGAGTTGTCAGAAACAGCAGGGGCCCAGCTGGGTCGAAGCCTACCGGGGACAGGGTTAGTTTTGAAAGACAGCTCGAGCCCCGGTATGAAGGCTTGAAGGAACGGGGTGGGTTTTTAGTCAGTAAGAGTCTGACACTATCTCCCGCTCCGCCCAAGAGCGGGGATTATCATTGATGATATTCCCACCATAAAAAAAGTCAAAGTTTAAAAAGGCAATTACCGAACGCAGTATAAGACATGCATGAATTATAAGCAAAATAAAAATGGCTACACAAACTTTCAACTCACTATCCTTGAAAATATCAATCATTCTGACATAATTACTGGCACTCAAACTTCCTAAAGCATGTGAAACATACAGAACTGAACTTTAACTACTGGTAATAAGACTTGTAATGCATGCAGGGAAAAGTTTGTAAAAAGTAGCCGCTACGGCAAAGTTGTGTGGAAAAGTAGAAGTTTTTGCTAAAGAAGCCTGCCTAGTTGTAGGATGAATAAATTAGTTACTGGCTAGACGTAGAGTTTTAAATACAAAAAAAAATATATTCACTGCAGTATTGTGGATCTTGCGGGAGCTGTTTTCATAATGGCAAATCATCCAATCAGTGAAGATGATATATGGATCCGAAACGTGGTCGCTCACAATGGACCTCATCAGAAGGCTTAAAGTCACCCAAAGAGCGATGGAAAGGGCTATGCTCGGAGTTTCCAGTAGCGTGATCCAGTAAGAAATGGAGATATCCGCAAGAGAACCAAGGTTGCCGACATAGCACGAAAAATCGCCAAACTTAAGTGACAATGGGTAGGGCACATTGCTCGTAGAACAGATGGCCGCTGGGGGCCGAAAGGTTCTGGAATGACGACTGCGTATTGGAAAACGCAGCGTTGGAAGGCCTCCTACAAGGTGGACCGATGACCTGGTGAAGGTTGCGGGAATCCTATAGATGCGGGACACACAGGATCGTGCATTGTGTCCAACAGTGGACGTTTATCGCGTGAAATGATGATGACGATGATGAAATCATCCAATGACTTCTTCGGCTCTTGGGCGGAGCGCATATCAGACTTTTACTGACTAAAATTCACACCTATGTTCTTTCTTAGCCTTACCTTCCAGGGCCTCGGGGTTCATTTTCACTAAACCCACGGGGACGTTGCTAGAACTAGGGATTGTTCGAACCCTGACAAAGAGTAACTGAAGGATTACAATAGGTTTTAGTCAGTAAAAGTCTGACACTACCTCGCACAGCGTGAGAAGTCATTCCAAGTAAAAACAAAAGTATTCCGTCGATAACGCGAGCTTGTTCGTACAGAATTGGTGTAGCCGGTTGTAGAAAGTACGTCTGTAGCAGTCACGTTGTTTAGTATTAAAATTTTAAATAAAGATCTAGACAAATAAGACTGTATTTTGTATAGTCAATCTTTTTTTTTAATATAGGCTCGTGTTCGACCACTATATCGCCTGATGGTAAAAGACGATGTGGTCGACGATGGATACGCTTGCCTTTGCAATCATAGGTTGTAGCTATCAGGAAACATAGACAGATGATAATCTCAACAAAAACTCGGATTTTTTTAAAGTATGTGTAACGCTAAAAAAGCTTTGCTTGTTTTGCCTACTACATAGAAAAAGTTACAATCACACAATAAAGCTCTTCGCTGTCCACTAGTTATTTTATATTATCAACAAAACAATATTTCTCCCAAAATAGCAGGAAACGTGTAAATTCGTTGATTTATGCGACGAATAGTGAGTCTATGTTTGGTAGTGAACCATGCGATTATTTATCTCCCTCCCCTACCATTGCTTCTCGATTATAACCCGACAAACTTATTGATGCAGGTGGCGTAATACAGAACTAACGAAAAACGTACTAAATTGACAGTTCATTGACAGCTTTCTTGACATGCAGCGCCACCATTCGATTGAAAAATATGTTTGTCGATCGAAAATTATGACGTTGACGGATGAGTTGTAATCTTATCGGGTCTAACGTGTTTTGTTGAAGGTAAACGCTAGTTTTTGTTTGTGGGGGTCAACGAAGATTATATCTTTTGCTTGAATACCATTATGTTATTGTTTAAAGTTTGTATAACGTATCGTGTATTAACCCATAATTATGTTTGTCTATACTATTGTTTATTAATCCATGGTTATGTGAAAAGTTATCCTGAGTCAAAATATACGAATACTGACAAATGCTTGCAGTGACTGGACAGGTCCATTTAAACCAGTGAGGTTTTTTTCTCAAAAGAGCATCTCACAGACTAATCTGCAAGCTTTTCGTGTGATTTGATTATGAGGAATTTTATGGAATTTTAAAGACACTTTGAACTTTGAGTTTGTTTCGGTGTTTCAACTTAGGGTAGTCAGCCAGAAAACCGGCCTTAAATGTCCACAAGGGCCACGGAGAATTTCAGGAAAAGCATTTAAAGGATTCAAGTGTTATTTTAGTAGTGACTCACACCCTCCCACGTCAACTTAGAGCGTGAAAAGCCATTGGATGATTTCTCACTTCAAAAAGAAAACAAAAAACACTCTAACACAGATATAAAAAGCCTACAACGACGTAGTATATTTCACAAACCTAAACGCAAATCAGAAATCAATTCGAAACGACTTTTCCAGAAAAGGAGAAAGCGCCGTCTGTATCGTATTATTTCAATTCTTTCGCAACTTAATCCTCGTCATATTCGTTCGGGAACAGTTCAATGGAACAAATGGTTATGACAGGTGGGCTAGCGTGTAAAAGTGACTGATCTGCTCAATACGCCGTCCGCGAATGGAAAAAAATTGATAGCTATTACCTACGTCAGTCGGCCTTTTGTGTGCGAATTTTTCCACCATTTTTTTCTTGTTTTGTGTTCAAATCTTTCATGCTAGGCTTTGAATTGTTGCCGTAATGTGGCCTATAGTATGGGTTGTTTAGTTTTACTTACGTTCGTGGTCTGGCCGGTCGAATGTGGACCTCAGCATTCCTGGAACAAATAGACGGGAATGTTTAGTGGCGATAGTTTGAACAGTAAAAGGATAATATGTGTACAAAGGTAGAAATCAATGGTTATAATAATTATTATAAAGATGAAGAGATTATTTTGTTTAAAAGCAAAAATCTCAGGAACTACCGGTTCCAATTGAAAAATTCTTTAAGCGTTGGATAGTTCATTTAACGAAAAAGACTACGCTGTAAAACATCACGCTAGGGTAAAAAAGAGCGGAGCAGTAATCAAAGACGCATACAGGGACATGTAGGGGACTTCTAGTTATGCATATATTTAAAAGGAGAAACTGACAAGTGACATTGATATGTCAGTTGATACGCACTGTTAAAACTACTGGGACTAGAGCGTGATATTTTGCACAAAGTTTCCTTTTATGAGGCTAATAGGCTAGCATAAAGATAGAATTTTCTAAAATTCACCCCCTTAGGTAAACGCGGATGTATTGAGAAAACTACTTTCAAGCGAGCGAAGCCGCTGGCAGAAGCTAGTTACTCTATAAGTTTTTAAGGAAGAGTTGTTTTATTCACAAATACGTTTCCTCCTACACAAATGGGTCACAAAGAAAAAAAAAAACATTTATCATTCACTGAATCGAAGGGCTGAAACATGAAAGGGATTTCCGATCCGATACCCAACCACCGCACAAACCTATTTAATAAAAACAGACATTTAAGTACCGACCTCCTATAAAATATTCATTCATCAATATGGCTACTATTATTCATTCATCATTTTACATTCACACAACTATGGTACAACCGCTGACAAAAGCGCTAGCCAATTAGTTTGTTTAACGTTGTGTGCCGAAAGCGCGCGTTGTCATAGCAACCGGTTTATGGTGTGCACGTGTTAATTGCTCGGCCTCTGTCTGAGCGACCAACATTTTGTACCATTTAGCACCCCCCAGCCACGTTCATATACGTATGAGTACCTACAATCGACAATACACGACATTAATTCAAAACGCTTTTAGAGTCGCATTTCTAGATAATTTATTGCTTTTTATACTCTATGAGTTCGTTTTTATGTCTTTTATTCTTCATATACACTTTTATTTCGCGAATTTTACAGCATTTCTAATAAATTGATGTACCTATGGCAAAACGATGCGTCGCGTTTAATTTTGATTGTGTTTTAAATTTAAATTCGTTCATTACACGTCCATTATAACGATTTAAGTTCGCCATGAGCAGTAATTGCTTTAATTATTTCACGGTTGAATAAATAATGTAGTAATTAGATTGTGCGCGACTGTACCTTTGTTCTCGTGGTACATTGGGCTCGTTGTTAAAAGTTTGCGTTAACTTGTTATAGAAACGAAATAAAATTATTAGTAAAATACAAAATCTCAATTAAAAAGTGTTTTGTTATGTTTTTGAAATTTGATAAAGTAAGTCATTACTTTTTTGTTAGGTAGGAAATCATCTAATGACACATCTCCCGCTCTTGGGCGCAGCGCGAGTGCGTGCCACACTTTTACTGACTAAAACACACTCCGGTTCCTTCTTTACCATCGCTCCAGGGCTCCGGGTTATTTATTTGCAACCTTTTGCAATGTAAAGCTTCAGCTAAATTACTACTTTAGTATGTGACTAGCAAACACTGAATTGCCACTGCTCTCAAAACGGTGAAGGAAAACATCGTGAGGAAACCGGCATGTAATAGAACCAAAAATTTGTAGATATGTGACATTCACCAACCCGCACTAGGCCCGCGTGGTGGATTACGACCCATTCCTTCACATAGAGAGGAGGCCTGAGTCCCAGCAGTGGGAACATTAAATAGGCTGATGATGATGACGAAACACTGAATCTGTGGTCAACTGGACCCGCTAGTTACTGGTCCTGCGGGTCCACTTGACCAATTAATTTATTTTGTATATTTTTATTGGTCAACTGGACCGACATTGAAATTTAAAAAAAAAAAAAATGTTTAAAGCTACCGGTGGATACAGTCGAAGAAGCAGCAAGGATTTCGTACAAACTAAATTGTATGTAAAAAATACGACTCCCGAATCGAACCGATCATTCCTCTAACGAAAAGATATTACTGTACTTGGGGACAAACTTAACTTTGCCGTTGGTAAATCGAATCCCCATACATTGACATATCACTGATAATAAGTAAGCCAGTATAAATAATAGCGCATATATTAATAAAAAAAAAGAACATTAAGTTGTTAGCAGAATAAATAAAATAATGTATAAATAATCCTAATAATTTTTATCTACATAAAATAAAATAACATTTCGTTCCAATTAGAGAGAATACAAAATCGAATAGTTTTGTTGCTCGTTAGTGGAATCAATGTGTTTTATACAAGCTATCATTTGTATGTCAACGTGATTACAATCAATTCTTACATTTCTATGTTTTAGTTAAAAACACGCATCACATAAATAACTAAGTGGACAGTGGACAGATTTCTTGTTTCAATAAATATTTCGTTGTATGTCAAAAGTATTATTTTGACATCGACATTATTTGACTCATTTGATGAGTTTGTTTTTATTATGTTTGTGTACGATGTGATATTATCTATTATACAAAATTTAACATATTAAACGCACACTTTAAAAGTAGAAAGCTTTTTTGGTGAGAAATCATTTGATGATTACTAACCAAAAAAGCTTGCAAATCATAACATATTTTACTATCAAAAATACAAATTTCACACATGTAAAGTAGGTACACAGAACGGTCTAGAACCTTCACCAATATACTAGAAAGACCTTGTATTTTAAGAGGCAGTGTTTTCGCCTAAATAACGTAAATAAAGTTCCTCAGATCAATAAATTGTTTTTTTCTATAATTCTATCAAAAATGCTCATAAATTGTACTGTACGTTTAATCTTAACAAACACACGGATATAAAGAAAGAAGAACATTTTACACCAACAACAAAAAGCCTGGGAGGCACTTGCGACCGTCGGTTTCCATACGAACGTTCGTGTAAAAATAACTTATATGCCACGGACAGATGTGGAGGGTGTACGTACTGTTTATTATTTCATTGTGCCCGATGAACTCGCATCTTTTCGATATCGAAGGTAGGGTTGCCACCTTTTTTTGTTGGAATTAAAGTACATTAGTTATAATAGATAAGAAAAAAAGTACATAGTATCAAAATGAAGAATAATTTATTTTTCCTTATTATTATGTTAAATAAACATATTTTTATCGCTTATTGCAGTTTATATCACATCAGTATCTCTACTAAACAATTGTACAGCATTTTTACATTCAAAGTATAATTAAATCAAAGTAGATAATTTTTTTTTTATCAAACTCAGAGATAAGAGAAGAAATCAAATCATGCGAAATAAAGTATTTTCAAGTAAGTACTTTATTGTTCTCATAAATTATAGAGTACAATTACCTGAAATAAAGCCCAATACTTTATTATAAAGTACGGGTGGCAACCCTAAATTCGAGGGTGCTGAGAGAAAATTCCTTACAAAACCGTATTATTATAAAAAAAAACATTTTAAGTTTTTGGCGCATCACTACGTCCCCGGCGTATTGTGCACACGCGGTAGGTTATCGAAATATATGGATACATTTTGACGGTTTTATTATGAAATTCGAATTTATTTTTGGGATAAACATTTTCATTTTGAGTGTCCTTTTTTGTGAAGTTGTTTTTATTTTTAGTTACGTCATTTCGGCAGTACAAAATTGTCACTCTTGTGTAAGCTTATATTAGGTTTAAAAATATTTTCATGCGTTGCAAAATATTTGAAAGTATTATTCAAACACAATTACCTAACGAGCATAGCTTTTTTTGAGGTAGAAAAAATCAAACCACTCTTTTCGCTCTGATTGGGAATCTCCGAGAGGGAGATATCAGACTTTTACTGACTAAAACCTATCTGCGTTTCTTTATTTGCTTTTCGCGATCCAGGACCAAGTTAATTCTGTCAAGCAATCTGCCAGATTTAAGAGTTTGAGCCATTAATCATTTATCGATGCTTCAATATCAAAAAGCACTATTCGAGCTTCATAACAATATCATTCCAGCCAAAAGATGTCCACTGTTTGACTTAGAGGTCTCTCCAGTACCCACCACGGCCAGTCCGGTGCGCTTCGCATTCATCCCTCGACCCTCACCTGGTCATCGGTCCACATTATGCAAGACCTTCTAACGTCGCTTTTCGTGCTTATTTTTAATAATCAGACTAGCTTTTACCCGCGGCTTCGCCTGCGTGAAAAAATTTGCCTATGTCCGTTTCCAGGGTCCCAACTATCTCTGTACCAAAAGTCATCAAAATCGGGTTTGCCATTTAGGCGTGAAGACTTAACAAACAAACAAACTCACTTTCGCTTTTATAATATTAGTAAGGATTTTTATCTCAACCTAATATCATTGAGCCACTTTTTCAGCAAATGCGAAATAACAAAAGCATGATGCACTCTATTTTTTCAAATTCCCATTTCGCATAAAAATGAAGGCAAGTTAAAGTGCATACTTAAAGTGGATCCAAAAATGCGGTAATAAACACACCCTTGTTTGGTGGTGGGTGGGTGTGAATGTCTGTTTGCTAATAATCTTTATCCCTCTGTTTTGACGTATAAAAAGATAGGCAATATCGTGTACAGAACATTAGAGCGACATATAGAGATGCAACATATGAATTGTCTGTCTGTCTTTGTAGTCTATTGTCCATGAACCAAACGACCAATCCACGATTACGGCCATGAAGAGCCACAAAGCAGAAATAAATCAACCAGTTTATTGAATAGTAACATCAAAACAATCCATTGCAAGTTAACCCTCAAATGCGAGCGTGACCACGGCGGACCGATCACGACACCAATAAATAACTATTGCGACAAACACTCGCGACAAAAACTGACGACAAAGCGCGCGTCGTGAGTCACTAGTCGTGATCCGTCGCACGTGGCCGCGGGACCGGACAGATCGGAAGCCGATCGGCACGATAAGATCACGACTATCTAAAAATATTACTTCCAGTATAGGTAGGTACACCGCCTAAGTTAATTGGTCATTTTTACTTTTTAATTATAACGACTCGTGACGTTTTAGCGAACGAGGGTTGAATTCCGATTCTTTTAATGAAGCTTGTTTTACGTTTGAGCTATTAATTCACACAGAAAAAATTATTCGAGTTCCATTTCTTTTACGATTTGGGAATTACGTTCATTTTTCATTAATTTTTTGGCGTATTGAGTAAACAATCGTTTATTAAATTTATTTCGTTATAAAATACGGGTTTAATTAATGGATCTGCTTGTCCATTATTCTTTTATCGGATGCCTATTATAAATGTAATGACGCAGCATCATAAATTTCGCAGTCGCATAAATAGTGATATAAATCAGTGCCGGTCAATGAAACTGTAAAATTTACGTATCATTATAATTGTCTGTTGCGTATTGATAAAGTGTCAAAGTTCATCCGCATGGCTATTTCTGGCTCGTCTGATTGGCAGTAAGAATGCCAGTCGAGTGTTATTGGCACTATGAAATGCAGGAAATAATGTCAATTTGACATACAGAAACGCGATAAGGGTACTTTGTCGCCTCGTATAGACTAGGCGATGCCAGTGGCATCGCCTGTGTAAGTGTAGATAATTATTACAAAAGAACCTACTCCAGAGTTTTATATAAACGTTAGCCTATGTGTTATTCCAGGACATGACCTACCCATGTGCTCCGGACCGAATCCAAGTCGTCGATTGTGCGCACTGTTCCCGCGCGCCTCAAGGAGTTGTCAGCAACAGCAGGGACCCAGCTGGGTCGAAGCTTACTGGGGTCAGGCTTAGTTTCGAAAGATAACTCGAGCCCCGGTATGAAGGCTTGAAGGAACGGGGTGGGTTTTTAGTCAGTTAAAATCTGACACTATATTCTCTCACCATAAAAAAAAACCTACCCATGTGCCAAATATCATCAAAATCCAAAAGAGCCACTAATTTATACACACAAAGACAGACAAACTTTCGCCATTACAACATCACTGTGATATTATTCTGATTCAAGTAACAGTGAATGAAGAAACATTTCTACTGGGTATGCCTAATGTAACTTATTGTTGGTAACTTAAAGTTAAAGCACAATAGTTACATGGTTTACTGCTTGAACTAGTTGTAACTTTAGTCAAAATAACTTAATACCTCTTAAATAAGGCCATAACATTTCGCAACTTACCGAAGAATCGTAAACAATTTCTGTTAAGTACGATTTAAGTTATGACCTCTCCGAAAATCACTTGCTTGATGTTAACGGTACGCCCAAATTCGACTGATTGTTAATAAAATAACACAAAAAATCGGTCAAGTACCAGCCGGACTCGCACACGAAGGGTTTCGTACATTCCATAGCGAAAAAAAAAAGACGTGTGGCATTCGGGGACTGCCGCGGTAAAGCTATTGCATAGCATTTTTATCAACTTATTCAATTATAATTATTTATTTCTTTGTTTTTTTTTCTTTGATATTAATTGAAGTTACACTTTCACACATTGAATTGAATTTTGATTGATTGTTCACTCATTTGTTTTCTTATCGGTCACCACGCTCAAAAACCAAATGAGTGGGGGTGTTAGGTTATATTCGTTACGGAATTTCTGGATTCGGTCTCCACGCTCAAGGCCCGCTATAGAAGCTATGCAATAGCTTAAAAACTGCAAAAAATCACGTTTGTTATATGAGAATCCAACTTATATATTTATTGTATTCTGTTATTACAAGCTTTTATTTAGTTTCACCTGTCCCGATGTTTGTCTGTCATCAAATCTTACAAATTAAATTTGACCCACTTTCCGGTTACCGATTGGGCTGAAATTTTGCATGCATGTGTAAATCAGATGACAATGCAAAATAATTATGACGTGGAGCTGATCTGATGATGCAACTGGAAGGTGGCTATAGGAAATTGGTAGTTAAACGACCCAACCCCATCGAGTTAAGGCTCGTATGATTCGTCTTGGCGAGCATTAATTATATACGTATACCGAGCTATAAAAACTTGCTATGAAAAAATTATTTTTATTAAAATTTTGTAAGTATTTATTGTTATAGCGGCTATAGAAATACATTATCTGTGAAAGTTTCAACTATCTAGCTATCAAGGTTCATAAGAGATGACAGAGTGTCTTACAAACCGACAGCGGAATCTTAGCAATAGGGTCTCATTTTCACACTTTGGTTACAGAACCCTAAAAATGTTGCGAAAACAAATTATACTTGCATTGAATGTAATATGGGAGTCGTCTCAATTATCAAGTTGGGTTTACAACCGTCTGTATAAGGAATTATCGTTCCTATCTCCTTTATTGCGATGCTATAAAGTATATGTGGTGCCCGCCACAGCCGAGTTGGGCGACTTTCTTAATACCGCGGCACACAAATGCGAACTCGGCAACTTTTTACTTAAATATTTTATTCACAGCTTTTGTATGAAGCACGTGAAAATACTTAGTAATGGGTTAAACAAATAGGTCTAAGATCCGATTAAGAATGACCTTCACCGATCTGTTTCATGCATGAAACATATTTTATGACAAATTTAGTATATTAAATAATATAACGCGGGTGGGTTATTACCTGCCTAGATATAAAACTGTATTTTTACTTATAGTAAAAATACAGTTTTATATCTAGGCAGGTATTTTTTTTTGTGAGTATTTATCAAATGACTTCTCCCGCTTGACTGGAGCTAGTGACTGAGTAAGAATTCTAGAAAAAAAAACAAAAAAATAATGGACGATAAACAAAAAGATCCTAAATACAGTTTCATATGTTTAATTTTCTTTTTTTATGTGAAAAATTATTAAACAATTTCTTCCGCCCAGGTGGAGCGAGAGTAGGGGTCAGACTATCACTAACTAACCCATCTGTGTTCCTTCAATTGCTATTTATATTTCAGGGAAGTGGAAACGTCAAACAATCCCGCATTCTTGGAGACATCGGTCCTAGCCCATCAAATAAGCTGATTTCTTTAAAGAAACACAATTCACTGCGTAGTCCTTATGGGACGACGAGCTATCCATTGCTCGCCGTCCGCAAACCCGCGTCCTTTACGTTCTAAGATCGCGGTAACTCTTTCGAATCATCCCGTAATCCATCTAAGTGGGTATCCTCATAACTTTCTAAGATGACTATTGAGCGACACACGGAAATGGCCTCACATACCAGAATATCATTAATGTACTATAATGTACATATTCCAGCGTCGCACTATTAGATCAACAAGTAGATATATGTCTCAACGTCACTCCTCTATGATTTATGGTCGCGACGGACTAACTGACAGGACCACATCACTTTTTTGCCGTATGAAGTTTCCTTAAAGAGGTTCAGTAGGTTTCAGCCGAAAAGGATATTACTTTACTAGATAGATATCTTTGCGACACTCGACATCTTTTATGGTTGTAATAACAGATATAGCGTTGATTCGATTCGATATAGACAGCGGTACTATCGTCTGCTTGATTGCTGCGAACATTTACTTAGAAGTGGCTCGTGAAACATTAATGGCGGTTTTATAACACTAATAATATGATAAGAAAGGCACATTTGAGTCAATAGCAAACACATAAATAACAGAAACAGATGCAGAAAAACAGGCTGCGTTAAAACAATTTAGTCAACAATGACCTCTGGAACTGGTAGATACTAAGCATTCTTTTTTTTTTTGTCGCCAAATACGGATTCTGCACCCGACAGTGAGCGCTGTAAATTAATTTCCAAGTTCTACCACAATTGTATCGCGTTACAAGCGCAGAATGCAACTCTCCGTGCCATATATGGTACGCGGGGCCGCCTGCCATACCGGGCGGGACATAAATGGCCGGCCGTTACCAAACGCGGTGGCTCCGGACAGCCCGCAGCGAACGGGTTAAGTGACACACACACTCGATTTTGAAATACGTATAAGAAAGCTTCGTGTTAAATGATAATTAAAAGTAAAAGACTGTTTGACCGCACACTTTGTTTTGTAGGGTTGTAACGAGATTTTTATTGATGTTAATTTATTCGTTGAGTGTCCATTATCGATTTTTGAGTGCGTACTTTATTATGTCATCGTAGTCGGTTAATGAGTTGAATATTATTAAATCTAAAAGGCTAAATTGAAACAGATTATTTTGCGACAGTAAAATTATCTCATCCACAAAACTGAAAGTCACTTTATTTCAAACCAGTCCCTTGAAATTTTTTAACAAAATTATCATAATAAAAAAACAGAAGGTAGGTGAAATAATCCATTAGCGATATTCCAGATTTTTTTTTTTCATTAGAATTCATAAGAGACTTAGTTAACAAAGGACGGAGTTAGATTGGAAAAATTTATAACTTGCAAGATTTGCGCAACTCAAGTGGCGGGGTATTTGCATTTTAATTGTAGATAGGTGCGTGGTGCGACTGCGAGCGGGGAGCGGAAGCGGGCTAGTAAAACGTATGATAAAGACATTACAGAATTTTTAAAAATAAAGTGTATAAAAAAAATAACAACGTAAAAAAGATTTCTCAATTAAAATTACCTCTAGCTAAATACATGTTTTTAGGATATATTAATAACAACTTAATAATACGAGTAACTTGACAGTATAACAGCACTTGCTGATTTCCTATATATATCTGATGCACAATCAATAAATTTATAGAGCTATAAAACATCTATAATAAAGAAAACGCAATCGTGAATAAAAATAAAAATAAGAATCATTATCAATAGACAATTGTCTAGAAAATATGCTTTTAAAATATGCAGTTCAACGCGATTGTAAAGAAAAGAGGTCTTACCGCTATCATTGAGAACTCAGCGTCCATAGAACAGCAAGTAATCTTCGACTATTCATTATAATACTTTCTGAATTCATGCATATTTTCATCACTACCGAGAATACGCTCTGCTTTTATTAATTAAGTCCGGATTTGTTCTGTTCCGATCGATTTTTACAGTAAAATTTATAGTTCTACGATATTTTGAACGAGAAAATTGACTAGTTTTGCGTGCATAAAATATAAAATAAATAAATAATAAGATTTCCGGAAAATATTTAAGAAATCAGCGTTATCTCAGTCAAATCAATCTCACGAACCTAACTCAATTTTCACACGCGCAAATATTCAAATTTTACGGCACCGATCATTTGCTTTTGAAAAATGGGCTGACATTCGATTTATGAACCGCTAAACTAACAAACGCGAGCAAAACATAAAAAACAAAATGGCCGTATATCACCATGTTGTTTGCAACTTAGTTCCAATTTCAAAGCAACGAAGTTAAAGTAAAACGCTGGCTGTTTACAAAAGTGTACTTACGTTACTTTGGCTATGTACTCGTATATAGGACGGAGTCAGCCAGCAACCGCTAAGTGTGAGTTGAGTTGGCGAGTCATTTATCTCTGTCGCCGTCGCGATGTGGCCTCGGCTTTACATTAGGCTTGTTGATAGCCGTCGGGGTTAAGTGAAACGTCTATCTAGGAGGGTGTGAATTCGTGAAAAACATGTCGCTTACGTTACTCTCAAGCGCAGATGTTAGGAGGAACTTTTTGTATGACGCGTGAAATTGATGTCACCTGCAATTGTTTTTAGCTGACAGAATTGACAGAGTTATCGAGGAATTGATTCGATGTTTTGGTTTTAAATTGGATTGGCGTATATGACATCTATCAAAATAAGTTTTTGAAAATATTTAGACAAGAAATCGGCTAAAAATCGAAAAAAAATAAAAGAGAGGCTTCGCGCGCGTGAAAGTAGGTTTCTACATACAAACTTTGGACCCCTGTTTCATCTGTTTAGGGGGTGAAATGTGGAAAATCCTCTTTTAGTGCTCGCCTACGTCATAAAAGGAAACTTTGTGCAAAATTTCGTATCCTTAGAGTCCCAGTAGTTTTGGTTGTGCGTTGATATGTCGGACAGTCAGTTTCGCCTTTTATATATGTGGATTTAATGATCATTTTTGATTAATGAAAATTATTACGAACGAAAAATTACAAAGAAAAAACGTAATCCACACGAACACATAAAATTTTTAACACCCGTGTACGTTATTCCAAATCTCAGCCTTACAACCTACCCGTTCGTTAGGTAAGCGACTAAAATAAGAATCTAATAAAGAAATCTTTTCCTAAAACTTTTCATATAAAAGTGGAGAAGGATTTTTATTACAACGGAAACGGTAGTTAATTTTAATGTTGCCAGTAATTAACAAATCTTAAGACCCTTGAATATGGGTAGGAGAGGGCTCCACGGCTTAATCGCGCCGGCCTTGGGTGGGGCTCCAGTGACATGTAACAGCGATTTTGTAATATCAATCGATTTTCGGTATTAAATTCGGCTTGACTGCGATCCCATCTGATAGTAAGTAGTGACACAATCGTTGATGGTGAGGAGCACTACTTTATTAGCAGCCTATTCAATCTAGCCTTGAAAACCCCCAAATTTGTAATCGGATGCGAAGACCATAGCAGGTAAATTGTTCCAGTTCTTCGATGTAAGTGGTATAAACAATGAGGCGAAATGCTCAGTCCGGACTGTAGAGGTTTCAACATAGTAAGGGTGGATTTGCATCAAACTATGATTAATTGTCTTGTATTAAATTTTTTTGTAGAGTGTATAAAGAGGTATGTAATTTATGTAGTAGATGTCAACTTTGCAACACTGAATATATGATTCAACAAACAGTTGGATCATAATATCGTATCCAATAAAGTAAGTCTTGTAAAATTGTAACAGTGTATTAGTAGAAAGTACATAAAAAAAAAGAACATGAACACTAGGACACACACTCACGATTTAGACATCCTGACAACTAACTAAGATAGTCAATTACAACACTCTTTGCGTGATCGCTACCTCTCTTACTCGCACCACACCCTAACGACTCAAAAGACGTTTTTCTTGGATTTTTCGTAGCAAACGAGTAGAAGGTAAGGAAAATTAGATATTTTACCTTTCTCCTTAATGAGGAGTTATCAACGTACTTGAGCAGGGGTCGAGCACTCGCTCAATATCGAGCAATTACCTTTTATGACCCACTAGTGCCTTGTAATTGTTATTAAAAACTTTAGGCAGACAGACAAACTGCCGAGCTATTTTGTATATATATTTAAATTTTGGCTGTAATTTTATGCAAGTTGCTGTTTTTATCGTGAGTGGCAATCTTCTTTTTTTTTTAAAGTAAACATGGGTTGTTTACTTTGAGCCCATCGTCATGAGAAGCATAATCCTCATCATCATCCTTTTACTTTTTTTTTGGGGTAGGCAGAGACAAATAGAACGACAACAGTTCTTCAAAATAGAAAATGTGAAACTACAAATGAATTGCTTATGATGGCTTCATCAAACTTATAATGTCCCCACTGTTGGACAGTCCTGAGTGGAATCTCTACGTAGAAGAAGGAATGGAAAATTACCCACTACGAGGATCTAGTTTGAGTTGGAGGATGTCGCGTTGTGGAATTACTTATTGGTTCTAGGACATGCCAGTTCTCTCACGATGTTTTCCTTTACCGTTATGAAAGCAGTAGTGACGAAATAAGTTACACTCAAAGTAAAATATCTGCCTGGGTTTGTATTTGCCGCAGTTATCTGGTTAAATTAGTTAGTTAATAAAATATCTAGGTCGTTAATGAAACGCCAACATCTAAATAGCTGAAGTACAATTAGCCAAGTAAGTAGGTGACCGCAACATATAACCAGATAGCTGAATGTCGCGTGGGCATTTAGTTAAAATGGATATTGACTAATTTATGATGTTTAATTATGGTGGTTATAGTTTAAAAATTAAGTACGACTAATTTTTATTTTATTTTTAATTTAGCCATGAATGACAATTTGTAAGTCGAGACTGCTACCACTGCTCTTTACCCCCTTATCAAAGCTTTAATCGAAGTTATACTAAAATATATTTTAAAATATAGGTCACTTGTCAGTAAAACTCATTTAAATGATGTTTCCTATAAACCGGTTTTCCACAATTCGGAATACGCGCATATTTTTATGGCATTTACACCAATCATCCGCACGTTTTAAATTTCAATACTGATCGGTCTCCAAAATGGATATTTGTATTCATGCAATCAACCAATCAACTCGTTATTCACACGTTTATAACCCTTCATTTTGAAGCTACAGTGTGTTGTAATGTGTGCGAAAGAGTTATTGCACTCGTGCAGATTATAGAGACTGTGCGGATATGGACGGTCGTGGTGTAAAATGAAACTAGCCACAATAAGGCTGTTTACACACTATGCTACAGTGGCAGCGGCACCGGCGCCGCTGCACTAGTCTCCCTTGGATTTGTATGGAGCCTTACGGCGTTTACACATTATGCCGCAGTGGTAGCGATACCGCCGCCGCTGCACTGGACGCGCTGCATAGGCGGCGTTTGTGTCACTGGTTCTGCGATGAAACACCGCAGCTCTTGCGGCACCGCGGCAGCGAAAAACGCTACCGCTGCGGCATAATGTGTGAACGCCCTAACACATAGGTTACTTTTTATTGGCAGTAGGAGCTACTGGGATATGCTAGTCAAGTTTCAAAATATCCGTAAGGGAACCCCAGGGTCATGGAACGCAAGGCAAAGAAGGAACATAGGTGTAGTTTTAGTTAGTAAAAATCTGACACACCCTCACGCTCCACCCAAGAACGAGAGAAGTCATTGGAATCATCCAATGATTCGGGACAGCATCGGAACTGTAATGACGTAACAATATTCTCTAGTTAACAAAACTTTATTTATGCACAGCGCGCTCTCAAGTCTTATGACGGTTCTCTTTCCGTACAGACTCTAATAAACTATCGATCAATGACTGAAGGTTCATACCATATCCAAGGAATATCCGCGTGAAGGTATTTAAACTGAATGAAAAAGATTTAGCAAAGGTGAAGTTATTTAATCTAGCGGAATATCCCCTTATTCACAATATTAGAATATGACTGCACACCGATGAGGGGGAGCTTCGACGTAATCAGCGTCTGATCACGTGTTCCTTTTGAAATCGGCTTATCCTCTACCCACCAAGACCACGAAACGTCCAATACTCAACTTTCAGTTCAACCACATAGAGTTTGTTTTCCAATAGACAACTTTCGATACCCGTAAAATGTTCACCCTGACCACCCGGACGAAATTCGTCTTCAGCGTTACCTTTGAACAAGTAATTATGGCGGAATTCCTGAATTAATACTGAGATAAGCCGCTTCCGTATTCCTCCATTTTAAATAGCGTAAAAATGAAGCCTCAAACCATTATCGACGCGTATTTCTTTGGTAATTTACTTTTTTTCGCTAATCAACGGGAGAGGCAAATCGCGTTTATAATACCATTTCATCGTCAAACTGTGGGGTGAAAACCTTTTGTAGGTGCATAAAGTTTGGGTGAATGTTGGAAATCAAATTCTATTCTGAATCGACAGGAGTGAACGACTATGTGTTGTTAAAAATTCACAAGTTTCGCCCCACACCGCTGCGGCGTACGTTTGACATGGAAATGTGCAAGCCTACTCGTTGCGATTTCCCGCGGAATTTATTCAAACGCCGAACACCTCCCCCCCCCACTAGACCGCACGCATCTGTCTTCACATTGATATGCACATTCGATTGTCGACAGTCGCGTGCAGCGGACGTGACGCGTAGGTAACACACATCAGCGCTGAATGCTGGTGAATTCTTTTTAGGCCTAAATTAATATTTCGTTTCGAGTAGCATCAAAACGGTTCACCCTCTCTTGGTACCTATTGGTGCTTCATGGGTGATTGCACACCCCATAAGTAAAAGTAACGTGACAGGTACCTATTACTTTTCATTAAATCGAACTAGCATGAGGAACATTATCGGTATTGATTCCCATGTTCACTTTGAAGCCCTCACTTTGATTGATTTCGGGCAATTTATGATGATATCATTACATAACTAAATCGATTTATCTAAAACTGAGATATTAACATGTCAATTCAAGATGTGTATCAGAGGATGACTTGCCGCACCACATGGAGGGAAGAAGTTAAATTAGGGGACGAGGCAAGATAAATGGCGAAAGCTGTCAATATCTACTTTTCATTAATGGTTCAAAAGTGTGTTTGCGTGGAATAAACGATGGTGTTTCTTGTAAAGTCACTGTCTAATGTAAAAGTGAAAAGTTTGGCGTTTTCTTTTACGAAAATTTTCTTCAAAACATTCACCTTATTAAGTAGCAACTGTTAAGTATTTTCGTGAACAATTCGAAAGCTTCGACCTTTTGTGGTCAAGGCTCTTTGAGTTGTGCCAAGTCACGGCCAACAGTGGCTTGGTTCTAAGCGGCACAAAATGTCCATAAGTACTTGTTTCCTGTTCTATAATTATTATAATTTTCTTTTTTATTAATAGTTTTATAATCGGGCCATATTTTTTCAATTACAAGCGTAATGTAGTGGAGCTGAGTAATGACGCTTTCAGCGTATCGTTAAAATAATACGTCTTTACTTGTAAGTAAATATATTCATGAGGCGTTGAATCACGAAAGCGAGCATGTTTGGTAAGCGTTTCAGTGGCGGTGCACGGCTGCACACTGTGTCTTACAGTGTTAAATACGCAAACGCTTTGGTTTAAATGATGTGAGTGCTTGCTTGTGTGCTGACTGATGGAAAATGCTATGTTTAGATTCTTATCAAAGATCCTATAGAGAGATTAACCCTTTGTTGTTACATTTAGTATTTTTATGTATATACTAGCTGTGCCCGCGACTTCATTCGCGTTGACTACAGGATTTTGAATATAATTTTTCTAAAATAAAAGTTTCAAGTCAAGTCCATTTCAGAAATTAGCCCGGACAAGCAGACAGACAGACAAAAATTGTAAAAAATGTTATTTTGGTGTATGTACCGTAAATTCATATGCATGTAGTAAAAAGCAGTTATTTCAATATTACAAACAGACACTCCAATTTTATTTATATGTGTACGCCTTCACACCCAAATGGCTGAACAGATTTGCATAATATCTGGCAGACGGATAGACCAAGTCAACGTTTCATACCAATAGTACGTATCAACGAGATAGTTTTTAACTATCACGCGGGGAATAGCTTCTAAGAAAAACTAGTACACCATAAAAAATACGGCAGGAGCTTAAAATTTATAGGGTGTGAGTGGGCGGTTTTATCGATCAGGTTTTTTTCATGATATACAAAAAATCAGTTATCTATTAAGAGTTATATTATATCTTGGTTCGCCTGGCCAATTATCAGCATGGCCTATGTTTTTTTTTTTATTATATATAATAGTGATTGACTACGATCCCACCTGATGGTAAGCAGTGATGCAATCTTTGACGGTGAGGCGCACTAGTTTATTAAGAGCCTAATTCATTCCAGTCTTGAGATGCCTAAATTATAATGGGACGAGACTAGCAATTAGTCCGTTTATGTGTTTCTTTATACTCATCTAAATGAAAATCGTTTCTGTGTGTGTTTCGTGTAAAATTTCAGTGTAATAGTTGATACTGATTCCTCTTCAGGGGCGTAACTACATCGTATCAATGATACGGGGCAACCGGACAACAGGGCAATTTTTGACCAAGTCGGGGCACATGAGCAAAAATTTGTAACATGTTTCCACCACGAACTTGAGAACAATCATGGTGGCCGAGTGGTAACGGCCCCGACTTGCGAGTTGTAAGTCGCGGGTTCAAACCCAGCCAGGCGCACTACTTTGTGGTTTTTTCATCACCATTGCTCTCAAAACGGCGAAGGGAAACATCGTGAGGAAACCGACATGTCCTAGAACCAAAAATTCAAAGACATGTGACATCCACCAACCCGTAACGGGCCCGCGTGGTGGATTACGACCCATTCCCTCTCCTAGAGAGGAGGCCTGAGTCCTAGCAGTGGGAAAATTAAAAGGCTGATTATGCCTATGAAGCTTTATCCACAACCTTACATTCTTTTATTGATAAAAGACTTGTAGTTATTCAATAATGATTAATTATATGACAGGATGTTGGTTTTGAAAAAACGTTTATGTTTAGTGTAATAGTGTAATTATATTTGTTAGTTTTCTCCACTTGTTCTAGTAATCTCTTGATAAGATCACAATAAAAACTTACCTCCTATCTTAGTCGAAAATACTTTAAAAAATTAACTCATTTTCAAATAATAGTCATAAGTAGTAGTTTTCTGGTAAGGGATTCTTACAAGTCAAATAAAAATCTGTGTGTTACATTATACCTAGTCAACAAATGATTAAATATAATGAAGAAAAATACAAAAAACACAAACAAATAAATATAAGTCAAAATCACAAATAAAAAAAAATCATAACAAAGGTCAATCAGTCATTTAATTCATTAAACCCCAAGTGAACGCCGGCTTCGCACACACATTGTCTTTTTATTGTGTCTCTAAATACCACGATGGAAAGGTTAAGATTTGTCAACCTACTCTGGTTTTCTCCTTTGCAACCTATCGCGACCTCGTCTCGAAAAATCTCTTAAATATGTTTGATATAAATGTATGATGTTATGTTTGATTAAGTTAACGATTATTTTAAAACAAATTAGAAAATCACCAACATACAATTTTCACGACCATTGAGAGGTCTATAATAACGTCCAGGTCTATGGTACACGTTTGTTTGTTGATGTGTGAGACACTCTGTATAGTTTAAAAAAAGAAGAAAATAGTCGGACAAAACAAAACAAGAAAAATCGGCAATGAGCTAACTAAGCAATATACGCCCCTGAGTTCAAATGTCACCTGATTGACAAACTACCTGTAAAATTAAGTCTTAAGATATCGCACGAAACTTAAACACATAAGCTCCTTACAATCTAAATTACTTACGTTCGCATGAAACTGCAAGTTTAACAATTTTGTAACATATTAAACTTACTGTACTTAAAGTTAAATGTGTTATTACGTTGGCAAACAATAATTTATAAGAGAAAACATCTTATTATTATAGTCAGGCGCGTTTAAATTTTATCTCGTGCCGTACTTTACTGTGCTTAACTTAAGAGGAGCTCCGATAGGTGATTTTAGACTCTAGTGATTACAATATAAGGTTGGTTATAGTTAATTTTTGTTGAACACCACAAAACACTGTGCAAATAGCTGGAAACATCTTTAGAATGCGCCGCAGTGGCGTGTGGAATAAACGTACCAATTACAGCGCGAGAGACGGCTTTCCTAAATCCTGTTGCTGGTTTTATACCTCTTAATTCCTCGTTTTAAATAACAAAAGGCTGTTACTAGCGTTTTTCAGTGCCAGGCACCGGGTAGCCCGCCCTCGCACCCTCTTAGCCGATCTAATAGGTTAGGTGGCCGTCTGATATGAATGCGAGGTTAAAAGGGTTCCCTTTTTTATAGATAAGATTTCCACTTTCAGTTTTATTGCTATATTTATAGTTTTTGTTGGTAAATGTGAATTTATTTCAGTTTTTTTTTTCGTTGCGATTTGTTTGAAGGTTCAAAAATTATTTTTGTTTAAAATTTTGGAGTTATTCGAAGTGGTTTTGCTGTAAATGAACGCAGTCAAGTTATTTATTTTATTTTTAGTTAGAGGATTTTTTAAAATTATTTTGTATATTTTTTAATTTAAGTTCTCTGACTTTGTTGGCTATTCTATAAGTTAATTTGTTTTTTTTTATGGAGCAAGACTTTTTTCTGGACTAAGAATATATTTTCTTCAAAGAAAGCCTTGGTTTAGTCTGAATTATTTTAACCAAAAAGAAAATTTCAACATTTTCTTATTTCTTTGACTGTTTTACAAAACTTCACTTAAACAATATAGGTTTGGCAGAATTACTAAGTATTTCTTTTTACTCGCTTGCCAAAAAGGGTTATCTATGTACTGTATTATTTATTTTTGATTTTATGTCGTTTTTGCATTCAGCCAATGTTGAGTTCAGAAAGTATTTAGTTTTTAATACAGAATAAAAACTTTGTTTTCCATTAACGTATATATATAATAAGAAAATTATTAAAAAAACAATATGACTGTTACAAAAAAAACCGCCAATTGCAAATACAGACTTTGGCGTGCCCTTGACAACTGATGTTGCCATACCTAAAAAAAACTTCAGTACTCCTGGCCAAGTTGCTAATCTGCAATAGTTAACGCTTGTAGAAAATAGTTTTTGTTGGTAAATGTGAATTTATTTCAGTTTTTTTTCGTTGCGTTTTGTTTGAAGGTTCAAAAATTATTTTTGTTTAAAATTTTGGAGTTATTCGAAGTGGTTTTGCTGTAAATGAACGCAGTCAAGTTATTTATTTTATTTTTAGTTAGAGGATTTTTTAAAATTATTTTGTATATTTTTTAATTTAAGTTCTCTGACTTTGTTGGCTATTCTATAAGTTAATTTGTTTTTTTTTATGGAGCAAGACTTTTTTCTGGACTAAGAATATATTTTCTTCAAAGAAAGCCTTGGTTTAGTCTGAATTATTTTAACCAAAAAGAAAATTTCAACATTTTCTTATTTCTTTGACTGTTTTACAAAACTTCACTTAAACAATATAGGTTTGGCAGAATTACTAAGTATTTCTTTTTACTCGCTTGCCAAAAAGGGTTATCTATGTACTGTATTATTTATTTTTGATTTTATGTCGTTTTTGCATTCAGCCAATGTTGAGTTCAGAAAGTATTTAGTTTTTAATACAGAATAAAAACTTTGTTTTCCTTTAACGTATATATATAATAAGAAAATTATTAAAAAAACAATATGACTGTTACAAAAAAAACCGCCAATTGCAAATACAGACTTTGGCGTGCCCTTGACAACTGATGTTGCCATACCTAAAAAAAACTTCAGTACTCCTGGCCAAGTTGCTAATCTGCAATAGATAACGCTTGTAGAAAGCTTCAAATGTACGGGAATGACGTCGTCTTAAGACGCTCAGTCACGTGGTCAGAACAAACGAATTGCCGGCAAAGTTAACTCGAAGCGTTCGGCGCAAGCGAAACGGTTGTAACTTGGCTATGGGCGCAGGATACGCTTTCGTTAGTCAGACTCTATCTTATAATAAACTAGCTTTAACCCGCGGCTTCGCTCGCATACCTAAAACAAAGCATTGTGTCACTCAGGAATGAAGCTGCTTTTTATTGGTGAAAAACAAACTGAAAAACGAAAACAAAATTTACCTCTTTATAATAAACAATATAATATAACATTATATAATATTATACAGTGTAGATATATCCATCTAGTTAGGATAAGTTGCAGTGGCCATTGCGACCGGCAGTTAACTGGAGTAATTACTGCTCCAATTATACACTGCCTAATCAATAGGCTGTGTACACTAGGGTGTGCGTGTATCGACAGAGACGTTGGTGAAGTTGCCGCAATAAAATTACTATTATTAGGACTTAAGTAGGCCCTTCCCGGTACCTACGTCTATAATCAATTAGAGCATGGCCGAAAAGCTTATTGATACTTTTTTGTTCCAGGAAATACGTGTTTTTTTATAACCCGTTTTTTAGAATTTTGATTTAATGTGCAAGTAAATAATATTTTATTTACGTTTTAAAATTTACAAAATTGCTAACGTTCTCGTAATCTTTTTGCAAAATAGCAGATTTTCAGAGATCTCTACTGGATTAGTTTTACACAATTGTACCTTTTACTTTAGACCAGAAATCTAGATAATAACCACCAGGCATAGAATAGAATAGAATAGACACCACACAACACACATCAACAACAACAACAATATCAACAGACATATGTGATTCCTAATTATATCTCAAACAAGATGTGTGATATCGTCATATTCACGCAAGAGCGGTTGTAGTTTCACCTGTCCCAATGTTTTTCTGTAATCAAATCTTGCAAATTTTTGATCCACTTCCCGGCTACCGATTGAGCTGAAATTTTGCATGCATGTGTAAATCAGATGACAATGCAAAACTATTATGACATGGAGCTGATCTGATGATGGAATCGGAAGGTGGCTATAGGAGCTCGGTAGTTAAACGATACAAACCCATCGAGTTTGGGCTCGTATGATTCGTCTTGACGAGTATTAAATTTATATAGGTATAAAAGCTTGCAATGAAAAAATATTTTCATTAAAAACTTGTTTTTCCCTAATACAATTGCTGAAACGGATATTGAACGCTCGGCGTCAGAGTGGAGATCGCTTTGCGCATTCCATACATTGGCGAGCCAATCATCTTCGGTGTTAGTTACATGCAACAACGCAGGGAACGAATCAGGAGTGACGTCTATGACGCGATGGCGCGGCGTGCCAATCACTTACACTCCCAGCCCCCGCGTCTCACTTCGCACCACTAAAGAGACCGAATATTTGACTTCTGCGCAACTTGAAGCCAGCGCTCAAGATCCGTGACGGCAATTGTAAATAAAAATGTTAAAGGGATGGAGGTAGGATATAGTGCATAGTTCCGTCCCTCTTTCTCGATCGTTCGTCTGATATTTAACATGCCACGGTAAGTCGCCTGAGGCACGGTAAATCTTTCGAAAAATCTTACAGCCATATTTTTTAACTTAAGCCGTGATGAAAGAAATATGAAACGGCAAAAGAGAAGCTGTCTGCTTAACAATAAACCGCTTTAAAACGCTCCAGAACCGGATAAATCTAGAAACTAAAAAGACGGGACCGTTGGCGCTCGTTTATCTTAACTAACCTTATAAGGCACGCTGGCACTAGATTCTATACAGATCTGGGAGAATAATGGTGCATATCAAGTTCCTACTAACATAAGTATTATTTCAATTGAAATAGCTGACAATATGGCTGAGATATTCGAGGTGTATGCTGGGTACAACGACATAATTTACCACTGTCTGTTCTTACGTGCTATGTTTTAGAGTTATTCCATATAATATGCTTTGAATGTTACACTTTGGTTCGAGTAAGACCTAGACCTAGACCATGACGTTTAAAGTTAGATTGTTTTAATCTTGTTTCAGTGTGGGTAAGAGATAGAGCTATACAGGCTGTCTAGCGCCATCCCTTACCCACACTGAAACAAGATTGAAACAATCTTACTATAACCCCGCTGATCTATACTACTAATATAATGACGGTTATATTATTATACATTGACACGAACAGAAGAAGATCAATAATATCATACATATTTAGAAATCTAAGTATGTCAGTTGTCTAGTGGTTAGTTAGTTGTCACAAGTTCTTTTTAGTTTGAGACTAGACGTCGTTGTGTGAACTTTATAGGATATTTGTATAAGATATTAATATTTGTCAAACAATATAACCAAAAAAAAAACAAAAAAATATTATTACATTCACTCCAACAGGGACTTAAAAACACCTTCATAAAGATTACAGAATTATAAGTGTTACATGTTGAATTGGTAACAGAATCAAATATGTAACAGTTATATATGTGTTTTCAATGTGTTAACCCAAAACACTTAGAAAAGTGTAACCGTAACATATCTGTAACAGATATAAAAGTGTTATTAAGTGTAACATGTAAACGCAGCGTTGCCAAAGTTACAATTTACTTAATTATGGTACTGTGCAATTATTTATACCTAAGGCCTACTAAAACTGATTATTTCAGTTACACATACATATAACAGGTTACAGTTTGATTCGGTAACATTATTGTTTCTGTTACATTTAAAAGTGTTTTTCTGTTAAGACTGTTTTAAAAAACAGTGTTAAAACACATTATTACAGTTACAGTTTGAGTCCCTGCACTCCAATGCACATGAGAAAAGATGGCAATGGAATAGTAACCCACATATACATCAAAGTGACCAGCAGGCGATATCCACAAGCAATTATGGGTCGCTGCATTGTTCAATTTGACTTATTAGTGCGGCCCATGCATCCGTAATTGGAATTATTGGCTGGGAGGCCGACGTCCTTTACACTACAGTGGACGTCTTGTAATCTGTTTGCTGTAATCTCGTGAACAAGATGATAAATGGAGGCTAAGATTTTGTCCTCATGAGGTTTGAGAACGAGAAGCTCGTGACAAGGTTTCCAAAATTTTATGAATAGGGCTCTCTGCATGTTTAGTATTAATTGAGATACACAACATAATTCTTACGAACACAAACAAAAACACACCACCATGCGGAGATGTAGGAGATTAATTAGTATTAATCTCCTGCGATCTATTCTCTGATCTACCAAATATACACAAAAAAAAAATCATTAAAATTGGTCGTTCCGGAGGAATCCAATAACAAACACTTCGTTTTGCTGAACACGCTAATCTCAGGAACTGCCTACTGGTTTGAGTTAAAAGATTTTTTAGTATTGAATAGTCCCTTTTATCGAGCAAGGCTTGTATAACAGCATGCTACGATTAATTGAAACGGAGCACTAACCAAAGAAGCAGGTGAAACCGCGGGTGCGAGCCAGTTCGAAGTCACTTGCAGGAACCGAATTATTTATTGAGGCACACTTTTGCAGTTCAGAATAATTCTGGATATGAGTATTCTTATCCTAAAGATTTGGTCTTTAAAAACAACACCAAATATTTTAAACTTCAGCTACGTCAGACAAAGCCATAGAAAATACCCGTTATCCGAACAATTGCACGAAGTTAACTGGTCCAGCAGCTGAACTATAGCAACACCGCACTGTTGGGCGACACCGCTCACTAGCGTACACAAAGCCACACCGCCTCTGGTGCGGGCAACGAGCCGCCCATTCATTGTCAACGTCCATTCACGACCTAATTCCCCCAGACATTGCCTACTGAAAAATATGGCCGCTCTCCTCAATTAATTACCACATCACTGCCTCCAATTAGCAACTAGATTTGATAAGGACGGACAGGTAAGTCTATCTACCTTCTAATAACATCGTACACCTAATGTAATAATTATAACCTACCTCAATTATGCAACGTAATCTCGTATGTTAATATAATTATAGCCTTCAGCCATCAGGCTCCTACCAAGAAAATGTAGCTATATATATAGATATATACGGTCGAATTCCAAGTACTCTATTCATACACATATCACGTTGACACGACTCAATAAAAACATATCTATTTTAAAAATCATTTTTGTAAAGAATCGCGCAAACAATACAGAATAGTGTTGCGGCACATATCGTATTGTAACTTATCGATCTGTCGATGCATTATTGAGCAGACAAGCAGGAACTCGAGTCGATACCACGTTACGGGGCCGAACAACTACTATTTACCTGGAGCCGTTCTATTTCTGAACGCGAACATTGTTTATGGAATCCATAATGCACGTTGGTGCGGTCGAATGACATTTTACAAAGAACAATCACTATTTCGCTATTTTGAAAATTTATTTGTCATGTAATGTGTGGACGTTGCAGTTTTGTCGGCTTACTCCGGATTTTTTTTTGTTACTTGTTAAAATAGTATTTTGTATATCTGTACTTGAAAACTAATTGTTATTACTGAATTGTAATTTAACTTCTCAAGGAGATCATTGTTAAACAAAATTGAAGTATTTTATTAATAAATTGCTAGTACAAAGCTTTCAAGTAATATCAAACAAGAATTCTAAATTCATTACGTTTATTTTTGGACTATTAGGAGACGAACGTGACTAACAATCGTGAAATATTTAGAAAAATATTAAGAATCTCATTAATTCAAGATTACGTCGTTCAATTAAACAGAAATAAGTCTCATTATAATCAAGGTTTGTTTGAAATATGGCCTTCTTTCGTGGCATGAGCAGTTAAAGTACTAGAGATAATAATAGTAAAAGCGTTGTTGAAGTTGAGACGGCAATAATTCATAAGTAGGTTGATGGCCCATTGTCTACGAGTACCGTATTAACTCATATCCATTGACATTCACTTAAGCAGTACATTTTATGTTCCATTTTATTCTTATATCGGCCTGGATACAAAGCTTTATAGCACTTCAATATTGTGCTGTAACCGGAACGTTTATAATCGGGGCGATACTAGACAGTTATTACATTCTTGAATAATAGAGGGAAACTTTGCGAACTAAACTTAGTGAAGTATCACGAGGAATCTCATTATAGCGCGAGTTGATTTATTTAATAACGATGCTATGGGTATTAATTTCGGATATGAAGTCATTTTTATTATTGTATTTTATACCAGCTCGGGCATAAAATAATTACTCTGACAAGAGAAAGGATTAATCAAAACTTAATTGTATTTTTAAAGTAATTATAAACATGTCATTAAGAACAAGGCTTTGTGCGATTATGATAATTCTGTGAATCATGACAACATACCTTATTTTCTGAAATTATAAAAGAGGTTGAATTTTTTACTTGGAATCTCATAAAAATGAGACAAGTTATTCTTTTTCATGAAATTATTCGAAGTTCATTAAATAAGTTTACGATATAATAATATGGCAGTAAAAACGTAAAGTAATTCCGAGAAAATTAGATTTTTTTGGTAATCTTCTAGATGAATATTTTAGTAAAAGTACCTAGATATATTTTTTTCTGCGAAATGTGTGATACAATTATTATAAATAAAAAAGTATATATTAATGCAAAGGCATAATAAGCAAATTTTAGGTTATGTTGATAATATCTAGAAAATAGTTACAGTTCACTTTTATTTAAATAACGGTCAAGTAATGTACTGAGGATTTCATGTGAACTAATAAAAATTGTACCATTAGTAGAAATTTCCCGAACGCTTTCAAGTCCCGATTGCTTCGACATATCGCCGCTCTAAATCTCACATTTTCACAAAATAATGACTTCATCAGCACCAATCGATTTCTGTAAAGCACGCTCCACCACCCAGCGTTTGATTCATGCATTATACTGTAACAGTGAGCATTCAAATTGCTGCTCAACAACGAAACCGCAATGTCAACGTCACGTGTCATAGCCAATTCACAGGTCAGAGCAAAGGCATCGAGAGGAGTGAGAAAATTCTATCGATATTTCAAACACAGCGCCATCACTATCGATACGTTTCCGTGTCAGAATTTCGCGAATGCATTACGGCCTTTTGTGGAAGTGGGCCAGTCAGCGGTGCTGTTGCAATTATCGAATGGGTGCGAGTGTACTGATGCCACCGACGTTCTTTGAGCCGTGCTCGACTGTACTATTTGACTGACTTATTCCTTTATTTTCTGCGCGATTTTACCGCGTTGGCTTTAAGGAGATTTGGGTTCACGTTTCAATACTTACTAGGAATTGAGGATGATTGTATTTTCGTGTTTTTAGAATTTTATTGCGCAAAAACAATTTTATTTTATGGATCTCAGAATGAGTGTTTGTTGCAATTTATTTTGTCTAAAAGTAAAACATATGCCATATTTTTCTCTTACCTTAATTTTACATTGAGCACACTGAAAATCTAATTCGGCATTTTTATTTGCAAAAAAAATTAATAAATGAAGGCTAAAACATTTTAATACGAACACTTTACGTTTCGGCAAAACTTTGTAGCATGTAAATACAACTCAAATTACGTTCTCATTCAAAAGTAGATTTTTTCGTCGCACGAGGCGTCTAATTTACAATATAAATAATCACGGGCAATCGCGTTGAATCCGAGCTATTTACCTTTGAAATGTTCGCGGGGCGACAAAGGTGGCTTAACGAGCCACCGAGAAACGGCGGCTTCGAATTAGAAAAGTTTCAGAGAAAATAAAACGGAAAGTGTTCGCGAGGGGGCGCCACTAGGTGCGGGCGCGGGGGCGCCACTAGATGCGGGCGTGCCGCAGACAGTCACTGTACAGTTTAAATAAATTGTGATTTACAGGGGGACGAGGTGTGGCGCATTTACGCATTTAAGAATGGAATTTTATTATTGTGTCGACAGTTCGAGGCATCTGTATACGAGGCTTTAGGTACCTACTTCTTATACTTACAAGAAAAATTGATGTTTTTTTTACCCGACTGCCTAGAAGGGTTATGTTTTTCGCATTGTCGATGGCGAAGACGACTCTTCCACAGTGCAGGGACTTTGTAAGAGTGAGACTCGATGTAAATACATAAGATGTGTCGCAGCACTAAAATCTAGAAATGGGTAAGTTGCCATTCGACCTTCCGGTAACTGTCCGGACCAAACCCAAGTTCCACGCGCGCGAGGAGTCAGGGTCAGCAAACCGTAAGGGCCCAGAAGAGTTGAAGGCAGCTGGAGCAATGGGTTGTGCGAAACTAAACCCCGGGGCTCTGGAACGAAGGCTGAGAAGGAACGAGTGAGTTTTAGTTAGTAAAAGTCCGACTTGCCCGTCCGCTGCGCCCTAGGGCGGGAGGTGTCACTAGATGATTTTCTCACCTAAAAAAGCACTAAAATTTATCTAAACTTCTATAATAATATTATGAAAATGAAAGACTTGTATTTTTATACTTTCTTTTTTGTATTGAACAAAATCAAAAGCTACAGCACCAATTTAAAAAAATCTTTCACCCGTAGAATGCTACTTTATTACTGAACTAGCTGTGCCCGCGACTTCGTTCGCGTGGACTACAGGATTTTGAATTTATTTTTTCTAATATAAAAGTAGCTAATGTTACTCCTTATTACATCAGCTACCTGCCAAAAAAGTCCTGTCAAAATCGGTCCAGCCATTTTAGAGATTAGCCCGGACAAACAGACGGACAAAAATTGTAAAAAATGTTATTTTGGTGTATGTACCGTATGTATACATGCATGTAGTAAGAAGCAGTTATTTCAATATTACTAACAGACACACCAATTTTATATGTTATCTATTTTTAATTGGATGAATCCGCTGGCAAAATATTGTTTAATATAAGTAAAATAACACATTTTTAGTCTGAAGTTTAAATTCAAAATCAGATTATCATGTAATTAAAATCGTTTTGGAACATTTTGAATAAAGGCAACTATCAAAGTTTAGTTTCAAAATAATACTTAGTCCCTAATCTAAAACGTAAAAGTAAGTCAATCGTTGAAAGTAAACTAATATTAAAAGCTTAATTAAAGTTCCGAAGTAAGCATAGTTAAGTTACCGCAACTTTAACTCTAAATGTACCGGGAATTCTTTATAAAAGTTTACTTATTTAGTAATATAGCCTGTGCGAGCTAGATAACATAGTCGGCCTTATAATGTTCCCACTGTTGGGACTCAGGCATCCTCTCTAGGAGAGGGAATGGGCCGTAATCCACCACGCGGGCCCAGTGCGGATTGGTGAATGTCAAATGTCTTCTTCCGCTTTAGGGCGGAGAGGGAGGACGTGTCAGACTTTTATATATTGAAACCACACCTATGTTTCATCAGTTGCGCTTTGCGTTCTAGGACCACGAAGAAGCCCCAGTAGGCTTCGGCCCAGCTGGGCCCGTACACTTTTGCTTTAACCATAAATAAACTATTATTTATTTTATTCAAATTGTTTCCAGAAATTATAACAAGAACAGTATCAGCTTTGAACAATCTATCAGAATTATATTAATCAAACAACTAGAATAAGTCTACTACAAGAAAATAATTGATCAAGAGTTTCGTTCTATGAAATGATTAAATATTTATGAGATTAAGTTTGGTTTATAATAAACTAATTTTTATATAACATGTTTCTGAATTAATTACTTCTGGGATGACTGTACCTAAGTATTAGCTGTTCAATACGTATCAACGTGTGTCGGCGCTGCGTTATTTTTCTTTTTAAATATCGCAGCATTTGCTGAGTTAGGCGCCCTTTTGGCGTTCCACAGATTTTATAGTTATCTTTATTTTATGAATCGAATTGTGCTGAATGTGTGAGTTACGAATAAAAGTTTTTTCTTTCTTTCTGTCATATGCTAGTGACCCCAAAAGCTTAGAAGGTACACTTACAGGTACAGTTGCTGAACTATGGAGTCGCACCAATGTATAAATTTAAGGCGTTTGTGCGAGTGCCGAAATATTTGTGAAATGCAAGCTTATCAATAATACCGAAAAGTTTCGGGGAGTGTGCGTCGGAATTGCATAATCTAATTCCGCCTAGCCCGTTCCATCATCGGACTACCAGACGTACGGCGATGCGCCACCGGTACAATTACCGTCACGGTTCTTGAGCGCCCGGCGTCAGAGTGGGGATCGCTTTGCGCATTCCATACATTGGCGAGTCAATCGTCGTCCTTGTTAGCTACATGCAGCAAGAGCAGGGAACGAATTATGAGTGACGTCTATGACACACCTTGACGTCTATACACCACCATACTTCGCACCACTTAAGAGACCGAATATTTGACTTCTGCGCAACTTGAAGCCAGTGCTCAAGATCCGTGCCGGCAATTGTACAGGGTGAATATCCACCTACACGCACAAAACGTTTTGGGAACACATTCATTGTGCGTGCAGCTAAGGAGTGGAATTCCTTGCCGGAGTCTGTTTTCTAATAGCTACAACCCGGGAATCTTTAAGTCGAGAGTGAATAGGTTTCTTCTAGGTAAGCGCGTTCCATCGTCGATCGCATCGTCGCTTTCCATCAGGTGAGATGGCGGTCAAGCGTGAACCTATCAACAATAAAAAAAAGCCACAACAAATTGCGAAAAATATTGGACCTCCAATACTATATCTTTTTTTTTAACCAAGCATACATAATATCATAACTGGGACCCAGGGAAGACTCAAATATAGTTTTGGGAATTGTTATTTGCTTTTACTAAAAAATAATAACATTGTGTCCAACACCACTACAATACACTATGCGTATAGTGTATGTGGTCAACAGTGGAGCACGCTTGTCTAGAAATACATACCTATTCACTCTTGACTTAAAGACCTTTAAGCCTTTTTTTTCGATGTGTTAAATAATCAAATGACAACCCCCGCTCTTGGGCGGAGCGGGAGATAGTGTCAGACTCTTACTGACTAAAAAACCCATCCCGTTCCTTCAAGCCTTCATACCGGGGCTCGAGTACCCTTTCGGATAACCCTGGCAGCTGAAAGCGGGGGCTTTGACCCGGCTGGGCCCCTGCTGTTGTTGACAACTGCTTGAGGCGCGCGGGAACACTGCGCGCCGTCGACGACTTGGGCTTGGTCCGGACAGTTACCGGACGGCCGGACAGCGAGCTACCCATTGCTCACTGTCCGCAAGCCTACGGTGGCTGGAAATCGGGATCGGAATCCCGGTGGTGGCGAGAGCGCCATTGCCTGATGCGGTCGGCCTCCTCCTTAGCGAGCATTACTGCTTCGCAGAAGTCGGCGACCGCTTGCCCCTCCTTCTTGCTCCGGACCATGGCCTCAACCACGTCCCGGCGCGAGAGGTCTCCGCCGCCGATCACCCCCACGAGGGCACGGCGATGTTCTGCCCAAGCAGGGCACACCTCGATTGTGTGCTCCACCGTATCCTCCGGGCGTTTCGCACAGTGGAGACAACCGGGCGTCACTTCCGCTTTAATCCGGAACTGGAACCTCCCGAACTTGCCATTACCGGTGAGGACCTGTATCATGCGGAAAAGACCTTTTTTAACGCAAGCGCTATAGAAAAAATAATGACAAACTATAAAAAAAAAATCATTCAAGCAAAGTGTCTTAAACCATGTAAAGTAGTGGCTACTAGACCGATAATAACGATATTTTCCCATAAATGTATAACAACGTTCATTACAGTAGCTTGTCGTATAATCACATAGCTTGTTATTGTTGCGTTGATAAACAGCGTGACGGTAGTTTGACGGGTGACGTCATCGCCGTTGCGTGGCGTGAGGTATTGTTTGTAGTTGATATATGTAATTAATATGCGTTTGAATCTGTGGCCGCCTCATTGACGTTGTGGTTGCAAGCTGCTTAGTGTAAAGGCTTGATTTTCGCGCCAGTAAACGTGGCTGTTAACCTAAGTTAATTGATGCGAAAATCAAACATCTTAATTTGAAGAGCTTAGGTAATTGCCGGAGTCGGTGTTTCCTGATAATTTTAACCTAGGGCTCTTTAAGTCAAGAGTGAATAGGTTGTTTTTAGGTAAGCGTGCTCCATCGTCGGCTATATCATCGCTTTCCATCAGGTGAGATATATTAATAATAAAAAAAAGACGCGTGACAACTTATGCAACGTACGAACGACGTATCAACTTATGCAATTATAATTATTTATTTATTTTATTTATGCAGTATTTTTTTCCTTTGTTTTTGTTTCTTTGATATTAATTGAAGTTACACTTTCACACATTGAATTGAATTTTGTTAGTTACTAGGCCTACAACTAGTTATAAGGGCCCCTTGTTTGGTTTCGGTCTTTAAGTGGGTCAGTGCTGGATGTACTGTGTACTATCAAAGATACTTCCGCCTGACCACCGCTAAGTTCGTTTTTGCTTGCTCGAAACGAAAACTTTGAAGGATTTGGTTTGGCGCCACGCCGCAGGTTTCAAGCGATATTTTTTTTAAGTAATCAGGCAGAAATGACCGCAATGGTACCTTCAGTTGCCTTTTGCGTTCTAGAGCCACGGTAAATCTTTCGAACTATCTTACAACCTTGACAGGACTGCTCGAAACACAAGAGAATAAAATTAAAAAAAAAATGTATTTACCAGGCAAAGCCATAGAAAATAGTAAACACAAACAGATCCAAACCCCAATACTTTTAACTGCACATTACAATTTAAATCAGTATCTATTTGTCGAGGATATATAAAACAGTACAGCAATGTTAAGATATAAAGGGGAAGCGTCTGCGAGTGTCGTTCCGTTCCCGCAAACTTCTACAGTAAACATGGCCGAAGGGATGCGCCACCTTAAATATAGATACGCGATTATGTTATCGATGGAGCGAACGGAATAAGTTGTGGGTAGAAGTTATGTTTAGGCTGTTTCTTTCGATAAAGGTGTTGTGGAATTTTGTGATAAAAGTTGGCTTTGAGTAGTGGTGCGAAGAGCGTTGAATATTTTATTTGTACTGATACTTAATATTTTCTTTTTACACAAATCTGGTTTTAAAAATAGAACGTTACGTCATCGTACAAATCCTATTTCTAACCGAATACTAAAAAATGAATCTGTGTGTTGGGATGTTAGGTAATCAATCAGCGTCGACGAACTCTGGACGATATTTAAATAAATACGAGTAGACTATAGCATGGATGAGAACAAAGGATACTTTTTATAACGCTAGTACATCCACCCTTCACGCAGTCAAAGCTGCTGGCAAACGCTACAAAGAATAAATTATTGTGTAAACAGTAAACACTTATGAAGAACATGTACAATAAACTAATGCCTATTTGTAAACATGAATGCCCCTGACCTTTACAATGCAGACTTAATCACACTTCTATGAGGAAAGTAATAAACGAAAGTGAAAATGATAATAAATTTGTGTGTGAAAAGATCGTAAACATTGCGTAGGTGTTGACAGCGACGTGAGTCTCAGTGGTTTTTGTTAAGTCTACTCAGAGAATTTGTTTTTCATAAATATAGCTAAACTGTGTTCAGCGTGACAAGGGACGAACTTATTGAATTGTTCTTACAGAAACAGTAGAGTACTTGACTGGTTCTTTTACAAGATTCGAAAAACCTATATAAAAACAAGCTGTAATAAATTCAAAGCTTGAAAAACAACGTTAAGATAGCACTGCATATTACGAGTATTTATGATGTTATGAAATTTTCCCACCAGTTTTGGTAATATTTGATTTTATTCCATCAAATCTTTTAGGTAATCATTTATTTGATTACATACTATTCAGCTTTTAAAATTGACTTTTCCTAGTGGTTGTAGCACATCACTACCGCAGTTGAGTTGTGCCATTCAATCGCTACGTCATTTTGCTGAGCCTCGCCGAGCGCGCTCTCACTTAGGATTACGTATTGTTTGCTATCAACTTAATTTCTATTTCTATTGATAGAACATTCCCGTAATTGAATCTTCTGTCTCCTTCGTTTCTAGAACTTTCATTCGAGTTTTTAGTTTTGTCTCTTTCTTCTCCAGAACTTTTATTCGAATTCTAAGAACATTGATTCAGTAGATTAACTTTTAATGTAATCGAATGTTGAGATAATTAATTGCGTGAACTCAGATTGTAATTTAGATTAAATGGTCGTGTGCTAGTTTTGGTTGAAAATTATTTTGAGTTTGAACCTAGAAGAGAAAACGTAGTGTATATATAAAAGAAGCACGATACGATACAGGGACATAGGCTCCATAAAGAGACGGGACACCCTAAGAAGGGCATTGTAGCTACAAGGGAGGGAGAGGTCAACATTGGCCTTGTTGTTGGCCAACCAAGCTCCCCTCCTCCATAAACACAGGCTGTTACAGGCTTAGGCTCTAAACAAGGGACCATTGAGACAGACGGGCGAAGCAACATCCCCAACATTCTCACCTTGTAGTTAGCACGACTGAATGACTAAACAGGGTGTCCATATTTAATCTGCGCGCCGCGGTCGTATCGGTTTAATGTGCGGCGAATGCATGCATAATTCAGAGCGCACCGAGCAACTTGGCATGGTGTGTTCCGCGGCATAATGCGATGTCTGAGTTACGCTTCCACGCCGCAAATGTTGGCGCCAATGCGCTGTAATTTTCGGTTGAAGACGACTGTTGGTTGTTAAAGCCAACATTGGCCCAATTCGAGGTGTGATGTTTGACAGCTGAACAATTTTTAAACAGACGGAGAATGTAGATGTTGCCAATAGTTTGCATTTCTGAGTTAGGTATGATTATGGATAATAGTTTATTCGACTGGCCTGTTAGTCTAGTGCTTAGAGGTCCTGACTGATATGGCGAAGGTCGTAGCTTCGATTCCCACTCAGGACAAATGTTTGTGTGTTGAGTACGATCATTTGATCTGTATCTGGGTATCATTTATCTATAAGTAATATATATGTATTTAAAAATATATTAGTATGTTGATCAGTTGTCTCTTGACATCACTAGATGGCATTGTGCGAAAGTTATAGAATATTATTGAGTGGGATGATAATTAACGTGTATAATATCTTCATCGTCCTTACTAAATAACTATCTTCAAAAATATTTTCTGCTTCACAAAATCCACTTCACTTTTGTGGATCTATCAAAACAAACAATTCCTCCTAGATCCTAGTTTTTTCTTTAGCAATCGACTCATGTCCCTGGGTAGCGATAAATCGTGGTCATATTGTCCGTTCGCGTTTTTTCACCATCCCCTATTCACCTGCGAGCCACGTATTTAATCTGGCTGTACTTCGCTACTTCGCTTTGGCATGCATCCGCTCTCTAGAGGATTCAAAGTTTAGGGCCCAATAAGAATACCTTGGTTTTATGACTTCGCGCTGCTTGGATGGTTTTTGAGCGACAAATTGCTTAGTTGGAGTCTTGTGAGATTTTTAGTAGATTTACGAGTTATTGGTTTTTGTTTTTGATCTTTATTTAGGTACTAGCTGCTGGCAGCGGCTTCGCCCGGTATGTTAGCACTCCAAGGGAACATACTCTCAGGATAAAAAGTATCCAGGACATGGTCTAATCGTGTGCTGTATTTCAAACAAATCTATTCAGACATATGAGTATAAAGAAGTACATACGTATCTACTTATAAACTTTCGGCTTCATAATATTAGTGTGATGTATACTTTACTAAAAGTCAATTTATGACTGTAGAATACAGTTGTTTTAAGTAGAGTATCGATGTGTTGCGGGATTATTCGAAAAAGTTATCAGGCGATTGAAGAAACAAGAGTGATCAGTAAAAGTCTGAAACTCAGTCTCTCTGCACCCAGAGCTAGGAGAAGTTATTTGATGATTTCCCCCCACAAGCCCCCCACAGCTTTTCCATTTAAGCTATATTTTCTGGGTATAGATAGATTTCAGTCAAGTGCAATGAATGGGGATCGAAGGTGCATTTTCTTATTTTCCAGTACTCCTGACCGATTTACACATGGACGCTTTACAGCTTAATTTAAAAAACAAAATAAAATGGACTGGATCGACGGTAGGTCAATTTTATTCATATCGTTTTTACGAATATACATAATTCCCAAAGTGGAATCTCGAGGGTGATATTGTGAATACTGTTGCAAAATATTGAAAATGTTTCCCTTTTTCCAGTAATTCCTTTGAGCTTTCTCTGACCTGTAAACTTGGTTATATCCTTACTTTAAATTAGACCCGTTTACAATGTAATTGTTAAAGCGGTCATTTCAATTTAAGCTTGCAATTATCAATTCAGTGAAACATTCCCAAACTAATAGCTACAGCGTGCCAAAATGTAGCACTCAGGTGCATTTACATTGTTAAACAAACCGCTAAAATTTATAAATATAGCAACCATTGTCAGCATTAAAATAATTGTCGCACACCCCTTTAACAACGTCGCGTTATTTGTGTTTAATTCTGTACACATTAACGAAATGAACATCGTTGTTCGCACAGTCCTAACTCAATTTATATAATGAATGCCATACATTACCCGTTTTCTGTTAACAATTCGCTATGAGCACTCCACTTGCAAACTTTGTCTACGTAGTGTCAACAGTGGCTGAGGTGGCATTCGTTGCTCCGACGCCGCGCCGCGCGGACGTCTCATATTTATTTTATTAATAAATATGTTAATACCGAGGTAAGTAGCGTCGCGTGCATTATTCATCGGGAACGGTGGCTCAGTTGACACAGCAACGGATAGTCATGCAAATTCAATCCGCCGAGATGCGGCCAAAAATTATCATAATTGTGACGTTTTTGTTTCTATACCTGCGCTCAGCTCGGGAAGTTTAATCTGAAGTTTGCCCGACACTTTTAGTTTTGTATAACGCCGTCATCACATCCCCATTTGCAATTCAGATGGTCGGAAAAGGCGGACGCGGCCGGATCCGTTTCGCCTCAACTTCTGCCGCGCACTGCGGGGGATTTGTTTGAAAAATACGCAGGTCCCCGGTTGAGGGAACTCTTTTTCGTCTTTGTACACTGCTTTTCAGCGTAACGACAAATTGAATAATGTTGTAAACGTAGGAGCGAGTTTTCGAAACTTTCGCCTTGCTGATATGAAAGTGGATGTTGGATTTTCTTAATTCTTTTTTGTCGGACAGTGGGTCGGGCCGGCCGGGCGCGGCTGTTTCAGGGAAGGTCGTGTTTAGTAGACAAAGCGGAATAGCGTTGGAACGTTAATGCATGTAAGATCAACTCTGATTAACTGGGGTGACGTCAGACAAAGGACGGACATCATAATCTAACTGTGAGATGTATTTAAGTGAAACCAGAGCAGGGCATCACTGCGAGAGGCTTAGTTTAAGCGACGTAAATAACTAGCTTTATTCGTCCTGACGCAGGACTGTTGTAAACTGGGGTTATTAAACGTAATATTGTTCTGGACACTGATCTTTAGAAAGCTATAAAAGCCTAAATTGAGTTGTTCGTCAGGTTCATTAACTTGAAGTCGTTAAAATCTGCTTTTACATTCTTAAATAAGCGGAATTTGCAATTTCTATGCCGTTGAGCTTTACCGTTTAGTTAAAGCCAGTATTTAACCTTTCAATTGTGATAATTACAGACACAATTGAAAGACAATAGGTGCGCGAACGCCGGCGTTCGCTTGGGGTTTAATGAATTTAAAAAAAATAGTTTCCTTTTTTGAGGTTGGACGTCATTAAATAACTTCTTCCGCTCTGGGTAGAGTGAGAGGGAGTGTCAGTATTTTACTCACTAAAACCCATCCATGTTAGCGTTCCGGGGTCACGGTAGCTAGCTCTTCCGATTAATGCTGCAGCCCAAGCAGGCGTCGGTTCTAGTGGGCCCCATATACCTTATTCATGTAGACGTCAATCTGCTAACATCTCATTGAGGCGCGTGTGCAATATAACACGATCTTCTCGGGCTTGTCTTTACTGGAAAGCCGGACGGCATTGGCTCACGGTCCACATGGCGCCGCGCGTTTCCCGACGCCCGGGGAAGCTCTTGAGGAATTTCAAGGCCCTGCATTTTACTGTCTGTCCTCTTACCCCACTCATATGACATAATCATTTAAATACTACAAGTAATACCTCCCAAACGAGCTTCAAACATATAAACAGTGTTTAAATCGAGTAATACCCGGTCGTAACCGGATATAACCAGTTTTATTGCGCCTAGATTGGAAGTCAAACGTTTACAGATATTATGTGAGTTTTTATAGTGTCATCATCCTGTAAATACCTACAGGGTGTTAAACTTGGCCCTTGAATCGTAAATGTAGGGTGTCGGATCGCTTTTAAGCCTACCGATCAGACTTTATGTCGTAACGAAGTGTCGTTTCGGATTTATGACGCGATGTGAGCCTGTTAAGTGGGCCGTAAAAGTTTATGTTAAAGAAAATTTTACATAATCAGCTCTGTAGTGGACAATGGTTTGCGAACGGGTTATTAGTGGAGTAGTTACTAGTAGACTTTAGTACCTATGTAACACCTACGCACTATGTACTTTATGCCTAAGGCATTAAGTCCGCCTCTGTTCTCATGTGTGCATAAAGTATAAATAAATACGTATATTTTTAAATTGAAATAAACTCGTACTTGAATGCGATCCCACCTGATGGTAAGCAGTGATGCAATCGTTAATGGTGACGCACTAGTTTATTAAGAGCCCATTAACTCTTGCTTTGAAGACACCTACATTATAATCGGACGGGAAGACCGCAGCAGGCAAATTGTTCCAGTCCCTCGATGAACGTACGTGGTATAAACGACGTAGAATAATAGACAGAAAATAGTTTTATTTGGCACAAAACAAGGCTAGTGTTAGTATGCCTTATGTTGTGCCAAATAAAGCGGGTCATTGGGTATAAACGAAACGAAAAAGAAGCATAAATACCATTGCGCGCCTCACGGCTGCGCCAAAATAGATCCAGTTCAGCATGAATCAAGACAACTAGTGTCTGACGCTGGTCTACTCTAACTGGTCTCTGGTCTAATCTACTCCATTTTACAAAAAATAAAATGATTGGGAAAATACTTGCTTCATCAACATCATTATCATCATTTCAGCCGATATACGTCCACTGTTGGACATAGGCCTCCCCCAAGCATCGCCACAACGAACGTTCCTGTGCGTTTCGCATCCATCGGTTTCCCGTAACCTTCACCAGGTCATCGGTCCACCTTGTAGGAGGCCTTCCAACGCTGCGTCTTCTTTTTCTTTGCGTACACGGTCGCCACTCCAGAACCTTTCGGCCCCAATGGTCATCTGTTCTGCGAGCACTGTGTACCTAATTATTGCGAAAGTATGCGTGTCCCTCTAATTCGTCTCTTCTGAACCACTAACAAAAACATTTAGATGGATGTTCTGTCTAAATGTTTTTAGATAAAATTTGGCTCATGGGTAAACAAGGATCGGTATCTTTAAACGGACAATATACGCTCTACGGACAGCTCTTTAAGGGATATTTTTATCCCTGTAGTACGTTTTCTTACTACAGGGATACAAACAATTTACTTATTCTAGTGTTATTATTAAGTTTGGCGATTCTTCGAGTTGGTTCTCCTGAGGATATCTTCATTTCTGATGTGATCACGCAAGGAAACTCCAAGCATAGCCTTTTCCATCGCCCTTTGGGTGACTTTGAGTCTTCTTATGAGGCCCATAGTGGCAATGGGCAGGGCACATTGCACGCAGAACAGATGGTCGATGGGGACGAAAGGTTCTGGAGTGGCGACCACGTACCTCTGGTACGTGGTCGCCACTCCAGAATCTTGAGAGAAGACGCAGCGTTGGACGGCCTCCAACAAGGTGGACCGATGACCTGGTCAGGGTCGCGGGAATCCGATGGATGAGTGATGCACAGAACCGGTCGTCATGGCGACGCTTGGGGGAGGCCTATGTCCAACAGTGGACGTCTTTCGGCTGATATGATGATGATGAGTGTTATTATTTATTAGCTTCTACTAGGGGTTTCATCCATACTGGGGCCAGGGTTATCCGAAAGGGCGCTCGAGCCCCGGTATGAAGGCTTGAAGGAACGGGATGGGTTTTTTAGTCAGTAAGAGTCTGACACTATCTCCCGCTCCACCCAAGAGCGGGGGTTGTCATAAGATGATTTTTCCCATCGAAAAAAAAAAAAAAACTGCGTGAATGAAGAAAATACACGCCTATGTCACTCAATGATAAAATAGCATTCTACTGGAAGATTTTTTAAAAACGGCCCAGTTGTTTTTGAGTTTATTCATTACAAAGAAACATACAAAACTTTCCTCTTTATTGTATTAGCATAGCTAGTATAGATTAAACCTTCTAAACACTTACATAATAATCAATTTTATTGCTCGAGTAAATGCAAATAAAGTCCCACTTTGCCATATTTTTATAGGACTGCGATGTTTCGCCGTGTGGTCTGAATGTCCTGCCACATCCGTGGGTGTTGCGTATGGGCCACTCAGTAGTAATAATAGCAATAACATCATTTGCAATAAATTCAGAATGCTTTCAAAAGTATATGATTATTATAGAACGTGATATTTGCTTGGCCTCACACGTAGTCGACGATGTTGAATAAAAATAAAAAATAACAAACGTCATATTCAACGAATAAAACGTTTATTAGACTGCCTGTATCACACAAAAATGACAAAATCAGGCACCAATTATATTCAACGAAAAAAAAACAATAAGTCTTCATAGCTATTAATTTGTCTAAAAAGTCCATGTACCAAAACTGTAAAGACGTTGACAAAGAAGCATAATAAAAAAAAAAATACATTTCGAAATTGACGTTCTATTTCCAAAATTCCTATTCAATTTTCGTAGGTCTCCGTCTGCCAATCAGCGCGAGGGCGCGTGGCTCGCTTATTTCCGTTACGGTAGTGTTCGTGATTTTTTTTTCGCGGCTTGACGTGGACAAACTTGGTGCATTCATCACTATGTCGACAAGTAGAGCTAAGAATGTTTGGAATTGACGTTTCAATCATTTTCTTTTTTTAATTTAGATTTCTTATACGTTGGTATAATTTAATGAAGAGAGTAATCATTTTACATTCGAAAGAGATTTTAATGACTGTCAAATTGTCCTTGAATAATTTTGAATGGAAGAGATATCGGTTTCTTAAAGGATTATAAAAATTCTAAAGTCATCCCTACCCTACATAAACATGCGAATAATTTGGGTCTAAATAAAAAAAAAACACATGAAAATTTAAAGACATTGTTATAGGGCTAAGGAGATGTGCGTCTTGAAAATCAAGAAATTAGAAAAGGAAAAGAACACATCTATACAGTTAAGACAGGAGTGACAGACATCCGTACTAAGATAGACCAAATGAAAAAGAGATAGGCGGGTTACATATTACGGAGCCCCAGGACAAAATTTACAAGAGAATGGATGGAGAGAAATACTGCAAATGACACAAAGCATTGGAAATCGTAGGAATGGCGCACGCTTAACTCCAAAAAATATTATGAATCAGGAAAAATAATAATAATGATAAAACTAGCACAAGAGAGCATTTATGGGATAAAAGGACCATTGAAATTGAACATACTCACTATGTAACACACCCAAAATGTAAGAATATAAATAACAAGATAGCTACTTCACATCTATACATTCCTAAGTCTACCCGAAGGACTTACACAGGGGGATGTTTTAGCAAATGAGCGTTGGCTCGAAGTCGACGAGGCGCCAACTGAAAAATTTGTACCACTCGTACTCATACAATCACATCCTGTAGATTTGTACGTATGTGTGTGTGCAGTAAACGGAATATTGCCGTTTTCAAAGTAATTCGCATATATAGAAGAGTGAAAGAAAAATACGGAATGTAAATTGTAAGCCAAGGAATTCGCGATTGGATGTAATGGTTTCTAATAAGGAAAGATAAAGAGATTTAGCAGAGATTTCGTCCTTATTCTCAAATTCACAATAATAAAATAATATGACTGTTAAAAATAAGTTTTTCGAAGAATACAAAGCTCAAGATTATCCTCTTGAGAGGTAAAACGCTTTGAAAATATATTGAAAGTTACGTCGACTAACAAAATCTTTTTGATATTATCGAGCTCGATACAAGCTTTGTTAATTCAACAGCTCGAAAGGCAGTGAACGAAGGAAAATTTGTAAAGATATAATCCAACCTCGAAATCCACTCGTTTCCTGAACGTTTTTGTATAATCAAAGTTTTAATTGGAGTATTAATACGCAGTACCTGCTAGTACAGGGTTTGAGAACTCTATAGGCATACGTATTGTGGGGAATTTACGGGACGAGATTGTGTTTGGAAACGTGACGAATGGTAACATAGGGTAACATATCTTGCTACTCTTAACGATCGAAATTCATATGGTACTTCCCGTTGACCGAGAATCCTGAAATTTGGTACAAAGCAAGGTCTTATAGCACAGATATAGGAAAAAATCTGAAAACAGTAAATTTGTTGTTACATAGATCAAAAAAAAAAAAAAAATGCAATTCGGAAAAATCTTCGGGACGCCATTCAGGAATTGTAGTTTGTACGGCGACTCGCACTTGCCCAGTTTTTTCAATAAAACCGTAACGTTACGGTAAAAAACCTAATTTCGTGTGTTTCCACACAAACTTTCAGCTAAAACCGTTTAAAGAGTTTACTTTCATTTTGTACAAATATTAAGAGACTGATTGAGTTGAAAACTTCTTAATTACGTCAGTTGTAGCAACATTGTTCTGATTGGTTCAATCCAAACGGCGCGTGCGATACGGCAAATGCCATTGTTTAAAAACATTCCTAAATAAAAACTGGTTACGGTTTTCAGAGGATATGTGAACTATTTAAAGTGTTCGTATTGTTACAGGAATTTCGTGTTTGTTGTAAAAATTGAATCGGTTTGAGAATATGATTCACTAGTTTTTGCCCACGGCTTCGCGTCCATACATCAAATATAGCCTATGTTACTCAGAAATAAAGCAGCTTTCTATCGGTGATGAAAATTTAAAGCAATCGGACCAGTACTTTCAGAGATTATCTCCTACAAACAATAAAACTTTACCTCTTAATAATATTATTAGTGTAGATTGTATTGGTATTTTTGTATAAACCGTAATCTTGGAAATCGTTTCAAGATATTATTTAAATTACTTTTTATTATTATTGAGGCCCACACTTGATTGCTATCTCATTTGATAGTAAACGATGAAGTCCCAGTGCCCAGAAGAAAACTCTTCACTCAAATAGGTTGGTTTTAGCTATTAGACTTCTGTGGGGAATTCGACTTCATAATTGTGCACACAATTAATGTGTACCCAAAACTTTTTGTACGTACAGGCAGGTGGGATGTCCAGCGCTACCGGTACATGGTGGCATATCGCCGTATGTCGGTTTGGCCAGTTTAAGTGACGCAAATCCGACGCACACTCCTCCAAATGCAACCGACAGGCTAGCAACTTGACGTTGATGCTCAAGACTTTGGAGTTTTGACTCAACGAATCATCATTGTTGACGATATAATTTTATAACTTATGCATATCTCCCCCAATGGTTGACTGATTAACTGCTGGCAATAAAACTGATGATAACTTACCTGAAACAAGAAATAAATAATAAATTATAATACATGTTTATGTACCTCGTATACGTGAGTGTCGATCCACAAACAGCAGCTTAAAATCAATAGACTATTTAACAGAAATATCGATACTACTCGTATATAAACTTAACATAATTTCTAGGAAATACATAAATGTTATACCTACGAGTACGTATTCTGAAGATAAACCAGTTCATGGAATACCAAGCTTCTGACTCTCTGACTATCATAACAAATAATCTGATTCAATACAAATCGCAAATATAAGAAATGTTTTATCTCAGCTTATACAGGTTGTTGTCATAAACAACATCAGATATATCGTATCATTTTCACCAATCTGAGCAGTCCATTTATAAGGGGATTCGAGTGAAATGAAGTGGCGACAAATACCGGCCTTCCATAACGTAAACATCAATACATAACTAAAATAAACTCGGCCCGATATGACGGATGGGATGGTGTATTTTCTACACAAAAATACAGAATTATTGTTAGAAAAATATGAGATATGAGCATTTTTGTTATATTGAGGAATTCTTACCCTATTCAATAAGTGTAATTTATAGTTGTTTATTATACGAAAAAAAATAGTGAAACATGTTTTAGTGATATGAAAAGGTTTTTTACCTACAGCGGTGTTGAGAATAAACAATTTGGGCGGCATTCATATCTGTTCCTGTACTACAGCAAAGAGATTTCTGATGTTATTTTCGAGTGTCATTTCATTGTTAAAATGTTTGTTCGACAGCGAACGTGTTCAATAGAATATAAAGGATTGGAAAATACAAAGGACTTAAAAGGAAATTTTAATTATGTACTCTTTAGATACTACCCTTGTTCGTTATCAAACAAATGAAATAAAATGTTTTAAATATTGTCCCATTTTATTTTTAGGTTACCAGTTGCTTGAAGGTTCTCAATTCGGTTGTTTTTGTTTATTAACTCAAAACTCTGTCATTTTTGAACCGATGTGGAATATTCTTTATACATTTTTCCACGGATATATTATGTATTTTTAGATTCGAATCATTTTTATCAAAATCGGATTCTGCAGATTGAATCCATGAAGTTGAGGGAGCTTTACAAATGTTATAGCGTTGGCTTATTTATATATGTAAACGATTTCAAGTAGACACTTTCATTTTTCGACCAATTTCTTTTAATTTTCAACAACAGCCAGTCGTACATTCCTTTTACCTATCCAAAAAAACGAATAAAGTCATAAAATTGGAACATACTGTAAATGGTCCATCAGAAACAACACTTTCATATCGGTCGTCTTACATCGCGCGGGCGCTGGGGTAAGCAAATATTTTTTTCTAACAAACTCATCAATGTAGGTGTTTTCTTTGCATCGTTCAGAGTGCACCAAGCACCTCTTAAGGCGGCGTATCGATGTTTTTTTAAGGCGAAACGCACACGTACGTGTTTGCGTTCGATCATGAGTTTCGAGTAAAATGGTGCCAAGACTTTTTGAAATGTGTAATGTAACTCTATTATCAAGTTATGTAAGACACGTTTGGAGACGGTACTCAGGTTTTTGAGAGACACTTAGGGCCAGTTTTTGATCCGTTACCGCATTTTGCCTGACCATACATTTTTTAACTGTTTTTTTTTTTGGTGGGAAATCATCCCCGTTGAGTTCTTGGATGGCGGGTTTCCTTTTCAAACATACCCCGCGGTCCTAGCGGGAATTGGCCCTGCTGGGACCCTACGGATCTGTTGACAACTCTTGACTTGCCGTCAACGATTCGGGCTCGGTCCGGACCGAGACCCAGTCGTTACCGGACGTTACCGGACGGCAAGCTACCTATTGCTCGTCGTACGCAAACCAGCGCGTACGGTGCCGGCAATGGTCGAAACGAGTATACATAAATTTTAAAGTAAAATTTTTGTATTATGAAATTGTTTTGTAAAATAAAATATATTTATTTTTTTCAACTCTCACTGTCTATAATTTCTTGCTCATTGAGATCATTTAAACCTCAACTATAGAAATCTGATTATCAGTGTGAAAGTAAGACTCGGGAACCTGGGACGAAGGTTAACAAGAAACAAGAGTGGGTTTCAATCAGTAAAAGTCTTGCCCTCTCGCTCAGCGCGAGAGCGAGGGATGTCATTGGATGATTTTCCCACCTAAAAAAAAAGACGACGTGATACGATTCCAGTTTCTACAAAAATTTGAATAAAATTTATTTTTAATTTTTACTACTGTCAATGCTAGGGGTGATCAAAAGCGCCATTTCAACAACAATTAGTTAAATTATTACTAAATTGCGTGCTTGAGTTGTATTAATTTATTTTTATCATAGTTACAAAATATTTTTGCTCGTATGGTCACGAAAATAACAGCTGTTAGGTTAAATTTTATTTTTTTAAAGGTAGGAAATCATCGAGTAACTTCTCTCGTTCTGGGTGGGGCGAGAGTGCGTGTCAGACTTTGACCGACTAAAACCCACCTGTCGCCTGTGTTCCTTCAGTTGCTTTTTGCGTTCCAGGGTCACGGTAGCTCTTTCCAAGTTTCCCGCAGTCCAAGACCATCACACTATAATATTATAAAGTTGACAGTTTGTGCATGTGCGCGTGTATGTTTGTTACCTCTTCATACTTGAACGGCTGCACGGATTCGGATGAAATTTGGCCCACGGGAAGACCATATTCTGGATTAGCACATATGGCCTTTATCCCAGGAGTATGTACTCTTGGGACTATTTTCTGCTTTCACGAGGGCAAAGTCGCTGACTGCAACTGGCATAAAATATTTATACACAAATATATAACAAAAGAGCAGTGGTGGCCGTGTGCGTGTGGTTCGAACCCAGCTAGGCGCATTACTTTGTGTAATTTATTTCATCACCACTGCTCTCAAAACGGTGAAGGAAAACAGTGACAGGAAACCGGCATGTCCTAGAATCAAAAATTCGAAGACATGTGACATTCGCGTACACGCACTGGGCCCGCGTGGTGGATTACGGCACATTCCCTCTCCTAGAGAGGAGGCTTGAGTCCCAACAGTGGGAACATAAAAAAGGCTGGTGATGATATAACAAAGTTGCGGCCAACCAAAAAGCTAGTGCACATAAATAACAAAACAACAAAAACCTGCATTACGTTAAGTAACCGAACACATTGTCCGCACATTAAAACAAATGTAAATTAATAAGCACACAACTACTAATTAAGTTTTAATGAAGTAATAAATTAATTTGTTAAAAATTCATTGGTAAAAACCGGTGATGGGGGTTTTTGGTCCGAACGCTGCAAAATGGCCGAGTGGCCGTTAATTTTCGTAATTGTTGTATACTTGTTATAAATTCAGGAGATTAAGCCATGCTGGTCCGCGCGTTGTGTGTTCACCGCTTTAAATTAAGACTGTATTACGATGATATATCGAAATTGAAATTAAATATTCATTTGGTTTTTGCTGTGGTCGATGGACGAGCATGGTTGGTGAGCTGATGAGAGTGGTCGGCGATGGTGATTGGGATACGTATTAACATATTTTCTGTTCGAACAATATGCTTGCTTATCGGCTGCCATTAAACTAAGGTGAAAGATGGTCGATGGGGCCGGTTATTGAGTGGTTACCGCGTACCGGAAGACGCAGCGTTGCAAGGCCTGGTAAGAGTTGCAATCAAGCACTACTTTATATTAGATAAAAAAAATCCATTCGTTGTGGTAACACTTGGGGCCAAGTGTGACCTGAATGGAGTGGGTGGAAGGGATTGGAGTGGGGGTGCACTTGACCTAAGTCAAGTCCCGAAAGACGTCCACTGTTGGACATGGCTCCCACCTATTCTAACGGTGGACGTCTTTTGGATGAAATAATGATGATGAAAGTTTGTATGTCTTGGAACAGCACGTGTGATAATAATATAGATATAATTCCAGGAGTATGTTCTCTTGGGATAATTTCCTAATTTTACCCGAGTGAAGCCGCTGTAGAAGCTAGTTTTATCTATAGAAAGAGTGTTTTAATAAAAAATAAACATTGTGGTTTGCACGAGAAGTTTTTTGTAAATGTATACACAGGTTACATTGAAAATGCCTTTGTGGGTAAATGTGAACAGTAGTTTGAAAAAAAAAGAAAAAAAAACAAACTAGATCCATCCATCATGAGATTCAAAAACATTGTCTGTATAATGTCGATTGACATGCTAGTTGATGACATGCTCAAAGTAAAATTGATACATAAATGCAACTGTATAAAGCATTTTGTTTTCCCTCCGTCTATGTACCGAACATTTTTCGTGCATTCAACCCGTCCAAAACAAATATACGAAAATAAAACAGCGAGTATAACATCAACGCGATCTAATAAAAAAAATTAGATGTCATTCCACCGTGCAATCGTCGTAATGCAATCGTCCCGAGCGATAAAATAAAACGTCAATGCCTACGTTTAAATAAAAAAAAGAATAACGTAAATTCTTACAGGCTGAACACAAACAAAGGCGGACGCCTTTGCCTCACATGAGGAGTGTTTGCAAAAATTTCGATCGCCTTTTATCCCCAGCCTCCTCTTAACCCCCTAACGCCCGTCGCGTACAATCATAAGTGTTTTCTTTGTGGATAGCGGAGCCAACAGCACCCTTTAACGTGTTTATCCTTTTCGGTCGAGCCTCCCCTTTATAAACGAATATTTTGACCCTGTTTTTATTTTTATACTGTGTTATTGTAACTGAAATGTTTGTATGGAGGTATTCTGTTTACCAACATAGGAGTTAATGGACATACAGTACTTAGTACACAAACAGACGGAACTGTGGAAGCAATCAGTGGCCAGCTATTTTTAATGAAAAATGAACTGGGATTTGTGTCTGTGTTTAGTTCTACTACCAATTTTTTAAATGAAATGGTACACGTAAAGTTCAAAGTGCAAACAATGAATATTAAAAAAATAAAGACATCACAAACATATAAACACGTAATGCTAAAATCAATACTCATGGGTTGTGCGAAAGTGAACACCGGGGCTCTGAAACGAAGGCAAAAAAGGAACACGGGTGGGTTTTAGTCAGTAAAAGTTTGTCACGCCCTCCCGCTTCGCCTAAGGGTGGGAGATGTCATTAGATAATTTCCCGCCTAAAAAAATGCTAAACTCAATATTAAGCAAAGTTATTAACATCATATCAAGTCAAAGGTTTTGGTCTCAACCACAATTGATTTTTTTTTAAAGTACTGCACCACTGTTATTATAACCGTGCATTTAAACTTAAACCTATTTTTCTATAACAAGCAAACACATTTAGCACCTATCTAGAGGCAAGACATTTCCTAATTCCGTAATAGAATTTCGGTTTGTTAGTGGACCACGCGCCGGGAATACGTACCTCGTACGTGGTCGCTGCTGGCGATGTGTGGTCGGACTTGCAGCGGAGAATGTTCATTAAACGTCTAGTAGCCATTTGCAATAATACTAGGACATTCTTAACGTTAACAGTGGCACTCATTTTTGTATTATTTCTTTTTCTGCGGTACGGGGCGTTTAAGACCTCGTTTGTAAGGGGCTTATTAGACCCCGTGTTAACTAAAAGCTTTTTTGGCTAAGCACAGTACGAGATCAAATTGACCCCGCATTAGCAACCATAGGGGCCCAGTAAGGTCGAAGCCTACTGGGCTCGACCCCGGGAGGAAAGGCAACAAAGGAACGAGGTGGGTTTTTTAGTCAGTAAGAGTTTGACATTATCTCCCGCTTCACCCAAGGGCGGGGGATATCATATGCATGATTTTTGCCCATTGAAAAAAAGAGATACACCACTGCATTTTGTTTTAATAGGTATTTGTCTTTTTTTAAATTAAACCAAATACAAGTTAAGCATGGTAGAGAAATCTATGTTATATCTTAACCGCACCGCAAGTGACACATACGAGGCATATTAGACCTCGTTTCGCACTGAACGTGTTAAACGAAACCGACTAAATGCGTTTTTTGTTTTTCAACCTTTATTGCAGAAATTAAAGTTGAAAATCCATCACGCTTTAGGCGCCTATTTTTAAGAACACTAGATGTTCATAAAAATAGGCATTTGTACTTGTATTTAGATACCGGAGTTAAGTGATTAATTCTCCAATATTTGCCTTTCGTAGAATTTTAGCAGAAGTTTAGATCAAAGAAATAACGTTATATTTCTAGAAATCTTTTGGCTAACAAAGACTTGTTGTGACCTCAAGTTTTTAAGTTGATTAAAAAGGCTTTTGATCAAAAGGAATGAAGAAATGGCTGAAATATAAAGCTCCTTACTTTTATGGGTCATTTAGGCATGTGTGTTCTTTATCAAATGTATGTACCATTTTGTAAAGCAACATTAGAAAGAGAAGAGGTTTGTATTTTTGTTTGTAATGAATAAACTTGGAAACCATTGGATCGTTTTTAAGAATTATTTCACCCGTAGAATGTTACTTTATTACTAAGTGGCATAGATTTTATAACCTGAAGTATCATGTGAAAGAAGCAAATGGCAGAAGTGAGTACAAAAAAAATTTTTTTTTTTCTTTATTTTGCAACTTGGTAAAAAAAACTAGCTACTGCTAGAGGTTTCACCCGCGTGAAAATATAAAACTGTCCCAAGCTAGTGCCTTTCCAGGACCCATGTAACAAATTTAATCCAAATTCGTTCAGCCTTCGGAACGTGAAGTAGTAACAAACATACACACACTCAAAAAGCTTTAGCCTTAATAATATTTCTTTTTATGGTGGGAAAAAATCTTCAAATGACAACTCCCGCTCTTGGGCGTAGCGGGAGATAGTGTCAGACTCTTACTGACTAAAAGACCCACCCCGTTCCTTCTAGGCTTCATACCAGGGTCGAGTCTCCCTTTCGGAACTAGACCCTTGGCCCAGTAGGCTTCGACCCTGGGCCCCTATGGTTGCTAATGCGGGGTCAATTTGATCTCCCCCCTTTAGGATAACCCTGACCCCAGTAGGCTTCTTAAAAAAAAGCTTTAGCTTTAGTCTTTGGTATTTTTTTAGTCTTTTTTTTATTAGTGTGATCGTTTGTCGCTGGAACTGGCACCACAAACACCGTTGTTGCACGTTTTGCCGGAGGCGCCGGTGGATTAAACGGATTACATACCACGGGATACGCGTGTTTTTATCACGTAATAGCTGCCAAACTTGCCGGTTCATATTAAATTGATAACGTTTTATTTGATATTAATTATACCTTTTAGTTATTGATAAGATAGAGAAGATCGTGGTCAGAACAGCCATATGAGCTGATCTTCAAGGATTGCCGAGATCATTTGGTCATTGCATTTTGTTTATTTTTTTTTTCACATTCAGTTTTATAAAAAAATGTGAAATAAAAAAGTTTAAAACTATATTCGATAACAACCATCACAATTGCAAATAAATTGAATTAAAAATCACAAAAAATTTACAATGTCAACACAAAAGGTGGGGAGCAGTGGCATCCCAGTGGGAGTAAGTATTGGTAATCTTCATTGTATTCTTAACTAAACTTAAAAAATAGACCATCTTAAAATGAATTCAAAAATGAATTTTACCATAAATGGGTAGCATAAAAATAGGTAGGTACTTTGGTCAAATAACATCAGCAATTAAAATATGGTTGACTGAAAATAATTTTTACACAGACTTTGTAAACATAAAGTGAGTAAATATGAAGTTGGAATTGCTTTAAAGTACGCACGCTGGGGTATACCTGATAGGTTTGCCTGTACAGTTGAGTCATACATTTAAACCAGAGCATGAATGTTGCACAATTTTGCAGGTTTCCACAGAAGCTTACCTGATGGGTATAACTGCAGTGCAGGCAAACTTGTCAGGCATACCTTACCGTATATGGCTACCTTTAAAATGAATAAAGTAATGATTTTTAACCGACTTCGAAAGGAGGAGGTTCTATATTTGGCTGAATGTATGTTTTTTTTTTTATCAGAAATATAGGTAATGTAAAAATAAGATTTAAGTAACATTTAGTGTAAAACCTATTTGGATGAAATACTTAATATTTTTTTCTCAAATATGACACAAGGGCTCAGACTTGATAACAAAACGTTTATCAGCTCATAGTGGGGCCCCAACCCCTGTGCTGCACGTCTCGCCTGAGGCGTCGTGGATTAAATGGATTACAAGCGCCGAGACACGCGTGTTTTTATCACCTTATCATTACACCTAGATGCCGAACACAGCGTCCGGTTCTTTTATTACTTTATGGCAAAGAAAAAAATACAACACATTTTCTTTTTTATTTTATTAAAATAATTTAAAGGCCTATGTTGTTGTTTTTTTACAGCATGAGCATTGGAGGGTTGGACAGAGGAGGTTTATCATGTTTGTTAAACTATGTATCTATTTTAATGACCATAGTTTTTAACCGACTTCAAAAAGGGAGAATTTTTTTTTTGAATATTTTAAATTTTTATTTATGTTCCCTGATTATTCATACACGCCTGGGTCGATTTGGATATTATAAAATCGGTTCAGTAGTTCCAAATATTTGATCATACAAACATACTCAAACACATTACTTCTTTAAGTCAAATGATATTTGTTTTGCAAATAGATTTAATAAAATATTTTTACGGTAAATTTTTTAGTCAATTTAAGCTAGATGAGGTCAATATTAATATAAATTTATACAAATAATAAATAAATAACAATAAATATAGAAGTATCTACACGAGTTTGAATTTTTTTTTTGTTTTTGTTTTTGTTTGTACGAGGTAATCTCCGGAAGTATTGGTCTGATTGCATTTTTTTTTTAATCGGTAGAATGCTGCTGTAATCCTGAGTGTCATAAGCTAAATTTTATGTACATGGGCGAAGCCGTGGGCAAAAGCTAGTAATACATAAAAATATGATAGTAATAAAATTAAGATTATATTGTTACAAACACTGAAGTTTCTTCTGCTGCACGCTTCAATCGTTCCACTCAGAAATCCACATCCACTTTCAATTTCGTCCTTAATATCCCGTTAGCCTCGATATCAATTTAATTAGCGCGAAAGCGTTATACTTCGAAAATTATTATCTGCTTTAAATTTTAGTGAGGATTCCGGAAACTATAACAGTATCAAAGTTTACTATAGTTTGGGTAAGTAGTGCTTGAACCCGCATTAGTTGCGTAACTATCCGTAGCTGAGGATTGAATAACAGTGAACACTTCAAGCAAATGACGTGGATAGTAAGTACTAGGATCCAATAATTAACCATAGGTACAAAGGTTTTATATAGGCTTTTTTTATGGTCGATGGGGACGAGTGGCGACCACGTACCGGAAGACGCAGCGTTGGACGGCCTCCAACAAGGTGGACCGATGACCTGGTCAGGGTCGCGGGAATCCGATGGATGCGTGACGCACAGGACCGGTCTTTGTGGCGACGCTTGGAGGAGGCATATGTCCAACAGTGGACGTCTTTCGGCTAATATGATGATGATGATGACAAAGGCTTTACCACGAGCTCTTAAAGCGATCGATTTGACGACCTAAACTGAACTGTTAAAGGGATGGAGCTGTGTTCTAGGGGAACACATTTTTAATTAGCACAAAAAAAAAATAGAGATGAAAAAAGAACAGTGGTGGTCGAGTGGTAACGGCCCCGATTTACGAGTTGTAGATCACAGGTTTAAACCCAGCCAGGCGTATTACTTTGTGTAACTAATGTCATCACCACTGCTCTAAAAACGGTGAAGGAAAACATCGTGAGGAAACCGGCATGTCCTAGAACCAAAAATTCGAAGGCATGTGACATTCACCAACCCGCACCGGGCCCGCGTGGATTGCGGCCCATTCCCTCTCCTAGAGAGGAGGCCTGAGTTCCAACAGTGGGAACATTAAAAATAATGGTGATGATGACGATGATGACAAAAAAATGGGGCTCTATCCGTACCTGTTACTGATCATATTTGTGTAGTTAAAAGTTAAAACACGAAGTCCAAAAATTGATTATGAAAATTTGTCATAATTGGCAAATTTTTAATTGAATCAATTATTCATAACAATTAGTACTAGAAAATACTACGCGCAGTGTTTTTTATTAATCAATAGCCTGTACAACATTTCCATAAATTGAGTGATATTTTGGAATGTAAACAAACTCTTATAACTTTGTTGTATATGAATATTATTTATTGAGACATAATTTAAATAATAACGAGATCTTTTCTAACAAGCCCTTTAAGTATTTGTACTAATTAAAAATTGGCTGCATCACCCTATAACTTTTTTTAAGCTTAAATAAAATATATTGACATCAAAAAATACTTTTAAACTAAGAGGAATAAAACATTTATCGATTCCTGAAATTGTTTTTATGTCTATGAAGAATTTGAAATAATCGTTAATATCATCATCATTTCGGTCAAAAGACATCCATTGTTGGATAAAAGACTCCCCGAAAGACGTCCACAGGATCCGGACCGGTGGACGGATCCCGCGACCCTCACCTGGTCATCGGTCCACCTTGAGGGAGGCCTTCCAACGCAGCGTCTAGAACCTTTCGTCTCCAACGGCCATCTATTCTGCGAGCAATATGCCCATCACCACTTAACTTTGGTGATTCTTAGTGCTATTTCGGTATGATTCAAATATTTGCATTATATACCTACTAAATGTCAATTCATTTCAATTAACTGAGCCGCGCGAACTTCTTCGCCTAACAGTCAATGAATATAGTATATCTTTCGATTTAGTTAACCAATCTCGATGAAACAAAGCCTAAGTTTAAGCCTAATATATCAAGTTACACACAATTTTAAAGTATACAAGTTATCTACATCGATTTTGTACATTTTACGTGATGCGTGCACAACTAAAAACTTTTACATATTTATTATATGTATAGATAGTTACTAAATATCAATTTATTTCAGTGTCAGTGCTCGGAGGTTAACTCAAAGTCAAGATGGGAAAGCGTGCGTGTAAGCACTAGGTTCAAAATCAGTCGTACATCAAAACGTGGACAAGCTAAACTGCGTAAAGACTCAAACTACATGCCTTTGTTAAAATATCGACCAAGTGCGAGTAAGATTCGCACACGATGGGTTCCGTACCGTCCGTAGCAAAAAAAAAGACGTGTGGCACTCGGGCAGTCCCCGAGTGCCACACGTCTTTTTTTTTTTCGCGGTAAAGCTATTGATCTCTTGACTGGCCTGTTGGTCTAGTGGTTAGTGACCCTGACTGCTATGCCGGAGGTCGTGGGTTCGATTCCCACCCAGGACAAATGTTTGTGTGATGAGCATAATCATTTGTTCTGTGTCTGGGTGTAATTTATCTATAATATGTATGTATTTAGAAATATATAAGTATGTTTATCAGTTGTCTGGTACCATAACACAAGCCCTGCTTAGCTTGGGACTAGACGGCGTTGTGTGATAGTTGCGGAAAAATATTATTATATTATTGCATAGCATTTTTATCAACTTATGCAATTATAATTCATTTATTTATTTTATTTATGCAGTATTTTTGTCCTTTGTTTTTTTTTTTCTTTGATATTAATTGAAGTTGCACTTTCACACATTGAATTGAATTTTGATTGATTGTCATTTGTTTTCTTATCGGTCACCACGCTCAAAAAACAAATGAGTGGGGGTGGTTATTTTCGTTACGGAATTTCTGTATTCGGACTCCACGATCAAGGCCCGCGATAGAAGCTATGCAATAGCTTACAAGCAAAAATATTACGTTTGTTGGATGGGAGCCCTCAATTTATTTTATTCTGTTTTTTTTTAGTATTTGTTGTCATAGCGGCAACAGAAATATATCATCTGAAATTTTGTTTATGTATCTCATGAGATACAGCCTGGTGACAGACAGACGGACGGCCAGTGGTCTTAGTAATAGGGTCCCGTTTTACCTTTTGGGTACTGAACCCTAAAAACACTAGTTCGCCCACACTTATCTATGTCAATTAATCATTTTTATTTGTTTAAAGCCACCAAAGCTATAATATGCATAAATTAATACTAAAGTACTTGCTTCGATCTTGTTAGAGCCGGGTAGCCATTTTTATCATGACGCGTTTTATAAGGGCCAGTCACGGCATGCGAGCTTCGTAATTATATTGCCACTTGACTTTATAGCATTTTATGAAGTCATTATACCTTTGAATTTAATGTTTGTACTGTTAAATATAGATTTAATGTAATGTGATTTCTGTAATCTCTTTGATAAATTGTGGAAAAATTGGTTATTTAAAATCCTTTTTTTGTTCGAAGTTTTTAGTGGGATATCTTTGAGTGAAGTTCAGTGGTATTTAACACGTTACGTGTCATGTGTATCTTTCAAGAAACATAAGGTACCACTGTGAGAAGCCGCATGTTTCCTTAAGTATACTCAAGTAGTGGTTTATTCGGAGGCAAGTGACTCCACAAAGAATCATATTTTCATACGTTTTGCATTAAAATAGCATAAAAAAGAATGAAAGGTTAAAAGATAGAAATAAACAAAGACAGAATATCGAGAAATTATAATTTAATAACGATTAGAAATCTATTCTCGAATAAAAATACAACACTTAGTTATAAGTTACAACGATTTATTACAATCATACGGAGTCTGCAATTTTCTGGTGAATTAAAGATGTAAAAAGTCAGCTCGAGAATATGCTACGGGCTACGCTTTGCTACGGCGTAGTATGCGCGTAGCACTATAAGTTTTCTTTGATATTGTAACATAATATGAGACCCACCAATGGCTTCACACCAATGCAAATTATATACTTTGTTTATTTTAGTATTTATCATTCTTTTAGTGAAAACCGCATCTAAATCTGATGCGTGGATTAGGAGGAATTAGGGGATGAATAGATATACAGAAAGCCACTTTATTTATACTAGGTAGAGATAGGCAAGCTCGGAAAGCACGTTAAGCCGTTGAGCTTGGCAGTCATTTGTAGATATTTGACAGTCGTTAAGGATAGTTAGAAGCCAGGAAATCTGTCACACTGTCACAGTGTCTTAAAATCGGGGGTACCATGAGGGGTATGTTACTAAATTCCTGGATTGTGGAGGTCAGATACAGACGGAGAATGGAGACAGATGCTCCATGTGAAATACTGGTACTCAGCTGATTAGATTGGTGCTGTAGATAAAAAAAACTTTATTCACGAAAAATAAAAATAAATTAAGGATTCTAACGCAAAAAGAAAAAACTAAAGTAATATTACTGTAAAATTTACATTGTGTAACTTTTTTCCACAATGTCTCAAGGTGAAAGTCTATGACCAGTGCGTGTTGGTCGCTCTCAATCAGACTCATCAGAAGTCTTAAAGTCACACAAAGGGCAATGGATTGGATTTATCTCGGAGTTTCCTTGTACAATCGCATCAGGAATGAAGATATCCGCAGGAGAACCAAGGTTACCAACATAGCACAAAGAATTGTCAATCTTAAGTGTCAGTGGGTAAGGCATATTGCTCGCAGAACAGATGGCCGAAAGGTTTTGGAGTGACAACCATGCACCGGTAAACGCAGGGTGGACTGATTACTTGGTGAGAGTGCTGGTGATGCGAGATGCACAGGACCGTTCGTTGTGGTGACACTAGCTGGAGGCCTATGTTCAACAGTGGGCGTCGACAGTAAAAAAACTTTTAAAATATGGTGTTACAACCTTTTAAAAGTTGGAAGAGGTTTCAATGCTACTAGGTTACTTTATGTCTTCAGGTTATTGGTTACATAGTTCAGCTCTTTTATACACAATAGTCCTACTACCGCATCTCTAAACTATAAACAAACCAAAATGGACAACTGACGTACTAAGTAATATCGAACTATTTCCCTAACACTGTATGGTGTGGTATAGTTAAAGCCAGGTACAAGAATTCCTTCTTTTACACGGAAGCAAGGAAGGAAATCCTTATAATCGTCAGAAAAACGTTCACAAAGATTCCTTTTAAGGCTGTCAGTGAGAGGTGATCATTATACATTTATAGACGACTGGCTGTGAAAGATTTCTTCGACATGCAGACATCCTTAGGATAATTTTCAAAAGCCCGTCGCCTTACAGAGTTACCGCACCGTGCTAATATAATGGTCTGCCCCTAAATGTTTTGAAAAGTCGTTTCAAAAGACCATTTTATGTTTTTGTTGAGGTTCCAGCGAAAATGGAGGGAGATCAAAGGGTATTGTTGCAAAATGGTTGAATTTTAATTATGATAATATTTATTTTGAATCGTGTAGCAAAGGTTTTCATGGAATCGGAAACTGGTGCAAATTTTACGCTGGCTGGCTGTGTGATTGCTAAATATAGGTTGGGACGTAAGCAAATGTGGGCTACAAATAATGGCAGTTTGTTAATATACTGGCACTTTCCAGCGACTTCGCTGGTGCGTAAGTAGAAAATTGACCTAAGGGAAGATACTCCTGGGCTAAAAAGTATCCTATGGTCTACTCGTGTGCCGATTTCCATCCAAATCCATGCTGCTGTTGAAGCGTGAAGAAACAATACACGAACACACAATTTTACGCCTTAGTAGTGTGAATTTTATGGAAATTAATACTATTTCATTTAGCCGATTTTGTCGCTTAGTTTGTTTCAAAATAGTAAATGGGTTATGTTACTCTGTGCGTTTATTAAAATATTAATTTTATTTATAGCGATTTTTGCCAAAAATGATGCGACAACGCGTTTAAATAAAACATTTTACTGATTAGAACAATTTCTATGAAACGTTGAACGTTTTATGTAGAAAATCCGTTGCATCGTGCCTGTCAGCTGTCTGCAGATAACTAAAGGTCTTTGAAATTTTAAATAAATTTCATATACACAGAAAAGATAACAAAAACGTCCAGATTAAAGCTGAACAGGCGAATAATAATAGACGAAAACATTATAATCCCCCACCACCCCGTAGCCCTCTCCATTACCAAGCGTTTTACTTGGCGCGGATAAATTACACAGTTATGAATAAATTTCGCATAAAACTCAGAACTGCACCTTTACATGACGAAAGAGTAAGTAAGATGGACGATATCGTGCGTCAGAGAGGGACAGGCGAACCGGCAAGTCGTAATACGAAAATTTCATTAAGAAGTCAGACCATCCCGAACAGTTTTGCTGATATCTAGAATATTCGGGCGCACTTATTAAGACGTGGAATATCTTCAATTTCTGCAGATGATTTTAATATAGTAGCGTTCTCGAGATGTAATTATGTTATGAACGATTTCTCGAGTTGGTGAGGTTGGTATTAATGTGATGAAACTTTTCTGTTTTGTCATCGATTTCAGAAGTTATTATGAGGTTAGATGACGTGGGGGAATTTATAGAGCGTGAGTAATGATCGTTAAATGAATAGGATTTCTTTTTGGTGAAAATTTATTGCTATAGTTGAAGCTAGTTATGAAATTATCCTAGCACTTATTTAAAAACTAATTTTAATTTTATTTCACTTAACCATGTTTATGGAACAGCATGATTATCAAAAACATTTACCTACGAAACTTTTAAAACAAATTAGGACCATGATACGATGATTAGCCGTTACCAATCAGGGTCAAATTTTTTTTAAAATGTTCGAAACACGCCCTCCATTTATTACGGTCATGACGTAAATTTTTCCAGTTAATCAAAAACTGTCGGAGTTTCCTGAGGGTTACGTTGGTATCTGCGTGACGTCATTAGCGACCTACCGAAGCGCCGAAGCACCTAAGTTGATTTCCGAACGAATTTAATTTAATTTACAATTAAACCGTGGTCCTCTGTTTATTTTTTCGGAGCACTGGCTTCTAATTTTGAATTTCGATGGAAGTTTGTTTTTCTTATTTTTGTTTCGTTTGTTTATGTTGCTGTTGCTGGCTGGGAATAATTTATTATTTTTAAATTCGATGTGTGCGTCTGTGTTGTCACTGACGTTAATTGAAATAGACATGACATTGGTAACTTTTGGTTCCTTTTTTACTGATTTACTAACCAATAAGTTAGGTCATATACTTTTTGATAGTAAAAATTTTGTATTAAAATTTTACATCGGTTTCGACAGATTGAAGTATAATTTTGACATAAATATTCTCGGAAAACCTATGACCAACCCAGTTTTCATCGCCTATTAATCTTACAAACCATACAGTATCAGAACCCGATTGACATTCAAACACCCTCAAAAATTAGCCGCAAAAATGCGTACACACGATCACACACCCTCTCATCCTATTACACGAATTATCATATCAAACGGTAACCGAAGCATTCGCCATGAAAAAAAAAACAATCATTCAAAACCTTTCATCCTCTTATTACAGAGAAAGGGTTAGTATTCGGCGGACAATTTAAATTTTGCGGCTAGTGTACACAAAATTCAACTTCAACGCATTGTGATAAGGTCGCTTTGTTCAGCAGCATTATGTTTGTTATCATGTAACGAGCTTACCTCGCATCGCAATCAAAGGTTCGCCTATTTAAATAAATCTAGATTGAAATTCACAATGGAGTTTAAAGGGAGCCGTCGTCAGACGTTATCGGGGACGCACTCGGGTCGCTAAAACGGGTGCAAACGGGTTACAATTTATTGGTCCTCGTTTTGCATTCTCGGGGAAATAATGTTGTTACAGACTTGTGTATTCGTATGAATGGATACGGTTAGTAAATAAAGTTTGCTCGTTGAATAAGTTACCAAGTGATGTATTTTAGTTTGTAAATCTGCGGTATCTACATATACTTATTAACTGAAGAGCAGTGGGGCCCAGAAGCAACGGCCTTACCATACGAGATATTGAAATACCAGGAAAGCACTTTGTTTTGTGTGATTTATTTTCATTACCAGTTCGCTCCCATCATGTCCTAGAACCAAAAATTTGAAGACATTTGGCATCCACAAACCCTCACTGAGCCCACTTGGCCATTTACAGTCTATTCTCTCTCCTAGAGAGAAGTCCTGAGTCCTAAGAGTGAGAACCTTGTAAGGCTGATTAGGCTAGTCTAAGCTGGTCTTTTCCATAATACCTAAACATTAATATTATTTCCTTTCTTTTTTATATTTAAGACAAACAAAAAAAAAATTGGTCCTGCCATCCGCCGCCGGCCCTGGCGAGTAGCTCCCAAAAATTATGGACATTACTTTTGCCAGCAAAATTGGGTTACCGATGGCTATGTAATGAAGTGCTGAACTTTCAGGTCATGTGTAGAGGCTTCCTAGCGTAATTGCCTCTGATATACTGTGCGACCGAATCCGACCGAGCGGCCCCAATGATAATGGGTTCTCCCCATACTTTTAATCTTCTTTATAGTGACCCTTTGGCTAAGTTTCGAAGTCGTTTCACCCCTATTATATTATGTTATTATGCGTTCTTGCTTGTGTGTGTAAATTGAAACGGATACCGTGGTTTTAGGCTTGTTGATGTCTGTGATCGTTAGAAGTTAGTGCTTAGATAAACTGATTTGATAGGGTTTAGGAGCCGCAGCTCTGAAAGTTTGTAATGGCTTTGTAACTAAAATAAAGGGCTGAAATAACGCGTCTGAGTTTTATATTGTAGTTTGAATAATATATCTGAGTTTGTTGTCTATATTTTTCTTTTTACTGATATTTAAAGACATTGCTAGATACAATCTATTATTGGCAATCTGTGTGAATATTGGCTAGATTTATTTGTGGATTTATTTATTTATAGTTAATTAAAAAGGTACAAGTCCAATTATTAGATGCTTACCTTAATTAAGATGAGAATGTGAAAAAAATAAAATAGTAATTTAACTACCTACTACTACTTGTCATTAGTCTTTTTTTTTAATTATCAAAATAAACAAATATTCTTGTATAAATCTTTCTTTCACTGTACATTTTACATGAAAATGGTTTCTTGTTCTGTAGTAGATTCAGCTGATGAATTCGAAATAACTATGTATTTCCTCGTTCATTGCCGTAAATTAAGCTCCATTGTGCCCGCAACTGTTCAGTATACATCTACCCTTAACAGCCCATTTTACAATAACAATGCACTCTTCCCCTCGAGCACTTAGATAGTAACAAACAGGTAGTTTCTTAAGTTATAAATCTTATACCAAAAACCCAATGAGCGATGATTTTTCAAAGCGAATCGGGGTGTGCGAGCGACATAAGCGCTACAATTAATTTAACAGCCGTCTCCGCTTGGGGTACTGGAGATGGGACGAGGGAGGAGCGGGAGCGATTTTGTTACTGTTTGGTGTTAGATGGATTTAAAAGAACACAGGTTATTGAGACACTCAGACAGAGTTTTTTTTCGAAAGCAGGGTTGGCGCCGTAGTTGAACGATTGGCTGCTGCGTTGAATGTTGCGGGTTCGATTCCTGCCCCCCTAGCCAAGTTACAACTGTTTCTCTTGCGTCGAACGCCTCTAGTTGGCCATGCACCCGATTCTTTTGTTTTGACCACGTACTGAGCGTTGAGATGACGTCATTCGCGTACATTTAAAGTTTTAACGATTGCAGATTTTTAGTTTGTAGATGTAGTTAGATTGGAAGCCCGTATGTTTAGTAGATTTTTAATTAGTTGATTATATAGTACTATTTTTGTACCACACAAGAAAAATAAACTTAGGCGAGTTTTGGTAATTAGTAGCGACTGCAACGATAATGATGTTCCAAGGCTTTAAGAAACTAGGTAAGTAGCAAAAGTTAAATGGATGTTTCTACACAGGACTTAGGTGTGAGCCACACAGCTGTAATCAATAAAATAGATGGAAAGTAAGCTTTCCTTCTATCATTTTAAGCGTAAAATTTGGAACTACTAGTTGAAGTCCTCGCAATCTTAGTTTGGTCTTCGTCATAATTGACGTCAGAACAAAGGTATAGGGAGGCGTGGCCAACTCGAGGCGATCGACACAAGAGAAAAGAAGAGAATTGAAAAGAAACGGTTGTAAATTGTCTAGAGGGGACAGTTATTATATTGGTATAATTTATCTATAATATATGTATATGTATGTAAATATATGTAAAGTATGTTTATCAGTTGTCTAGTACGCATAGTATAAGCTCTGCTTAGTTTAGAACTAGATGGCGTTGTGTGAAAGGTATGATTCAGATTCAGAATGAATGAATGAATTTATGGAACATTATATTACTAGCTTTTGCCCGCGGCTTCAAAAGCGTACATAAAATATAGCCTATGTCACTCAGGAATAAATCAGCTTTCAATTGGTGAAAAAATTTTAGCTATCGGACCGGATTACTTCTTACTAACAAAAACAAAAACTTTACTTTTTTATAATATTAGTGAGATTAGTGAAATATTTAGTCGCAGTCAAAAATCGCGTATATTTCTTAACTTAGAGTAAGTCGAGAGTAAACTGGGGCAAAATTGTGAGACATTAATCTTTAGCTCACGCGAAAAGTATTGTAGAGATAGCGGGGGGACTAAGATGTTTGTGCCGCCTTCGAAGCCAGTCGAAGTGGTATACAATGATCACACGGGGTGCAGAATGAGCTGTGTTTAAACATGGGAGCCCAAATTACTTACAAGTATTCTTAACTTACACTTTCGTTGAATAAATCATTTCAGTTAAATAATCACATTGGTGTTATAAAGGCTAAAGTTTGAATGTGTGTGTTTGTTACATCTACACGATCGACTGGATGAACGAACGGATTTGGATGAAATTTTGCACACGGGTAGACTATGTCCTGGAAGTCCTGGAGTATGTTTCTTTGAGACAATTGACTACTTTCACGCAGGCAAAACTGCGTTAAGCAGCCAGTTTATGCAATAAGAATCGTGTAAGTAGTAGTATTTGTATGTGGTATTATTACTAATCTAAAATATCTCAAAGCTGGGGAAAAGCTTGGTGAATAAATATGAATTTATAAGACAGATAACTGATGTCTTTATAAAGATAAACCTATGTTTTTTTTTCCGATTTCTGACACTGGTGGCGCTGTCGCATTCTCTTCGACATGTCATACAAATATTTTCATTTGTGTTCATGTTAAATAAACTCAAGAAAATTATGTTCAAAATTACATTAAAAAATTATGAAAACCTTTTATTACTACCCGCTTTACCGATTTTTAATTTTTATAACGTTAGTAGCATGACATACGGCAGTTGCAGTAAATAGTTGGTATTGTAAACACTGATCCTTATACTTACGAAATAGAAGTTAAAATCAGTTGAACAAACAGTAAAAAAGGTTTCTATAAATTTGTAATCTTAACGCGAACTGGATGTAGGTTGTATCTAAACGTCTTCATTACCCCTAAACCAATACAACGGAAACTCACGGGGGTTGCTTTGGCCTCACAAGTATGACATAAAATGACAGTAACTAAGCCTATAGGTATATTTTTGTTATGGCAAAACTTCCCAAACAATGATAGAAATATGGCTCAACGAAAACAAACAAAAGTCTCTTCATAAAATTAAGTATCCTCGTAAATTCCCGCATACCAGTGTGGCGCTACCTTTACCAGTATTAGGGTTCCGTAGCCAAAAGATTAATCGCAGTGCTCCGTAGCTACACATTAAGTAAATTTCTAAGCAACACACATATAAATCGCGCTTAACGGGCGTCGCTGAGAAAACTGTGGAGTTTGGCCCGTTACAGTTGGATTCAGAAATGTTTACAGTTCAATTGTTGATATTAATTGTTGGAAGAAAGTTTGTGTTGTGCCTTTGTTTTAATGGTAGTTGGTATTGTTATTACGAAAAGAACTCGTTTTAGTATGGATGATAAATATATCGTTTTTTAAGTGGGAAAACCTCTAATGACATCTTCTGGTTTTGGGTGGAGTAGGAGGGCGTGTCAGACTTTTACTGAGTAAATCCACTCCTGTTCTTTCTTTGCCGAAGATTTCAGGGCCCCGGGGTTCTATAACACACAACCTATGGCCCCAGAAGGTTTCGACCCTGCTGGGCCCCTACGGTTTTGCTGAATCTCGTTGAAAAAAAAAAAACGAGACGTGTTACGAACACATTTAACATTTATTTTGTCATTCTATATAATCATTCAGTAAGATAATATATGTAGAAGTCACAATATAGCATTGAAGATGTCAGAGCCAAGTCCAAATAACAACTATACCGTACAGAAGACAAGTGAAACGGTTTCAGATCGAATCCAGCGTCAGTTGGCCTGCCCAGTTTCAACTTGGCACGGCTATCCAGGTCACTCCAAATATCAGACATACACCATACAAAACGCTTTCCAACTACGTTAAAATACACTTTTACATCAGATTGCATTACTTTAACTCCAAACGTTTGCATAAAGAAACTTAGCTTGGCGTAGTTGAAACAAAACTGGAGCACATTCCAGCTACACTCGCCAATAGTATGTAACAGATTGCTCTAAAATACACCAACCAACTTTTGAATTAAAAGCATTGCGACAACTCAGTGTGCTGTTATTCTGCTATTTCTCATTTAGCCAACGACTAAACGCGGATGCGTCTGACATCGTGGCTTCGTAATATCCTGTCACTACATTGACCTATTTCTCGACCAACACGACCCAACACAGTGTCGCTCCGTGCACACCCTACGCCTAAACTTACCCGCTGAACGGCCGTAAATTAACACAGCAAGCTTCTGTGGCGCTTGTTGGAAAACTTACACTGTAACATTACTTAAATCTTTATTACGAAAGCAATAAAGGCCATATTTAACGCTGTCAAAGGTTTCGTCGAAATTAAAGCGTTGAAATGAAAGTTCGGTTGTCTTTTTGGGGTGGCACTTGGGGTCTTGAAGAGTTTACTTAATGGAAAACGCTCTTTTGCCATTTTAACTGGAATACTGTCTTGCGAAATTAATTTATTAATCGATTAAAACATCTATTTATCTTCTTTGAATTAAGTATTTTGCTTATAAAAAAAATAGTTACGCTATTTTAGAAAAAAAAAACACTTGCTTTATACACTCGAATAGTATCCGATAATAAGATACTGAAAATAGTTAAGAACAAGTTACTTTCTTTGAGAATAACTTCGAAACTTAAAACAAATTTCTTAAAAAAACACCTCAGGAAATAAGCCCTTGAAAACCAAGCGTTCGCAACGATGAGAAAGTTCCCCAACAAAAATACAGATGGCACCACTGCCTTGCTGAATACCGTCATGAAAAAAGAATAAATAATTCGTTCCAGCGGTAATACGTTAAGTAAAATAAATGTTTCTTATCACTGTGACCCAAATACACGCGTATTAACCTAAAACCAAAGTTACCGGCGACCAGTAACTACTCGTAGTTATTCGTTAATTTATGGGAACAGGTTTTTTTTTATTTTTACCTATCTTTTTTCCTTTTAAGCGGGAAATCATCCAATGAGTTCTCCCGCTCAAAGGCGGAGTGGTGAAGCGTATCAGACTTTAACTGACTAAAACCCACACTGTTACTTCTTTGCCTTGCGTTCCAAGACCTTAGGTTTCCCTTTCGGAAGCCAACCCATGACCTCAGAAGGCTTTGACCCTGCTGGGTCCCTATGAGTTTGCTGGTTCATTTCTTTGAGTTGCCATCGAGGAATCGGACGGCCAGATGGCCAGCTACCCATTGCTCGTCATTCGCAAACCCACGTCTATGATGAGTGGAAATTGGGGTCATGATTTCGGCGGCTGAGGCGTGAGGACGTCCGTTCCCTTACGCTTGCGGCCGCCGCCTCCTTCGCTAGTAACCTGTCGTACTTAACCCGTTGTGTGTCTGGAACGCGGATCCACGCGGGACATTGTAACTTTTTAATTGTGTCTCTAATTACGGCATACGAAAGGTTAAACCGTCCTTGGAGATTTCAAGGAATGTATACAACATTATTATTAGTATATTATATGCGAAACCTGAATAAAGTTTTTTCAGAATCAGGAACTGAATCAATACCAATAATATTTACACCATGTTATATTTTTACCCAAAAATATTTAAAATAATAATTTATTGGTCCAGTGTTACAGAGTAAGTCTTAAGTACTAAACTTATGATAATTAAGGGTGTTCACAGTAACTAGTAAAATTAGCATTAAGTTTAGCTGTGGTCCCCAAACTAGGCAGCGCCTGTATCTTGGGGGCCGGAGATCACAAGTTGACATTGACACCACTGACACTAACTAAGTACAAAACAGGTCACGGCAGGTCATAGCGGACATTAGGAAAACAACTCCTCAATCGCCCGTATGGCCCAGTGACCATGTAATTATGCGTCCCTTCAACCAGATAACATGAGCTTCTAACTTTGTGATTTTTCATGATACAAGTATGAAATTATGTACATAGATTCTTTACATAATACTAGACACGTTTTTCGGGGTACACATATATTGAAACTAATGTTGTATATGGGGAGGCAAAAGTATATAATATTCCACAACTATCCCACAACGTCGTCTAGTCCCAGCTTGTATTATGAGTACTAGAAAACTGATATACTTATATATTTCTAAATACATACATATTATAGATAAATTACACCCAGACACAGAACAAATGATCATGCTCATCACACAAACATTTGTCCTGGGTGGGAATCGAACTCACGACCTCCGGCATAGCAGTCAGGGTCACTAACCACTAGACCAACAGGCTAGTCAAAGGTATATTGTTGCTATCCGCAACATGTATGACAGACTGATTTAGTTTTTCCACGAAACAGTTTTATTAATTCCGTTTGCAATGTTGTTTGCTTATTCGAAAGTAGTTCTTTGGAAATTCAGATAGTTGCATGTTTATTGCTTTAGGATTTTGTATTTCTATAATATTACTCTAAATTGTAATATGGAATTATTGTACAATAATTTTTTTTTGTTTTATGCCGTTCTTCACGATAGGAAACGACCAATTGGAGCCATGAAGTAGCTTTTGACGATAGCTAAGTGCCCATGTAGGCCTACGTGAAATAAAACCATTTTTTTTATTAATTTTTGTGTTTATTTTTTTTATATACAAGGTGTATGGGACAGCCCAGCCTATTCGTTACACCTTGTTTATATTTTAAATTGTTAAAAACTAGTGCTTGACTATGATCCCACCTGATAGTGGTGAGGCGCACTGGTTTATGAGCTCACTCTTGACTTGAAGACACTTAAATTATAATCGGACGGGAAGCCTGCAGCAGGCAGATTGTTCCAGTCCTTCGACGTACGCGGTATAAACGACGAGGCAAAACGCTTAGTTTTTTAGGTTTTTCGATGTATGCACCATACAATGACCTCTCCCGCTCTGGGGCGGAGCGAGATGATGTGTCAGACTTTGCCTTGCGTTCCAGGACTCCGGAATTCCCATCCCGACTACTCATGGATACTTGACAAAGGGTGAAACGTGTTTCGACAAATTTTCTGACCAGAAGCCCAGAATATTTTCAATGTTGAGCTAGAATTAAATGTTTTCTATTGATAAATAAATGGCAAATCTATTAAATAATTAGTAGCAGATGTTTCGTTGGAAATAAATTATGGACGCGACGGGAACATAAATATCCGGGTGTCATATTACGGTCATTAATACTCGATTATGCATCTCTGCTGACCTCACAAAATGTTCATGAATACTAAGTTTTTGCTCACATAACATGGAGTACCAGTAACCGTGCATATCTATACTTATAATAAATCTGTAGAAGTTTTTAGTTGAATCTTTGAAATGGGTGAACTAATTTTGGCGGGACTTAAGGCATTTATTGAAAGAAAAAATGCCTAAATCCGTGTAAAAAAACAAATTAAAATGGTGACTATTATGGCATTAGGCTGTTTTACTGTTTAAAGTGTCTGTCTAAAGTGGACGTCACGAGCACCGACTAGTGCATCATATAATTTGGACTCGTGCAAAGGCCGGTCGCTAGCAAATACTATGTACTTCAATAGAATATAAGTTCAGTCACAAATGAAAAAAACCTTTTTTCGTTTATCCCGAGACCGTAAGCATACTTTCACAAATCCTTATTACCATTAACTTAATGAGCTCTAAGCCCCGATTCATAGAAACAAAAATAAAATAGAAAACAGTAGACGAAATTTATATTAAGGGCAATTATAGGAAGAGGCCCGGTTTCAGAGGTACAAGCGTAGGCACAATGAGAGGTATTAGGACCATTGGAGGGCACAGTCCATAAAATAAGAAGGTCAAGCCCCGTCCTAGAATGGGTTCACGAAGAAAGGCATCGGCCAAATTGGTAGTTAAGACTCAGGAGCAGACGTGCGACTGGATTTGACGCAGGTGAGAAAATAATGAAATGACCGCTGTGATCCTTCAAGGGCTTACGAGTATAAGTACTCCAATACCTACGTAGTGGAATATTTATCATACTATTACGTGTAACGTAGGTTCTTGTATGAATATCGCTCTTATTAGAACTAGCTTTTTTCTTCTATTTCAGAGTCTAAAAGAAAGAGAGAATGTTCGTATGCATTAGGGTGATTCTCATTAAAATTGGTACCTTTCCTTACGATTTTATTAGTCCCTTAATTCATTAAACCCCAAGCGAACGCCGGCTTCACGCACCTATTGTCTTTCTATTGTGTCTGTAATTTCCACGATTGAAAGGTTAAAATCGCAAGTATTTTTTGTTGTTGTTGAGAAGTCATCCAATATTTTTTCCAACTAAAGGTGAAGCGAAAAGCTGTGTTCCTTCAGTTGCGTTCCAAGGCCACAGTTACTCTTTCAATTCGAACAATCCCGCAGAAAATCGCAAGTCTGCGCTCCCATCCTTCGGGTGCGTCGAATTTTTCGGTCGGTCATTCGCGTGACCGGTTCGCATTAGTGCAATGAATCAAATTGAATAAGGCCGCGGCCACATCCGCGATTGGAGGAAACGCCCGTCGCTTTCCTAATAAATAATCATTGTAACTAGTCGCTACTGAAGTCGTGTTAATGGAGTTTTCAGGCGCACCACTTTGTTTAGATTACGAATTGATTAGAATATACCTAATTAGAGCAAGGTGTGAGCTAATGTGTAGGCATTGATATAGTATTGCAGTAATTGATATAGTCGCTTTATGTCCTAGATGTGAGCTTAATACTCTGTGTACGGCGTAAGTGATTAAAAGGTCTTACACAGCTATTAATTCATTATGATTCACTGAAAATGCCGTTTGTAGTTTCACTATTTGAAAGGCGTGAGCAAATCCTTTTACTTGTATAAACATACTAAGAAACGTTTAATTTCAGAAATGTTCGTCATCAACTTAAATTATTACAGTTATAAATAGTGACAAAACGATACGACAGACAGCCATTTCATTATTGACAAGTTTCAATTCACGACATACCATTAACAATTACTTGGTGCTCAAACCGCTAACCCTAAATTGAAGCTCGCACATTTCAAACAATATTCCCGCCAACACTTTCGCCGCTGTGTCATTATGCGAGGTCGTAACGACCCCACAGTGCAAGGATTAGGGCGCAGTCGCACACAAGTTCAAAGTCGTACTCTAAATTAATAGGGTTATTGTGGCAATAAATACGGGAGGCGCCTAGTTTGTGGTGGCCTGTGGTCGGATAAATCAAGTGGGCGAATGCCGCAAGATGTCCCGTGCTTCTACCCTTCCGTCTCTCACTGGGATGTGGCCGAGGGGTAAGGAGATAGCGGGAAGGAACTGAGCTTTTGAGACTGGTTTCTCACCTACAGAAACCACTAAGTGCAGCATTAAGAAGGAACTCGTAACAATACCGGAGATGTTATTTCAATTTCAAGTAACATAATTTTTCTTTTTGCCTTTTGTGATTTATAAACAAACTAGCGCCCGTTATATTATATACTAGGGAATATATATATTGAACTGAAATAAGTTAGAATAGTAAAACTTTATTGTACATCAAAATTGTAACAATTTTGTAGAAACTTAAAAAGAATGGGTACAATGACGGTCTTATCGCTAAAACCGATATCCACTAGACAAAATTAGAATGGACTATAAGAACTTATACTAAAAAAGAGGGTAGTCTGCGGTGTACCTACTGCTAACAAATATTAATGAAACAAAATTTTACATTTAAAATATACGAAATATATGTAACTATTCAAAAGATACTAAGTAAGCCTACAAATATATTATATAGGTTTATATTACTAATAAATAGTTATGTCTTACACGATTGATTTGAGTAATTTAGTTTGAAAACTTAATAAATAGTAATATTATGTAGAATTATTGATATTTTCTTCATAGAAAAGCCGCTTGAGTTATAAACTTGTGGCAAACTTTCAGACCAAAACAGCAACTTTAAAGGCCATACTAAAGTGAGCGTAGCAGTGTATTGGCCGTGTTATTTTGTTGAATGTACTGAGCTCATGATACCCGTATGTACCACTCTATTTATGTAGGTAGACGAGCAAAATGCTCGTATATTTTTTGGTAGAGTCGAAGTTCTGACGAATTATGTTAAGTGAAGGATTGAACTCTATTTTGGAATGTAAAACAAACTGATATTTATGCCAAAGTTACTGTTCAACTCACATTATGTAACAAAACACAAATTATTGTTACGAACACGCAAAATTCTGAAAATTATTATACATAGAGGATAACATTAAGTATGTACTACCTAAATAGCTCTAAGAGTAAATTATTTCAATTATTCGTACCAAGAACAGACTCGCTAATAATAATACTAATTTGATTTCCAATTTACAAATTGCGGGAATTTATTGATGAATTTTGGATCGAAATGCGTGTTGATAAGGTTGTTTATGCACTAGCAATGATTTCCAATTGAGCGGCTTCCTTTTAATTTCTTATCCGACCAGTTCATTAACAATTGAAATGGACCAAAGAGGTCACAATTTATGCGCGGACCAAACCACCTGAGGCCCCTAAAAGCTAGGGGTGACTAATTTATTGCAGCTTAATTTACTGTCCATGTTTTATGTAAACCCTGAGGGTCCAAAAGAATGTTCAGGCGTGATTTGCATGTGTTCGCGTCTAAGTGGCCTTTACAAGTGGACAGGGCCCACTGGTTCATGGCGTTGATGTATCGTGGCCGAGAGTAGTGTAGCGAATTAGGAGTGTGTGTGTCGCCTTAATAGTTTTAACCCTAGCCTGCTTCGGTTTTAATGTTTTGGAGAGGCCATTTAAAATAATTGGCTGGTAAGTTGTGTTTGGAAGTAAATAATTTAGTGTGTTATGGTAAAGAGAAGTAGCCTCTTAGAGTAATATTGCTGACATTTAAATGCATTAAAATTGTCGAATAATGTTTTTTCTTTGTTATTATTCCATGAGTACTACATTCTGATTTATAAAAATCACGTGTTGAGTGTTAGTTATCAAACTCCCCCGCAACGTTTTGACCGATTTTTATGATGTTTTTGTGCATATTTTGTAGATCCTGAGAAACCTATTTTATTAGTCGTAGGCTACTTTTTACCCTGCTACCGACCTTCCATTTTTTTAGTCGGTAATTTATACGGCAGAACAGCGTTTGCCTAGTTAGCTTGTTATCATACAAAATTTACCAATATAAATAAAAAAATACATTACGCAACAAAATATTATCTAGATATTATTGCACTAACGTCAGTATATGCAATTATTAGTTGGAAAATGAAACAAATATTATACCGGTCTATTTATTAAATTTTAATCCAGTAAGGAAGTCGATAAAACAAAAGTACACAATTATTTAAAGAAAGATACAATATTATTAATACCACGACGGTAACAGACATGCTTGATTTTCCTTCAGTCTGTTCTTGACATAAATAAATTTAGCTCAAATTCCCGACAAATATTTTAACTTTGATAAGAGGTCGTACGTTTTTGTTGGAGTTTTTAAACAACACTCGCTGCGGTAAGCTTTTGAGGGTTAATGTAAAAGGAAAAAGCGTAGCCTGTATGACTGTATTGTGTTAGCGAAGTTAATTTTTTAATTCATCTACAGACGTATTGGTACTGTGTTCTAAAGATGAATTTTGTGATTTCCACATTTTGGATCTTGGGAATTTTTGGATCGGGACTTCTGTCCACGTATAAAAATAAGTTTTTTTTTACCACAAATAAAATAAAAACAGTTTTTTTGGTAACTGTACTTTAATGCCCTGATCCGTGTAGTAAACAGTCCTGTCCCCTGTCTCCTGTCCTGTGTGTGACCTGTATCTTTTTTCAATATACACTTTTGCCTGTTTTTTCAAGTGTAAAAAATATTGATTGATTGATTGACAGATTTTACAAATTGATTTCTCAAATTTTAAAAAAAAAAAAACCTTTTAAATCTGTAGAAATCATCTTAATTTCAGAATAATAATTGGCAGGAATAAAACTGAAAATCTCTCACGTACCAAAAATAAGTTTCGACCTTTCCGACCACACGTGAGGTCCCTTCACGATCAAAAGCCAAATAACACAAGATCACTGAACAATCCACGTGGCAATTCAATTTAGCAGAAATATCTCTGAGATTGGCAAGTTTAGGCTAAACGCTTCCGTGGGCCGTCACACCCTAAATTATCTCGGGCCCAAATTGGACGTCCGTTAATTATAACTTTCGAGCTGACGTGTCCAGTAAAACTGTGCACTTCAATTAAAAGTATTTGGTATTAGATAACCCCCGGTCTTGTTGTGTAATTATAAAGCGCTATGGGGTTTCAAAATGTTGCCAACTCCGGACTTCATTTTGCTACTGTATTCAGAATTAATGATGAGTATTTTATTTTGATTTTAAATCGAAGTGTGTAAGGTGAGTGAGGATTTTGTAGCAGGGAAACATGACACGCTAGCTTTTTTTGAGGTTAGAAATCAGCTAATGAATCAAAATCATCACGCGAGAGGGTGTTTTGTACTTTTATTGACTAAAACTACAGATAGGTTAATTCACTTGCACTTTGTCTGTCTTTACGTCGACACAGCGACCGGCCCACGCTGAAAACCAGCGCAGAGCTCATCGCATTATGCGAGAGGCCGCAGCTTTATGCTGAGCGTTCGGCCGTTTTGCGCGGAAGTGACGCATATCTTCCCTATCGATTGATGTTGAATTATGTTTGTTAACTAGTTTTAAGATTGCGTCTTTTATCGAGTGAATAAACTGTTTTACTTTCTTTCTTTCTTTCTTTGTGTGAGAGGACCATGAGTATCCTATTCAGAAGTCGACCCACAGGGCCAGCAGGCTTCAGCCCTAGCTGGGCTCCTACAGTTTTACTGACATATTTGAGGCACGCGTGGAACATTACGCACCGATGTCAGTGCGATCACGCTTGCAGCCGCCTAGCCTCTTTGCAGCTCCATCTGTGAAGCAGCACTACTGCTTCACAGATGGAGGAGACCGCCTACCATTCCCCTTCGCTCCGGACCATAGCCTGCACCAGTGCCTGGCAAGAGAGGTCGCCGCCATCGATTGCTCTCATGAGAAATAACAGGGTAGCTGTAATCTTGATTCTAAGATAGCTGATAAGACGACAGTTGGTCGTACTTTTTGTGATTAATTAGTGACTTGCCTCGTCTTTGTAAAGATGTCAGAAATCTCTAAAATTCTCGACTTTTGTACATTTATACTTTACTCAGGAATCATACTGTCTTTTGGTAAAAACCGCATGAACATCCGTTCATTAATTTTCGAGTTTATTGCGAACACATAATGACTTTGTTCTATAAAGCTTTTTTATTGACTACTACTAGCTATTTCAAAGCAAAATAGAACCTGTATAAAAGGTAATAAATGCCAAAATGGAACAAGGCACACATTCTACGTATTCCGCACAAACGAACATTGGAAACGAATTTAATTTTTACTTAATGGGTAAACAGCCGTTACAAAAGTACGCACAGCTAAAAGCTGTATTTTCAAATGGATGCGAAAAACCAACACTGACAAATGAGAGCTCTGATTTTACATTCGCAATCCTGTTCGCATTAATTCAAAGATCGATCCAATCAATCAGTTTGTGAAAAGGCTTCCAAAAGGATTTTTTATTCCATTCATTCGAGGCTATTCAACATTTCAAGATTAAGCACTTAAAACATTAAGTACGAGTTTAAAATATGTGAGATTTTATTTAAGTGCGAACGCGAACTCTAATGGTTCGTATTTGAAATGAAAAATTAATTAGGATTGAGGTATTTTTTATAAATTATTGAGTGCGTTGTGCAACTCATCGTAGATCATTATTTTGTCATACACCAACTGAGATCGAAAACAAATCAATCTAAATGGCGTCTTTTAATATTGTAGGGGACGTTACGGCCTGTACCTCTACCATGAGTTTAAAGCAATAGTATTTGTCGATACTCGATACCGACTACGTAAATATTTTGTATGGCAAATTTTGGTTCCGTAAAAGACCGCTAGAGGCGCTGTAAAATTAAAATTTGCAATTAAATTTGGTGTGGAACTTTCAGTTTGTACTGAAAGTTTCAACTCAACACTAAAATCCTGAAAAAACAGCATTTTTTACGGATTATCAATTATCAATAACAACAAATGACAATTAAATAGGTAATGTCCATAATATATTTATTAGCTATGTAAGATTGTAAAAATTACAATATTTATCTAAACATAAAAAGAACATGAAAAATAATATTAGAAACCAAAAGTTTCTAATATTCAAGAATTTATATTCTAAAACCTTGCCAATGAATGAAAAGTTACTCAGTATATTAAATACCTATCAAGTCCTAATTAAGACCAGTGACGTAATGAGCGCCCAAATATTTGAAAATCGAACCCTAGTCGCAATTCAAGCCGCCATTAGTAAGTAATTACTGCTTACTTTGGTAATTGCAACGACATGCGAGTGGTCGGCTGTGGTATTGGGACTTTCTGAATTGTTACTGGCTGATTAGAGTAGTAAGCTATCTAAATGGCATCGAAATGCTTCAAGCGAAGCTCATTATCTAGAAAAAAAAGTGTAGGTGATTGGTGCATTGCATTTTGGGATTAGTCAGAATCTTTTATTCAGTGGATAAAAACCTGTTTTGTGGCAGCCAAACGATGAATCTGGAATTTTATTCTTTATAAAAAATGAAAGTCTATAGCTTTTTTTATGAAAAATCTTTTGTAGAGATTTTTTCAAAGTTTCGTGTCTGTTTTTATTTATTATTTTTAAATTATTATTATTATTTTTTATTATTATTGATAGGTTTGTGTTTGACCACCATCTCATCTGATGGTAAGCGATGATGTGGTCGACGATGGAGCACGCTTAGAAGTAACCTATTCACTCTTGACTTAAAGACCCCTAAGCTGTTGCTATCAGGAAACACAGACTCTGGCAATTTATTCGTTACATGATTCTTAATGGATTTTAAGATGTAAAATTGGTGTAGTTCTGTATCGCTAGTGTCTGTACAACTGGACAATATGTAGAATCATTGAAACAGGTCATATATCAGTAAAATAGCACTAAGAATATTATTGTAGCGTTGATAACCTTAACGAAGTTTGCTAAGACAGCTGACTCGATACATTTGCTGCCAAATACTACAAAAACATTAGAATCTGTTACATCCGATGTTACTACGAAAGACAGAAGGGTCAAAAACTTATTACGAAAGCAAACATGGACTAGGCAATATGGTTAAAAAATTAAAGCTCTTTTGAGCGAATAAACACGTTCAAGAACATGTCGTAAAAGGAGCATCATTTAGGGCAATCTACTAACTGATTTTATTTCAGGTTGCAAGTACATGCCTTAGACTAGAAGATATAAAAAACATCGTAAGCCCAAGTAACCGCCCACATATGTACTTAAGTACAAAGTATAAGTACGGCTTCAATTTAAGCGTAACAAATGAAAAAATGCTTTTAGCAACGATGTTTATTACACGTGTGATTGGAAATTCGCCAGTATTTGCGGATTGATTGAAAATCAACACAAGATTGCGCGGCGCGCCTTAAAATCAGAATTACATTTCGTCGACATTGACCGACTTGGATTCTGGTTGGCAAATAAGAAAATAAGCATAATTTATTAGGATATAGGAAGAATTTGGAATTCAAAGAAAATGCTTCAAATTCACTAGACTGCTTTCCGCACAAAAATGTCAATCTTAAGCGAACTAAATATCTAGACTAGTCAGTTAAGTACCTGTATGCGAAGAGTGCTATTTTTTTTTGACCACATATCCAGGAAAAATGGCTACAACCCTGAACAGTTATTCAAGGTTGTAGCCATTTTTCATGGCTACGTTTCATTTACGATAGTAAATTGAATGATAGACAGCAAACGACCAAGTGACAGCAGCCCAAAAGATAAACAGATCCAGGACCAATTCACACTGGACATCCAATTGCATGTCATACTTACATGCAATTGGATATTACTATTATTATTACGACACCGTCAATAATAGGTTGATTGAAAGGGAACTTCACGACCCTCAGTAATGAGGACGTGAAGAAGGGGAGGAGAAGAAATAAGTTCCTAGTTCAATATTTTTTTTAAAGGGGTGCACTCCTTTAAAAAAATATGCTGATGCAACAATATAAAAAATCCTTACATTATTATACAAAAAGTCTCACACCGCGTCTGTTACAAAAAAAAAAACTATTGAAAGCATTTTCATACGGTTTACATAGACAATGTGATTAGTAAGGAAGGTCTGTCTTCAACAGATACATATAGACTATAGCAGAGAAAAGTTGAGAACTCCAAATGTTTGTAACATCCGTGTGAAACTGGAACTTGTATGTTATAAATAGATTGGCAGAGAGTGTTCATTTTAAAAAGAACTTGTTTAGAAATTGCTTCAGGCTACCTTCAACCTTAGCACCAACAATCAAAATAAAAGTAGCAAAAAACACGACTAGTGCACCCTTAGAATAAAAATAAAACAAAACAGGTTTTAAGTCCAACTCCGAGTTAGACGAAGTTCGAATGAAGAGGACTTTTTTAAAGAATCCCGTTTGTTCCTTTAGAAGAAAGTCGGGGGCAAAAAGACGAGAATTTGACATACGCGTCAGATAAAACCAATAAAGGACTTGGAGTGAATTGTTTACAGCCGATTCGGTGCTGTCCTTTTTTTAATGGGAAATTCTTTTACCTGGCCAATGTTTTAGACAAGTTTAAGTAACAACTGCCGAGCGAACTTCAAAAGAAATGAGACAAATTAAATACTGGAACAATCTCACATAAACTGGTCTTCTTTTTTACTCTGGCTTGTAAGGTAAAGTTTCCATTAATTTTCTTGACGAAAATTCTGGCTTATTTTCTTTTATTGCTGTGTCTATCTATCCGGCTCGAAGGACCATTTATGCGTTACTGTTAAATGCGTCAAAGTTATTATATATAGAGCGAGAACGAGCTAATCTCAAAAACTACTGGTTTGAATTGAAAAAACAACTTTTACAATTAAATAGTGCATTTATGTATAAGCGTAATAGGTAAAGGTCGCGGAAATGCGATGGATCCAAGGCGCACAGGACCGTTCATTGTGCCGACACTTGGGCTGGCTTGGCTGAAATGATGATGAGCTGTATAACATCGCGCTACGACCAAAAGGAGCGGTGTAGTAACCCAAGACACGAGTGAAACAGTGGAGGATAGTTAGTGCATCATAAAACTGTATTTTTCACCATAATCACCACCAGCCTTTTTAATGTTCCCACTGCTGGGACTCAGGCCTCCTCTCTAAGAGAGGGAATGGGCCGTAATCCACCACGCGGGCCCAGTGCGGGTTGATGGATGTCACATGTCTTCGAATTTTTGGTTCTAGGACATGTCGGTTTCCTCACGATGTTTTCCTTCACCGTTTTGAGAGCAGTAGTAATGAATTAAATTACAAAAAGTAATGTGCCTGACAGGGTCTGAACCCGAGACCTACAACTGTACCTACAATTGTATTTTTCATATATTAACTTAATCTTTCTTTACTAAGTAAAACATAGACGTAATAATATAGGGTTGCTACAAAGTTCGGGGTAGGTAAGAGCAGACAAAAGGGTTCGTCCCTCTTCATATTTACACGGTTTTAGGTTGTCTGTCAGCCCTTATCTACGAGTGTTAGTATAACTTTTCACCAGGTCAAGAGGCAGATAATATTTCAATCTTTTTTTCTAAGCTGACAAAGAAACCATGTTACCTAGACTTATTGTTCTCGTAGGTTACAATTAGGACAAACAAGGAGGAGATTGTGGCTGAAATAATAACATGCACGGGCCCATGTCCAAGGTTAAGTAACGTTCGTCGAGGTCAATTTGTAGATTGGTGATCTTAACTTAAAAGAGGTATCAGCAAAACTGTAAAGGCCCAGCAGGACCGAAGCCTACCGGGGCTATGTTTTCGCTTCTGAAAGGGAAGCCCAGAATCCTGGAATACAAGGCAAAGAACTCAGGAGTTGGTTTTAGTCAGTAAAAGTCTGACACGCTTTCCCATTCCTACCTCAAAAAAAGTTGTATCTCGTTTGACTGGAAGCCGAGATCCGAAAAAGACAAATTGATTGGCTCGTAAGTAGCAATTAATATTCTACTTGACAAGTAATCGTTAAAAAAATATCTACCAAAACCAGAAAACTCGGAATTCGTCGTCCGATCTTACAGCCAACTAAAAAAGCACCGAAGTTGACCATTACTCACGGACATTCCGAAATCTTCACTTCGAATTCCGTAAATTCCGAACTGACAAAAAACTGCACAAGTTGAAATTGGATTCGGAAAAACTAATACTTTTAGAACGGCAACGTACACAAAGGGATTCTTTTCGCGGGCCGCGCATGGCTGGTACGCGTCGTACCGTGTGCGCTGACCTTAATATCTCCGCATCAAGTGTGTGTTTCTTTATGTCGCTCGTTGTTTACCAAAGTCGGCTTCACTTTGAATATGGAAGCATTTTTTTTTTTAAGTTTTTCTTTCTTTTTGTGGTTAAAAGGTACACTATGTTCTTTTTTTAAAGGTCATTTTTTTGCGGAAATAAATGTAGACGTTGGTTTTTGGTCTTTAGGCACAAAAATCTGATGTCAGTGTTATTGACGCCTGCTAGGACCAATGCCTGTCAGGGTTGAAGGATTGTTCGAAAGAGTTATCACAGCCCTAGAACACAAAGGCTCTATGCCACCCGAAATAAAGTTATTATTTTTATTCCCTTATTTCACTTACAAACGTATTAAACAAATAAAACATTTAAAAATGTAAAATTATTATTATTAAAGAGCAACTGAAAGAACACAGTGGGTTTTAATCAGTCCACCTCTGGGTGGTGTGAGCGAGAGCAGTCATTTAGTGGTTTCTATTGAAACAAAATGACCAAGTTTTCCTTGTAGCCGTTAGTAGGCACACCATAATAATTCCACACAATCTTAATTAGTACTTTTTTCGGTAAGTTACTTTTATTGCTTCATAATCATTAGACCAGTTTAATTACTTGTCCTCACACACCTCAAGAGACTAGCGTGCCGAAGCCTTTGAAAGTCCGCTTCCAAGCATTGTTTCGTGCCAACGAGAAAAAGTAACAAGTACAGAACTATAATTCATCTTGAGGTTACACCTAACGTTACGACTAGTTCGCCCTTGCGTGTGAAAAGTCAAAAAGGTGAGTTTTTTTATTAGATTAGGTCATTTGAAATAACCTCTCTGTTTCCATCTAGACACCAAGTTTTATGACCACATTCCACCAAATAAAAGACCTTTTCAGTACCCACAAACTTTTTAATAATCGTTCAGATGAGCAACTCCATAGCAACAGTTCGGCCACAAAAAGTTGTTTGATTTGTTTTTACGGTAACGCTCATGGGAGTCGTTACTGATTTCACTTTCATAGACGTTTTTTTGGAATTGGGAAAGTTTTTTTATGAAACTTTAGATATTTATTTGTTTCTTTACGACTGAAATTTTAATTGTTACGGGGTCTTGAATGGATCTCCTGATATTGCTTATTAACACGGTTTTAAACGTACCTACAATATATAGGTTACATCCTAGCCAACCTTGTGTTTTATATATCATAAGAGTTTCTTGTTCTCAGTGGCAGAAAAAAGGTTGAGTGATGTATAACATAAACACAGGTGTTACGTCACGAGGCTCTAACGGCATACTCACACAATGTGTCAATTTAAAAGACGCACTCGCTTTCCATCGCACACATACTGGCCCATCTTCCCAGTACGTCTACACTAAAAGATTTCTGCTGTCTATAAGCCGTTTCATCTTTCCCTTTTTGAGAGAACAAGAAAAGTTCTCCAACTCCTTTAATACTGGCAATGTGTTTTGTCGCGGCGAACGCCCATTGTTGCTTTGAAACTTTTTCTTTTTTTTACCTTTTTTTCTTTAATTTTATTTCGGCCTCGCTGTGTTATCTGCCCTTGGGGTTTACACGCGACGACTGGTAATCGTAGCCATGTTGAATAAGTTTATTGGCGCTAAATTCAAAATGTTGTGCGGACATAAAATGTTAATAGTTTTGATACTATATTTAGTTGGGAGTTACACGTGTTGTGGAACTGTTTTTAGGCTTTTAGTCTAATTTCAGAATAAGGTAATTGATGTAGACATGACACACTTTTATTTTTTTCTAGATTTCTCTTTGAAAATGATTGGAGGTTTTGCTGTACACCTATAGATAAACCGACACACACACACAATATAACACACACAGAACAAAACAGTCTATTAAAAAAAAAGCAGTTACAATTCCACATCGATTTAATGAAAAGTTCTACGTTATTTCAATTTCAAAGTAAAAAAGCAATCGAGAACTTTAAACGCATCTAAAGTCGTGTCGCAGTCGTGTCGCACAATCAAAGTGAGACGTCAAGAACACTCACTTTTGAAAATGAATTAGGGCCGCTGATTTCGTTATTTTTATTCAGTGCCCCAAGTTTCTATTGCTTTTGTTTTGTGTCCAAGTTAACAGTCTTTTGTAAGTTAAGTTAGCCCACAGTTGAGATAATGTTCGTCGAATGAAGCACCTTTTTTTATTAAGAGATTCCTATCTAGCAGATTCATTTGAATACTTTTTTTCTTGTTATCAGTAAGCCTCCGTTTTGATAAATAGTAACGTGCAAAGAAACTGTGAAAGTTTTATTAGTTACATGAGTAATGTTTTCGTTCGTTTACGTAATGAAGTCTTTTGAGTTGATGTTTATTTATTGTTTTATCTGCCTGGATTATTTATTGTTTATAGTTTAGGAGTGTTAAGATTGTTGAGAGTGTTGCTTTGGCTAAGATTACCGCTCTTACAAAATGAGCGTAATAAAAAATGATTTTCACGCAAAATGATTGCTGGATGATTAAATACGTATCTATCCATATTGTCCTGTCATTGAATATAAAAAAAATCAAAATTCGTTTTTTTCAATTAGAAAACAACCTGTACGTCGATTAGATTAGTAAAAAATGTGGTGAAAAAGTTACATTTGAACGCCATACTGACACTTCGCGTAATCCAAGGGCTGGTTTTTATCTTGGACAGAAAAAAAAAAGCATTTCCATACAGCGTGGTAATTCCACCAGTCTATTGGGCCCATTACCAGTCAACATCGATGCGGAGAAGTTTTTTGACATTATATTTTAAATTGTTTTTAGTTTTTATTTTGTTTTAGGGTGAGTTGCACCATTTAACTATAACGATAACCAAACCATAACCAGCCGTGAAACGGCCGCCTATTGGTCAATTCGACGATTCGACAACTGTTAACGGCTTTGTTATCGTTATAATTAAATGGTGCAACTCACCCTTAGAGTATATATTTAGTGTATAGTTAGTTCAGTTGTTGAATTAACTAATTTGAAGGGAGAATTGATAAAGCTGATGATTTCAGTGTACAATATTAGTTTCAAACTCCTACTGTACTTTTTTAAAGAGTATATTTATTTATCAAACTATAATCACTATATCGTCATCATATCAGCCGAAAGACGTCCACTGTTGGACTTAGGCCTCCCTTAAGCGTCGCCAAAACGAACGGTATCTATCTACATATCAATAATAAAATATATTCTGTCGAATAATTAAAATTAATACTCGATATATTACAATACACCAGTCAATCCCTAATCAGCCTTATCGAAACGGGGCAGACATCTTACGCACAGAATAATCAGCAAAAAAACGGAATCCTTCCAGACGGATTTAAAAAGAAAAAATCTTTAAACCTGAAGCAAGTGACTCGTTAGACGAATGGTCTGAACCCGTGTGTCGAACGCAGGATGCTACCTCCCCCTCCCTAAGGATCCTCCCTGTTGACCTCTCTGGTAGTACAGGAAGGAACCAGAAGGTATAGCCTTGAATTTAGAATGATAGATAAAACATACAATAAAATAAAATAAAAACCTACATGACACTTATATTATAAAGATTGCTCTAACACCTACATATTTACTTTTCTAAGTTTATTTAGGATATTACTGCCTCCGATCGCACGTAAAACCATTGGTCCCAGTCGTCATTTGAAGATCTTTGACACTTTTTTTTTAGTTTTAGGTAATCATATACCAGAAAGTCTGGCCATTTTTCTGGATAGGTCATCGCTCTATATAAAAGACGAGAAGGAAGGAAGAAGCCAGCTGGGAAAAGGCCAGAGAGATAATATCTTATATTATAGATGAGAAAACTTGTTTTATATGTGTTTGATTGTTACTCATATAAGCACAAATGGCTGAAATGATTTGGATAAAAACCGACTGTTTCAATCCTGGTCAAAGTATAATATTTATAATGAATAACCAATCTTCACGTTGTCATTCTCCTGCAGTTATCCACTATTATTTCGGTATATCTCCACTATTATTCTCATAATATATCTATACTCCTAGCTATATTATCATTCACACTAACCATCCATTTGTTTTTTTACTTCTCACCTCTACTGTGACTATTCCTCTCTCTCTCTCATGAGTACAACCTTATGGTATCTCGATTTTGCAAAAGCTCGTAGCCACGTAATATTTTTCGACTAGTTTGGTCCTTCTGAATCTTCCCTGTTTACCAGAGCTGTCGAACACAGCCGATGCCTTCGTTAAAATTGCGATAAGGACTTCGATACGTTACGGTCTAAGAGCCGGTGTGATCTTTATGATTGTTCGACGATTTTCACCACATATTTCTTTTATGAAGACGATATTGTGACCCACCTGTCACTAAGATTTTGTACGAGAACTTGCGAGGGGTCAACGAAGAAAGAGAATATTTTTTGTGTTTGCATGTTTACGTTAAATATGTCATAGGGCGAAAACTGATTGCGATCAGCACGTTTTTACTGTGTGATCGAGAGCTGTCTGTGTCAATAAATCACGGCTATATTGACAACCCATGAAAGCAATTTTGTTGATAAAATTGTCTCTATTAAACCTACAAAATTAAAATTGGACTAGCTGAAACTGATGCTCGCAAGATTCTGGTCCTTTTATAACACTGCGTACAGTCAAGATTACCATAACGATTCAGGTGTGTTGCCATAACCTAAGGAGCACGTCTTGATTGCATAAAGCCAACGGTCGAGGCAATTGTGAGCATAGCCTTTGGCAAGTACCATGTCAATCGGAAGCCCGAGGCCTCAAGCCATCGCTCCAATAAAGACATGAGTCCCACTTACGTGTGTACAATGGAGTAAGTAAACACAATATGCTGGATAACGGGAGAAATCCATAAAATGTCTTTGTCAATGTAAACAAACGTACTAAAATAAAGTTGTGGCAGTTTTCAACAACATCGCAATGTAGTATCGCTTTGAGCTATCTTTTGTTTTCTGGTTTCTTTTGTTTCTAGAAATTGTGTTGTTTTTGTTATGTGTGATTCTGCGATTGATGTTGATTGAATAAATGTTTTGATGCCCTTGTTTTCTTTATGTAGTATGTCATTTACATAGTTAAGTTGCGTAAATAATTGTATATAGCTTCTGCCAGTGGCTCCGCTTGCGGCTCTACGCAACTCTGTCATAAAGTAGATTTAAATATCCTTTTTACACCATCTGCTCGATAATGTCGTTTTATACGTCATACAAACCTCACTTAAAGCATGTCATTATATACCTAGGGAGATAATGCAGTATGGCCGATCCCTAGGGAATAATGAGATTTGAATTTGGAGCATCAAGAATCGTCAACATTGTGAATTAAAATATAGGCGCATCGAACAAGTTGACTCAAAATTCAAACCAAAGAGTATGTAATCACTTTGATTTAAACTGGCCACTAACAAAAAAAAGAAAATAGATAGTCTGTCTAATAAGTCAACCGACTTGAGAATTTTGTATAATATTTAATCAAATATTCGGTAATTTTTATAAGTTTCTTCTGTTAGTAAACAATGATCTCTATCTCTTAATCAACCTCGATTATTGAACTCGTGTGGACTACATCAGATTTCATTAAATCCTAATAATTACCCAAGTCGTTTAACTTATTAGACAGACTCTACTGACGACACGGGAGCATTATAGAAAATTGAAACTATAGAATCTTGGAGGAGTGAATTTTGTTTGTTTGATGAACTTGTAAATATAATACTTATATTTCTCTAATTTATGATTTGGTCGACCAAATTGTCTTTTAATTATCTCACAGATGGTGTAAAAAGTAGAGTATGCAACACGGGGATAAAGCTGTCTTTGTCTTGGGCGGCTTAAATTCCTCACTTCACTCAGGTTTCTTTATTAACTCCCTCGCAATGCTCGGGAGTTAATTTTATAAATCCCTCACTATCGTTCGGGATTAAATCAGCAACCTTCGTTTCGTTCGGAATTCAACATGCCGCCCGCGACTTAAAGACACTGCTTTATCCCCTAGTCACATAAACTACTATTATTGTACACCAAGATAAATTATACATTTGAGTCTTATATTTAGAACATTGGTGGCCTTATCGCTTTTCGCGATCTCTTTTTTTTTTAAATCGATCCAGTAATTTTTGCGTAGGTATATTAATTACAAACAAATCTTTCCTCTTGACAACATTAGTATAGATTGACGGCAATTAAAATGAAGAAAATACAAGTAAAACATTTCAGTGTAAGTAAATTCTAAAATCACTTCTCCGTAGACTTCAGAGAACTGTGAAATGGACATCATTTCATCACAAAATCGAATTTCCAAGTCCCTTGAAAGACGATCGATCGACGAAATCCCCGTCTTATCTACTTGCTTATTCAATCCTTTTATTATCCAAAAACATCATTATACAAATTCAAATTCCGAATGTAACCCTCTCAATTTGCGGAGGTAGGGTGACTAGAGGGTACGTTCTGAAACTTCTCTTATTTAATAAGAAAGGTATTTTAAAATAAATAGAATGTTAGGATTCTGGCAGTGTATTTTAAGAACCTGTGCCTATTTTGGAGCATGAAAAGATTTAGATACCTACCCGCTTCATCTATATTTGTAATCTGGAGATCTAGGGTTGCCAATATTAACCTTTTGATTGTCTTAAGTTACACAGTTGGACATAAGCAATTGTCTTTCTATTTTGTCTCTCATTACGGCATTCGATGAGTTAATTAACATAAAAAAAGTAATAATGATATTTTCGAACTCATAGACATAAGTCTTTTGCACAGCAAATTAATCACAACTTGTCTCCATCACAACATTCAGAGCAAAACAAAATCATACTAATTACCCTTGCTTGCCAACCCTACGTCCAAAATAGAGACACCCGTACATTTATTTCAGTCAATAATCAGGGGACCCGAAGCAGTAATAGCTTCAGGGCTGTCACCAGCATGCGAGTCAATAGAAATCCTCATATCGGCCAACTTTCGATTCTTCGACGAAACAAAATGAGCGAAGTTGTAACGTAAAAGAAATTGGATTTTCGTATTGAATTGACAGAGGGGTCGGGAGGTGCGGTGAGGGAAGCTGGAGGGGGGGGGCAGTAGAGGGAGGCAAGTAAACACAGGTGAAAGTACGTGGTACGTGTCAATACGATCTGTCAAAGATCGCGACGTCAGACTTGGTATTGCAGTTTGATTGGGCTGAAGTCAATTATTATTGTTGGCCTTGTTGATATGTGTAACTGCATCTGAGATGTGGAGGGTTGGCAGATGTGGTATTATTTTTTTTTTTTTTATAAAATGGCAAAATATTAACTTCTTACATACTTATTTTTTTGAGGTGGAAACTCATCACATAAATTCTTTGAAAGAGTGAGAACGAAGGTGTCAGATTTTTACTAACTTAAACATATCTTTGCCCTCCAGGGGCGGCAAGGCAGGGTAGCTTTCGAACAAACCCTCACCCTTAGCAAGTATCGGCTTTGCTGGAATCCTTTAGTTTTACGGACATCTCTTCCAGGCTTCTTTGAAACAAGAAAATTATGAACCCTACAAATATAAGATCTGTGATTATTATTATACTAGCTTTTGCCCACAAATTCGCCCGCGTACATAAAATATATAGCCTATGTCACTCAGGAATAAAGCAGCTTTCTATCGGCGAAAAAACTTTAGCAATCGGACCAGTACTTCCAGAGATTACCTCCTACAAACAAAAACAGAATAGTGTAGATATTGGGACGTCTATAAAGGTCACATAGTAATGAGATTGCAAACTGGCAACGTAATGGATCTTTTAAGGTTTATAGAAAAAGTTTAGGATGAGATTCGAATTGAATAAGATTGATAGATATCAACAAAGAAAATATTAATGTAATTTTATACAAAAACATAGTTTTCAAGGCTTCTAACAATATACATAGTAAAATTGAAGTTAAAGCCTTACATTCGCGTCTCCATACGCGACAATATTCTGTGCGCCTCGCATTCATCGGATTCCCACGACCTTACAACGCTGCGTCTTTCTATGCACGGTTACGCCAGAACCTTTCGGCCCTATCGACCATCTGTTCTGTGAGTAATGTACCCAGCCCACTGCTACTGTTCATCGATTCTTCAGGCTATCCACATCGGGCGTATATATTGCCTCCTTTTACTACAAGCAAAATTATTGCAAGCGTAAAATAAATTCGCACAGACTTTAATCAAAGTAACAACGAACACTCAGAAAAGCAGAAATAAACTATCTTTCTCAGCAAGAAGACATTTACATATAAATTCAAAAGACAATTCATTTCGAGTCGGAATCGAACTGGTTCCCCCGCGGAATGAGTTCTTGCGAAGTTTCCGCGCTGCAAGTACTTAATGTCTAATTAATAAATTGAGCAAGTTTTAATTACGAGATGTTTGAAGATATTGTATGAGGGATTGAGGAAGTGTATGGAATTGAAAAGATTTCGGTTTTGTGATTAAAGATCAAAATGATCTTTTTAGAGTTCCATACCTCAAAAGGAAAAACGGAACTATCATAGGATCACTTATGTTGTCCGTCCGTCTGTCTGTCTGTCAAGATTCTTTATCTCGAGAACGCGTAGAGGTATCGAGTTGAAATTGAAACATATACTCAGGTCTGCGGTCCCTTCAAGCTGAAAAAATCAAACTTCTAAGTTAACAAATAAAAATGATATGGCCGTTTATGTCGCAAAAAAAGGTATATTTTGATACTTTCAAAGATCGAAATTTATAGGGTACTTCCCGTTAACCCAGAATTCTCAAATTTGGCACAAAGCAAGGTCTTATAGCACAGGTATAGGAAAAATTCTGAAAACAGTAAAATTTTTGTTGTCGTCACAAAAAAATGTAATACGGAAAAATCTTGAAGACTCCATTCGGGAATTGCAGTTTGCACGGAACCCTCAGTGCGCGAGTCCGACTCGCACTTGCCCAGATTTTTTTTAAATGACCACACTTTGGTGATCCTTCGAAACCGAAAGAGTGTCTCATTTATCTGGCCTAGTTTACGTACCTATCTATTTTGTGTCGAAAGTCGCTGGGCCCAAATAGTATCTTTGATGCATTAAGGGAACAGGGAAAACTAATATGCAAATAAAAATATCAAAAAGTAAAGAGAAGACTAGTTCAGATGAATGACACATGTTCTCAGTTTTAAAGAAGGGTGATTCTTTGAAACTGGTCTTGAAACTTGGTCAAAATGAATCGATGGAATTTCTCACCCCATTTCGTGCATTCGCCGTGCCCTCGTGAGGACGATTGGTGGCGGCGATCTGTCGCGCCGGGCCTTGTTACAGGCCATAGTCCGGAGCGAGGAGGAGTGGCAGGCAGGCCCCCTTCTGCAAAGCAGTAATGCTAGCAAAGGAGGAGGCCGACCGTATCAGGCAACGGCGCTCACAGCGCCCCAGCCGCCGCCGGGATTCCGATCCCGATTTCCGGCTACAGTAGGCGTGGGCTTGCGGACGGCGAGCATTGGGTAGCTCGCTGTCCGATCGTCCGGTAACTGTCGTCGACAGCGACTTGGGCTCGGTCGAAGGCAACGCAGACACTGGAGTGGGTTTTTAGTCAGTAAAAGTCTGACACTATCTCCCGTTCCGCCCAAGAGCGGGGGCTGTCATTAGATGATTATCCCACCGAAAAAAAAAACTCCTTTTCATGCATTTCCATGATTCTTTCCAATAAACGAAAGCATACAAACGCCTTATGCTCCACAACAATTTCAAAAAGGGATCACCAATGGAGCGAATCTTTCGCCTCTAAATTAGTATCTAGAATAGACTCGTATGCAGCAACGCTCAATTCCGTATAATTTCGGGCCCGTTTTATCGACCTCTCCTATCCCTAAATCCGTTTTATGATCAAAGAGCAAAATGACCTTTTTAGATGGGATAACCATCCAATGACATCCACCGCTCTTGGGCGGAGTGGGAGATAATGTCAGACTTTTACTGACTAAATACAAATTAAAGTAAAACGCAATGTCAAGTTAAGTTAGATTTTTTTAACTGACCAGATTTTTTTAACTGACCATAGCATAGCATAGTCGGCCATATAATGTTGGGACTACGGCCTCCTATCCAGGAGAGGGAAGGTAATTGACCATAATAGGTCAAAATGCATCAATAGAACTCCATGTCATGCATTCCCATAATTCTTTCCAATAAACGAAAGCTCACAAACGCCTTATGGTCCACAACAATTTCAAAAAGGGATCACCAATGGAGCGAATCTTTCGCCTCTAAATTAGTATCTAGAATGGACTCGTATGCAGCAATGTTCAATTCCGTATAATTTCGGGCCCGTTTTATCGACCTCTCCTATCCCTAAATCCGTAGGGACAAAGCATTTCCGTTAGGAGCCCAGACGGCGAACTTCCGAAGGCACACTATCGCCCTCTATCGGGCCTTATCGCGACCTTACGATCTTTTGTATGGCGGGTTATCTAGTTTCATATGACGATCTATTCATTTTGATAACATCGCTCTTTGTATGGCTTCGTTTTGCAATGCGGTGAGATGGATTTAGATTGTTGAAATGTGGCGAATAAATACAATGATGTAGTGTTGAGGGATTCCACGTATTAAATGAACTTAAAGCACCTCTATCTCTAAGGGTTTTAGTCTGTAAAAGTCTGACACACAGAGTGGGAGAAATTATTTACTGAATTCCCATCTTAAAAAAAAAATATTTTTGAAATAATACTAAAAAACTAGAGAAATTACAGTTTGAAAACAAAAGGAACCTACAAGACAATAAAAAAAAAACTAAGAAATACAGTTTATTTTTATAATGTATAGGCTCGCGTTTGACCACAATCTCACCTGATGGTAAGCGACGATGTGGCCGACGATGGAACATGCTTGCCTAGAAGCAATCTATTCACTCTTGACTTAAATACCCCTAGGTTATAGCTATCAGGAAACACAGTTTAAAAATCGTTTTGATATAACTTTATTTACGACAATTAAATGTTTTAAAAATAAAAATGCATTGCAACTCTAATGGTATTTTGTACCCGACACCATTCTTTTAAATTCACTGTCTCAATCAGATTTAAAACGAGTTTTTAGTACAGTGTTGGATTAGGTACCAGTCCAGTACACCCCTAATTTGAACCCCATTGGGGCAATCTTTGTGGTCACGAAAAAAACACGATAGAATAGATTATGTGATCAAATTAAAACACCTACCTTACAAAACACACGCAGTTTGTGCCCATAGTCTAACAAAATCATTATGTGAATAAAAAAAAATGACTATATTATTATAATAAATGCCTTCTAGCATTAAGAACGCCTAGCCATTGCTGTAGATGAAATAGGTATATCTAGGTAAATATTGCTTTTGAATAAGGTACCTAAAAATTCCTGAAGGAAGGCAAAAGGCTTAAATTTTATTAAGTTCACCACAAGTTAGATTAGTTAAGCAAACGACAATGTCATAGCTTCATCATCATCATTTCAGCCGAAAGAAGTCTACTGTTAGACATAAGTAGGCCTTCCCCAAGTGCCATCGCAACAAAGGGTCTATGAGATTCCCGGAACCCACGCCAGGTCATCGGTTCACCTTGTCGGAGACCTTCTATCGCTGGGCCTTTTGGCACGCATTCGCCATTTCAGAACCTTTCCATCGACCATCTGTTCTGCGAGCAATGAGCCCTATTCACTTCCACTGCTTGGCGATTCTTCGGGCTATGCTGGTAATCTTGATTTTTCAGCGGATATCTTCTTAAAGCTATTACACAAGGAAACTCCAAGCATAGCCTTGCTGTTTGGGTGACCTCACAAAAGAGAAAACCCACTCATAAAAAAAAGTGAAACTTTTAAAGATTCCTTCTATAATAGCTTTAACACACAAATAAAATCATCTCCCTTTAAGTAACTCGTAACATACATTATCTCAATCACATTCCAAATGACTTTTTACAACCGTATGGGATTAGGTATCAGTCCAGTACACTAACGACTCGAACCCTTGCATTTACCAATTTACACCCCCGATTTGAACCCCGCCGGGGCTATAAATTCTGGTGGCCGACGAACCATTTCCGTTTCGTACCTGGTTTCGGGTTAAAGAGGGGGTTCTAATCGTCGAACGAAAATATTGCCGTATCACAACTTCTCTTCGTAATCATGAGATTTTTTTAACAAGCAAGTTGGTGGTAATTTATTGGTGATTGTCACGCGTGTGCGATGTTAACTCTCTATTTGTAATCCTTGGGGGCGAGTTGGTACAAGTGTTAACATTGGCTACGTAATTGCTAGATCGAACGTGTCTATCTATATTTTATGTTGGTTAGTTCTAGTTTTATTGTTGCTTTTGGAATTAGGATTTATTTATGAACCTGGACCATTTGGCTCTGAACTATTTTGCGTCTTTGAGTAAATAGTAATTCAAGTTTTTATTTTTCAGATACTTTTTAGGAATAGTTTCTAAAAACAAACTTTCCATGTAATTTTGGTAGGTTTTTTTTATATTATTGTTGATAGATTCGCGCTTGACCGCTATCCTCCTATACACCGTTCAATTTTAATCGTTTTAATCCCGTGGAGGGTCGATCCGGTACATGAAACACTATCGATTTGTAAAGAAAAAAACAAAAAAAAGTACCTCTTTTTTAAAACTCATATTAATTTACGCATGTACGAAATTAATTACTTTATGAAAAAGTCAGCCGAGCGAGTTCAATGACCTGTAGGTACTTTGTACGCAACGCCGACTATTAACGTTTTCTTAAAGATACTAATTTCGTACATGCGTGAATTGATACGAGTTTTGTAAAAGAGGTTCTTTATTTTTGAATTTTATAATATATATTATACATATATTATTATTATATATATTTTACACTAATATTATAACGAGGTTGTTATTTTGTTTTTGTGTTTGTAGTAGGTAATCTTTGAAAGTTTAAGATAGCTGCTTTATTCTTGAGTGATAGAGGCTATATTTTATCTATGCGGGCGACGCCGCAGGCAAAAGCTACTACAAAATAAATACGAGTAAGTATGTAGGTTAGTTAGCACATGACCATTCACAAATATTAACTTAACGTTCTTCAAAAACCGGTTTACTTCAGTCCAGCACAATTTTGACAAAGAAACGTCTGTTTTCTGTTTATAGACTGTAATTATAGTAATTGTAATATAAATAACGAATAAATACTCTAACAACATACGTTTTTCCAATGAAATTTTGATTGGTAACTTCCATGGTGACAATTATATTGGTTTGTATAAAGAAATTTTCCTTTCATGGAAAATTCTGTTTCATTTCATTTGGGGAAAGTGCTATTTATTTCAGTGACTATTCTATTTTCTGTGTTATCTATTTTAATGCTAACATACGAAATTAGATATTGCTGTGAATCTAGTTAACACCTTAATTAGAAGTCTTATTAAAAAGAGAAAGCCTGACTCATTCATTAACGTCCAGCCTAAGCCCTTGGGCTGTTTTTTTTTTCACAAATGTAGTTGAAGAAAATGATCGGATTTTTCAGAATTCAACCCTTAAGAGCATGAAAAAGTGATTGGAAGTTTGTATGCAAGTTAAGTCGCGGGAAAATGTTAGTTTTCAACATGCGGTGCGGGTCAGTCTTTTACTGACTAAAATGGACTGAAAAACCAACTCCAGTTTCTTCGTTCCCTTTCATACTAGGGCTGAATCTTTCTTTCAGAAACAATTATTGGCTCCAGTAGGCTTCGACCCTACTTCAACATATATATTACCTACGTTATTATTTACCCACCGGTGGTTTAGTGTCTAATTTTTCCTATTTATCGTTTCCCAGTATTTTTTTTTTGTATTACATAATTATTATTAGCAACACCACAGTTAAATGTTTGTGATTATTATTATTTGTCATCGTTATCATTGTTTTTATGCATCAGTTACTTATGTTTAATTTTAACAGTACCTATAATAATACTTCTTTTTCTATTTTTATTACTTGTGCCAGTCAATTTTAAAGTGTATATTGTAAAGAGCAACCCAGACAAACTTAGACACAGAGAAAGATTGCTCATAAACAAAACTCATTGCATCGTTTATTTCAAACTACTCCAGGGAATACTTCTTGTACTCATGAATTGGCCTCTACACTGTATAGCAATTTTAAGAACACAACACATACATACCTACAGTAATACCCTATTAATTTGATTTCTCCAACTAACAAGGGTAGATACCCCTCTGTTTATCGTTCATCCCCTAAGTAATATGCAGTTTTTTTCCATCTACGTGCAACGGACAGTTATTAGAAAGTAAGATTGTTTGTTTAATGTAAAGTTATACCTGTCGGTAATGAAGGGATGTTTCTAATTGGACGCCGAGGTTTGTGAAGGAATCCTTACCTGAAACAAATAGGAAACAAAGTATTAATATCGTTTGTTTGTTTTCGTACAAAGATAGTTTTCCACACACAGGTTTAGTTTGGTACGGATTTGGTTACACAATTTTGATCGTTGAAAAGTGTTTATTCTGATCTAATGACCCGCTTTAGTTTCGTACGGGTGCAAATTACACACACAAAATGTATTAATTACTATCACTGTAGACACTTTTAATTATCATTTAATGATATATTAAATTATTGACAATAATTGTAATTAAATTTAATTGTAAGAATATTAAATGTTATTGGATTATTTTAAATATCTGAACATAGAAACAAGTACTACTAACATATATAAATGTGGACCAAAAGTTGCTTCTTAATTAAATTAATATTCAAAACCTCTTTTAGTGGTCATTTTAGTAAAAACCTCATTAAAATCTGTTGCGTGGTTCAAACCGACAGACATCGACATACCATGTAAAGACGACGAGTTGCAAAACACTTTATTCATTTGTATAACCTGAGTGTTCTATATTATGCTACTCAATCAACAATCAGTTTAACTTCTGGTTTTTAGGTTCTATTGTTTCTAATATTAAAAAATCGATGCACTAAAAGAGAGGACACTGAAGCAGAGGTTCCTTACCATTTTCCCTATTAATAAGGCCATTGAACTATAGATTAAATAATTTCGACCCTCAGTGCGCCCCTATTTTGATTGACGATGCGGTAGATTGAAAAAACGAAACCCACGCACTCCGAAATTGATCCCTAGCTATGCTTAATGCTTAGGGTGGACGTGATTTAAAAAAATAAGTTTAGGCAAAGGCAGGAAGTAATATTAAAAAGTAAATAGCAATCAGGAATAGAGTGCGTGGTCCGTACAAGGATTTCTTTAGACCGAATTAGATTGTAAATGTGGAAAAAGGTGTCTCCACTACAAGGTAAAAGTTTTAAGTGAATTTTTGTATGATGATCTATGTATATCTATCATTCGCCTAAGGGCTATATTCCACTGGTGTCCCGGTGAAATATAGCCCTAATCTCCATACAGACAGCAGAGTCACCACACGTCCGAGCTGGTCGCGCCACCAAATTGGTTGCGCAACCAAACGGACACCAGATGAGTAGTAACTCTATAGAGCTGTTTACATTTTGTTGGTAGCGGCGACTGGTCGCGCCGCCATGGTGTCACGTGAAATATTGCCCTTAAAGTATGTTTGGCGCCGCATTGTCGCTTCAGACATACAGCTGTTAAACCCGCGATGGTTTGTACTGGTATATAAATACGTTAACATGATTGTAAAAAAATGTTGTTGTTTTATAAACGTAAAGTATATTGCTTATATGAAAATATTGCTTGCGCGATGCAGGATTTACAGCGTCATCTAGCGGTTTAAATGTCACTTTCAACTAAGTAGTTAATGAAGGGGAACATAGATGTCACTACGGGTTTTTATTTGCTTCCACCTTGCTGCTTCAGTGGTCATTAGAACAGCTCTGTGTTTAAGATCAAACTAAAAAATTCTTGGTCGAGGTCATGTCTCGGTCGAGTCTCTCACGATATGTCATGCAGCTCTGTGTTTGGCGGATCGGGAGCCTTTCTTTACGCTGCAGTGTGTCACGGTTTTGATGAGATCTGTCCACCATGTTGGAGAACGTCTACGAGATCTTTTGCTTTCGACTTTCCCCTGTACCACCAAACGTTCCATTGAGTCCTCATTACGGGTGATACGCCCGTAGAACTTGTAAGAGTTAATATAGTAGGTTGTCAATAAGAAAATGTTCCATCTCGCAGGTATGACTACAATGAGAATATTGAAATACTTTTATAACGTAATAAAGGCTGTATTTGATCAATTTGCGTTTATAGCCGTTTCATCTAAAATGTTTCTGTAAAAATAATTGGTTTTACGTTTAAGAGCTTTTTTATTTATTATAGGTTCGCACATGAACTCTATCTCACCTCATCGTAAGCGATGACGTGGTCAACGATGGAGCCTGCTTGCCTAGAAGTAACCTAACTCTTGACTTAAAGACCCTTAGGAATGGGAATTCTATTCCTTAGCTATAAGATTATATGCTCTATTACTCAGTATTCTGAGTCTTATTTTAAGTGCTCAATTTACATTAAATTACGATACCACCATAAAACTTATAAACCCTAACTGATATACTTGATTAATATTTATTAAGAAATTTAAAACAGTAAAATTAAATCAATTTATGCTATGGTACTCTGCACTTGTGATACATATCGCGTGTTGTCCTTGGTTTAATATTGAGGTTATGAAAAGTATTCACGATGTTTAAGACGATTATTAAAGAAAATTTTGTGTAATCCCTTACTGGTCAGGGCTGAGGGATGGTTTGAAAGAGACACTGTATCCAGGATCACGATATTTCTTCGCCTTACTGGGCCCCTACGGTTTATGGAGGTTTGAAGGTAAGGGATGGGTTTTTAAGTTAGTAAGAAGACTCTTACTAACTTAAAAACCCATCCCGTAACTTGACGACCTTGACCAAGAGCGAGAGATAGGGTCAGATGACACTATCTCCCGCTCCGCCCAAGAGCGGGGGTTGTCACTGGATGATTTTTCCATCGAAAAAAGGGCCCCTACGGTTTTACTATTATTTCTTTAAGGCACTCGTGGAGTACTACGTCCGCGCCCCTTTGATGACTGGAGAATGGAATAAAGTTTATTGTACACTAAAATAGTAACAATTTTACAGAAACTTAAAATCTATGGCGATTTGCTGTCAGATTTACCACAGTCAAAGTTTTGAATGACGAAAACCCTACCGTCTAATACGATAATTGACGGTTTTTAGTGCTGATTGACGAAAACCATTGTTCATGATTGATGAAATTGATTGACGCTTGCATGACCGTGTAATGGTCGCCTGTGCGTACGATGGCGGTCTTATTGCTGACAGCGTTAGTCACCTATTGCTCGTTGTCCAAAAACCCATGATTTATAATTTTTTGTTTAAAAACCATGGGCTTCGCTTGCTCAATCAAAATAGTTTGTATTACCAAACGACAAATATTCTGAATATCCTCTTCACATAATACATACGAGTTGATCTGATTTACCGAAAACCATTCAACCAACTTATTTATGTACCGAATTCTATACGCAAACTGTTCGCATGTTAGTCAACAATGCTCTAGCACTACCTACCTTAATAAAACAATCAAATTGATTCGATTGTCACTCACAAATTCAACAGTCGTTCATTAACGGGTCTGTTGATCCATCGATCGGGTTGTTTAAGGCATATAGTCCCACGAACTTCTGGCCGGAGTTAAATGCACATAAACTCGTATAGCCACCAGCGCAGTTTCGCCTACTTAGAGCCCTGCTGACCTTTAAAACTATTATCTTTGCAAAATATTGCTTGATTTAGATATGGTATGTCCATTTTGAAGAACACTTAGCAAGCAATTTTTTGTTTAAACATATTTCTAAAGATCAAAGCCGATCAAAGGAGTAGAAAAAACAACCGAAAAAATACAATGTTTTATGTATTATATTTTTTTTGTACAGTATTAGTAATTCGAAAAAGTCATATGTTAATTAATAATGAATCTATTATAAACATATTTTTTTCAAACCTATTGTCCAACCGACATTTTGAAAATTCAAAACTGCCTGTTGTTTTAATTATTGACATTTATTATGAATCGTATTTTTTATTGTATTTAATTTTTTTGACATTAATTATTGTTATGAAATTTAATATAATATTTTTAATTTTGTTGTGTGTAAAATTTGTTAAGCTTTTATTGGTCTAGTTACCTGAAATAAAAAGATGAATTGAATTGTCTATTTGAAATAAAGTTTCTGATTTCTGAGACTTACCATGCACTGTTTTATGGAACTGCTCGGAAGCTAGGGCCTTAAATACGGATTTGATGTGCAAACGACAAGGTCCCATGCAATTATCTAATTACTCGCAGCTCTCAAATGTAGGCGCCAGCATTCTCAAACACGAAGGAGGCGCCAGCATTCTCAAACATGAAGGAGGCGCCAGGATTCTCAAACAGTGGTGAAGGTACCACTAGGATTACGTTGTTTGCGTAAATTGTTGGAGTTCAAGATTTCTCTTGTTTACTCTCATACTGTGACAGTGTTGTTATGCTAATTTTCGTTTGTGTTTTGTTACTGTTTCGAATTTGAGTGGGGTTTTTTGATATGTATAAGATTATTGTGCAGTTCGTTTCGGTGAAAAGGGTTTTCTACTGACAGGGTTAAAGGAAATCGAGGCGTTAGTTTCTGCGAATCCTAAATTTTTCTTACGGTTTTTATGTGTTCCGGAATATTTTTATCAGGCTTGAAAGGGGAACAGAATCGTTTAAATATAGACCCTTTGTTGAATTTCCTTAGTCAACGTGACTGTAGTAGGCAATTTTTAAACGGTTTATTTAGCTTGAACTGTTTGTTGTGGATTTTTGTTTCGTTGAGTTTTTAGTTATTACAATTCTACCCTCTTCTATGATTTTATTTTTTGTCTGAACAATGGCCCTAGATTGATAAGGAGAGTGGTTTGATAACTAGCAGGTACTTAAGACCTATCGAATTATTTGTTAGCATTGATAAACGGTAAGTTGTTATGTCGCAAAACGGAAAATTTTCGAGACTCCTTTCGGGAATTGAATTGTTTTCTTTGGTAAGTTTGTATGGAAACCTCAGTGCGTGTGTCCGACTCGTACTTAGCTAGTTTTTTTATGTACCTCCTTTATATGGGTATCAATTAAATGGATTTTTTGAGAAGATTACGAAAAAATAAACAACAGCACAATTTATCTAATATGTCTAACATTTTTTTTAAATTAAATAATCCTGTTTTTAAAAGCGTTTATTTTATTAACTTCATCTTGTCATCTTTTTGCCTTTCTGCTCTTACACATTATTGTCTTAGATTCCTGAAGATATTCATTCAGATGCTAATGGATTGTTAGTTTTTCACGCAATATACAAGTTACGTATTGAGAATAACACGTAAAACAATACTGAGCTAACATTTATAATATTTTCAGTTGTCTGTCTGGTACATTTATTGCGAACACGAGTTATTTGGTGATGAATTATGATAGATGGCGATGTCGGCTAAATGTTTTGCGTCTGTTATTAATTTACGAAACGAAATAATATTGTTAATTATTTTTTGTTACATAACATGGATGAAATGTGAGAGTAATGTACTATGTTTAACGTGTGAAACAGTGTAGAGAGATGTGTGGTTGTGCTGGCTGTTACACCTGGTGTATTTAAATCTTTAGATAAATTGCTACGTGTACGTTTAGCTAAGAAAGTTTTAGATTGTTTTTATTAACCAATTTAGGTTTTTGTAAGTAGAAGCTTGCGTTTAAAAAAGAAAAACATTTGTATGTGTTTCGCATTCTATGCGAAAACCAACATCAAAAAAATACAAAAATATTAAGTTCCTTTTTGCCCCACATTAGGAATTACTCTGTATCGTAGGAGTCACCAGATGTAAACTCACAATACACGAGATCACCAAACTCGAAACATATCGTTACCGCAAATATATATTTTTTTATCATACTATTTGAAACTGAGCTGCAAATAATAATAATAATAATATTTATTAATGAAAAGAGGTTACAGGGTGTAGGTATTGCTATAACATTTTGATATTCATTATTTAATTAACATAATATAAATTTCCGAAGACTTCCTGCACTAGGCAAGGCCTGTCCCGCAGGAAGCTACAATACAAGTTTTCGTTGGAGTTACAAATTATAAGTATGTATGCGCATAATAACAACGATGAAACAGTATTCTATCGTTTAAATTGCAAAACACTTTAGAAAACTTTGAATTTTGCGGACTATTCTTTTTTACTTTATTTACTAAAAAACGATGTCCCACACCAGAAATTACTTTTGTGTCATGTAAGTGCGTTCACAAAGACTTAAACTCACATACATAAGATACGCTAAGGGGTGTGCGAAAAGAAAGCCTAGTGCTCTGGAATAAAGGCAAAGGAAAGACAGGAGTGGGTTTTAGTCAGAAAAAATCTGGCAAGCCCTCCCGCTCCGCTCTAAAGCAGGAGAATCAGTTGATGATTTTACATTTAAAAAAGGTCATTTACAAGGTGGACCGATGATCTGGTGAAGGTTGTGGGATACCGATGGATGCGGAACGCACAGGATCGTTCATTGTGGCGACACTTGGGGGAGGCCTATGTCCAATAGTGGACATAAATCTGCTGAAATAATGATGATGACACATATTCACCTTAAAGTGGTGGTTGAAAGAGGTATTGTTCGTCTAGCTACCTTCTCCTGCAGACACATTCATCTACTTATCTCCCTCAACGAAAACTCCGGATTATCCTTCAAATTTGTCATGAAAATTAACATATTTTCAGCAAATTCGCAAACGCAGGTGTTATAGTAACAACTTATACCGGATCGGGGGAAATAGGGGTGTTTGGATACCGTACCTGTATCCCATAGGGGCAAGGCGGGGTAATTGCATAATATTAACATTTATAACTTCTGGCGTATTGTATACGAGACCGTTATTATACGGAAAGCTTTATTGCTTGGCTATAGAAGTTATGTGGGGGACGACGGGAAAATTAGACCGTTCCTGAATATTTCATTTTTTTTTTTCTTGAAGGCAGGGGTTCGTAAAGGTGCGGTTAATATTTTGGATAAATATTAGCATTATATTCCACCTCAATTACATTCACATTGTTTTTATTTTTAACCTGCATTAAAAAAAAAATCGTGGTTTATAATTTTTGTACAATAATGTCAAATAATTACCTAATAATATATTAGTAAATAAACGAGCTGCTGCCAGCGGTTCAACTCTTGTGAAAGTAGATAATTGTCTCAAGGGAACTTCTTTCTAGGTGAATATCCATATCATATATGCTATTACAGGACATCATCTATCCATATGACAAATTTCATCAAAATCGTAAAGCGTGAAGAAGTATAAACATACATTTACACATACTGATACAGTTCAAAATAAAAACTTGTTTATTAATAGCAGAGGATAATATTAGACTCTTTATGTGTGTGTCAATAGTAAGTTTTTAATGGCCAACAAAACACCTTTACAGCTGTTATGGAAAACGACAAGAAATTTAATCTAACACGTAGGTAAGCTGTAAGAATAGCACATAACTTGAACTTTTTTATTAGATATTTCCGTGAAAACTTGTCATACAAGTTTCTTCCTAATTTGACACCCAGTAAGAAATAAAATCGTCCAAAAGTAACGATAAAACATACTACTATATTAAGGCGTATAGTCTCTTGAAAATCTGACCAGAATTAAATGCACACATACTCATACTAAGGGCCCCGATGACTTTTAAAACCATTTTCTTGAGAAATATTGATAGATTTACATGTGCTGTGTATATTGTACATTCTGAAGAACACTTGTACGGCATTTTTTTGGTGTAAACATATTTTTAAAGGTCTAAGCTGTTTGAAAAGAGTAGGGAAAATAAGCGAAAAATATTAAGTTGTTATTTTTTTTTTGTATATTGTTTTATAAAATTAATTTACCTATAATTTTTTTTTTTCAGATCTACTAACCCATCCGTTACTAAGCAGTCTTCAGAAAGTCACGCTTTTATGGCATTAAATGGGAGCGAGAGCCTTAACATACTAGATCGTAAAAAGAAGTTATGAATCTTAGCACTGTTAGTAAACATACTGTCATAAAAACCGGGTCAAGGTGATTGAAAAGTTTCGTCGATAAAACTTAATGGATTGCATGTTTAGGCTCAATATGACATGCTGCCTATTCTATCGGGCCCACTTCCCTTGGCACTAAGTGTAGGCTTCTCAGTTTTATGTTACTTTATGAGGATTGTTCGCAGTCGTATTCAAGGTTTCTTGTGATTTCTGGATATTTCTTTTTACTGGAAGGAAATAACGTAGTGGTGTGTTCTTTATAAATTACATGGTTATGTGAGAAAATTACACTCAATTGCCTACTATAAAAAATAATTTGAAAATTATGTTTATTTGTCCGAAACCTAAACATATTGAAAGTAAAAAGAAAAGTATTAAAACACGTGTCGAGTAACCTGTGCATATAAAAATCAAAGTAATGACTCGCTTTCTAATTCATCAACACCCAGCCCGAAACCCTTAGACTTAGAAAGCTAAAATTTTGCACGGATAATCCTTTTGTGATGTATATACAAATACAAATAGCCTTTATTTCTGATAGTTCATAAATACATTTCATTTCAAGTTTTCTGTCGAATCATTTCACAATCATAATAACAATGATATTTCTATAACTTACATTTTTTAAATCATAACAATAGATTACTTTTGTAGTATAAGTTAATAAAATAAATTATTGCTTAATTATTTCAATATTTGATGTATATAAACAATACTAAATATATTTTTTTAATTTACCTACGAAAGGAAAGAAACTGAGGTCCAAAATTTGTATGAAGAAACCTATTTTCACGCGGTCGAAGCCGCAGGCAGAAGCTAATAACTAACACTCCGTTTTTTTTTCGTCAATTGTCATCTCTAATTAATACAAGTGATATTTGATGACTGCTGATTGCGATAAGTATAAAACTGGACTATGTGACGTCACTTGGGAGATACTTGTGACCAGCAATGGCCGTCTTTTGTCTGAAGTAATGAGACATCGACGTCATGATTTAAGTTGCAAAACTAATATAATGTTGTTTAAAAGGTCCTTCTGATGCTCATCATTTGCACTTGCAACCACAACAACAACGATGCTGTCAAACGAAGTTTCATGCAGGCAATTCAGATGACGAAAATTTGTCTAATATGACTTCAACCGATCCCTTGCATACTTCGAGGCACTCTTCAAATGGAGGATGGTTACGTACAATTATACGAACGAGGAGTCGTAGCTGATATGCTGACGTGAAGCTGCTCAAATTGCCGGCGCATCACGACCACTCGTCACGAGGAACCGGCTGTTTTACTGCCATATTGCCTACTGCGATAAGTTTGGTCTTGGGTAAATTATTTAAAAGAATGTGGAGGAGTTTTTTGACACCACACTTTAGATTAGTTTTAGTTGTTTCTTAAGGTATTTTTTTTGGGTGGTAGGTAGGTGTACCTATAAAAGGTATAAGGGACAGCCCTCCACAAACTTTAAGGGCTTGCTCAGTAGACGAAACTGAACAACCTTCCACAAGATTTTTTTTCAGGAAACGAAAAAAAAATCAGCCTCACCATACAAAATGATAAACTTGATTGGACAATTTGTATGATGAGGCCGATTTTATTTTTCGTTTCCTGAAAAAAAAAAAATTGTGAACGCAGACGAAGTCGCGGGAAAAAGCTAGTATTATTTATTTATTTATTGTATACTTCATTGTATTAACATACAAACATAACAAAGAAAAACTTTTATCTGAAAAACGTATAATGGGCGGCCTTATCGCATTCCTTATTATATTATATATCATTCTTTATTACATTTGCAGTCTTTTGAATATTAGTTCCTATATGGCGTCATAGATATCGCTACACTAATTTTGATTAGCTGAATTACCTGTTTTCTTGAACAAAGTTGTCTATTTTTATGTTTAGAGCAGTATCTAAAATATGACCACCCAATTTATTTACACTCTGTATTTAACAGTAGCTACAAATGTATCTTATTATGTATATTTTGATTCTCATTTTACCTTGTTATGAGAGATGTAACAGCTTTAATATAGCGTACAAAGAAACCACATACAAAACATAATACAATAAAGTTGAATTGGATAACCACAATTAGGAATTTAGAGCTTATTTTCTTTCTGATACGGATAATATTTTCGTAATAACAATTACGGCAATTGTGTATTGTAGAAGAGATGTGAAGGATTGTATGCTTTGTTTTCAAAATAATCTGGGAAATTATTCAAAGAAAACCTACCCGTATTTTTAGAATTTTTATTTTTTAATTGTTTCATCCATGTTTAGTGTCGAATAGGTGCATATATTCGATATTTTTTTAAGATAATCAGAAAAACAATACAAAAAAAATGTAAGTCTGGCCATTTTAAAAGAAAGCTCCAAGCTAGCGATGGTCAAAGCTCCAGAGACAGAAATCTCCTCACAATTAAAGCCGTATTGAGGAGTACTGCCTTCTGTATCAGGTCCTTGCAACTACAGCCTTGACAGAAGGTCGTCGAGACTATCAGACCGGCGGTAACGACAAGGGCACATTGATAGCCTAGTCCACAATCTCGTGTACTACATGATTCGTATTTTTTTGTTTAAACATAAATATAGCTTTAACCTACGCTATGAAATTCTTAAAGTATATTATAGTTTTTTCTCCTATTTACTAAGTACCGATATTATTGTATTGTATACTTCTATTTCCTAACCCAATAAAATAAAAAATAAAATAAGTCCTACATTTTTGATATCTTCAGAGCTTTTTAAGCAAAAAGACTCTGATTTTTTGGACACCTACTATCTTCTAAGTAAACAGTTTTTTATTTATTTAGGCTTCATATACACGAGTGCTACATTAGTGGACTCTGCAACAAAGCATTATTCAAATTTAATTTTTATTCCAGCTCAAAATAAGCTAGCTCAAAAATTTCTTCCCACCTAAACTCCACGCGTTTTGTGGTTGAACCGCTGTCGACCGAGAGCGGAGGTCGCCGATCGCTGTTAAGATTGTACGGCCACAAGTTCACCCTTCATTGTCCCGGCGATGTTGGCAAATGTTATTGTCTGCACTAGGCTTTATTATAATGTTGAGATCTTACTTTGTGTGTTAGGATAGGAACAAGTTAAATAAAGTTCTATATATATAGTTTGAGTTTGGGTTTGGTTGAGAAAAATAAATGGGAATTAAAATCTGAGTTGGAAATTTGTTATAGCAAATGTTCATCTAAATAAAGCTATATTCTTGATTGAAGTAGATATTGTGATATTGAAGGAGATTAGCAAAAGCGTAGAGGGTGATTCTTTAAAACTAAGTGAAAGAACACAAGTAACTGTTTCAGTCCGAGACTTCCGCTTGCTCTTTCAGAGCAAGAAGTAGTATATGTCGGCGGAGGATGCCGATGACCATTGAAGCTCTTTCCAAAGACACTGTTCTGTGGGCGATGGCTGGGTATCGAGCAATAAACAGACTATTCCAGACTGATTTATTATGATGCAAGCTTTAGGTTTTCACTTCACACAACGAGCCGTGAGACAGTCCCCAAGACCAGACAGTTCCCGAGACTAGACGTTGCACGTAACTAGATGTTGCACGTGACTAGACATTGCACGTCGCACGGCTGCCGACAGAGGAATGAGCCGAGCCTCTGTGGTCGGCACCTTTATCTGCTCGGTTCATGCAAACGTCAGACCGGATTCTGTCAAAGTGACATATGTCACTTGTCACTTAGCTCGTTCATTCGTTCTCAAGCTTCCGTACTATTGACTTTTTTAACATATAGAAACTACGGAACCCTAAAAACGGAACAAGTTATTTAATTAATGATTCCCTAGCTTCAAAAAAAATACCAAGAAAACTAATTCCAACTAAATACATCCCTATAGATACGTTCAGCTAGACGCCTACACATGTATCGTCTAATCCAGTCTTTTAATTGTCGAGGGCAAAGTCAAATGGTATCCTATTTTCCGAAAGATATCTTCGTATTAGTTAGGCGAGTTCCCGCTAAATTGTGAGGATAAGATGGAGGTCACATGACGCAAGATTAAGTCGACTGGAGGAAATGTCTAGCGATGTTATAAGGGTTTTTATATTCGGAAAAATATTTGTGTCTTTGTTTTTTGTCGAAAGTGTTACTATCCTTGTAATAATGTATGTTTTTTTTGTACTTTTGTGTTCAGTAACTTTTTATGTTTATATAAAGGATATTTTGCTGGACTGTGTTTGGTGTTTTTGCGTCATTTATATAAATCAACTGTTGTTGACTGACAGGTATCGCAACATACCAGTCAAAGTAAAAGTGTACGTGCCCAGCAGAGTCGAAAGAAGTGGGCTTTAGTCAGTAAAAGTCTGAGTCACCCTCCGCTCCTGCCAAGGGGGGGAGATGTCATTGGATGATTTACCAACCTTAAAAAAAAAAAAAAACTATGCTGGTGTAGACTTCCAGTTTTTACATGGAGCGCTGCCTATCTGTCTTCTACAATCCAGTATTTGGGTAGACTCATAGTAAGGTTCAGTTGAAAACCAGCGTCCTGGTGGCCTGGTATCATGCTGAACTGGATCTATTGGACGTAGTCGTCAGACATACAATGTAGCATGTAGATATATTTTAAGGTTTAAGTTTCTATACTATAATACCTAATTGGTTTACTTGTGTGCCTAAACTTGTTTTTTTTCTCAACACGATACATCTTAGCAAGATCACTGTCAAACCTGGCTTCTGACTATCCGTAAAAGCTGTCAAACGTGTAAAAATGACAGCTGAGGCAACAGTTTAACATGCTTTTGGAGTCGTGGCTCAAAATAAGATATAATGGTCACTGGTCACCCATCCATAGACTGGCCTTAGCAAGCGTTGCTTAACTTTAGAGATTTCCCCGAACGACAGTTATTATTCTACCTACAAGTTCTACACACAAAACAATGTAACTTATATAATTGCATCATCGTACCAAAAACCATAACTGTAACCTCACCCTATAAAGTACTTGTAAACCGACTAAACACAGGCATCCCCGCGGGACCGACCTATGTTATCTTACGAGCTCCAGTTAGATTAGTTCTCGCTCTTATTATTGGAAATATCGTCTGCCCTATTATGTGCCGTTGATTTGTCCGGATAATAACGTGTCCGGGAGACTATGGCTGATTTATTAACGTCTCTGGAATGTTTTTGTTACTCGTGAGAGTTGAGAAGTCCGTGTTATTGGTGTTTGTTACGTAATTCAGAAGCTTTGTGGTACATTCTTGTGACTAAATGTTAGTTTTTTTACTCGACTGCGCCAAAGGGAAGATTGTTGAGTGTACGTAGGTACAATAGGGTAGTGGCCAGATACAAAATAATTACATTTTAGATTATACAAAAATATTGGACAGGTATTTTTTCTTTATTCGTTAAAACAAAAAATTACAAAGATATAGCCAATTAAAGTTACGTGTGACATCACCCCGTCAATCGTCTTAGTAGTTAGATACATGCAGCAACGCAGGGAACGAATCAGTAGTGACGTCTGTCTGACAGTCCCCACCGCCGCGTCTCACTTCGCACCACTAAAGAGACCGAATATTTGACTTCTGCACAACTTGAAGCCAGCGCTCAAGATCCGTGACGGTAATTGTAAGAATGTAAAAAAGTTCTCAGTGTAAAAAAAAAGCGCAAAAAAACTGCTACTATTACTATTTTAGTTCACAACAGCATCAACTGCATCTGACTTGTTCCGATTTTTTTAACTTTTTTTTTTTAACGTTCAAGTTTTTTGACGCTTCACTTTTTTTGTCTTTGATGTCTGGTAGGCTAAATTGGTATTACGCGAAATTAACTTCATAATTTTTCCAAGAACCTTCCTATTCGGTTGACAAAATCTTTGATTTTCTTTTTCACCCTGATTAGCATGAGAATACCCAATTTATTTCATTCCACGATCACAGTTACTTATCATTCTAAAATTCAAATGAGCTCATCTCAATAACTGAACAACTTTGATCTTAGTAAAACACCCACAAAAAAATATCAAACAAATAAAAGGAAATTGGAATTCTTCAAAAGTCCCATTATATCAAGACAAATAAAAATTTACAGAATTAGCTCCTTCGAATATCGATGATGGTGGAATTGAACGTGAAACGGAACGCAAAGCAAACAGTTCTCGATCTTAGGGTATTAACAAAAGATTCCCCTATTCGATTAAACCGAACGAAATAAAAAAGGAGCCACCCCATCTCTATTTCATAATTTGCATCGTAGACGCAAATAAATTTAAAATATTGCTCTGCGAAACCTTAATTTTCCCTTTCTGATGTTCCAATCAATCTTCAGTGTGCTCATGGGGTGGGTTTCCGATGTTTTTCTGAACACACAGATAAACATGTTGGTCGTTTGAATTGGAAAAGACTGGTGCTTTACGTCAAAAATTCAAGATCACCCTTGAATGAACGACATTGCTAAGCTGGTGATATGTTTGATTACTGAAATGACAACTAAATAAATAACAAACGATGTTTTTGTGAATTCCAATTACATGAGTCTATTGCAGTAGAGCGTGGGGAATGTTTGAAAGAGTTATCACGGTTCTGGACTGCGCCAGTAGCCCTTACTACTGAAAGACTTCTGCGAAGCAGTAAAGCTAGAACTACATTAGACTCAGGCTCACGTGTAACACGCCTGATTTGTACGTAGAACGTCGTACCGTGGCGTGGATCAAATGTAGCTCTACAAGATTAGTTTCCATATAAAATGTATAGAGACCGACGGGACGAGATCAGCGCGGCACACGTGTGCGCAGCGTAGTTCTATCTTAATACTAACTAAGTAGGCGGCCGCACGCGCACGCACAACCGCTATGTCCCCGATCCCGATTTCCGAACACTTGGGCTTGTGGACGATGAGCCATGTGTAGTTCGCCGTACGGCCGTCCGGTAACCGCCTGGACCGAGCCCGAGTCGTATACAGCGCATAAGGGTCCACGCGCGCCTCAAAGAGAAATCAGCATCCAACCTCAAAATAAAATTATTGTTGTAGAGATTGGTGTTGTTCCCAATGAACTATTTTGGTCAATATAAGTGAAGCTTTCAAATCAGTTTTGGCTGAAATTCCCAGCCAAACTTCATACAATACATTGTTTGGAACAATTCACTTAGCAGCAAGTCTCTATTCATAGACACGCTTGATTGTTCATGTATTGGTACTTTCTATAAATACCTAGACACCCTTGATAGCTACAATGTTGAAAATAGTTTCAATTGTGGCAATTTCTGTCACAGGGTTTCTTTCAAGGGTGTACCTTTTAATTTGGAGTGATGGTCAATCACCTTTAACTATTACTATTTCAAGACTTCGTCATCATCTTCCCCCAATCGTCGCCACAATGACCGGTCCCATATGTCTCGCACCCATCAGATTCCCACGACCCTCGTCAGGTCATCGGTTCATCTTATGGGAGGCCTCCCTAGGTTGCGTCTTCCAGTACGTGGTACGGTATTTTACACTTAAATCATTTTAAACCCAAATTATATCAAAATTGACGTCAAAATATTTAACCTGTACTTGCAAAAATTGCCTGCTGTATCAAACATTTTGGTTGAGTGCTTCCATTGAACACCTCTTTTGTGTTGAAAATGTCGAGTTCCAATGCGTTTGCAAAATAATGTATAAATAGCTATTTTTGAGTTATGTCACTTTTGTCGTAAGGGCGCAATTTGTTTCCATTTCCAATATTAATAATAATATTATTAATAGTGTGTTGTCGTCTGTGTAACTTGTGCCGGTTCTCCAGGGTGCTGCTAGAGACTGAACATCGATTGTTTACTATGTATGTATGTTGCATGCACTAATGGATATCTGATCCAGTTTGTGGGTGGCATCTCTGAGTGCTAGGCTATTTTTCGACTACTTTTGTTACCTTGGGTAAACCTGTTAAAACTGTATTGTATGTGCTTATATATAATAAATATATGCTTATATATAATAAATATTTTTTTAAAGAACTTGTTGCCCTGCACTAATTATCTGAACTGAATCTATTTGGTGCAGGCGCGTGACACATAATGTTAGTTTCATTTTTTAATCTTAAGTGTCTACATGTTGTTTCTGCACGTTGTCAGTTTCTGTGTATGTATCTATTTATGTTAAATAAAATATTTTCCTTTCTTTCTTTCTTTCATTCACTAGGAATCACTCCTGTACCAAGAGTGCATTCACAAAAATTATGTTAAGTCACAAACACAAGACGCCCAGGCCCGGAACGACTATCAGATTATGTTTTTACACCTACTGTAACACGACTATTCTTTAACATAGGCCATACATAACCAAGTATACCGATGTAAACGATTGCCATAGCCCCAGGCCAGGGCTACCAACCGATCATTTCCAGCGATTCTATCCAGTGCCCCTACTTACACTGTCACTATTTATTCATTATATCTTTAAGCTAACACGTTTTGCAGAACATGGCTTCCAGCTGTACTGATTGGTACCTATAAAATGAAGGGCGGGAGATAAGGAGTCGCTACATTGTATACGTTTATGCTGGAGAAATCGGGTTTGAGATTAGAATCGATTTTGAATAGTAAACATTGTCAGGTTTATTAGCCAGAAAACCATCAACCCTAGAAAAACTGTTTTATTTTACTTCAAAATTTGATTTAGAAAATCATTAATATCATCATTTCAGCCGAAAGACGTCCACTGTTGGGCATGGTCTCCACAAGTGTCGCCATTGTGACCGGTTCTGTGCAGCTCACATCCATCGGATTTCTGTGACCCTCACCAGGTCATCGGTCCATCTTGTAGGAGGCCTTTCAACGCTGCGTCTTAAAAATAAACACCTATATATCTGAGAATCAAGTCCAGACACTATTTAAAATTAAAAAAAGGTGGGTCCTTCATCACCGAGATCGCGATTCAACACGTACCATCAGAATATCTTCGACAAAAACTTTATTACAATACAAACACAATTTCCTTTCCATCCCCTGCAAAGATGACAATCTTAATTCAACAATAATTCCTGATATCGGTCAAAGAACATCAAAATATTACTACGGAACCACTGCGAGGGAATTTAAATCGGAAATCAAATAAAATTGCGAATTCTGAGCGCGTCCCCTGCTGACAAGGAACCCTGGGTATGTTACTGCTTCCCCAAGACGTGTCAGTATACAGTGATGTTTTTGAATGACAAGTACCTAAGGTTTTTATGGCTGCAGCCCCTTGTTTGGCCTTTTGATGAAGGTCACGCGTTGGCGAACGGAATAGGGGATTACGGATGCTTGAGCTTGCTTGAGCAGCGGATTTTTAAAGATGTGTTTTTGTTTCAGATTCTTTGTTTTCACAAACTGTTTGAAAGACTACAGTGCTTGAATATTGACACTTCATTAAGTATTACAAGTTTTCGCCTATGCACATACGTGTGTATTTTTTTGTTACTCCATGACGTTCAAACGCAGCAGGCAAATAATCAATAATAATATAAAAAATATAATAAATAAAGCCTGCTGCGGTCTTTCCTACCAATTATAATTTAGGTGTCTTCAAGGCTAGAGTGAATAGGCTCTTAATAAACTAGTGCGCCTCACCAGCAACGTTTACATCACTGCTTACTATCAATCAGGTGGGATCACAGTCAAGCACTGGTTCATATTATTAAAAAAAAAAAAAACGGCAAATGTATAAAATTTGGCACACAGATTATGTCTTGGGATTGCACATAGGATACTTTTTATAACGGGATCGTGTTACTTTGGGAAAATATTCTTCATTCATGCGGGCGAAACCGCTAGAGATTAATTATTTTTGTAACCTTAAAGTTTTGTAAACTACAACATTTTTTTTTTGATGTTATCAAAGTCAAAGTCAAAAATATATATAATATATAATATAGGCCTACATGGGCACTTATAAAACGTCAGAAGCACTAGCTTGCACTAGCCGTGCACTAGCACGGTTCCAAATTGGTCGTTTCCTATGGAGAAGAACCGGCAAGAAACTCCATGGTTACTCTTTTTTAAAACCACCAAATATCACCAAAACAACAATTTTTTCTATCGATCTTTGTCATTATTTTACCTATTCCTATTCGCGCAGTCAGTAGGTAGAATTACAAATTACATTTCAGCACATCTACACAAGTAAAACAAATAAATCAAATTGGCATTTACATCCCACGTATCCAATTTGCAACATGAAAAGGATTTTTCTCCGAGAGGATATCATTATTGTTGACATCACATTTATCGAGTAACAGAACAATCTGAGATTTTTAATCTGCATTTTTCCCATTGGCTGGTATCTTTCAAAATGGCGCTGTTTTGCGCTGATACTGCTAAAATAACAAAAAGAAGCTCAGCGTTTATGAGCACTTTGGAGTCGAATCGTTTTAGTAATTTCTCCCCTATTCAGATACCTTTCAACGATTTGATCCAAAATCGCTGACTGAACTGTTTAAATAATTTGTAAAAATATTTAAGAAGGCACTTTCGTTCGTTTGCTATTTCATAATCTTTATAATTGGGACTCTAATAATACTTGTCTAGTTGAGAAAATTATTTACACAAAACCTATTATTTATAACGATAGATTTCTTTAATTTTCTGCTTTGATCACATTTTTAAGTAATTTTTATTACGTTAGCAAAAATCATAATATGGCGAACAAGCACAGATAAAAGATTATTTATTTTACTAATACATGAGTAAGTATAATATTGACGATGTTACATAAAGATAATTACGCACACACACACACAGATGAGGAGTGGAATTCCCTGCCGGAGTCTGTGTTTTCTGAAAACTACAACTACAACCTAATATATCCATAAGTTAAGAGTGAATAAGTTATTTCTAGGCAAGCGTGCTCCATCGTCGCCAACTTTCAAGTGAGATAGTGGTCAAACGTGAGCCTACCTAATTATCCATAATAAAAAAAAAATTGCTTTTATGGCGTACAAAATACATTTTTCATACATGCAAAAAATAAAAACAATAACTAACAAGCAATAAGTTCTGAATTCAAAAAAGTTAATAATGACAAAAATTCAAAAAAAGATCAAAAATCATTTATTTCAAATAGACTATTTGCAAGCACTTTTGAATAGTCAAATGTCGGACAGTCCAAGAAAAGCGAAGCTAAATTGCACATACATCATAATCATAATAAAAAAATAATAATTAAAGAAAAATATGTCATACAACTCAAAGCTTACAAACTAAAAGCCGAAGCTCTAAATAACCATGGAGCTGTTATTGATATCATTCAATTTCGCGATATAAAGACTAAAGCAGCTATTATGTTAAGCTGGTCCCGTAGCGTTGGTCGTGATCATATCGCCGTGCCACCGTCGGCTACTGACGGACTTTCCGCCTACCGATCTGCGCGAACAGGAAATTGAATGGAGTTGTCGACGTAAATTTTATTTGATGAATATGTTTTGTTGTATTTTGTGACTGTTCGACGAAATTTGGGGATAGTGATGATGCAGTTTTCGTAGTTGATAGAGTTGGATGAAAATATTGTGAGGTAACTCACAATATTTTCATCCAACTCTATATACCTTTTTTTTTGGGATGGATTTAAACTTATACCGGTTTGAGGCAGTGTTCGATTTTTACTGACTAAACTCACCAGTGTTTCTTCTGTTAGCTTTTGCATGAAAAAGCATTCAAAAACCGTGGTGGCCCTTTAAAATAATCCTTCTTGAATAATTTTAAACGTATCTTTTAATTATGAATCACTAGCTTTTGCCCGCAGCTTCTCCCACGTTCATAAAATATAGCCTATGCCACTCAGACATCAAGAAGCTTTCCATCGGTGAAAAAAAATTCGCATTCGGACCAGTACTTTCAGAGCATACTTCATATGAACAAAAAAAAACAAATTGTACCTCTTTACAATATTAGTGTAGATAATATAATCACGTAATATAATTAGCTCAATATTTCTATTGCACATTCTTTAGTGATCAGCAATAAGTTAATGCAACGATTTCAAAAGCAAGCAAAAATAATAACAAGACATAACAAGGACACGATCTTAACCCAGAAAAAAGATCACAAAGACAACAAGTACATAACATCTAATCCCCTGAGAATAGCCTCAACAATCCAGTGCTCGAGCAATTGGTAGCATCTACAGTACCTTGCCTGTAAGCTGGCCAATCAATATAGTGGCTGCAATTATGTTAATGCACAGCCCTAGGCCGCGAGTCCAGACGCAATTGAAAATGTAAACGACCGCTGCACACCTCCACCAGCCCATGATCGCCTGGTACTCAGACCTGATGTAGCCGTTCAGTTTTAGATGGCCATAAACAAAACCGAGGGGCGTGGGAGGCAATGATCATTGCCTTTCAATTTATTTCCAGTTTTCGTACTGAAATTTATCTGAGGCCAGATAATGGAGGTGCAATTGGTAGTTTACTGTAAATTTATGATTTCATTTAGTGAAGTATGTTGGGCTGCGTTACGTTGCGATTTTTGTGAGATAAGCTTAATGAGCTTTAAAATGTTCTCACTACTGAGACTCTGGCCTCCTGTATAAGAAAAGTAATAGACCGTAATCGAACACGCGTACCTAGTGCGGGTCGGTATATGATTACAATTTTTTTTTAAATTTATTTGAAGTAGTGCTTAATGATTGACTGCGATGCCACCTGGTGGTAAACAGTGATGCAATCACTGATGGTGAGGCACACTAGTTTATTAAGAGTCTATTCACTCTTGCCTTGAAGACACCTAAATTATAATCGGACGGGAAGACCGACACATGTCTTCGATTTTTGACTCTAACACATACCAGTTTCCTGTGTTTTTCTTTCGAAAGCAATATAAGTAAGAAAAGCAACCAGTAGCAGTACCAAATAAAACACCAAAATAAATGTTTGTATAATTTCTGCATTACGCACAAAAATGTCGTCCACATTTGCTTGCGCTTTGCTAAATAATTTTAATTAAAACTAAATCTTGTCTTCACACAAGAAACTAAAATTGCAACAATGTAAATATTTCCTAGTAAAATTATGAAACCGGTACAACATTATATGTTATTATAAAGTGTGTGCACTAATTTCAGTTCAGTGTAACTGTTTTACTCAACGCTTCTAAGGAACAATAAATGGAGGCTATTTATAACGATAGTGTTGTATTGATTATATCGACGGATATTGCCTGGAGCTATTGGTCACGAGAACTAATCATAACGCGGCTGATATAAGCTATTTGTTACGTATAACAGCTTTTACTTGATTAGTATAACTTTCTATACTATTTAACAAGTAAGTAGATATAGTATAGATTTATTCAAAACTTAGTGAAACTACACCATTTATTCATCATTATCATCATTTCGTCATTTTCGACGTCCGCTGATGGACATAAGCCTGCCATAGCGACAGGTCCTGTGCTGTAGAATTTTTTTTTAATCCATTTGAAAAAAGAAGGTTCTTATTTGGCTGAATGTTTTTTTTTAAGAATATTGTTATTGATACTCCAATATTAAAAAAAAAATCACTGAACAAATTAATTTGATTTGATTTTGATTTATTTATTTCATAATAAATTTTATATTGTATCGAAATTATGATAATAATACATACTTATGTGAATTTAAAATACATGAATCTTATACCTACTACAAAGCAAAACAAAGATAATTATAACAAATTACAGAATTGAAGTTTCAGAATATATTATGAACAATATAAATTTCTAAAGTATAAATTTAATGTCAACAGTGAAATAGCGATTACAATTAATGTCAAAAGTATATTAATATAATGTCAATAATGATTATCAATTAGTAATGTCGATATTAAAAAAGTCACGTCAATATTTATCACAACTTAAGCTTGTCAAAAGAAATAGTTACAATGTTAAAAAAAAAAATTAATACTGCCTAAACTTACTTTTTTTTTTAATATTGTTAATGATACACAAATAATTTAAAAAAAGAACACTTAACAAATTAATACTGGCCGTTAATAAAGTATTAAACTTAAAATAAATAAGACTTTCAAACGTAGGTTTCTAAACGGCATATCATCCATTTTAATAACTACGTTACCTACAACCTACAACATAATCCCTAAGCTTACCCTAAGTATTGAAACATTTAAATCTAATAACCTGTCACTGCCTAAACTAATAACCCAGGGTACCTATTAATGAAGCAAAAAAAAATCTAATTACAGCATAAAATTAAAGGCCGGTCAGTCGCCTGGCCGTGGCGTGGCTGTGGCGTTGCTTGTCCGACGAACAGTAATTAAAAGAGGCGAGAGATTTTTTTTTCTCTAGTGTGTCAGGAAAGTCTGCGAAGTCCCTTTCCCCCTTCGGTTTGAAAACCGGTTTGACTAGAATTGCGCGAAGAAAACGGTTTTTGGTAGGGGATTAATTAAATAAATCCTTATTTGTTTTATAAATTGTAGACGACAGTTTGTTTATTATTTGTTAGTTTGTATTTTTTTTCTTTGAGAAATTTTACGACGTATAATATCTGTCTATCTATACTAATATAATAAAGAGGTAAAGTTTGTTTTTTCATTTTTTGTTTTTTTTTTTTTGTTTGTAGGAGGTAATCTCTAGAAGTTCTGGTCCGATTGCGATATTTTTTTCACCGATAGAAAGCTGCTTTATTCCTGAGTGACATAGGCGATCATAAGCTAGTCTGTTATAAATGAAAACTAGTTTTTTCCAGCAGCGAAGCTGCGTGAAAATAAGTTTCTCTTTACAAATTTTGGATCCCTGTTTCAGGGAGTGAATTTTGGAAATTCCTCTCTTAGTATTTGTCTACGTGTCATAAAAGAAATCCTAGGGCAATTTCATACTTCTAGTCTCAATGTCTAGTCAGTCAGTTTTTCCTTTTATTTTTATACATGAATAATGTCCGTGCTCTATCTCCTGATAAGTCGCCGTGTTCTCGCTAGATGGCGCTTAACTCATTAATTTTTTGTTTTTAGTGTATGGGAGCATTATTATCTCAAAGAGATTTTATTTTCTAAGAACGAAAAGTCCACTTTTTTTTAAATTGTCAAATTATGCCTTAAAATCCACTTAGGTTGCCAATACCATATCTTTGATTTAAAAATGCTCCTAAACTTTAAAAACAAAATAAAAAAAAAACTACCTTATGTGATATTACAGCTATCGAGAACTAGGTCGAAAACTTTTAGTAGGTACGGTAACTTCGATACTACAAGAGAGTATTTCAGAGCAAGTTGCTGATGGATAGCCCTGGCTACAAGGCAGTGTCTATACAAGTACTCTTTGTTAGCTAGACGAGAACAACCAGATAGAACGTGGCAAATTCATTCGCTTGCACTATGATATGCCAGACAGATATCAATAGTGCCGTTCTTCACAGTAAATTTCCTAGGGTAATAAATGTAATAATGAATGTATTACCTTACACCTTCATCCACAACTAAATAAAACATATACACCGCTAAATTTTAATCGTTTTAATCCCGTGGAGGGTCGATCCGGTACATGAAACACTATCGATTTGTAGAGATAGAATTAAAAAATAAAGTACCTCTTTTTCAAAACTCGTATTAATTTACGCATGTACGAAATTATTATTTTTTTAAGAAAACGTCAGCTGAGCTCAATGACCTATAGGTAGTTTGTACGCAACGCTGCTATTAACTACAGGTCATTGAACTCGCTCAGCTGACGTTTTCTTAAAAAAAACTAATTTCGTACATGCGTGAATTAATACGAGTTTTGAAAAGAAGGTACTTTATTTTTTAATTTTATCTTTACAAATCGATAGTGTTTCATGTACCGGATCGACCCTCTACGGGATTAAACGATTAAAATTTAGCGGTGTATAAGTACTCGTAACTACTTTTTATACAGTTCCTCCACAAAATAGATAGGTACAGAAGTCAATCTCATGTATGTACTTTACTTCACTTTTTATACGGCGTTCGCACACACGTCAGCGCATTGCTCCAAACTGTACGAGTTCGACCGGGCGATTGAGCCGAGATGTCGTGTCCGTGAGCGGTGTCTATGTGTGCGTTGCTCGAGCGCGCTTTGTATGTAGATTTCTTCTGTATCTATTTTGTGGTTCCACAAACAATTATAATAGAGAATTTACAGACATAGATCTTTATGTACATGTAACGAAGGCGAGGACACATATTATATTTGATTGAGATGTGTCCGAAATCAATCGCTCAGAACACAAATTGGCGCACACAATATTAATTTACCAAATCCTATTTCAGACAAAATAATCCCTATCATTAATAAGGTTAAGTTCCCTCTGAAAAACCGACCCAAAATCTTACTGCAGTTTTTTATGTTATTGATTAATTATTATATCTGTATATACCAACAAAGTGATATGTTCGCACTTGCGAAAAAATCTTTTTAAAGATAAAAAAAATCATTTCTCTAAGTAGCTTAAAACTAAAGCTAAAAAGTCGATATATCACCTAGCCAAAACTTATATCAAAAATTAAAAATGGATAAAAAAACCACTTTGGATAAAAACTGCGTGAGTAAATATTCCAAATGCACAACAATAGAGCGAACGGGTATTTTATAATTAAAGCATTATACGAAATTGTCTCAGCAGCAAATAAATCACGGGATCATTTCCCACGGGGGCCGTAAGGTAATTAAGGGATTACATGTATCAAAAGGTAGGGATGCAACCAACACACTCTACGATAACTGCTTTGCCTAACCAATGCAGTACATACATGCTTCCGTTGATAAGTGTGTAGATACGACATCAGTCAACTGAATAAACATATAATTTTTATATTCTGTATTTGTGTCGTTGGTGAAGGAAATTATGTTTTTGGTGAATGACGAACTATATTATTTAAATTATTTTTTAAAGCCAAATTGTGTAACATTATTCAGGAAGAGGCAAAAAAACTGGATCAAAAAACAACCTGGGTCACAATAAACAGTACCTACGTCTGAACAGCCCTGGCTTAGAAAAATGCAGGGTCAACAAAAACCGTGGGTAAGCAACAACCATGGGTCAGCTATCGTGGGTGAACGACAACCATGGGTCAGAAAAAACCGCTGGTCAGTAAAAACTTCGCGGAAAACAGTACGATGAAGATGAAAACATTTACATTTTTTTAAATTTATACAACAAAAATATTTTCAAGCCCACGATAAACTCTGAAAAGTAAACAAAAACAAAATTAGACCAAAACTGCGCAATTAATAGGATAAAATAAATAGTCTCAACGCTTGTCGTGTTAAACTGGAGCTCCCTTAAGCTCGGCTTATCACTGTCAGAGGAGCAACTAACTGTAAGTCAATAACTGAAAGTTTAACTAATTAACGAGGGGAATGTGGATCCTCCCGCCATATTTATATTTATTTAGAGTGTTTAGACGTTCATTAAAAATTTTAGTAACAGTTAAGTTGGTTGTTGATCTAATCAGACGAAGTTTTTGAAGTATTTAAATGTTATTTTAATTGGTAAAAAAAGTTAAGTCTTCGTTACCATATTTTAAATTAATGACATCAGAGAAGTGGAGGCGTGTCAGACTTTTACCGACTAAAAACACACCTAAATTCCTTCAGTAGCCCTAAGACCATGGGTTTCCTTTTCAGAGAGTTTCCCCATGGCCGTATTCCTTCCTAACCTCAAACATCATTACATTACCGTATATGAATAACCCAATCTATAAAACCAATATTATAATTGACCTACTAAACTCGCTTTTCAGATCCATATCAATAAAACATATAGAAAATGAGTTCCGTAACAAAACCCGATTTATAGCCGAACAATGCCGAACGAGTGCGCCGAAATTATCTCGTTTTCAACACAATGCCCTTATGTCGAATCAACAATTGACAATGTCATATGCAACGTACGGAACGTTCTACATAGCACAACCAACAAAAGGGGGATTTTGCTCAAATAAGCGCACTGATCGAACATTCTCACGTAAGATCAAATCTATGTATTTTAATCAGCACACGAGTCCTCGAAAGGCAATTTTGAAAACGCGCACGTTTACGTTAAGCTAACCTCGGATTTTTGATGACATCGACCCGTTTACCAGCCACGTTTGCTGGGTAGAACGTTTGAGTATTACTACTTCTCATTTTATGGTTGTTCGTATGTTTCAATATTTAAGGCAGATTCTGCCATTTTAAGTTTTAGATCACCTGTTAGTAATAGACTTTGTGAACTTTGGAACTGTAAAGTCTAAAATTAATTCAAGATAACAACCCCTTTTCATTATCTTAGTCTAAGTTTAGTTCGCTTGAAGTAGTGATACCGACCCAAGGTACTATTTCATGATTTTATCTATACGTAAAGACAAGAATAATATTGTTCTAACGTCAGTATTAGACGGCTCTTGTATTTCACTAGTGTCTAATAGTTAGGCATTCAATTTTCTATGTATAAAAAACTAATTTCCAATAAATACTTTAATCCATATCGTTCTGTAATTTGCACCGGGATTTATGAGATGAAAGTCATTTAACTTCATCGACACTACAGTTTCGAGTATCGAATACATTATTTCCTCGAATTCTTACGAGATTCCATAGAATAAATAGCTCATATTTCGTACATTTTATTAACAATTGACATCTGTTTATTACCTTTATTTCTGTCCTCATTAATGTCGCATATTTTTGACAGTTACATACCTGAAACAAATAAATTTCTTTTTAGTAAACATGGTTCAATAATAGTGATGAGTCACAGTGTCAAATTTTAACACAAAATAATGTTACAAATAATTCTGATAAAACAAAGTCGGACTATCGGCATCCTGCCAGTCATAGTTTTCATGAATCATATCCTTTGCAGGCATAATCCTCACAAATAATGGAAGCCAGTCCCAATTTCAATACGTATAAAAAAAAAAAAAACTGTTGAAGTGCGAGTCGAACTCACGCACCGAGGGTTTCACACATACCCATGTAAATAGTTCAGACTTAATAGTTGAGTCTTGAAGATTTTTTTAAATCGCAACACGGTAATTATTTTGTTACGTAATTCAATTGACCAGATTTCAGACTATTTAATTTAGGTACTTGTGCTATGAGACCTTGCTTTTTATCAAATTACAAGATTCTACGTCAACGGGAAGTACTCTATCTGTCTGATTTTCTTGCGAGCGTCAAAATATACCTATGCTATAAACTTCTTATTTTTAGATTACGTTGGTTTTCCACTGCTGCAAGGGATAGCAGACCAGAATATTTGATATTAATTTCAGCTTAATTCCTTCACGCGTTCCTGTGAAAAAATCTTGATACACCAACAACAAAATGATCTTAAAAGAGATCTGTTTTTATCGACTGCACAGTGTAAGTAGACTCTTTATTTATAATTATCACCGTACTTTTAAAATATCTAACCTTTAATATAATAAAGGTCATAAGCCCTTATTTTTAAACGTCTAGCGCAGATTACGTCAAAGGCCGCCATATCTAATAGTGTTCAGATAGATTTTAAGTTAGATTAGTTGCGGTCGCATTATACGCAACGCTGCCACACTGGAAAGAGTTACTAAAATACGCCACTTACAGTATTAAATCCAAAGTGTTTTACTCTAAATAATACTCACTACAATACAAAAGTAGAATTTAATAATACGAAGGAAGACAGATGTCATTTGTACAAAGATGCTAGGACCCGAAAAGATTTAGTTAAAACCATCGAAATTATATGCAAGGTATCCAATTTTTGAGGAGGGGATTCATCAAATCACTTTAGTCACTCTGGGTGGGGTTACTTCAGTTGCCTTTTTGTGAGGACCACGCTAACTCTTTGGAATAATCCCGCAACCTACCTTGCTTAATGCTATTACAGGCTTTCTTAGAAGTGTACCTACCAGGCAAATATATTACCATCAATTAGGCTGTTTATGTGCGCTGCTAACAGTGAACATGATTAGCCAAAACTCCCTTCACAAAAGGAATAAAGTCTGATTGATAATCTTATAGTTGCTAGCAAATTGAAAAAAGTATTTATGTAAATATCATTAAAAAAAATACAACTTATTATTCAAATAACTACTGACCTAAACTATTAGTAGTGGTTTATAACAGAATAGTAGTTAATAATAAAATAGTACTAGTTGCTAATAATATATTTTCATAAATGCATTTTTATTATGGAAGAGAATTTACAGTAAAAACGCAAATTGCCACTTACGATCTTCTATCTCAAAAGGTTCAAAATAAACACACCCACCACTAGTTTCAATACAAAACCAACTTCAAAACCCAAACATAGAACCGAGAACCGTCTTCAAACTGCCACAACGATCATCTCTATAAACGGCCACGACCAAGTTAATCAAAATTGTAAAATGTGTATATCAGAAGTTGCGGCTAATGTAACTAGGCCAGAGTAGGGGCTGTGAATAAATGAGGAGTCCGCAGCAATCCAGTTAGCTGTGCAAACACGGGTTGGGAACAAACAACATTGCCCTGGGACACTGAGTGACGCGCGATTTGTGTGTCTAATAACTTTAGACCAAAAATCGTTTGTGAGGACGGAAGAATTAAAACTGGTGGTTGCTTCACTCTCTAAAGCTTGCTTAGGAAATGTTACTCTTATGGAACTCCTTTGGAGATATAAATAGAATAGAAACAGAAATGATTGTGCTCAACACAAAAACCGATGAGATGTATGCGAGTGTTTATAACAATTGATTGTTTATCAGACTCGAGTATTTAAATCCACACTACGACAAATGTAAAGTTCTATAAAAAAAATTGAAAGTAAATTTTTCTTCAATCGTAAAATTCGGAATTCTTCTTCTTCTTCCTGCCCTTGTCCCATCTTACTTGGGGTCGGCGCAACACTTTTTTTTCTTCCATTCTGTCCTGTCACTCATCACGCTATCACTAACTCCCTTTTCATTCATATCACTTCTCACACAATCCATCCTCGTAAAATTCGGAATTACTACTTAAAATTCTTTCAACCCTAATTTGGTCTTTGTCATAGTTATTACATTTTGAGTTTTCTTAATTATAATTATTTGATTGCATCACAATATTTATTAGTTTATTAATTTAGCAGCTAGCCGTGTTTATTTCAAATATCTACTATTATTAATTTATTTTGTACATCTTTCGTCAATCACTGGACGCCTGAAGAAGGATATTGTCATTGAGATCGACCGTGGCGAAAGTAGTAGGCAAACTTGGCCAGATATCGCCTTAGACAGAGAGGTTTGGTGAGAAAAGGAAAGGCCTTTGGTCAGCTGTGAGACACTAAATAAGCAATAGAAAAACATCTACCACAGTCTATTTAATCCTAAAGTTGGTAGACAATTACTTGCTGCATTAAGGCCACCTATGCATCTTTACTGTACATGATGTTTAAATAAATATGTATATACAAAATCAACACACACTCAGGCGTCGAAGTTTTCCCCACATCGCTGTCTTCTGGGCATGCCGGAAACGTGCCCACAAGACTGGCAGTATTTCCACGTTGAATGGAAATGTTTTGTAGATAAATGGTGTAATGTTGAACTATCACACTGTTACAGTAATAAAAGATAGTTAGACTGGGGAAGGATTGACAACGCGCCCGAAGCAGCGTTTAGTCATGTACTCGTACTACCCACTTCTAACAACGCGTGTTTATACAAATTGCTATTTGATGATACACAGAGGTCTTGCAAAAACATCTGGCCAGAGGAGTTATCGGAAAATATCCACGGATACTCAAACAAAATAGCACAAACAGATGTGTCTATCGACAAGTCATTATCATTCATAAACAAACATTAAAATACACCGTGGATATTTCTAAACGCTTGAATAAAACATTCTACAAGACACAATCCCGCAACGAAAATTACACCGACTACTGCCTTTCCGAGGCGATTACAAACAGCTATAAAAACAAAAACATAACCCCTCACTTAGAATACACTGGGGCAAAATAAACTCTACTGCGCAAATAATAGGGTTCAGTTTTTAATGGAAACTTATGTTAATAGCCCGTCCACAGGTGATCCAAGCATCTGCTGGGTTATTTTGTGAAAATATAAAGTTTTTCCCCAATAAATAATGCAACGTTGCTTTGAAAGCGAAAGGTATGGAAATACAAGTAACTAGTACGTAGAATATACAGTATTTTTGTTGGAGCATTATTTTAGGGATAAAACTAATTCATCCGGGAAGATAATGTTTGTACAAGTTATGAAAACATTTGGGGATGTGGTGTCTGTAATCCCGCAGATGTGACTATAGGAACAAAAAATGTACGAGCGGGTTGATGATGTATTATGTGAAATAAAAAAGTGATGGGTAAATAATTTTTATTAAGGACTTGCTTTTGCCTTCTGGTTACTCAGTGAAAGTCTTCCCTCTCAGTCCACTAAGACTATCAAATAACTCCTCATTATTTGATGCTTCGTCAGCCCAATAAAACAACTATTCCTAGGTAAACTCTCGAATCTGAAAATTTGGATACTTTTTATTTCTGTTTTAAGCTTTATAAAAACTAGTTAGTTTAACAAAACATATTTTTGTCTAATGATTCTTAAACCCAACCTACATATGAAACCAAATTTATATACAGAAATTCACAAAGTTATCCATAAAATAAACGTAAGCTTTTCACTTTCGATTGTTTACCTAGGGACAGCCGAAAAGTATGCTAAGTGCTATTCCAGAACGTTCGCCAAATCAAATTCGTTCAGCTATTAGAGCGTAAAGGATTAAAAAAGGCAGATACGCACACATATGCATACTCGTATATACTTGTATATTCAAAAAATCTTGCTGAAATACAGCTTTACTTATAAGCACGTGAAGATGAAACATACCAATTACGACCTAATTAAAATATTCGCATTTTATAGAGCTATATAGGTAGGAGGTACATATTGTGTGTAAAGGTTACTATTTTTAATGTTAAACGTTTTAACAATGAACACAAAGGATGTTAAATTTAATTGTTGAATATTCTCTTGTAATTCACAACAAACTACCAGGTTATAATAGTAATGTACCAATAAATATAATTGTACCCTACTTCGCTTCATTGTAAACAGTGACTATCGGACGGTTTCACAATATAGCTTTGTTTTCATTGTTGGGATACTCAGTAAAGTAAGCTTCACAATGTTTCAGTAATAATTATTGTATATTCCTAAGAGAAACTACACAAACTAAACACTTTGGATAACCCTAAGAAACTATTGGTGAAATTTCAGAGCTGAATCCTGGCCAAAATGCACTTCTAGAATGTACCTAATGGGCCTGCCACACGCGCAAAGTTCACCACAGTTTTGACTTTGCAGGTATGTAAAATTGTAGGTGTACCAATCACTCGCACGGGGTTCAGAGCACAAGCCGGCCTGCTCAGGCAAAACTGTGCTCGCTTGGGCATATGGTAGGCCCATAAGGTTCTACGTGTGTCTCAAAGAGATAACAGGAAACGAACAGGGCCCAGAAGGGCGGCGAGATTGTTGGTAATAGTTACTCTGGCCCTAGAATACAAGGGATAACTGAAGGAAGGTGGGTAGCGGAAGTGACGCCTGGGGGACACGGTGGAGCACACAGTCGAGGTGTGCCCTGTTTGGGCGGAGCATCGCCGTGCCCTCGTAGGGGCGATCGGCGGCGGAGACCTCTCGCGCCGGGCCTTTGTAGAGGCCATGGTCCGGAGCAAGGTGGAGTGGCAGGCGGTCGCCGACTTTTGCGAAGCAGTAATGCTCGCTAAGGAGGAGGCCGACCGCATCAGGCAGCGGCGCTCTCGCCGCTGCCGGGATTCCGATCCCGATTTCCAGCCACCGTAGGCGCGGGCTTGCGGACAGTGAGCAATGGGTAGCTCGCTGTCCGACCCGGTATGAAGGCTTGAAGGAATGGGGTGGGGTTTATAGCCAGTAAGAGTCTGACACTCTCCCGCTCCACCCACGAGCGGGTGTTGTCATTGGATGATTTCCCCCACCAAAAAAAGGAAGGTGGGTTTTAGCCAATAGAAGTGTGCCATTCGCTTCGCGAATACCTAAGACTGTTCATTTTAACAATTACTGCAGCTTGAAAACTGTTAAAAATTCCGTGTGAAAACAAAACTTGTCAAAAGCTGATTATATTCATTTTAACACGTATTTAACACACAAGGCAAAAGCGAACTTTTCCAATATCATCGATTCAAGTCGAACAAAGTTCACAGCACATAAAAATATTTACGTGTAACCGCCGCGCGGCGCGCTCGCAAACAAAGTAATATCAAGACGTAAGATACTTACCGTCTACTACGGGGATTATCCTCAACTTGACTTAGATATTTTGATGTTTTACCAACGAAATTGGTTTTTCCCTACAGCAAAGAAAACCCATTATCGTTGCTGTAGAAGCCGTCTCGTTACCGCGTATCTAATTTGGGATCATCCAGATTTCTCTTTCTTTGCCCTTAGGTGTGAGATTGACAGCAACGTAAGTAGGGATTTGTACAGTATAATGGTTAGTTCAAGGGTGCATTGACTCGCGTGATAATGGTGTATGATGGGACCTTTTGAGGCTGACTTTGTCGGGCTGAATCGGTTTACGATTGCGTGATCACGTCTTTGAAAGGCGTTGATCGAATGAAATCTAGGTCGGTTGGATAGAGCTATCTCTTGTGGAGTAGACGCTACAATCTGATGTAGGTCACGCGGTTTCTGTGTGAGAAAACACTAAGTGGATGTGGCTGTTTGTCTTGTCCAGATTGTAAGTGAACAAAGAGAACGAATACAGATGTGGACTGAAGCTAACAAGTACCTAGTTATTTACTTGTGAACTGCACTTTGAGAACGAAACAGAATAGTTACATATGAATCGTGGATTTATAAAATGACTGATTCCTATATACCACCACTTGTTGAAAAACTTAGTGTAACGTGTTTAACGTTACACTAAGTTTTTCAACATAGAAAAACGATTAATGAAGCTGGGCAGGATAGCTGACAAGGTGAAATGATAGGTGGAGTAAGGCGGTGACTCAATGGCATCTAAGGATTGGAAGCAGAAATGTACAGCGGTGAAATAGGCAGATGGTATTATTGCCATCGTAGGTGGAACCTCAACAAAACTGGCACAAAAACGTTGAGGTCGACACAAGAAAAACAGGTTTATGCTCAGCTGAGGGTAAAATTGGGATGTGAAGAGAAGACTATGAAGAGTTTATTATCAACATTATCATCATGTTGATAATAAACTCTTCATAGTTACTGCGACTATATGACAGTCAATCACACTATATAATAATTTCGAAAGTTTGTGTGTATATGTTTGTTACTTCGTCACGTTCGAACGTATTCGTATTCGGAGACGGAGCATAGAGACTTGGTACACGGCTGACCATGTCCTCCACATAGGATACTTTTGCTTCGGGAATATGTTCCCTTGAGACAATGTTTTATTTTTCACGCAGACAAAGCCACTGCCATCAGCTAATGTATTAGTATACAGCGACTACATGACAGTTAATTAAAAATAATTATGTATTAGAATTAATTTACAACACCCTCACTCGCTCAAATCCATCTTGTCAAAAACACCACAGAATTAAGACATCTCACACACCCACTAAACGTAAAACCTCACTGGTGTTGAAATAAAATTTGCAAATTGATTACTGGCATCATTCATGAGGCTACAAAATGTTGCTTTTGTCACATCCACGCGTATGGGGGTGCATTGTGTCTGGCAGGCGTAATGATGCATTTGGCGATGCACGCCAGTCAGGGTGGGGGCGCTTTTGTGACGTGTCGCACTGAACACTGTACGTTTTTAGAAAGACATTTTGGTGCCTATAATGGGTTAGACGTTTAGGTAACATTAGGTTGGCGAAAATATTTAAAGTAGCAACGTTATAGTGGAATATTTGAGGCTGACATAATTGTTTTTTTATTTATGTTCAAAATTGCAGTATTACATTTTTATGCTAAAAACCAAAAAGGCCTGGCTAGTGAGTTCGGAATAAATAGTAATTTATATAGATTAGATAAATAAGTTTTACATTTGAAGATGGTAGAGTCTAAACCACTATATGTGATTTGCAATTTTATTTTTAATCTACTTTTTTTAACGTTTTTATATATGTAAAAAGATTAAGTTAAATTTCATCGTATTAGCCTGTTATTTATTTTTGCTTGAGAAATTTTGATGGCAAAATGACAAAGCTTGTAAAAAAAAGAAGTTGACTTGAATTCCCAATACCTACAGCTCTTTCTATGTTACCTAGTACCAAAATAATTAGAAGGAAAACAAATGTTCTACAAAAAGTATTTTCTGAGAACAAAAATATATTTGGTCCATTACGGAGTGTGTAATTACGCTGTTACGATTGTCGTCGACACTCCTATTTCTTCTGTTACAACTAAACCTTAAAAATCTAACAACGTTATTATTACATTTGCTAAAGGATATCGCGACAATCTTCTCAGGAATCTGTTGTAATTTAATTTATTTGTTTTATTTCGTCTCTCTCATTGTACTTTTGTGTACAAAGTTATAAGATTAACTCAATTTTTGGGGCCACGAGTATTCTTTTGTGAAGAAAAAAGTAAAAAATATGGCCGGGGTACTGCTGAGAGTTTTAATGGAATTTTGGTGAAGCGAAGTACGCAAATCGGTTTTTATTGTTCCATGAATTATGTATGGGTTTAAGCTTTACAATATATGGACGTTGGAAAGAATGAATTGAAGATTCTCGTGCCAGAATACATTCGACTAAAAGTTTACCAAGAAGTATTATGATGAATAAGTTATTTTGTAAACTGAATAGATCATACCGCGAAAATTTCCGAGAAGCTTCGGAATTTTTGATGAGACCACAGTTACTGAAACAGATAAATCATTCATCTTTATCTACATTTATGTTGAGTTGGAAATAGATACTATGCTATTAATTGTGAGCTCAGACGAGCGAAATAGGTAGAAGTATAAACATGAACAATATAATATAGGTATATAATGATCAAGATTTCCTTTAATGAAATTAAAATACACACACAAGCCACAAAAGGGAAAATTCAATAAAGGCAGTCCTTTCTAAGAAATTTAATTGTAATATTAAAATATTATTCTATAAACATGAAACCCGAACGTTAAGAATAGACAGCTTAATTAACTCATCAATACACGTTTTCTTTGAAAACACCATCGTGAGGCGAGGGATCTTTAGGTATTCCACGAACAGGTTGTTAGTGTCGAATTGACTGTGGAACAAGTTAGCACAGTATAGAGAGTTTTAATAAATTTTATAAGCTTATGGAAATGTTCAATAAGAAATCAAAGAGATATGCTAAGAACTGAGAATATTAATTTATTATTTATTGAAGTTTTATGCAATAATAAACACTGTAAAAAGGCGGACTTAATGCCATAGGCATTTTATACCAGTTGACCTTAGGGTGATGCACAACAACTTTATGGTAAACAAACAAATAGAAAACTAATACAGTAATAAATTCATAAAAATAACTAAAATAATTGAGGAACGAATCCAACATATCAAAACTGTGATGATTCTACTAACTTCTGGCGAAAGTATGCACGTGCCATTCTACGGATGCGCATCCCAAAAAGAGATCGCCTGGACATTCCTAATGCCTGATGTAGATAAATAAATTTTCTAGAATTATGAATAAGAAAACTTATTAACAATCGTTAATAAGATTTACCGCAGCCCTGGACATAAAGCTTTTAAATATTTACAGGCGGATATAGTTATAGTCAATAAAATTCGGACACTAACTCTCATTCCCCCTAGAGAGAGAGAAGTCATATGATTATTACCGGAATTTTAAAGACGACTGATATTGAATAAAAAAGTCACAAACCTCAAGCTTAAAAGAGATGAAGCAGCCCAAACCAAGAACGTGTCTAAAGATTAGTGAACCAGTAGAGGTAAAAAAGAAGAACCAGATTACGTAAGTCCAAATCTAGCGCTGGAGGGTGATACAGTGATCAATACACATAAGTACGATGTAACTAGAACTAGATTACACCCGCTACGTCCCATATCTTGCAGCCAAACAGGAGCGATTCCCCGGACGGGTGCTTACTAGAGATCCCACCGCCTTATCACGGCCCCGCAGGCATTGCGGGCCTCAGCGTATTTTTGTTAACAACTTCTTTTCAGAAAATTTTTACTTGACGTACTATTTTGTTGAGTTGAGATTTTGTTGTTATCGTCTCCCAACGACACGTAACTTTTGCCGAGTCTTGTTTTTGTCACATGTTTGGGATGTTTCCAGTTTGTGTTATTGTGTCTTACTGTTGTTCTTTTTATTTCTAACGCGAATGGACTAGTTTGGCACTTGTTTTCCTAACACTTTTTTGGTCTAATGAAATTTGTCAGAATCTGTCGAAGTTTTTTTAGACTTACCAATTTTTTAGTCACAATATTTTCAATTTTTAACTGTATTTTTACAGTTAAAACTGTAAATAAAAATAACTGTATTTTGAAACCTTAATTGGAAACTATGACATTCGTCTTGAAAATATAGATAAAAACACGACTATAAACAAAAATAAAAGTCTATTTACCTACAATAATAAGCAATCATTACCACTTTTCCCAGATACCTCTTGGTAAAAGGAACGAATCATCTACTTTAAAAGAACAATATTATGCTTCACAGCAGAACAATCAAAAACCAATCTTATGTTAGGGAAATAAGGACCATAAATGTAGCAAAATACGTTTAGTGAAAATGAGGAAATCTTTCGCAGGGCGTCAAAATTGTTACTTTCGCTTATATCCTCCCTTTGTGTCGGCGTTGCTTCAATGCACTTACTGTTTCAACTTTTATCAATAGATAGTGTACTAAAACATATTGCTACTTGGAAACTTTTACAATATAAATAAATTGTGTAGAACCATTAAAACTATTTTTGTTAGAGCAGTATGAACAATTATCGCAATAATTATTTTCCTACTATTCGAGATAATTATACACTTAATAGAATACGTCTAATAATCTACAACAATATTGAATCCCCTGCTACTTGGCCTTTTTTCTCTCTCCTAATTTTGCAGAGCCCGACAGGGTCCTTATACCATCTATGTACACATGGAATGCAATAAAGTATTGAGATTCTACCGACGATTTCTCATTGAACCTTTAAAAAGCTCACTATTAAGTGAAAAATAATAAAAACTTAAAATTAAACATTTCTTGACTCCGTAATTCTAATTTGCAAATAAACGATACTACTAAGTATACCTCTAAACAACTAGCTTAAACACTATAAATATTCTCCGCGATAACATAAATCAGATGACCCCGGTCTTGCCCGTACAAGTATGTTCACGTTCGATACATTCAACTTTATTTAACAATGTCCAATTTTCGATTGTTACACGGTATCGGGCCGATCGGCGAATATTGTCGATATTTTATTACTTATTCAGTACTGAATTCCGTGCTTTTGTCTTCCTATAAAATACTATGGCCACGATACGGCCACAGTAATATTACTCATCTTTAAGTTCAAAATGAGCCGTTAATGTTATAAGAGGTACTGAGTACCCAGCTACCGTACTTTATGCCTTATCGAAGTGGTCGTCTGGATCTAGAATATGGTCTACTGCGTGGTCATTATGATGAATTATAGATATTTTGGCTTTAGAGAATGGTCGTTTTTATATTGTTCTTGTAGTGTGGTCTTGGCTGGGAATATGTTGTTTACACTTAGAGACTGTTTATAAGTGTTAGTTTAAAACATTATAAACTGAACCTATTCGTCATGTAGCTGTCGGATAATTCGTTGATATATTCATGTTATTTTGTATTTAGGAACTTGAGTTTGCAATGTTTCGATAAACAGTCTGATTTAAGAATAAAGTCTACTGAGTTATCTTCTTTGGGTTTTAATTATTCGAAACTATCTAAATATTACACCAAAACGTCCTTTGCTGGCAGTATTATTTGATCAATATTTATCAAAAAATTATGACAACATTTTCATCTTTACTATAAACAATACAAAACACAGGTAAAACTGTTTTACGTAAGTAACTAATAGCAGTAGGCACGTAACAAGAATCAGATTTAAATAAAGTAGAACACGTTCTAATTAAAGCAGAATATTATACTATTCTAATTATCAAAATGAAATTACTAAAGCTCATTAAATAATCCAGTGTATTTTTGTTTCTGTTAAGTAATTGAATGTCGTTGTGTAGATTATAATTATTATTTTAATAGCTGCTTGAAAAATACTTTTTATTTTGACAATGCTATGATATTTTTTTCTTTATTTGAGCAGATTAGTTTGAGATAGAAAACTATACAATCCTAGTTTAAAATGTCGATATAATTTATGTGCCTCTTCCACTATTCCGTCAGTTTTACATTCATCTGAAACCACTGGACGTAAACTTCGCTTAGACAAAGGATGTTTCCGACTGAATCATGTCTGGCTTCGACGGGATGTGAACTACCGACAACCCGAAGATGTGGAAAATGTTCCCTACAGTCTTCTGCCCCAACCGATATTTTCATTTAAGTTTGAAAATTGCTACCGTTCGCCCGCGCAACTCGCAAATTGTACTGGAATAGGGATCGATAATAGGATTGTAGGTGCGATTTTCTTTTGCCAAGATGACTGGAGTGTAAATCTTTCTGATAGAAAAATTTCGGAAATTGTCCTGGAGATTTATCGCCGCTCCCGCCATCGTTGTCGCGTGTGCTACGGTAAATTGTCTTTTGATATTACACTGACATTGGATGGGTTATGGAGTTAGTACGTAAGAATGGGGAAAAGTTGACGTTATTCCCGGTAAGTTTCGGATTTCAGTGAAATTGACAACATCGAAGGTCCCATTTATTTTATCGATGAAGAGTGATAAAAATAATGGTAGGAAAAATAAAAAATGGGGTTATATCGTGGGTTTGAAATATTTTTTTTAGGTAACATTATGTTCTAAGTTATAAAATGTAATTATATTTTTTTGCTGTTTTATTGAAAAGTGAATGAAAAATAAACATAATGTTTATCGGCAAAGAAATATTATTATCTAAAATTCTAAAACGTATTTTGTGGAATTATGTGCGATTCAAAATAATGATGACTGACTTGGTTTTGTAAAAACAAAAGCTTCAGGTAAGTATTTTTAATTAATAACGTCTTAATTAAACCATTTTTCTGCTCAATAAAACATGACCTTCCTACATTAAAATGAATACTACTAAGAACATTGTGCAATAAAAGAAAGATTTACTCAAAAAAAAAAAAAAAAACAATAAATCTATGAACAATATTCTAAGATATAAATGAAAGACGTTTATTCCAATCCCAAATACACGAGTGCTTTATAAACCTTTCAAACTCAAGATTATGTTTTACGTTACCAGCCTTTGAGCCTTCTGAGGCAAAAAAGATTTACATAAAAAGAAACTTCCAGTCTCCTAAATTATGATTCAATTAGTATTAAAGGATTGGTCTCTCAAAGGACTCGTACTTTTTCGGGTCTGGCGAGTCGCTACTGAACTCCTTTGTGCTTTCGACCAAACTAAGAAGGTTGTAGCTTTGTGCCATGGTTTGTCGCATAAAGCTTTTGGTACAAATTACAAGCGGATTTATTTGTGAGATGACGATATGACAAGGCATAAGCGTAACATAATTAATTGATTTTCTATTGTGCTTTTTATATGTATGGGTTCCACAGGGTAGTAACTTAAGACCACTTCTGTGTGTATATCAACGCTGTTCGCTTCAAACTTGTACTCGGGTCACACGAACGTAGTAAAAGATTTCAGTTCATTACGCATTACAGTATTTCTTCCTTCTTCTCCCGTTTTCGGGTGAATTTTTACGCTCAATGTACTGTGAAAATCTACTCTACTGTCGTCCCTTTGGTTCGAAAGTCCTTTGTACTATACTTTTAATCGTTTATTTTTCTAAGACACCGATATCGGGAATTAGATAGGCTTTCGGCTGACGATAACATCTTAAGTGAGATTGTTAAATGCTATTAAACTTTTTCAAATCAGTTTTCGAATGAAATATTTAAAAAAACGTTTTGCAACTTGCCAGCTTCATATTCTCTATTTATTACCTTGTGTCGATGATGTAATGATGATTGTAAAAGAAAGCCTACCCCAAGTATGTTATCTGACTACTTCAGAGGGGAAACACGTTAAGATCTTTCCTTTATTTTTGATCATATAAAACTCAAGCCTGCGTTTGTCACAACTAATACTAGGTATTTGTTTGACTAACCCCCCGAGATGCTCGGATTAAGTGACGAATTATATAATTTTTTCAGCTCGTCACAACCTCGCGATTATTCCGCTCCGTCCGTGAGTTTGAGATATTCGTCTTGAGGATTAAGGGGATGTCTTGAGCGAACGAAATTTCACAGTATCCCCTTGATGGATGAATACGGAAACATTAATTCCGCAATTTCGGGGTGTAAAATAGTAAAAGCAGCGAAAGCGACGCTCGCTGAAGCTAATAATGTCACACTCTTTCTATCTATTCTTATACATTCACTAATAGATTAATGATCCTTCGTAACACTCATTCCACATTTGTTTTGTTAAGTCCGACTCGACGCGATCATTAAAACAGGACGGCACCATATGGAAATTTAAAAAGGCATTCATTCATTAAACAAACACACATAAAATTTAACGAAGCGCTGCCATATTCGTTAACGAATTTCCGGCTTTCATTATGATTATCCCACGGTTACTGAAACACTATGCATATGCATCTCTTTCTAGTGCAGTGGTTGGGATTAAGAGCGAGCGAGATAAATATTGGTTTGTAATGTGAAAAATAACCGGGATCCATCTATCGCTCGGCGATTCGTCACAAGCATGCGTTTAATGGCGGCAATTAAAGGCGACATTCGGTAGGTTTACCGAAATATCGCGACATAAAAACGTCATTGTTACCGCGTATCAAATTGTTTAACACATTCGCTTGGCGAGATCACATTTACGACTTGTCGCCTGTTTATGACGGCCATTCAAGCGATTTGTGATACGCCACCGTTTTTAAGCGTAGGCTCAATCCGTTAATTGGTCCTCGGAGCCGGTGTGAAAGTTATGAAAAAAGTATTTTAATAGAATCAAGATTTCTCATTTTGGTAAGACTTTTAACTTTTGCCTCTTAGCTTAGAGAAAATTAATTTAGGTATTAAAATTTACGAGAAAAGTGCGATGGAAGTAATGTAGGAACGATTTTTATCTATTGTTCTTAATCAGGTATTTTGTAGGCTACACCGAACCGAAAGCGACGACGAAACTTGTTCATTCAAGTGAAACCACTATACTTAAACTACACCTTATTACTTATGTTAATGTACGTCCTTTGCCTAAGACAGAAAAACGTTAAATAGGATCGTATCACTTAGTTTAATTAACAAGTGGAAATGAACTCGAGTGACACAGGACGACCCAAATTAAAGATGAAACGTAACGTCCATTACGTCCGAACAAATTATCCAGGAATTTGGTAAAAGCAAAACACAGACGGAATAAATTCAACACCACAAACAAAGACCCACGCACAACCCGCGAAACGACAAATGTTGTACTAAACGACAAATAAAAGCTACGATAGTTTAAATTAAATTGGGACCCCAAAAACTGTATGTAAACAAACATTGGTCCCAAATTTTCGACTGAAAAGTTTAGAGGGACGAAAGTGAAACATTGGAAACACGCGGCGAGTATCGGAAACGTTCGTTAGTAATTTGTATTTACAAGTTATAAGTTATAACTAACGGTATTCGAGCAACACGTAAACATTTAACTGGGAGAGGTAAATGTTGAATGTTTGGACAATTTGTGTTAGAGTTTGTTACCGTAGGTGAGTGGGACAGAGATTGTTGCGATTGGGTTTCAGTAATCTGAAAACTACAATTTATTTAAAATGAACTTTTAATGGCTTTCGGCTCACGTTTGACCGTTCGGCCACTATCTTACCCGATGGTAAGCGATGATATGTCTGATGATGGAGCACGCTTGCCGAGGAGTAACTTTAAATTCAATCTTGACATAAAGACGAGACGAGAGGCTGTAGCTATCAAAAATCAGAAACGCAGACTCTGGCAGGGTATTCTAGGGTAAAATAATGTGTAGTTATACTATTATTACACAGGCGAAAGTTTGTGAGTTTGTTTGTTACCTACTTCTTCTCGCACAAGCAGCTGAAGGGATTTGGATAAAATTTGGTACATGGATAAACCATGTATGCGACTTTTTATTCCAAAAGTATGGATATATTGGAATAATTTTCTACCTTCATACACTTAAACCCACTGGCAAGGCAATCATTCTTTAACTAATAACAGAAAATGTTCCGTAGGTACAACTATCGCGGTATACAATGTAATCTTTAAATATAGATAAATATTCTACAACCAGTTCTGTATGCTAAAAATACAGCTCGTATACTGTAAATTGCAAACAAATTAAAGAGATAATCCCTAGAACTTACGTGGCTCTGAATAAAATACCAAATAACGTCGACCCACAAACGCAGTCGATTCAAATCACACCGAGGGAATTCCAATTAAATTGCATTTCAATGAAATCTAGAACGATTATAGAATCCAATGGTTGGCAAATTAAAACCGGGACTCCCTAGGATTTCCTGTTCAATTTTCATGGAGCACGACACGATAAAAATCCATTAGGCAACCGTCGCGAGAGGCCTCAGTGACACAGTGCTTTGCTAAATGAATTTAGGGACCGCTGGAAGCGATATTAACGGGAAAAAAATTAAAAGTCTTACGTCAAAAATTTCAACATTTTTGCCTAAAATATTTTAATTAAATCCGACAGGAATTTTGCATGCATGTAACAACATTATACAGGGCTTTATACAAAACGTTTTTAACATGAGTTATGAGGTTTCTAAAAATGCAGTTAATGACGTAACTGTAACTGCCTTAAAAATATTCTACGTGTGAATGTCTAGTCCACCTACTAGCCTGCAAATAAATATACCATTTCCAGTGCCACAGGTCGATATCCACGACTGGCATAATGCGATTCCGTAGCAATCACATGCTTCATTTTGCATTCCAGCAAACACTTTTACCGCGGGATCCTCGGAGCCTCTACATGAGAGGTGGCCCTTCGGCTTTACCGTTTAAATTCTAATAAATATCGTTGCTAGATAGATATCCGTTGGAATTTTTGACGTCTTTTTTGGTTTACTAGGTCTTTTCGATTGATTGTAATGTTTATTAGTTGGTTGTCTGTTAGTTATATCTACCTATGCCATATTGTAAAATGTGTTAAATTAAGGTTTGTTCAGAAATCCAACATTAAGTGTGAATTTCTGAACAAACCTGAAATTGATTAAAAAAAACTGTCTATGAAATATGCTTGAACAAATAAACATTAAAATAAAAGTTTTTACTTATAAAATTGTCGATTTCTGAACACTTAGAATTGTAATATCTTCAGATTGCATCAGGTGGGATCGCAGTCAAGCACTAGTTTATCTCAATTAAAAAAAAAATAAGATTATAAATTCATTTGCAAACTTTGTATTTAAAGAATGATATTACATTTTGATCGTTATTCGTTTGTTTCTTTTAATTTTGTTATTTTTTTTTGTATTTGGTTATATTTTTATCCATTATTTTTGTGTAATAATACAAAAAGAAAATTTGACAGGAAACAATAGAATGTCCTTGATATTAGAAAAGAAAACAACCAACAAGAAAAATGTAGACGTAAGACATTAAAGTAACAGCTTTTACCCTTAGCAAGAACAAACGCTAATTACTTTCGACACATTAAATGTAACTTAAACTGTTACTCGAGCATTAGATTACTTCGCCACGTGGAGACCTCACACGAACAAAAAGTCTATCCAGTCATATTACATCCATCATCTAAGTGGGATATTGGTAAAAGCATTAATAATATTGTTGAAGACGAAAATGATAACACAGATCACAGGAAAGATGTAGATATAAGAGGAATGAGAGGTATTACTGAGAAATAATCTGTGTTACTTATATATAGAAGGGAACAGGAAGTCCAGATTAAAAGGGTTGTCGTAATGGGACTGATAGTTGCTCAATATATTGTTGGATGGTTAATTTCTTATCCATATTAATCTCTCCTCAACTGAGTACATTCCCTATAACAGTATTATATTTGTAAAGTATTTATAATAACATTTTATTTCTATTATTGAGAACTATCAAATAAAAAAAACTCAGACAAGTCGGAACCCTAAAAAGAACAACATAGTAATAGGAACACAGTCTCTTTATTGAATATATCATTATTGATGAATTCTAAGAACTACTATCTGTAAAAGTAAAGTTCCTTGATAAAAGAAACTATAGAAAAGAAAATACCTACAAATAAAATAAAATCAGAGAGTCTGAGAATATGTATCAAGAATATTGATTTCTTAGACGCTACAGTTGGAGTAAGGTTCTTTATTGCGAACAGCTATTTCTAGGAAACTACTACCACTATTATTTACTTTGATCTGAATTACTAATAATGTAATGATAGTAGTATTATTAAGTAAACTCAGAAAATTGCACAAGATATTTTAGCTTGGTATTTGAGATGAGAAAGCTCCTGTGATTCTTGCAATATTGCATATGTCAACGGTGAAAATTTATAACTGAGTGAAAATTTATAACGGTGAAAATTTAACTTTTGTAATCTCTGTAACTAAATAACAGTGACTTTTTTTTATTTTCTTTACTGTTGATCGGGTCGGGTTTGCCCAATATCTGATCAGGTGGAAAACGACAAAGTCGTGCCGTCGTGTCGTTACGGCTTCGTCGACAGTTTCATAGTTTTGCATGCAAACTTCACGCAGGCGTACACCAAGCATATAATGACTAATACGCGTCTATGAAGCTACGCGCAAGTGGACAGTAGGTCTAAGTGTTGATATTGTTAAAAACTAATTTAATAATAGCAAGAATTAATCAACTTACCGTTATGGAGCAGAGTGGAGTCCCTAGCCAACGGCAGCTCCGAGTCCGTGAGGGTAGCGACGGACGCGTTGTCAGAGGCCGACGTGGGCGTAGCGGGAGCGGTCGGCGAGTCGGACAGGCCACTGCGCGCGCGCCGCCGCCCGCTTCCGCTGCTTGATCCGCTGCCGCTGCCCGAGCCGTACGGCTGCAGCCGGCCCAGGCCTGTGAAAAAGAACATGACACTGTTAGTTGATAAAGAAATTTAAACAATACCACATTTCAACATTGAAATGAAAAGTTCTGAAAAGGAAATCGTGATCCTAGAACACAACGAGCAACTGATGGAAATAGGTGTAGTTTTAGTCAGTAAAAGTTAGACACCTCATTGAACAATTTTTCAACATAAAAAAGGCCACAATGGTGACAGATAGTAAACAGACATGGTCAAGAGAATACATTTTGCTCCGCCTCATACAGAGATAGGAGCAGAAGACAATGATGGTAATGATACTTAGTATAAGGATGAACTAAACAAGTAAATTTAAAAAAATCTTATATGTAGATTTTATAGTGAATGATTCAAATTAGACGTTGGTCGAGATTACAAATATACAAAATCAATTTAATCAAAGGAATAATACCTGGAAGACAGATAGTTAGTACAATTGCAAGCACTCAATGTAAAATTTTAATGAATTATGTAAAAGATCCATAAAGTGGAACTCACACAAAAGAATATCAATAACACATGAGAGAAAAAAAAATTGAACCATGCAGAGAATACATTTGAAGTTGAAAGGTAGACAAATACAAATCCTGCATTACTTACATAAATAAAGGAGATAGTATCGAAAATAAATAAAAGGAAAAGAAACCGCATAACGAAGTAGGAAGGGAAGGACAAAAATAATTAGGAATAATATGGCTTCGGAACATGACAAAGACTACAATAAGAATGCTTCGTGAAATGATTTTAATGTTGGGAATGAAAATAAGAAAGAAGCGGTGAACTTAGACGGGATGAAAGTATTGGAAGCTCCACTGTTTAAGGTAGAAAAGCGTTATAAGCTAAAAATATGTTTATTTAATTATCCTGTTAAAATCAGCATATAATGGAAGAAAATATGTGAAAGTAAAATATCAAAACATACATTTGTTTAAATGGTCGTTACTTCTTTACAATTTAGCCTTAGCGGATTTCTTTGAAGTTACCAGAGCACATCAAGTCCTGGTTGAACTTACTCCATCTTCCATTCTAGAAGGAGCATCTTTACTTTTGATTAGTACACATTCAAATAAGTCCGCGATCGCGTACCGGAAGGCGATGATGTGGTATATGTCGCGGGAATCCGATAGATGCGAGACGCACAAGACCGTTCATTGTGGCGACACTTGGGGGAGGCTTATGTCCAACAATAGACGTCTTTTGGTTGAAATGGTGATGATGATAATGATGAATAATTCAGGTATGAATATTTTCTTTTCAAGACAGCATATCAAAACTGATTCAAAGTAAGAGTGAATTCATATAATAAAACCAGCTTAGAAGCTAACCTCATTAACGACATTTATGTATATTTTTCTTAAATTTTAACCCGACTCGTACCTACAGTAATCGTACGAGATCATTAGGGACAAGTATCGAAAAGAAGTAAATGGCCGTAGAGGAAGTGCTCTTGAGATGTAGAGAGAAACTTTTTAATTTAACGCAAATATCCCGGGAGGCTCACTCAAAGGAAAGGAAGAAAATAAAATTAGTTTCGACTCGGCCTCATTACTGGACTTGGGTTACTGAATGCTACCGGCATTAAGACTGCTCTGACAGACTGCAGGATTTGATCAAAATAATATGTTTTTGAGAGTGGTAGCCCAGTGGTAACGGTCTTAGCTTACTAGTTTTTTAATTTATTTCATCACTACTACTCTCAAAACGGTGAAAGAAAACATCGTAACGAAACCAGCATATTCTAGAATCAAAATTTCGAAGACGTGACACCCACCAAACCGCATTAAGCCCGCGTGGTGGATTACGCCCCATTCCCTCTCCTAGAGAGGAGGCCTGAATCCCAGCAGTGGGAACATTTAAAGGCGGGTTATGCCACGCTATTTCTTTGAGCTGCCATTTAAGAAAATTGGTATTCGACTCGCTAGATTTGGAGCTAAAAAAGATTACGTCATATTCAACAATACCTATTAGCCCAATTCTATACGTCGTTCGAGTCCAATTCGACTGCAATATACCCTCATGTTGTTACCGTTTAAATAAAACGAAAAAACTTAATCAACAACTGATTATTAAAACCTTAATTGGGTCACCATGGGTAACACTATTCGTTAACGCTGTTGAGCAATCTTTGAACCCATTATTACTAATTACATTCGTTATTTCATGCCATATGGTATGGCCATGCGTGACTTGAGCGATTTCAACACTTTGTTGCATACCGCTACCATATTTAATGTGAAATATACTAGTTTAAGTAGTACCATCTTGATTTCACTTATATATATGTATATGGTTAATTAATTTAATGTTTAAAGCTGAAAATGTAATTAAAACTAACTTGTTTTCTCTAATTACACTACAGTAAGTTAAGAAGGATCGTCCATTTTTATTGGATACTAGTTGTCTTCTACGGTTTTACTCGCGTCTTTGATTACTGCTCCGCTCTTATTGGTCGTTAGCATAGATTTTATGTAGTGCACTAGCTTTTGACGTTTTATAAGTGCACACGTAAGCCTATGTAAAATAAAAATATTTTGAATTTATAGCCTAACCTTCCTCGATAAATGGGCTATCCAACACTAACATATTTTTAATTCGAACCAGTTACTGGGATTAGCGTGTTCAACCAAAAAATAAAAAATTGTATAATTTGTAGTACACCGCAGACTAACCCAATTTTATTTCAATTTCTTACAGTTTATTCTAAGGTTGTCTGGTAGATATCTCTGTTAGCGATAAGACCGCCTTTGTACCTATAGATTAAAAGTTTAGTTACTACTTTGGTGTACAATAAAGTTTATTCTATTCTTCTATATAAATATTTAATTTTATCTCTCTACAAGTTTACATAAGAAAAAGCTCTGTAGGATAGAAAAAATCGCCCATTGAAATCATCTAGTCAAATCATTTCGGATTCTTCAAGCTATTAATTAAGGACTGCGACGGAACCCTTTGGTCCAAATAAAAGACAATGAGCTCGTTAGGTGGAAATTTTTGCCAAGTCCTCCCCCCTCTTCCCACTGTGGTGGTGGAACTAGATAAGGAATGCTAATTGAAAACGAGTCGCATAGTAATGACTATGCATTTTTGTTTTTCGGGAATGTTTGTGAAGTATTAACTACCTTCATTGTTTTGATGGTTTTGGGTTAAAATTTAAAGAAGAATAATAAGCAATTAGATGAAAATAGTTCCGAAAGAAATTAAAGAGTAGTAAAAAATCTATACTAAAAAAGATAACAAAACCATAACTAAAATATAACCTAAAATATAGAGTTTAAGGAAGAATAATAAGCAAAAAATAAAGGAGCAGCCAAAAAACATATAAATAACGAAAAAGATGTTAAAACCGTAATTAGAGGAGAAGATAAAGTATAGAGTTTCAATTTAAAGAAGAACAATAAGAGACTACATGGAAATGGTGCTGAAAAAAATATATAAGAGTAATAGAAAAACATATTCATAACGAAAAAGATGTCAAAACCGTCATTAAACAAAAAGCTAGGATATACAGTTTAAAGCCACGTTCTTTTCTAACTGGCAAGATATAAATATGGGTACTTAAACTTAGGATAACGCAGAATGCTGATGGTTGATAGGGACGAAAGTTCTGGATTAGTGACCACGTACCGAAAGACGCAGCGATGAAAGGGTAATAAGGTGAACCGATGACTTGGTTAGGATCGCGGGAATTCGATGGATGCGTGACGCACAGGACCGGTCGTTGTGGCAACGCTTAGAGAGGCCTATGTCCAGCAGTGGATGTCTTTCGGCTGATATGATGATGATGAACTTAGGATCGCTCTTAGCACCTTGACATTACGCGCAATGAATCTACTCGACGTCAGCAGTAACCTGAGACCACAGGTCACTTGCACAACGATGCATGGGTAATGCACATTTCAAATTTTATTTCAAACTAGTTCCTCTCCATGCCTTCTCCTGTCCATAAATCCTGTTTTATATTCCATATAGCATTTGTTATTCCTGAATCACGTCCTATAGAGAATACAATTGAAAATAATTTCGCAATAAATGCTTAATTGTAACGAATTAACAGCATTCATGTAATTTGATAATTTTAAACGGACAAAACATACCTTTGTACTTTTAATTAATAAATATTGGAAATTCGGTGTTTGATCATTCAACGTACCTAGCTATTGTTGGCTTTAATCACTGGCGGGTAGATTTAATTACTAAACTTTAAAGCTCACTGTGTACCACATAAATTGCAAGATTATAAATATTTTAAAGTTCGAAATGTTTATCTTTTATGTTCATTCACATAAATTTGACGTCACTAGTACTCGGAATAGTATCCAATATTTTTTCAGAATCACTGCGTAAATCACGTTCGTCCTTCAGATAAAGTGATGCGAAACTAATTCGCGCGACAAAATCATGGATATTCTAGACTTCAGCGCCATCAAGCGTGGGCAGAGGGGACTAACATAAATAAAAATACTGTCTGTTTCCTCTTTCGGTGATAATGTGGGTGATAAGAGGTCGGCGCAGGACGTCCGCGGTGATAACCGTTGACCGGTCAACTTTAATGAAACGAATATTGTTTTAAATGTAAAACAGCTTTGTTAATATATTAATCTATGTATGTTGAGTCACACTGATACCAAAAATAGTGGCAGTAGAGTACCTACTCACAAATAAGAATGCGTCGGTTGATGCAACCGTGAACGGAATAAAAATAGCTGCTCTTAAGTTAGTGTGACAGGTTACGTTTGTTTCCCTTCCGAATAGAGCCGGGGTTGATAGATCTATGGTTATTGACATAATTTGAACGAAGCAAAGCAATATCCAACTATGTCAGTTTTTAAATATAAAAAAAAAATATTGCACAATTAGTGGCAAATTGCCAACGCGGCGCACCGGCCAGGAAAATGATGCAAACTGTATTTTTTATCAGAATAAAACTTTTAGTTGCAACACTGAACATATTTCAATCATAACAATGATTCATAAACGACCAATTTCAAACTTCGCGCGAACTAATCCCCAGCAGATTCGACTCAAAATTGGTATTATAATAAAAAATAAACTGTGCAGCATAATGGTAAGCTCATAAATATACAATTGGTGGTTTGCTTACCTAGCTCAATCACGTCTACTGCCGTCGAATATGCGCAAAATACGATATAGTACAAAACGCAAAATCCTCTTTCCGCACGTATTGTTGGGAGTTCGTTACTAGTAGAAAAGAAAACTACGATTTGAATTCGACAAAGTCGCATAAACGAACTGACAAATCTCCTCCCCGAGGGGACAGGGTTACAATTGGTGCAAAAAAAAAATCAGCGAAGTGCGAGTCGGACTCACGCACGGAGGGTTCCGCATCAGATCTGAGCAACATTAGATACTCATATAAGCAAACAATGACGTTTTTTATATGGGATTCCCTCTTTAAATATTTATTTCATTTTAAATAAATAATTTATTTTTAAAGTGAATGTACAAGTAAATATTCTGTGAATATTTCAGTTGTTAATATCGAGCAAAAAACGGCATAAAATCTCGTTTGTTGTATGGCAGCCTTACTTAATTATTTTTTATTTGTTGTTAAAGCGGTAGCAGAAATAAGTACATCATGTGTAAACATTTCAACTGTTTAGCTATAACGGTTCATGAGACAGCCTGGTGACAGACAGACCGACAGTGGAGTCTTATTAACTTTTCAATCGTGGAAATTACAGACACAATAGAAAGACAATGCGGTGCGCGAACGCCGGCGTTCGCTTGGGGTTTAATGAATGTTGGGTAAGGACCCCTAAAAATACACATATAGACAATCGTTACTGCACACCCTCGAGACGCTTGATGTTGCTTATTGATTTATCGATTACTAAATTAGGATTATTTTGATGTGGAAGCGAAGAACAGACTGAATGTGACAGCTGGTAATCAAATATTCATGTCATTATTTTTGTTTTTTTTTTTATCGATTTTGTTTATTATGACTGTCCCATTGAAAAACTTCTAGTAGTAACTCGTGAGTCACGAGTCGTGACGTATTGTTTTACGGAACTGAAGTTTTTTTTATTGTTGTTAGATTCGCCCTTGACCGCTATTTCACCTGATGAATAGAAGTTAAATTATGAAAATTTGTATAATTTTCAAAGTGCATGAAATCCATGCACTATACAAATGTCAGTAATTCTGATAACGCAAACTAATTATTTTAAGTAAATACTGTACTTTACAAACATCTCTAAAAAAAGTCAACTAATGTGTTATTTATATCGAGGTAAATATTAGTTAAAAATCAATTTCTAATGACGCCTTTCTAATTCACTAAATTAGGTAATTAAGAAACAGGTATCTGTTATGTTCGTCTAATTAGTTCTAGGAGCCGCAAAAAAGTCACCGTAGACACAAAATATATAGGTACAGAAGTCAATCTACATACAAAGCGCGCTCGAGCAACGCACACATAGACACCGCTCACGGACACGATATCTCGGAGCTCCTCGGCCCGCTCGTCGAACAGTTCCAGCTCAAACGCTCATTAGTGTGCGTCCACCGAGCGAAAACTGTCTTCTGTAGCTATCTATTTTGTGCCGTAGATCTGGAACGCAAAGGGCAACTGAAAGAACCGGAGTCTGTGTTTCCCGATAGCTACAAATCAAGAATCTTTAAGTCAAGAGTGAATAGATTACTTCTAGGTAAGCGCGGTCCATCGTTGACCGCATCAACGCTTTCCATCAGCTGAGATAGCGGTCAATCACGAACCTATTAACAATAAAAAAAAAGAACACAGGTGGATTTAAGTCAGTAAAAGTCTGCCAAATTCACACGTTCCACCCAGAGAGTGAGAAGTTGTATAATACTTTCATTTTACAAATTGCGTGTATTTATTATGTCGGAAAAGACGGTACTAAGTAATTATTACTTTAACCTTACAGATACTTGACTGGCCTGCTGGTCTAGTGGTTAGTGACCCTGACTACTATGCCGGAGGTCGTGGGTTCGATTCCCACCCAGGACAAATGTTTGTGTGATGAGCATAATCATTTGTTCTGTGTCTGGGTGTATTTTATCTATAATATGTGTGTATTTAGAAATATATACGTATGTTTATCAGTTGTCTAGTACCCATAACACAAGCTCTGCTTAGCTTGGGACTAGACGGCGTTGTGTGATAGTTGTGAATTATTATTATTATTACTATTATATTAGATACCGTCAATTGAGACACAATAATAAAACAATAGATGCGCAAACGCCGGTGTTCGCTTGGGGTTTAATGAACTAAGCTAATAGTGCACATTCTCTCTCCTAAAGATGAGGTCCATGTCCCAGCAGTGAGAACATTCATCACCATATTATTTCAGCCGATAATCGTCCACTATTGGACATAGGCCTCCCCCAAGTGTCGCCACAATGAACGATCCTGTGCGTCCCGCATCTATCGAATTCCCGCAATCTGCACCAGGTCATCGGTCCACCATCATGGTCATGGGAACATTATAAGACGGATTATGTTATGTTAATAATGCACATTACAATCATCTACAAAAAGTCTACAGTAAATATAAAGAAGTTATTCCTAAGCAGTAAATATTAGTCAAAAAAAACGATTCTTAATGAGGTCTCTCTACTTCACCAAATTAATTATGAAATATCCGTTAATTTAACCTAATTAGCTCTTAATTATACATACTCAGTATAATTAGACTATCTCGGGGTTTTGTTGTTGTTAGTTTATAACAACAAAATATTGTTGACTTATGTACAATTTCCGAAACGGATCTTGAGCGCTCGGCGTCAAAGTGGGGATCGCTTTGCACATTCCATACATTGGCGAGCCAATCGTCTTCGTTGTCAGATACATGCAGCAACGCAGGGAACGAATCAGGAGTGATGTCTATGACGCGATGGCGCGGCAAGCCAATCACTGACACTTCCCGCCCCCGCCGACTCACTTCGCACCACTAAAGAGACCGAATATTTGACTTCTGTGCAACTTGAAGCAAGCGTTCAAGATCCGTGACGGCAATGGGATTGTTTCCAGGGTCAAAATAATAACATTTTATTTAGTCCATATTTTAGATTATAAAAAAAAAATGTTGGACACGTATTCTTTCTTTTTTCGATTAAACTTTCAATCGTGGAAATTACAGACACAATAGAAAGACAATAGGTGCACGAACGCCGGCGTTCGCTTGGGGTTTAATGAATTAAACAAAAAATAACAAAGATGTAGCCCATTAAAGTTAAGTGAGACGTAACTACACCCCGTGCGAAAAATGCAGCACGGCGTGACGTCACACGTTTAATTTACAAATAAAAAAATACGTGTCCCTTATTTTTGAATAATCTAAAAGACGGACTAATTACATTTTTTACGGCAACTGGCCTATTCATTTATTAGGCAACACGATATTCCATGGATAGACCAATGATCTGACTTCAGGCGTCTGACTACTTCGTGGGGGCGATCGGCGGCGGAGACCTCTCGCGCCGGGCCTTGGTTGAGGCCATGGTCCGGAGCGAGGAGGAGTGGCAGGCGGTCGCCAACTTCTGCGAAGCAGTAATGCTCGCAAAGGAGGAGGCTGAACGCATCAGGCAACGGCGTTATCGCCGCCGCCGTCGCCGGGATTCTGATCCCGATTTCCGGCCAACGTAGACGCGGGATTGCGGACAGTGAGCAATGTGTAGCTCGCTGGCCGGCCGTCCGGTAACTGTCCGGACCAAGCCCAAGTCGTCGACGGCGCGCACTGTCAGCAACAGCAGGGACCCAGCCGGGTCGAAGCCTACTGGGGCCAGGGTTATCCGAAAGGGCGCTCGAGCCCCGGTATGAAGGCTAGAAGGAACGGGGTGGGTCTTTTAGTCAGTAAGAGTCTGACACTATCTCCCGCTCCGCCCAAGGGCGGGGGATGTCAATGCATGATTTTTCCCACCATAAAAAAAAGTCGTCTGACTACTTGTAACGACTGTCAAGAATCTACGAATGAACATCAGGATCAACGGATGTATATACTTTACGAGGCACTGGGTGTCAATAATATCAGGTAGTTTGTACGCAACGCCGACATCTACTTACGTGTCATTGGACTCGCTCAGCTGACGTTATCTTAAAGAAAATTAATTTCGTACATGCGTAAATTAATACGAGCTTTGAAAAAAAGGTACTTTATTTTTTAATTTTATCTTTACAAATCGATAGTATTTCATGTACCGGATCGACCCTCTACGGGATTAAAACGATTAAAATTTAACGGTGTATTAAAAATTAAACATTTTCGAAATTTTACTCTAGTTACACTGCACTATACTCTATGTGTTTAGGTAGTAAACTAAATGTTAACAATTTTAACATGTCTGTTATCGAAAAAAATATCTAAAAAAATTGTCTAGAAATATTTACGACTAGGTATTTACCTAAACCGATGAACTAAATATAAATAAGTATGTCTTTTATATCATTTATTTTAAATAAAAATACACATCAAGATTGGTTTACCTTTAGTTAACTACGTAAAGCGATGGAGTATAGAGCACAACACGTGCGAAGTTAAAAAAAAAAAAAAAAAAAACAAATCGCATACACTAGGGATGTCTCTTAGGATGGGGTGAAAAATTGTTAAATAAATTCAGTGAAAATACGCAAAAAATATTACTGCCATTCATACAGAGTACATTTCCACGTCACTCAAGATTCATTTCATTTGTCCAGAATCCTACAGACTTTTTTTCCTTATGTAAATCAATATGACTTCCCAAAGTCCCTTCTTCAGATATAATATTCTAAACACGGTGGGCCGCGTTAAGGCAAACGTAGAAATTTGTCACATGAGCGATGGTTCGCCTACGTGTTTCGTCGTCCAAATCCCAAATATAATCCGTCGCAGTTCAAATAAAACACACCTTTATTACTTTAAAGAGAAAAGCTTAAATCCAGCGCAGCGTCCTTCGGGGATTTCATATTTCATACGAGAGCGGACGTGGATTATCGTGCGAATTTATGTCTTAGCGTTCTAATCAAAAAGTACGCTTTCTGTCGACTCGCGAGCTCTCCGCGTTTAGTGTTGTAGTTACGCAAAGTGAGACTGTATGATTTCATGCCAGCAAAAGTAAAGAAGGTTGACAAATAGGTCGGGCGTGCCGATGTTCAGTTTTATTAAAATTAAAATGTTCTATCGTGACATTAATAAAATGCGCTAGGGTTTAGAATCGCTTGCGCATCGCCGTTTAAATTTACAACGGGAACACGAGGGATAAGCTGAACATTTTTATTATCATCGCGCTAGTTTATTGCGTCTCGAGTTTGAGCATTAGAAATAATCTCCAATATGGGGTGTATTATTTACGTTTCCGAGCGCTCGACGTTTGTCGGGAACAGAAAATTGTCAGGGCGGTCTTAATGACAGCTTTTCCGTCAAGCGAATAAATGCAGATCGAAATAGACGTTTCCGATATGGAGGGAAAGCGTTTACGGAGGCGAAAATTTCTAAAAACAAAGCGAACGATAAATCTATCGGGCCTGAGCAAAACAGCGGAGTCGAAGGGCCCGTCCACAGTCGTAACTCACTCCACGTACAATTTTACCGACAATTTATTCGACATGAACTGTACTTGTCAATCGCTGACGTTTGCGTATCGGAAGAATAAATGAGAGACATAAAAGAGTGGTTGGAGACAAGCGTGACTTAGATATTGTGGTCACGTAGCAGACGCGAGACGACGGAGGCGCAATCTTCGAGGAAAGAATTACATTTATCCAAAACATGGCAAAATCTTGAGTAATTCAATGCATATATTCGATGAATAGAACGATAGATAGAGAAAGGTTTTGGAACGTCTGACACGATAGCGCCTAATATTATTTTTCATACAGAAAAGGGAGATAAAAAGAATAACAAATTCACGTTGAAAATAAATTCTGTGTACTGTTGATTTAGTGATTGGATTTGGTGCGAAACTCTATAACTCCCGACAACGGCTTGTCTAATAAATTATGGCCGACTAGAATATATTTGAATGGATTTTTATTGTGCTGGCCCGTATGATTCATAACAGATACAATATAAAAAAGTTTTCGAACGAGTGTATTACGAATTTTAATGTTTTTGCTATCGATACTGAAACATATTGAGCTTGTTATTGTCATTTTATGGATTCGATAGGCTTTTGAAATAAATTTGTTGTTTTTCATATAGGTATCTTAATCGAGTCTGTTATTAAGATAATCTATTATTTTGTGGCTAAAATTATAACCGCTGCAAGGTTTGATCTTCAAAGTTAAGCAACGGTAGCCGAGGTCAGTTTGTGGATGGGTGGCCGTCTTAACATACCAGAGATTGTTCCGTGCAACAATATTTTTCCAACATTGATATGTTACAAAAAATATTGTTCCACGGTGCGCCAAGAATTAACAAACGCACTCACAAACTTTCACTTTTATAATATTAGTGTAATAGTGTTTGTATAGTTTGATTTCCACCCTGCTTCCAATGTGCTGTACAAGCGTTATAAAAGTCAGAAGGCTTTTTTTAATAATCCGGCAAAAGTAGTTTCCATAATTCTTTTCCAATAAAAACATCATATTTTCGTTTGGAACGATAAGTAAATGAATTAAACCCAAGAAATTGACTCTCCTAGAGAGGAGGCCTGAGTTCCAGCAGTGGGAACATTAAAAAGGCTGATGATGATGATGAAGAAATTGATGAAGACAACTCTTCCAGATGATATATTAGCTGCTGTCAGTAGTTTTACCAGCAAGAATGACTTAACCCAAGGGAATACCCTTACAAGATAAAAAGTAACCTAAGTGTTTTTCTAGGACATGGTCTACCAGTGTGTCTAATTTTCATTCAAATGCTTATAGCTGTTTGACCTTGAAGGAGTAGTAAACAATACACAATAACATACACAAAAGTGTATTTTTGTGTATATTATGCAAGCCGTTATAATATTACTGGCTGCTGCTACCAGCGACAGAGCATAGTAGACAGTTCAGTACAGTTACAGTACAGTTCAGGATAAAAAGTATCCTATATGTTATTAAAGGACTTGGTCTACCAGTGTACCAAGTGTCATTGAAATCCGTTTACAAACGGCGAGCGTGAAAAAGTAAAATACACACAACACACACACACTCACAAATTGTCATCTCTATAATATCAGTGTGATAGTGTGGTTGTGAAGCTTTCGAACGTGCAAGAACTTTGTTAACCTCCCCATCTTCGTCATATTTCATATTGATGGCTATATTCGTGATGTAAGCAGTTGTCCTAATCACATAAAATTGAACGCCGTCAGCTCATAGACTTCAAAATCCCAAACGTACAATCACAACTCAACACACGATGATTGGGAGTCATCCGAAACTTAGATCCGTAAATCCCTACTGCGAATGTTTGTTTTTGATTTTTGTCTAACGAGACAATGGGGAAATGATGAGCACTGTGCCGTACGTCGCCTTTGGGACTTCACCCCATACCACCCTAGTGCTGTAACTCCAATCAAGTTTGAGCTTTATTTAGTTGGAGATAGAGTTTGAGTTTATTTTAAAGGATTATGGAGTTGTGATGTTTTTTTTCCGGCGTGGTCACATATGGCGTCGAACGGGCCACGCGGAGTGACGGCATGCCACTCGGGGGACCACGATTGGCCTGCAGTGCTCTACGGGACATTCACTATGTCATTGGACACTGAAGTTGTGACGAGATTTAAAAATCAGGTGAATTTGCTGTTTTTCCGGCCATGTTTTTTTTTTGCTTACGGATTTCATTGTTTTAATTAAATGGTATTTTGTTTGATAAGGATATTACGTAGTTTATTTGGTTGATATTTTCAGGCTCTCAACCTTTAGGATTTAAGCTTGTAGAGTGTAGGATCACACCATATAACACATTGTAGGCGCGGGCTTGCGGACAGAGAGCAATGAGTAGCTCGCTGTCCGACCGTCCGGTAACTGTTCGGACCAAGCCCAAGTCGTCGACGGCGCGCACTGTTCCCGCGCGCCTCAAGGAGTTGTCAGCAACAGCAGGGACCAAGCCGGGGCGAAGCCTACCGGGGCCAGGGTTATCCGAAAGTGACCTCGAGCCCCGGTATGAAGGCTTGAAGGAACGGGGTGGGTTTTTTAGTCAGTAAGAGTCTGACACTATTTCCCGCTCCGCCCAAGAGCGGGTGTTGTCATAGGATGATTATCGTTACGTGATATACATACAAAGTGTAAGGAACAGCCCTCCACAAACTTTAAGGGCTTGCTCAGTAGACGAAACTGAACAACCTACCATAAAAATTATTAACTTGATTGGACAGTTTGTATGGAGAGACTGAATTTTTTTTTTCATTTCCTGAAATAATTTTTTATGTTGTGTTGTCCACTTTCGTCTACTGAGCAAGCCCGTAAAGTTTGTAAAGGGCTGTCCCTTACACCATTTATAGTGTGATCGAAAATACTGTTTTAAGACATGGTCTACCCGTGTGTAAAATTTTATGTAAATTTGTTTAGATGATTGGGCTTGAAGGACAAACAAACACACCTACAAAATTTCGTTATTAAATTATTATTATGTGAAATAAACGTTAAAAAACTACATTATTTTAAGTACCTACTTAAAATAATGTAGTTTTTTAACGTTTATCTACCTATAAGAAAGCTAGCTTGAGTAAGTTAATTTAAAGTCAGCTTATTGTTTACACAACATACTTCAGCGTATCTTCTATCTATCTTTCTCACTTCAAAAAAGATAAACAAGAACATCTAATTAGCGATACACGAACGTATATCATCGATTTTCGTTTAACACAGTAATCCACTAATTTAGTGACTGTTCCCATTAATTTAGGAGACCATTGATGTTACTCTAATTGCGTAAATCATGTGGTGTGGTTCTAAGCTAGCAATTAAGGCGCACGAAACTCGTTATTGATCAATGTCTTAACAAAAGACTGTTAATTAAGAGGTTTTGATAAGTTGACTTAAGTAAGCCGATCATCTCATATCAAATTGTATAATGAGTATTGTATGCGCGATTCAGGCGAAAGATTGCGAAATATTTGTAACTAGCTTCAGCCAGAATAGAATAAACATACAAGGTGTAAGGGACAGCACTCCAGAAATTTTAAGGGCTTGCTCAGTAGACGAAACTGAACAACGTTCCACAATTTTTTTTTTCAGAAAACGAAATGCTTTGCATGGAGAGGCCGAATTTTTTTTTTCGTTCGCCATTCTAGAATCTTTTGGCTAGATTGACCTTCAATTCTACAAACAATGTGCCCGTGGCGTCGTTCGGCTGAAATGATTATGATTTGAGCAAAAGAAGTAACAAACATACATACACACAATCTCACAAACTTTTGCCTTTATAGTATTAGTGGGACTAGTGTTATGTATAGTAATAATAATGTATTAATGCAATAAATATCTTAGGTTCACAAAACAAGCACTTTGAGTTGCAGCTTTTTAAACAAATAAATATAAAAATATAATAATGAGAAATAAATAAATTAATAAATACATATTCAATACATTGAACATTTGTGTCTGAACTAGATAAATAAATATCAGTATCTCAGACAACAGCGCTCTTCCCTTGTTGAGATTGTATAGTGTGATTCACGCCCTATTTCCAACATGTGTACCTACCAAAAGTATTGTATAGCAGCTACCACAAAGTGCGAACGCGTGATCGCGAAGCGTTTAATTCATCAATATCTAGTGCGTCAACATTGGTCCAAATATCCATGCATATGCATACAATTACAGTCCGACCGCTAACACCCTAAAACCGGCGCGGTAACCCGTTTCTGTCACTCAACTAATATTATTTGTTGGCCATGATAAATTGCTGAAACAGCTGATAAAGTCTGTGGTGCATTTTGTGTGATGATTTTGGGAAAACTATACGACGGTAGATAAGGTTTTAGCTGGCTGAATGAGCTTGGAGTCTATAATAGTAACTAGATTTTGCTCATGGCTTCGTCCGCGTACATAAAATATAGCCTATGTCACTCAGGAATAAATCAGCTTTATATCGGTGAAAAAAATTTTGTAATCGGACCTGTACTTCCAGAGATTACCTCCTACGAACAAAAAACAAATTTTACCCCATTATTATATTAGTGTAGATATAATTTATATTATAATGTTTCACAACTATCACACAGCGCCGTTTATTTATTTATTTATTTATTATTTATTGTTTATGTATTTATTATATACTTTATTGTACATACAAACATAAAAAAACTTATATCTAACGTATAACACGTACAATAGGCGGCCTCATTCCAAGCTAAGCAGAGCTTGTATTGTGAGTACTAGACAAATGAAAAACATACTTACATATTTCTAATTAAATATTATTGATAAATTACAACCAGACAGAACAAATGATCGTGCTCATCACACAAACATTTGCCCTGGGTGGGAATCGAACTCACGACCTCTGGCATCCACTACCCACTAGACCAACAGGCCATTCAAAATACTATAGACAGAATCAGTCTTGACTTAAGATACAGTTGACAAGAAAATGGGAAACGAGGCTATTACTCTGCAGTGGTTCACATTTTTTTTAAGGCGGGAAATCATTCAATGACTTCTCTAAGTAGTGAAGCGAGAATGGTGATGACTTTTACCGACTAAAACCATGTGCGTGTTCTTCAGTTACCCTTTGCGTTCTAAGACCACAGGGTGGCCCTAACCGGCATCGGCCCTACTGAGACCATACGATTTTGCTGATATCTTTTTGAGGCGCGCGTTTCACGACTCAATTTCAGTTTTTGACTATTAAAAATGCTTATGAATGCAACTTTTTACACCGATGTCTTGGCAAGGGACTCAAGAATCTGATGAATGCAAGACGCACAGCACCTATCTGTTTGGCAATAATTGGGGAAGGACCACTGCTCTCAAAATGGTGAAAGAAAACATCGTGAGGAAACCGACATGTCCTAGAACCAAAAATTCGAAGACTTGTGACATTCGCCAACCCGCACGGTGCCCTTTTCAGACTCGGCCCTTTTCTCCTAGAGACTCCTGGGACACAGCCCTTCTCTCCTAGAGAAGAGGCCTGAGTCCTAGCAGTGGGAACATTTACAAGGCTGATGATGATGATGACGGGGAGGACTATGTCTAGAGCAGTGAATGTCATTCGGCTAAAAAGATGATGATGATGACTTTGTAAATTCGGCTGCTCATTCCAGCCAAACTGACGTAGGTTTTGCATGTATGTATAATGTTATGGTGTACCGAAAAATACCTCTCTTTTCCCTTAACCGTAACCAATTCGTTTGAATGACTCACTGGGGAGTAATCCTAACTTGGCCTACTGAATCTGTCTGTTACCGTCAAGCTTCGTATCGCGAAACTCAAAGTTAGTGATTTATTTATGTTCCTGTATTGATCGAGTGTATGAAGGTACATTTAGGGGGAAAATGGGGTCAAGTTGCTACGGGTACCCTGGTAGTCTTGTAGAATATACTTCGTGTCATTTTGTTTGTTTTACACGAGCAAATAATTTGAGGGATTTGATTGAGTTGTTCTCGGAAGGGGAAATAAACCATTTGATGTCTTTGAACCGAGTTGAGTTTAAAGTCTGTAGGTATTTTGCTTGAAATAGGTTCTATTAAGTTAAAATGGGTGAATATTTAGTTGTTAATAGGAGATTTTGTACACGTGTTTTATATTATTGTTGCTTTAAATTTATCACCAAAATTAATTAGGTTAAAACCAACTTAATCGCAGTAGGGAATTTGGGTTTACTTGAATTCGAAATGAATAATTACTGGTTATACTTTAAATACAAATGCCATCACAATTATTGGTGACTAGCTTTTGCCTGTAGTTTCTCAAAGTTTATAAGATATACACTCGTATACATAAAATATAGCCAGTGTCACTTAAGAATAAAGCAGCTTTTCTATTGGTGAAGAAATTTTAGTTATCGGACCAGTACTTTCAGACATAACTTCCTACAAACAAAAAAAAACAAACTTTACCTCTTTATTATAATTGTAGATTTGGTTGGACAATTAGACCTAAGTCACCAATACAAATGACCTGCCATAAGAGAGCGGAGGGACAATAAGATCAGTGTGAATGATTACCATAAAGTTCAGACTGAAATGTCGCGTATGGGTCACGTACAAACAAATAGTAAAATATTGAAAAATCGGCCAAGTGCGAGTCGGACTTCGGAGTCGGAAATTTCAACTGTTCAGCTATCACGTTTTTGAGGTACAACCTGGTGACGGACAGCGGAGTCTTAGTAATAGGATCCCATTTTATCCTTAGGGTGCCGAACCTTAAAAACCTAGATACACACTTCTAATAACTCCCATTAATCTGCACCACATCCCCAAGTTATTGACTGCACTAATTGTGATCTTATTAATTCTGATTATGAAATGAAAGCACTTTCAGTTTCGGCATAATTACATTATTAGCAGAACATCGCTAATGACGTGACGGCGCATATGCACCTACGTATATGCTCTATATGCACTTATATGCGTTGATGGATTGTAAGCAGCCTAATTATGTTAGGGATCGGGTTCAAATTAGCTATTAAGGCATTTATTGTGGGGGATGTAATTAAAAGCAATTAGGAAAACTTGGTATTGTTGATCTATAATTGGTTGTATGAAGAGTGAAAGACGAAGGCATGTCATATTAGTTGACTGGGTAGGTATACCATATTGGGTTATTGTGCATAGCATAGTCGGCCTTATAATGTTCCCACTGCTGGGACTCAATCCTCCTCTTTAGGAGAGAGAATGGGCCGTAATCCACCACGCTGGCCATTGCGGGTTGGCGGATGTCACATTTCTTCGAAATTTGTTTCTAGGACATCCCGGTGTCCTCACAATGTCTTCCTTTGCCGTTTGGAAAGCAGTGCAAGCAGAAGTCAGGTTTTTAGGAGAAGTAGTAAAGGGAAAGAAGAAACTAACTGATAACTACCTATGTCAACACAAAATTGCACATGGTGTCTTTTTATGATGTAGGCAGATAAGCACTAAGAGAAGGATGTTCGTCAAATTCACGACTGAAAGAGATGAAATGAGGGTCCAAAGTTGGTGTGGAGAAATCGACTTTCAGACTGAAGCTGGCCAATAATAATAACAAAAACCGGGCAAATGCGAGTCGGACTCGCGCACTGAGGGTTCCGTGCAAACTTACCTCTGAAAATTTCTGAATTGAGTTATGAAGAATTTTCCGAATAGCAAAATATTTTTTTTTTGCGACTTAACCTAATATACTTGTGGTATGAGACCTTATTTTATGCTAAATTTCAGGATTCTCAGTTAACGGGAAGTACCCTATGAATTTTGATTTGACTTGAGAGTGTTGAAATATAATTTTTTTGCTGACACATACACCTCAGTATTGTTTTATTCGTTTCAATCCATCACAAGGTTGTCTGGTAGAAATCGCTTTAAGCGATAAGACCGCCTAATTGTACCCATAGATTTAAGTTTATGTTTATGTCATTTTACTGTACAATAAAGTTTATTCTATTCTATTCTATACGTACTTTTGAGGTACGGAACCCTAAAAATAACTTGCGCTCCGATTGCGAACAAAAATAAACTTCTGCCGATCGAGACGAAGACAAACGAGGCAACCCTAATCACAATTAGGAAGACACCAATAAATAATTCAAATTAAAGTCGATATCAACTATCGAACTGCACAGCTCTGTACCGGAGGTAAATAATTGAAGTAATTGTTGGGTCAAATCGGGTCAATTAATCATCTGATGCGGTCTAAAGCCGCATTAACAATTTATAAGCCGACCAAAATACTCTATATCGTTTGAAACTCCCGGCTCCGGTTAGTTCAGCACAATTTTGGAAACAATGTAGCTGATTTTAGACGAATGCATATTTATGCTGGGATAGCAAACTGTCGACCAATGAATTATGTGATGAGTGATGTTGTGTTTTTGTTGGAGACTTACTGGAGGATACAACGTGGTCAATTTACAGCCTGGAAATGGAAAATTATAATGTAGGTGGCCTCAAGGCGAGAGGGCTCTTAATAAACTAGTGCGCATACCATCAACGATTATGTCACTGCTTACCATCAGGTGAGATCGCAGTCAAGTACTGCTTTATAAAAATAAAAATAAAAAAAACAAAAAAAGTTTTACTCGTGTGAAGTAATTATTACCTGCAGTACTATCAAGAGCTATTAATATACGTTACCCAGAAAATCTAATACCTACCTGACCAAAGAGTTATGGTATAAATGATGTCAGACTACTATGTAGCATTTGCCTGAATGAGATAGAAATCGGGTAGTGGAGTCGCTTCATGTGAAATACTTTAGCCTGCTACATTATCCTGGATCATTAGGCTAAAAACCGAACTGTAGATAATTGGAAAAACACTAGTTAGATTGGTGCACTAAAATATCACTGGGATCAGGGTAGCTTGGCACCCCAAAAGCTCCCTAGAGGGGAGGTATGAACACAATTTCGCATCAAAAATGTTAATAAAATAATCTCCGGGAGATAATCTGGATATATGGAAAGTAAGTGATTTAACGCATCGCCACATCCGCCCGAAACCCCATAAAAAGTGATAAGTAACGCGGGCCACCATAAAATCATGGATTCATCCCGTGGGACACCGCACTTAAGTGTGTATAAGTGTCAATATCATAACACTGATGTACTTCGAGGGCAGCTTGCGTTGGTGGCGCGATAAAGACGTACAAAAAATACTGGACCACTCAAATTGATCTGAGGATATATCCTGATCCTTACATATCTATTAAGCTAGGGGTCTTCATAAACCGGTGCAGTCACCGCGTGGGTGATCAGTGGTCCGATTTAAATTCCAATTTAAATTCTTATTAATTTATTTTCACACGAACACTTGATTCAAAAGGAATAGATAGAAGAGTACAAAGATGCTGCTTATTTCTGCTTTTGACTGGCTTTTCTAGTCTAGTGCTTAGTGACCCTGACTGCTATGCCGGAGGACGTGGGTTCGATTTACACCCAGAATCAATGTTTGTGTGATGAGCATAATCATTTGTTCTGTGTCTGGGTGTAATTTATCTATAATATGTATGTATTTAGAAATATATAAGTATTTTTATCAGTTGTCTAGTACCCATAACACAAGCTCTGCTCAGCTTGGAACTAGACAGCGTTGTGTGATAGTTGTGGAATTATTATAATTTCAAAAGAAATTTCTTCCATCAGACCTGCGACAGGAGATTCGGTTGAAAGATATTGACACAGTCTATTTAAATAGATCAGAAAACTTAAAATAGAATATAGTATGTAAAAAGAATCAAAAATATATTTTTATTTATTTATTTAGGTATCTGATATAAACTAGTGCTTGACTGTGATCCCACCTGATAGTAAGCAGTGAAGCAATCGTTGATGGTGGGGAGCACTAGTTTGTTAAGAGCCCATTCACTCTAGCCTTGAAGACACGCAATTTATAATCGGACGGGAAGACCGCAGCAGGCAAATCGTTCCAGTCTTTCGATGTACGCGGTATAAATGACGAGGCGAAACGCTGACATAATATTATAAGACAACTTATTTATAATACATTAGTACGAGTATAATAAATATATAGTCTCGTAAAATTTTCTATTTTTTCAAGATTTCATTGATAGACATGTTTTCCTTGTTACTCTGATTCTATTCAAAATGGATCTTCATTTAGATAGAAAACCATTCGGCATCGTTATTATAACAGACTTACTGCCAACGATACGAACTCATTCAAGTTTTCCAAGAATTACATAATTACGGAGATAGACTTGTGTCTATCAAACAAACAAAGATCTTAATTTCCTTCGTAATGTAACCTCACAAATGGAGACTGGCTGACAAAAACAGTGACAGCAAAAAACTATATCGTTCTAAATTCAAATGCGACGAAAAACTCATAAATATAATATCACTCGAGAGTGCAGCACACTCCTCTAAAAGCGCACTAAAAAACCTTTGTCCCGTTTCAAACAATAAACCGAAATATCCGAATGACTAGAGACGGAACATTCGAATGCAGTAAAGTTTATCTTAATGTCTCTATACAGTTTAAAAATATACCGTCCATATGTTGGTTGCATTCGACACAACAACGACGGACGTTGTTTGCCGTCCCACTTTGTAGTACGCGTGTATTGATGGTAGAATTTCATTGTTTTTTTGGCCTTTCAACTTGTAATATATAGAGTATGACGGCCGACAACAGAGAAAAGGTTGTTTTAAAAGTTGAGCGCCGAAAAATCATAAAGGCAACGTCCAAACGCAACGTGTAAAGTTTTGTCCATCTTTTTACGTTTAGCCTATTATTGCGAACCATGTTTTGTGGCCAGTCAATCATGTTTCTTTATTTGGTAGCTTGTAACTTGGCTTGTGAGGTAAAAAATAATGTAACAAATTCCGACAATAGGAACTGTTTCATGTTTCGGAAAGATGAATGACATATTGGGGACAATTACGCCACATTCTAGAACTGTTGATTTCGTCTTATAGCCTAACAAATAAACTATATGTTTTTTTTTTAGGTGTGCTAAATTAAACACCTAGGTGTTACTTTTGGTAAACAAAAATTCAGTAATTTTAAAATGTATTATAATATAATAATAATATAATATTCCACAACTATCACAACGCCGTCTTACCCCAAGCTAAGCAGAGCTTGTGTTATGAGTACTAGACAACTGCTGAACATACTTTACATATTGCACCCAGATAGAGATAAATAAATTACATCCAGACACAGAACAAATGATCCTGTTTATAACACAAACATTTGTCCTGGGTGGGAATCGAACCCACGACCTCATGGCAATGCATGGCATGGCATTGCAATTAGGGCCACTGACCACTAGATCAACAGGCCAGGCAAACATATTCTTTACCAACGACGTTATAAAGATTTAAAGCTAATAAATTAGAAAGAACAGTACGACATGAACTTTGACGTCTATCATGTCCGTAATCGAGTGCCACAGAAAACAGCTTTCTTGCGAGTGCACTGATAAATTTGGTAAAAATTATAATGTCTTGTTTACATTATATTTTTTACCAAATTTATCAGTCTTGTTTACATTATAATTTTTACCAAATTTTATCAATGCACTCGCAAGAAAGCTGTACGCGTATTACTTTTCGTTTTTGCATTTATTGATATACTGGTTGTATTATAAATATTTTTGATTAATCAGTAAAAATAAAACTCAAATGTAGTGAGCTGTCAATCCTTAGCAGACTAGAGTAGGTAGAATGACAGCTTAGCATTTTTTTATTATTTTGTGAGTAGGAAATTCTTATATAAACCCCCTCTAGGTGGAGCGAGAAGGATTGTCAGATTTTAACTGTTTAATAAAACCCATACTCATTGTTCATTTATTTTTGCCTGGACTCTTTCAAAAAACCCACAGCCTTGGAGAGTGATAGTTTACGTCACCTAACTATTCACGATAACCTTTTTACAGAATAAACTGACTGCTCACATTTCTAGCCAGACAAACAAAACATTCCAAATAACAAATATTTCTATCTAAACAACGGCCAAATGTAGCGTATCGTCGACATAAACTAGTCTCGCAAACACCACCATTACCATTTAAAGTGCCACCATTTTCACGTAACACTTCCATAGGCTAGGAGCTAGGTCATAAAAGTAACGCACTGTCTTATCAAATGCCACGGGCGATGTGATAGTATCGCCTACCATAGCAACATTACAGGCGACAAGGGGCCTATTGGACCCCACCTTACAGCTTACGTATGAAATTCAAAATTTTCAATGATGGCTGCAAGGGTGAATGTAAGCACATAATTGGGTAATAAAAATTCAGGAAATATTTCATTTTTGCTCTCTCTGAAAATTGTAATTTGTACAGTGAAACTTTCTGTTATGTTTACAATGAGAAAGTTTTATAAGGTTTCATAGTTTTTGTTATTTATACTGAAAATTACTCATTCCTTACAATGAAAAGTCTAAAGAAATTGCGTTGGTGTTGTTCCTGTATATTTTTTATGTAACGAAAGGTGGGTGGAGTTGTACAGCGCGTTGACTTTTACTTTGCAAATTATGGAATTCGGAAAATAAAATTGCAACAGCAATGTGCTCCAAAAATAAACGACAAAAACTTTTAAAAATCACGTCATAGGTACGAAATCAATAGTGTCCATTCCCTATTGATTTCGTTCCTATGACACGCAATATATTTATTTGCTAAATTAAATAATATTTAGCTCCACTAAACAAACAGTATAACATTTTTTAAGTAGCGAAGTTATAGAGCTTCAAAACTACCAATAAGAAAGAAAAGTCCAACTCAGTCTGTGACGTCAGAGTCCATCAAGCCTATACGGTCGCAATATAAAAAGGCGTATTGGCAAGAGATACAGAAATATTGATAAAATGTTTATAGATAATAAACAAATTTTTTCATGTATTTAAATATATAATAGGAAGGAATATAATTTAAAAATAATGTGAAATATCTCTACTGCGTTAGTACTGCGGTAGTTTCAGACTCGCTGACCCGGTGAACTTCAAGCCGCCTAACTGTCAATTAATGCAGTATATCTTCCGATATAGTCAACCGATTGCGATGAAACAAAGCCTAAGTAATATACCAAGTTACACACAATTTTAATGTGCAAAAGTTATCTACATCGATTGCGTACATTTTACGTGATTCGCGCACAACTAAAAGTTCAACAGATTTATTTTATGTATAGAAAAGCTATGTGAAGTCAACCCCACCCTTACCTGTGCCATAAATATGTACATCTCACTGCCTATAAACATACAATTTTTCGTCAAATCAACACTCGGTGTTGTTCGCACGTGCAACCTTTCAGAACGCTTCGCTATCAACATACAGATATAATTGAATCGTTTACTCGCGAAGTGGCCGATTTAACGTATGTTTGCGTCCCAAAGCGATTCCGTATCGATTTATAAAAAAAGATGATTTGGTTAACGATTAGATGTAATTTGTTGATATTTTGGGCTGTTAGTCCCGATGAAAATGTTTGTGCGAATAAAGGAATATTTCATTTTATTTTTGTCTTATCTGGTTTTATTGATAGGCTCTGTTTTTGCTTTGAAAGCTTTTTGATCTATCGTTCAACTACTCAGGTTATTAATGTGAAAGTAGGCTTTTTCTTTGTGCTTCTTTTACGCCTAAAATTATGACTGTTACTTAGTGTGGACTGTCGGTTTGATTGACGTCACTTTATATGGACTATTATCTAAATTGACAGAAAAAGTCGTTGAAACAGCTTGTTCTACACTGTAATATGTATTAATAAGGACCTTGACTTTTTGTACTGTATTGAACTTTATTGGTAACAGTTTTGAGTCACTTTGGGTCGAAAGACTTGGGTCATGAGGTTCGATTGCCAGTCATCTTTTCAAGGATATTTCTCGCCAAATGACAGAAAGTTTGCGGGACCAGAGGGCTGACTCGTTCTCTTGCCCAAAAATTCAGTATTACCATTCAACGTAGCAATGCTACTAGACTTCTGAGCAGGCTTTTAGCGTGCTTTAGACAGAAATGTGGAGGCTTTGACGCTTATGGATTTTGTATAAATGTATCTCCGTTATAAAACGAGACGTTGTTAGTTAAAATTTAAGTCCTTTATGTATACATATTTTGTTAAAAGTAGAAAAAAAATATGTATGTAGGTGCATCTTTAAAAAGCTTGCAGAGTCGAAACTATGCGTGAACACAGCACACAACCTCGTCAATAAACATAACGACAATATGATAACACGGCCACGTGAAACACGAAAATGTATTTTTAATTCGTCCTCATCCCAAAATGCAAACTAAATAAAGCATCGAATCGAAATAACGTCGGTGTGAATGCAAATGATTTAATCACCTCTCCCTATAGCGCTGCAGGATGCAAAACGAAGTAAAGTAGCCAAACAAAAATATTAACGACAAAGGCAAAGTTTCAACAGTTATGCCGTTTTATTAATTATTTCATATTCGTAGAAAAGTGGAGAGGAACGGGTTCACGAGATTTGTAATATTAAAACTGGGGTGATTTGGGAATTGAAAGAATATATATTATATTTGCGTAGACGTCAATATATTTTCTTACTTAAAAAAGTTGATCCACAGCAATACACACTGACCCGGAATAACTATAGTTATGTAAGCTATACTTAAGAAATATTTGTTCCGTGTGAAAATAGAATTCGTGACACGCAGTGATAGATAGACAGATAAATTCTTTATTATACATCAAAAATTAAAATGACATTAGGAACTTTAGCGGTCTTATCGCTAAAAGTGATTTTTTACAGACAACCTTTGGGTGGATTTGTAACATCTAATCGCTCAACCGCTGTACTACAATAAGTTGTCAAATTGTTAATGTATCTTATCTAAAAGAAGAGATCCGGCTCGAAGGACCAATGTGTACGGGGTGCAAGCTTATATTAAATCACTAAGTGTATTTGAATTCATAGAAGTTTATTAAAAAATCTACAGGATTAATGTAAAATGTTATAAAGTAAAACGTTAATGCCATAACTCTGGTGGTCTGATGATGGAACGGGGGCGGCGGAATGAAATTGCAATTTCGCGGAATTACTTGCTAGTAAAATCTTAGTTGACATGATAGATTTAAGTAAATACTAATCTAAAAGAGAGTATTATTTCAATCACTTTATTGCTGCTTAGCTTATTTTCACTACGCCATGAGCAAGTTGGCGGCCACAAGACCTTTTCTTGAATAAAATACTTCATCAATGTTTCAGTAAAACATAATATCCAGTATGAGCATATTATTATGTAAAATTGATTTTCATACAAAATGGCCACTGTAACAAGCTTTGCGTACATAACTCTGTCGTTTACGTAAATAGAAAACAATGAACAAAACAACGTTGAACGGCGTCCACACAAAGCCTATCGGGTCCTATGTGACTTTGCAATGTCGGCCTCTATAAAATATTTTCAATACCGAGGGAAATTGGTCAAAAATGACTCCCCAACAAGATTATCTCGGCTGCTCCAAACCTTGAGCAGAAATATGACTTACTTCTTCCATTTTAAAGTTGATTTTCCTTTGATAACTTTCAAGTATTTTAAGTATACTGTTTCAGCATTATGTAAGTTACTTCGGGGACTGGAGAAGTAATTTGTTGGGGGCTTATTTAGTGTTCTTTGCTGAGAGATGAAATTTATTTCGTAACATGTATATTGCGACTGGCTCGAATAACTTGAAGTAGCGAGCATAAATATGGGGAAAACAGGGACACATATTATGTATGTGGGTAATATATTGAGCTATTGTAAACTGGGTAAAAGGGTTGTTACACTTTACATACAATATATCTAAACGACTATTGTAACGCCGTTTACTTTTTCCTTTAAATCTTTATCATTTATTATGTTGAACGTTTATAATCACTTGTTATCAACGTATCTATTCAAGTGTCATTAAAAACTAAGTATTTAAAAAGAACAAAACCGATTTCTAATTTTGTATTCTTTTTTAATATTATTTTACAATCCCCTCAGTTATATGTAAATAGTGTGTAAGGTATTTGTAGGATGTAACCATTACAGATGTGCCAATATATAATTCAGATTTTCCTCTTTTTTCCCAACACTAAATCCTGACTTTGAAACCATCTAGGAAGTATCAAACAAAAAAGAATTTTCCAAATCGGATCGCCTTTGAGTAATCGGGAACACACGTAAAAAGACTTCGACGAATTGAGAACCTCCTCCTTTTTGAAACAGAATAAAAACATTGAAAGTTCAAAACCACATTATCATCATTATTTCAGCCGATATACGTCCACTGTTGGACATAGGTCTCCCCCAAGTGTTGCCACAACGAACGCCGACATAGCACGAAGAATTGCCAAACTTAAGTGGCACTGGGCAGGGCACATTGCTCGCAGAACGGCCTTTGGGACCGAAAGGTTCTGGAGTGGCGACTGCGTAATGGAAGACGCAGCGTTGGGAGGCCTCCTACAAGGTGGATCGATGACCTGGTGAAGGTTGCGGGAAACCGATGGATGCAAAACATAATACTTCCATAAAAAAAATTGCTGGAACGAAAACGTCCTCCTATTTTGAAGTCAGTTGAAATTTTAGTACATAATTTGTCCAAAATCACTTAAATCTCCATCACTTAGTACAACATCATCTGGCTAATACATCAAGCGTTGTTACATGTAAGAAAAATACACACAAGTTGACACAAGCTAGAAAAGCAAGCCTGCCATCGTACACAGACATAACGACGCACTTTCGCAATTGACAGTACGTATTAGAACAGCGCCCCCTCCCCCTGGGAACCCGTAAGAAGACAGGATCACCAACTTTTTCCATCTGAAACTTGCACTATAAATCGTCACGGGCCGTCGAACGGGAACTATCGAAACTATCCCCACCGCCTCTCTGGTTTATTGACAATTTATGGCAGATTTGCATTAGCAGAGACTAAATGACTCGACGGATTCTGAGTTAGTAACGGGTTGGATTTAGATTAGATTTATTTTTGTTCAACATTGGTTTTGAGTTAGAAGACCACAAAGTATTTTTTTTTTTCATTCAATTTTTTCTTTATTTCTAATGACAGCTCAAGATAGAGAGAAATGGTCTAGTCTGGAGGAGGCCTTTACCGGCACCTCCTGTGCCCTTCCCTTCCCTTCAATTGAATATTATGAATTACATGAAATATTTTTATTTAATTAAAATTACATAGTACATGTTTCAAGAAAATATAAATAAAAAATAAAATAAAAATAATTAGTTAATTAAAATTCTTATAATCAACTATAATCAACTATAATAGTCAATTATAATTATAATGTATTAATCAATTATAATCAATTTTAATGTATCAATTTTCAACTAATCTATTGTTAATTGAAATGTATTGTAATTTAAGGGAATGAAATAAAAGGCTTATTATTATTATTATTTCTACTAACATATACTATAATACAACTGGATGGTGCCGGTAACAGCTGTCAGCTTCATACAATGCAGCTACCTATCTTTTTTTCTCATCTTAAAGGTGCATATTTTCGTTCTGCTGTCATTCTCCTCCAGCTTTAGTGCCTGACTGCGATTCGACTTGATGGTAAGTATCTAGTGATGCAATCGTTGATGGTGAAGCGCACTAGTTTATTAAGAGCATATTCACTTTAGTCTTGAAAATAATTATACTTATAATCTGATGCAACATCATCATATCATCGCAGCTGGTAAATTCAAAACTAAATTCTTCTAAAATAATGATAAATTAATCTCACTGGGTATATCGAGACGGAATATCAGATGTTTACTGATTAAAACCCACCTGCGTTCTTTTAGTTACCGTTTGCAGGGCCGTGGAAACTCTTTCAAACAATGCCGCAGCCCTAACATCATGTACCATATAGCATAATTTTGTTAATTAGGTTGTGATGAAAAGTGGCCGATTTAAAATTGAATTTTCACTTAAGATTTTGTTTCAGTATAGACCGCAAAATTCAAATCTTCCATTTTCAATTTTAATTATTAAAATTCAATAAATAAATACGTGTTACGGTCACAAGTCATATTTTAATAAACATATAACGTGATACTAGGATTGGAAGAAGTTAGATATACCTACTACGGATAGCACAGGTAACTAAACTTTGGACATTGGCAGCACTATCATAAGTATAACTCACCGGATCAAGTTAGAATGTTTTCACCATGACCCACAACTAAAAGTAGAAGGTAAATAACAAAAGATTGCTAGCGATAACGATATTGTTCTAGGCAAATACTTCTTCATCGTAAACAGACATTCTTCCAAAACATACCAAAGCGAACTACTGATTAGCATCGTTCGAAGCCATACCAAGGGTCGGATTTAAAGTAAACTACACAGCAAATGGTATTGTATTTCACATAAAGCACCAAATGCAATCCTTTGCCTTACATTATATAAATAATAAACGCATATCTGAATACACAATTGAAACATTGAAATGTTATATACATGAGGGGATGTATAGTACGGTTAAATTGTGCCCATATGAAATTCTATTAGGTGCCAATTTGTTCCCGCTACCAACCGCTTTTCTCAACGAAGACTGTATTAGGTAAAGAAATACTCTGGATGTATGTAGATTGGGCTGTGGGGAAAGTGGAGAAATATAGAGATCGTAAACGGTGGTGGTTGAGTTCATTCTTACTTTATAACGTGAATAGTACTCGTATTCTTGAGAAAATATACGATGTCGCAGTTTACAATGAAAGTGATCGTGTTATCTGGATTTAAAATCTTTTTGTTTGGCAAAAATCTGTTCAAATTTTTATATGGGTATTATCGTCATTTTAGCCCACTGCTTGATAGTCATATGCATGGGCGTCCGGAGATTAGTTAACTTGCACCTCCATAGTTATAAATTAAATATTGTTTTAAAGATAAGAAAGCCTAATTCATATTTTAAATTATTAAAGTATGCATATATGTAGCGACGGTCAAAGTTATGCGTCCTCACTTCGCTCGCTCTTGCATCCTTTTTCCTAGATTTTAATTTACAATGTTTTGCTGAATAAATTGATAATTTAATTTCTGTGTGTATAGGTAAAAGATAAGCTATAATATTCAAGAAGAGGTGCTTAACCCCCCTGGAAATCATCTTGCAGGCGTCAAGGGCGACATCGCTGCATTTCAGCATGGTCACTTGCTCAGAACAATTTATTTCACACTCATAAGACCCGATCGTCAATCCTATGTGATGGCGTATCGTAACAACTTTTTAATGGATCTGTACATAGAATGAGGCCAAGCACTAGTCAATAACAGGCCTGGTGTTACATCGTGTTTTCGTTATTGATTTCTTAACAAATTTTTAATGACTTCACAAGTCTGTAGTCACTAAGTACCGATGCCGTGACCGCACCGACCGCAAGCGAAACTCGATCTACTCGATTAAATGTCTGTACAATAAATAATCGATATCGCTCATTCGCTTCGACGTTCACAAATAACATTTGAATGTTTTAGTCTACAGCTGTAAGGTTGAAATAGAATTTTTGGTAGGAATTAAAAGTATAACGAGGTGAGTTTTTCATGTGGTGTAATATTCAATATGTTATTTTTACGTTTGTATAGATTCTTAAATCTTAAATTGGATTACGATCCAGCATCCAGGAGGGTGAAGATTATTGTAGATTAAAAAAAAATTAATCCTATTTTAGCGATTTACAGGCCAAAAATTCAAACTAATAAGCTCATTAAAGAAACTCTTTATTTGGGATAAAAAATTCGTAGCCTGACGTATCTATTTCTTTTTTCATTATTTTTATTAAGGTAAGTGACGACGTGGTCGACCATAGAGCGTGATGGATCAAGCGCGAACCCATAAAAAGTAACCTATTTACTCTTGACTTAAAGACTATTAATATAATTTTATTTAGATGCTATATGTCTGATTGCTTTCATGTCCGAATTATTTTGGCATGTGCCAGCACCATACTACTACTCCTACTTACCATAGTTTCGCCATTTCTGATCTAGTTAGCCAATGGCCTCCTTTAGGTTTCCTATCCTTTACACCTTATTCCCTTCTGAATTCACATGGACTATAACACCTACTTCAAAACAATCATACATAGTCCGTTACAGAATATACAACAATTAATTCCAGTCAATATTTAAAGGACATGTTTACAAGGAAACCGCTCAACTCCACTGGCAAATCAGCTTGAAAATACCAGAACCTGAAGTGCTGTTTTAATTCGTCGTGTTACTTAACAAGTGTTGTGTAGGTATTCAAGTTTCCCTTTGATTAAAGACGCGAAGATTTCTTGATTAAAATGTCTCAACGGAGTGACTGCGGTTCTTACTATTGAGGAGCGTGTTTTGAGTTACGCTCGCCTCTTTGAAATTTGAAAACTTTAGTTTATCTCCTCTAAGATTGTTGGCATACTGTTTGTTATACAAATGTTTTAATAAGTTCTACATTATGTACATTTGTTTTTGTTTGTTCGTAATTTTAATGACGCGAAGTGGAACATTTTGACGCCTATATTTGTATTTTCGTTTAAATATTGCGCGTATCGACTGTGAACTGGCAACCGGTTCTATTTCAATTTTTAAGACTTCACTTTTTATTACCATTTTATACTATTTCATACTCCGCAGCATTTTTTGGTGCCAGAATAGACTTCATTCAACTTGTACTAATTTCAACTTGTTGATTTACTCGTATATTTTCCTATCTTGTTTTTATTAGATGGAAGCATAATATGCAACTTTTATAAAAAAAGTTTGTAATGAAATTATTTTAAGACACGTATTTTTATTCAGTATACCAGATGCCATAATATTGACGCAAACGAGTCTTTTCTTCATCTTATAAAGTTGTCAAAATTGAGGTAGTACCAGTAGACCAGGGTAGATGCCTTCAAAAATAATAAAAAGTGAAAAATAATAATAGTAGGATGAAACCCATCACAAAAGGAGGAGAATATTATAAAAATGAAAGGAAAAATAATTTACGGGCGATCTGAGGTCGGGAAGGGGGTGGGGGTGACTTTTTAAGGGGAAAAAACGGTTTTTCTCGATTTCCGGCAAAACTAAAAGTCCTATGGAAAAAAGTCAAATGGCAAAGTTGTAGGTAATAAAAAGATCTAAAACTTTTGTATTAACACTTTTTTCACATAACCTCAAAATTTATGTGAAAAATTCAAAAAACCATGTTTTTGGTTTTTTATTTTTATCTCTTTCAAAAAACAATATTTTATCACGAAATTTGGTGAAAACTTACCTTTTTATGTCCCAAATACGCTGTAATTTATTTGATTAGAAATATTTATTTTTTCACCTTATTTTGAATAAATATCGAAAAATCACCCTAATTTTCAATCGAAAAATCACCCGTCAAAATATCTTTTTTTTTCAAAAAGTTTATATGTTGTCTGTTCGTTGAAATCTCTACTTTCCGATGGTGAAAAAAAATATATATGTTACCATAGTAAATCTTCTCAGCAAATGCAAAAAACCGAAAAAAACTCGAATTCGAAATTTTTTTTCAATTATTATATTGAATGTAGAGCTATTTATTAAAATTTACACTTTAATTACTCGAAAAACGTAAAATTACATGTTACATAGATAACAAAAAAAATTGCAAATCAAAATATAGTACTATAATTAACAAACAAATAAGTTGATAAAATTAATACTTAATAAGACGTCTACAATATTTGGAGAAAGGAGTCGAATCTTCTTTAAGTTATATGCGTAGATGCCTATTTATAACTATTTTTAGATAACTTATATTTATCTGAGTGACCTACGAAAAATTTTAGCCCATCAAAAGGTATTTCATAGAGGAGTGGGGAAGGGGCTAGGCGGGTCCGGGTCTTACTACATACATACCTAATATATTATTTCGTAGCAGCTGTAACAACCGTTAGCCTAGCCAGTATTCGAAATACAGTATAGTATACAACATCGTTTAAAAAAATACACGTGCACGTTGAGTTTCTTGAAGATAATTGTGACAAGTTTACAAAAAAACTAAGAAGGTTAAAAAAATAATAATCTCCTTTATTTTGCACAAACAAACTTAGTTACTCCCATAAGATATATAAAATACACATCGTAAATATATTTTTACTAACTAACTTATGGCCTATTTTCATATATATTTCATATATTTTAAATATATTTTATATAAATATAAAATAAAAAATATATTTTATATAAAATATATATGATACTGGCTAGGCTAACGGTTGTTAGAGCTGCTACGAAATAATATATTAGGTATGTATGTAGTAAGACCCGGACCCGCCTAGCCCCTTCCCCACTCCTCTATGAAATACCTTTTGATGGGCTAAAATTTTTCGTAGGTCACTCAGATAAATATAAGTTATCTAAAAATAGTTATAAATAGGCATCTACGCATATAACTTAAAGAAGATTCGACTCCTTTCTCCAAATATTGTAGACGTCTTATTAAGTATTAATTTTATCAACTTATTTGTTTGTTAATTATAGTACTATATTTTGATTTGCATTTTTTTTTGTTATCTATGTAACATGTAATTTTACGTTTTTCGAGTAATTAAAGTGTAAATTTTAATAAATAGCTCTACATTCAATATAATAATTGAAAAAAAAATTCGAATTCGAGTTTTTTTCGGTTTTTTGCATTTGCTGAGAAGATTTACTATGGTAACATATATATTTTTTTTCACCATCGGAAAGTAGAGATTTCAACGAACAGACACCATATAAACTTTTTGAAAAAAAAAGATATTTTGACGGGTGATTTTTCGATTGAAAATTAGGGTGATTTTTCGATATTTATTCAAAATAAGGTGAAAAAATAAATATTTCTAATCAAATAAATTACAGCGTATTTGGGACATAAAAAGGTAAGTTTTCACCAAATTTCGTGATAAAATATTGTTTTTTGAAAGAGATAAAAATAAAAAACCAAAAACATGGTTTTTTGAATTTTTCACATAAATTTTGAGGTTATGTGAAAAAAGTGTTAATACAAAAGTTTTAGATCTTTTTATTACCTACAACTTTGTCATTAGACTTTTTTCCATAGGACTTTTAGTTTTGCCGGAAATCGAGAAAAACCGTTTTTTCCCCTTAAAAAGTCACCCCCACCCCCTTCCCGACCTCAGATCGCCCGTAAATTATTTTTCCTTTCATTTTTATAATATTCTCCTCCTTTTGTGATGGGTTTCATCCTACTATTCGTATTTTTTGTTTTAAAAATTATCGACACTGGTCTACAGTTGCCAGTAGTACTCTAGTCTATATGTCAAGTTATTACCTAGAATTAATTTTGTTTTCTGCTTTGAAAACCTTCTTCAGCATTTTAGTTATTACGATTACGAACAACAAAGTCGGCACACAGAGTCTAGCCACGAATTACGTTAAAGACATTTGTGTCATTGATGAAGTAGGCCGGCCCGACGCACCGAGGCAACTGGAAACCTTGGCACGTAGGGGTGCCCGCGTCGGCACTTATGAGAACCATAACACATAAATACAATTTCGGTCGGTATCATATCCATATTTCTTGCCTCACTGATTAGATATGAAGAATAATATTTTGTCGGGGTAAAATAATATCCTGATTTATTCTTACGGGCAAGATAACGGCGCGAAGGATGTGCCCGTAATGGTCGGCACCGGCCCGAAATTGTCCGAAATGGCCCGAAACGGGCCGAAAGTGGCCCCTACCCAGAGCGTATTTTTACATATTATTTTCAGGGGAAGCATTAAATTACAGGGGATTTTTTGTGGGGAGTTATGAAAGACCATATTTTGCGGAGGTGTGTGGAATGAAAACGACTCCTGGCTTCGAGAGGCGAGAGAAAAATATAATTATATGTTTTATGTGGTTCTATATTTTATTAGGGTAGGCTTTTGTACGTAAGTTTCAGGGTGTTAAATCAAGGAGGAAAGCGTTAATGTGCTATTTGTCAGTGTAAACGCCACGCTCAGATATTTGGCTTACAGGATGCAATTTTCACAAAGCGCTTAATACAGGAAGGGTCATTTACAAAATACGGTTAACTTAGTGATTACAGCACATTTTGGGGAAAATGCAGCATCCAATAAATTATGGTAATCCTGATTTATTAAGGATTGTTTAAATATTTATATGCGGGTTTTAAACAACTCTACACATTCTTGTAAAATACATAAAAGTATGTTTAGACGTCACAAACATAAGCTATCTAAGTGATCGTGCTTCTGTGATACATATAGTATGGGGAATTAGAAGCGGTGATCAAAGGTGATGAATAAGTTCAATACCTTCACTATCAGATCATCTTCGTGGATCCAGTGTTCGCAAAACTGGAATATAAAACAAAGTTTCAGAACAAAAAAATCAATAATAATAGTTGGTAATCTAATTCCAGTTCGTTCCATTATTGGACTACTATACCTCCAGTACATGGTGGATATCCAACCCATACGCACACAACGTTTTTAGAATATATTAATTGTGCGTACAGCTAAGGAGTGAAATTCCCTGCCGGAGTCATAGAGGGATGGTGCTATACACCCTATATACCGCCATCACTTTTATAGTTCAGTTTAGATTGCCTTATGAGGTGGTGGTAGGATTTCAGTATTTATTTTTTTTGTTTAGTTGTTAAAAAATAAAAAGGAGTGTGCCCGTAAACCGTAAACTTTTTTTTTGTATAAAGGCTCCGTCAAATACTTTGCCTTCCAATCCAAAAAAAAGTTTGAGAACCGCTGACCTTTAGGTATTTAAGAGAGAATTGGTCACTTCTAGGCAACCATTGTCGAACACATGATTGCTTGGTAATACTATCTCACTTGGTGGTTCGGCAGGCCTAGCCAAGTTACGCCTGTTTCGTTTCGAATATCTTTTCTACAGTCGGTAACGCCTGCGATTCCTTTGTTCTGACCACGTGACTTAACGTTGAGATGACGTCATTCCCATACATTTGAAATTTTCGACTAGCGATTGTAGTTTATCAATTTAGGGCATTTTATTATTGATACTGTCACTTAGTAATAATAATAATAAAACTGACTATCCTTTGTCTATACTAAGTTGGGGTCGGAGGAAACTTAAGGCGTATAGTCCCTTGAACCATCTGGCCGAAATTATGTGAACGCAACTCTCGCACTCGCCTAGGCGGCAGTACGCAAATCTGTGCATTTATTTGCGGCCAGCAGCGCCCGGAAAGCGATATTGATTGATTTACATATGCAATGTTCACTTTGAAGAATATTTAACCACCCATTTTTATGTGTAAAAATGTTTCTAAAGGTCCAAGCCGTTTCGAAGGAGTAGGGAAAAGTTGCGAAATTGCTAAATATTCTTTTTTGACAAAAGTATTAATTGCACGAAAAAAACAAATGTTGATATTATTGTTCATGAATCTATAATAAACATATATTTTTTTCAAACCAATTGACCTAGCCGTTACGGACGAGTAGGCTTTAGAAAATCACTGTTTTATGGCACTTTTCGGGCGCTTGGCCCTTAAATAAGACTAAAATTTTCCTGTAATATGTTAGTTTCTTTATATTTATCCATTATAAAAGTACCTATCGCTTCAAATACAGAACAATTCTAGTTACTCAGTTCTAAATATATGAACAATTTACAATGTGTTGAGTAATTCGGTCGAAATCTATTATGCGAGCATAATCCTTCAGGGTCATGACGTCAGCAGTAACGTCATTGCTCCTATTAAGTATTCAGTGAACCGTAACCATTGGGACGACTCGAATTTTTATATGTTATAAACAATTGACGAGCGATCCGAAATCGTGAGACGATTTTTAATCGAGAATCGGTCAGTAGCTTGAATATAGACAGGACATACATTTCAGAAATTTATTTATCAATGGAAATTTTATGTTCTTCTGTCAGATTCTTGAGCTATAGATCTTTTTTTTAAATGCTATATTTTATAAACAAAATCACCCAATGACCTCTCTTGCTAGTGGAAAGAGAGAATGTGTCAGGCTTTTATTGACAAAAATCCACCTGTGGCCTTCAGTTGCTTTTTGCTTTCTAGAACCACGATAATACTTTTTTTTTTTTTTATTTAAATGACATAAACTAGTGCTTGGCTGCGAACTCTGGTGGTAAGCAGTGACGCAATTTTTGATGGTGAACCCAGTTTATTATGAGCCTATTCACTCTAGCCTTGGATACACCTAAAAAAGAAGTCGGTTAATAATCAGACTGGAAGACTTGCAGACAATTGTTCCAATATTTCGATGTACGTGGTGTAAACGTCGATTCAAAACGCTTTTGTATCTAATGTAATTAGGCATTCTCATTGAAACATATTTTGCTAAATTAAATTTTGCAAATCTCTCTTTCGTTGTCTTTCTGCTGGTTCCTTGATTAAAAAAAAAAGACGTGTGGCACTCGGGGACTGCCGCGGTAAAGCTATTGCATAGCATTTTTATCAACTTATGCAATTATAATTATTTATTTATTTCATTTATGCAGTAGTTTTTTTTCCTTCGTTTTTTTTTCTTTGATATTAATTGAAGTTACACTTTCACACATTGAATTGAATTTTGATTGATTGTTCACTCATTTGTTTTCTTATCGGTCACCACGCTCAAAAAACAAATGAGTAGCGGGTGTTAGGTTATTTTTGTTACGGAATTTCTGGATTCGGTCTCCACGCTCAAGGCCCGCGATAGAAGCTATGCAATAGCTTAAAAGCATAACAATTGATGCGGGCATTTAATTTATTCTGTAGTCTTTTATTCTGCAGTTTGGCAGTAACATATGGGTATTGAATATGCCTAAAATTCGACAAAATTTACAGCTAAAATAATGGTGTTCAAAGTTTTTAAAGCTAATAAAATTTTTGGCAAATTCATAGTTTATTAGCCTCTAAAATGTGGTTATACATGTATGTTACAATATCATTAATATTACCAACATTTTTGCAAGTTCCTGGTATAGATTGTGTGTATTCCTAGTTTAAAATAAAGATCCCAGGTGCACCGATATAACATCATACGCTTGACTGTGGTCGGTTCAGCGCATCGATTGCATTTCAAACAATAGTAGTTTGTATCAAAGCAATAATATGGTGGGTTTAAGGAGAGCTAGTGAACATAAAATGTAATGGTATCTAGTCCGGTATAAACCGTATCCTTGTATTGACTTTTACTACTGCATAGGATACGAGGAAATCTTGTTTTGGTCTCGACTTTTAAGACAGAACCATCCGTATAAAACTCAAAAAGTATTTTATACAATCGATTTCACACAGGCCACACACAAAAATTTGTTTCCGTTCAAAAAAAGAATACATTTTCACCTACAAAACCAGCAAAATAGCGCGAAATAAAAAAAGAAAATCGAGCGAACTTTAAAAATCGCGTTCCCTAGGAAAATTCTACGTGGTTCCGTTCATATGTGGCATTCAAAATCAGTACCTCGACGCCCTGTTCGAAACAAAACGTGAGAATGGTACCTTTGAAATCGGCTTTCTGCAATCCAATGCATTAGAAAGAGACGGGCTCACAAAAAACTGGTTGTACAGAAAAGGATAGATGATATGCGGACAGTCTGAGACGCGAGTTGAATTGTAAATGCGAATTGCGAGTCGTGGATGCAGTTTCAACCTAGTTTGCGTTACCGGTTAGTTTTCTGTTGCAAATGGACATAATTTGGAATTCTTTCGATTTGGAGCAGACGCTGGAAATTAAGGAACAAGGTTTTATCAAGAAGTTAGAAAGTCAGGGAAAATGATTGTGGTGATTTGTTTGTTTGGCAAGCGGTTAGTTTTAGTGGTTTACCGGTAGACTTATGAACAGCCATTGACTTTCAGGTATTAAACCTGACGCGGAAAAAGGGGTGTGACCAACAAATGTGTGTGTTAGAGAAAAGAAGATTTAAGCTTATTGATATAAAATCATAAACATCTCAATAATCATACTGATATACTCGTAGAGCCGAAAGTTTGGTTGTTTGTAACTTTTTTACGCTCGAATAGCTAAACGGATTTCTATGAAACTTGGTACATGGGTAGACCATGATTTGGAATAGTACAAGGGATACTAATATTACTTTTTATCCCAGAAGAAGGTTGGGTACCTCGAGGTAAAAACGAACGAGGGTTATGGTAGAAGCTAGGAATTGATAAATGTGAATAACATCAAAATTTAAGAAATTCAAATTAATTATGTTTTCTGCAATGTTCAGGTCAGTGTTAAGTTGCATGTTAATTAAAATATAATTGGCGGCCGTAAAACATATTTATTTACGGGAATGTAATCATTAAAATTATCAATACAACCTTCTCAGTTTGCCTCACCGTATTGAATCGCTATTTCATAAAGTTGTCTATGGTTCAAATCTGTTAGGCCTAGTATACACTTGACGTTAAGGCAACTAATTTTTATTTTGTTTTTCTTTTACCAATTTTATTTTGTATTTATTTGTGTGTCTATACGGGCAGAATAAACATGTTTTCTTTCTTTCTTTCTTCTATAAAAAAAAAACCGAAGAATTTTCAGGATTATGCTCCTGAAACTTTTTCAAAATAACGACAACTGCATAGCATAAGCAGTGATGCAATAGTTGATGATGAGGTGCACTAGTTTATTAAGAGCCTATTCACTCTAGCCTTGAAGACAACTAAATTATAATTGGTTGGGAAGATCTCTGTAGGCAAATGGCCCCATTTTACGATGTACATACTCATTTTAGCCACGTCCTTTGAATATCGAAGGCTACTCTAGCGCTTTTACCTTAAGCTAACAGTCAGAAACATTCCTTCAGGCAATATAAATCGCAGTTACAAGTCTAAAGTAGATTCTAGAAATGAATACAGACTAACATTATTAATTAAGTTATTGAAGAGTCGAACAAACTTGTTGAAATTCAAAGTGGATTGTTTTTACGCCAGGGCGTAATCAAACTAAGGAATTCCCACAATTTTAACGGTATATTTTCAAGTGAAGTGAGCTGGCTGGTGGCTAGCAATCTTATTATGGACCAAGTTACCTGAGTTTGTTTTTCAAGTATCCCATGGATATTTTTAAGGTAATGGAGATTTTATTATGTTTACCTTTTGGCTTGTGGTACGCTTTAGTACGTTAGTTTAGTTCTTCAATCTTTTCTTGATTTTGTGAGAGTGGTTGCTTAGAAGTTTTTAATAGACTTAAAAAAATGGAGGGGGTTCATAATCCGACTAGACGTTTTAATGTTTGTTTTGTTGTTGTGTGTTTGCGAGTCCAGTACAATAACGCATACAGGGCCCTGTTGAGGCTGCCGCGTCATTGCAGCGCATCAGGGATGTTTGCAGAGGCACGTTTTGATGACTTCTATGCTATCGTGCGAAAGCGGGTCGCATCCCTGATGGAGTGAGTACGGGGTAGCGCCAACAGTCTCTTAAAAACCGTAGCGGATAGGACTGATGACCTTATATTAAAACACAGGACGAGGACGCAAGTGTTATCCTCAAACCGTGCCCAGAACTAGTCTAATGTGTGTTGTGTATGTTTGTTAATTGTTTTTATTATATGATTTAATAATTTTTAAGATTTTTTTTATTAATTGACAGATGTTTATTATATGTACTAATACTAGCTTATAAGTTGTGTATGTCTTTACTAACAATAATGGATTGTATTATCTGAATTAAATAAATATTATTATTATGGGTTGGGAATTGGGAATTCTTTCGTAGTTATTAGCTGCAAATTGTAATTGTAATTAACATGTTAAATAGACGGCCTGTGGAAATATTGAAGTGGAATAATTAGTTGGCTAGTTACGTACCTACTCGTGCAATAACAATATATTGTGAGTGATAGGAATATTTGCGGTTAGTAACCGCAAAAATCTTAATAAATGATTTATTTACATGGATGATGTAAATAATAGAACTAATGAATACTCTTGCAAAATAATGTTTGCTAGGATTCTTTCGTATGTCACAATTAACTTGTGACGACCACAGTTAAACTATAAATTTTAAATCTCATGTAAGTGAACGATGTAGTATTTGCTTATGAGAAATAAAGATTCTTTAACTCTTTGAATGCCGTAATTAGAGACACAATAGAAAGACAATTGCTTATGTCGAACTGTGTAACATAAGACATTCAAAAGGTTAAACCTAACTTAAGTAGTTATATTTCATAAATTTACCTAATATTTGGAAGAAGACACTGATTTCTTTATCAGTGTTCTCACTTAGTCCAGGAGTTGGGCCTCATTCTACAACACATTTTTATGCCATTTTTATTTTATCTACCTATCTCAACTTTTGACGCCACGGTTGGCGCAGTAGCTGGGAGATTAGCGGCTGCACTACATGCTACGGGTTCGATACCCACACGGAACAAATATTTGTATGGCCTACAGATAGTTGTTACCATTTGGGTATCTTGTTGAGAGAAAAAAGACATCGATTAAAGATTTATTTTCTCTAATAAAAAAAACATTGCTACTCTGCACTAAAAATACTCCTGTATCGTGCATGCGTTCAAAACTTATAAAATCACATAGACAAGACATCCAAATCCTTTACAACGATGTGTAAGCGTTACAAATGTGTTCCATGTGAGAATCGAATCCATAACATGCAGTGCAGCTGCTAATCGTTCTAGTACTGCGCCAACCGTGCCATACAAAAGTTAAGATAGATACATAAAAGACTCGAACCTGCGACGCACAGCGTAACAGCCAATTGTTTAACCTACTGCAGTGACTACTAAAACGTTCACACAAGTTGCAAGATTCAGCACTTTTCGGGAGAAAACGAACAGATATTTCAATATTATCCCAGCAATTGAGAACTAAAGATTGCTGAATAAAACGAGTTCACATATTCCACTGGTTATCGGAATCCGTATTCGGATTGTACGCATAATCGATTCATAGGACATGGAAACATTTCATTTAGGCAGCCTTCGTTTCAGAGCATGAGCTATACATGTCTATAAATTCGGAATGAAGGTTACCTGGTTTATGGTGGCAGGCACGATTCTAGGTTTAAACTAAAATTTAAATTCATTTCTATTTGATTAATAATAAACTTAGTTGCTAGACCTAAATCTGCTGATGTTTAATTATATTTATTTCAAAAATAATAATAATATTCCACAACTATCACACAACGCCGTCTAATCCAAAGCTACGCAGAGCTTGTGTTATGGGTACTAGATAACTGATAAACATATGTACATATAATTTCTAAATACATACATATTATAGATAAATTACACCCAGACACAGAACAAATGATTATGCTCATCACACAAACATTTGTCCTGGGTGGAAATCGAATCCACGCGACCTCCGGTGTAGCAGTTAGGGTCACTAACCACTAGACCAACAGGCCAGTCAAATAGGTTGTAAAAACAGTTTTAAATGTACGAGTAATTTTTTTCGCCAATTTAGATGAGACCGGTGTTTTCTAGCTGACTACCCCGAGAAGAACCACCGAAACAAACTCAGGGGCCAAAGTCTCTTTTAAAGTCCATACAGCAAATATGTAATGGTCAAAATCTCATGAGAACCATGCAGATTAGTGTCTGAGATAGCTTTGATGATTTTCGGAATTTCATTGTTAAAGTATCTGTAATGAAATAAGTACGTAAACTATAACTATTTTATAAAAATAAAAAATATAGTCATATTTTATTTTATAGACGTCCTAGGAATTCGTCCTGGATCCACAGGTGCAAGAGTATGATACTCAAGACACCCAGACCAGGAACCCACCACAAGCAGTGCAGTATTTAACTGCTCAAACATTCCACCAATCAAACCGTTGACCTGTAGTCGGTCCGTTTGGTTTAAAAAAAGAAACTAGTGACCAGCCCCATCTTCGAATGGGTCTCAGATCTTTGGAACCCTTAGATTTCTTGACAGTAATATGCATGTATTATACGCTTACACTAACGAAACTGCATGAAAATCCATCCAGCAGTTTTTAAGTTTATCACGTTCAGACAGACAGACGCGGCGAGGGGACTTCGTGTTATAATATGTCAGGAAATAAGGATACTCACTTATATAACTATAACTGCAATCATCCCCATTCTGTTGCGACTCACCTGTAAATAAAGAAAAAACAATATTAAATAGTGTCAAAATATTATAATATGGATTTATTTTTCGCCACTTTTACACAACGCCATATAGACCTCGCTATTACGGATCAATTGATACAAGCCGTACTTGTTTGTGAATTCCATTTCATCACCACTGCTTTCAAACCGGTGAAGGAAAAATTCAAAGACACGTGACATTCACCAACCCGCACTGGGCCCGCCAGGCGGATTATGGTATATTTCCTCTTATAGGGAAGAGGCCTCACCACTGGAAATATGATTATTAGTATGAGCATGCTCTGTCCCATAGCTGGACCGATGCCTCCCTTACATTCTTCCACTCTTCTCTGTCCTTAACGACTTCTGGCCAATCCTTTAGATAGAAGTCTAAATTGTCACGCCAGCTCTTTCTGAGTCTACTGCGTCGCTGGATTCTGCTGTTTGAGATCCAGCCAATGGAACCATGCTTATGGAAAATTATTACCTGGCTTCACTTTACCGTTCGTGTCCGTATAACATAAGAATCACGTTGCGTATTAGTCTGTGACCGCAAACTTTATGAACTTTAACAAACAAATTCATTCACGTCGACCATTACGAAATCGTGACGTCACGTTCAAGAATAAAACATGTTTAAACATCTAAACACTTTTCTAAGTACTCTTTATAGGGACAGTTCATTCACAAAATAATGACTTATTAGCCGACAAGCGAACGTGAACTTTGACACATAGAAAATAAAGTCTAAAATGAATTCGAAATTCTGATCGGGGTTCGGCAGACATTACGAAAAACTCGACACGTGTCATCTTTCTCAATCAAAATTGAATTCTATTACTGAATGAGGAGGGTTGGATTGCGAATGGTGATTTTAAGCGCCGTAACGTCACGTCAATGTATATCGCACCGTCACGCGACATTAGATATGAATCTGGAACTCCTTAAAATGTCGTAATGATGTCTTCCGTGTGTTTTGTTTGAGGATTTGAAAAGCTATTCTCAAGTCACTCAGACACGTATGGTTATTAATATAAAGTTACTGAAGCATATAAATCAATCGTTACATTTTAAATTATGTAATATGCAACTATTTTTATTGTACTGTATATTCATACTAGTGATGGGCCGAATGTGGTTTGTACCGAATACGAACTTTGGCAGAACTTCGGTTTTTTTTGCGCGCTCTCTAGGAAGCGATAGGTCAGGACAAGTCGCAACCCCAGCCGGCTCTCTCTCATTACCGAATATGTCATCTTTGCGACACGTGCGTTATTGTCTATTAATTATTTCAATGTCCATGTCAAGAGGTCCATTTCGTTAATAATAACTATTATTATATTAATTATATTTTCGTTACTTAATAATAATTAAAAGTTTATTTGATTTTATAAAAAAAACATTGAGGTTTGTTAACTTTGTTACAAAGATTAATAAATGACTGATTTAATAATTAATTTTACTGGTTATTTTTTTTTGCAAGAATAGATGAGTTAATTAGATCTTATCTTGGACCGAATGTTAGGCATTTGAACCGAAAGTCGGCCGAATGTTAAAGTTCGGTTTAAGCCACCTAAACCGAATGTGAAACGAATTTCGGCCCATCCCTAAATTCATTCGCTTCATACCCATTAGTAGAGTTGTTAACGTACTAATAGACAAACAACCATTGTTATGAGCGATTCGACTACGGCCCATAAAACTGGGTCAGTCAGATCTAGAACAAAAACCGGTTAAACATATGATCACCTTACAAAAAAACCGTTGTTTTCAGTCCTCAATGGTATCACTTCCGAAATATCGAGTGACAAAAAGCAAGGAGAACATTTTGACGGAAAATCGGTAGTCGTCTTTTTATCCATAATGACGTAACTCTATACTTTATGGACCGCTAGGAATTTCATTTTGGGCCTTTATATTTTTGACCACGCGGTCCCCATGGGCGGGGGGTGAGGCGGGAGGGGGGAGTGTTCTTTATCGTGGCCATTGCGGGCTCTCTCACGTACGCATATTAGGAGAAAGGTCCTTCTAAAACTCGTAAAGAGGTCGACTAAGGTCGGTGCGTCTATGATGTGTCTTTAAGCTTCTTTTTTTTTATTCCTTCCGATCGACTTTTCGGTTTGGAATTATGTATGTAAGTAAAAAGGTTGTAAGTGACCTTTTTCTTTGATTCCATGATAGGTAACTATGTTGTTATTCTCGATTTTGTATACCTATCAACTTACTATGAAACTGTAAAAGTAGACCTCACGAACCAATGATTTCCACAACTTTTACCCAGCGCCATTTAGTCCCAAACTAAGCAGAGCTTGTGCTACGAGTACTAAAAACTGATAAACATACTTGTAAATTTCTAAATACATATCTACATATTACACATAAGTTACATTGCCATGCACAAAACAAATGGTCGTGCTCATCACACACACATTTATCTTGTGTGGGAATCAAACCCCCCGAACTCCAGATAGCAGTCAGGTTCACTAACCACTAGGTTAACAGGCCCGTCAAATAAAAACATTCACATCAAATCTCATACTCACTTCATTATGAATTAAAACTGTTAAGTAGTCGATCCAAAAGAAAAATAAAACGCATAATAATATCGGGAAGCAGATATACGGGACCATTGTTTTTGAAGAGGCTCTAGAGTCACAACACTAGCGCTGTTCAATACCGTGTGAAGTTTTTTTACTTGTACCGCTTGTCTTTGTATGCATCATCACGATTGTTTCCCTTATAGAATGATCTTAAACATTCCAACATGAGACGTTGACATGTTCCGCGGTTTCCAGACTGTACGACTCGACGGCGCGCACTGTTCCCGCGCGCCTCAAGGAGTTGTCAGCAACAGCAGGGACCCAGCCGGGTCGAAGCCTACTGCGGCCAGGGTTATCAGAAAGGGCGCTCGAGCCCCGGTATGAAGGAACAGGGTGGGTCTTTTAGTCAGTAAGAGTCTGACACTATCTCCCGCTCCGTTCAAGGGCGGGGGATGTCAATACATGATTTTTTCCCACCTTCTGTACGACTGTTCGTCTTCGGATACATTTCTACTAAACATTAATCGAGTAACCAGTCCCACCTATTCATCAAAGACTGAAATATCTTAAACTAGCTTTTGTCCGTGGCTCCACTCGCGTACATAAAATATAACCCATATCACTTAGGAATAAATCAGCTTTGTAGGAGGTAAGCCCTGAAAGTACTGGTCCGATTGTTAAATTTTTTTCACCGATAGAAAGCTGTTTTATTCCTGAGCGACATAGGCATAAGTATGTACGCGGGTGAAGCCGCAGGCAAAAGCTAGTAAAGAATATAAAAATAATAGAAATATCAGAAGGAGCCACCACTATCAAGTTAAGCAAGTGTAAACTACCGTTATTATAAAGTTATCTCAACTCAGGTCCCCAAGATACAGGTTCTACCTACTTTAGGGACCACCATCTAAATATATATAAAATCCCTAATTCGTTACAGACAATATTAATGATTATGTAATAGTTTTAAGGTATTCTTCATATATTGTAACAATGAACAATAAACATTATTTTTATTTATACTTCTATAAATCCATGGTCATACATTTCACCCAGTCCTAAAACCCTTTACATCGTTCCTCAATCGACTTACACAGCACAACCTCTACAGAAAGATATAAAACTAAATATATCTCGTTTTAAAACTGGCGAAATTCCTTATAAATCGACAACGTCTTCACGTATAAAATTTATAGTCTAATGAAATATTGTTTAGCACTCGGCGCCGGTACTACCACGGGTTTACGACTCATCTCCGCCATTTTTTTCTAGGGCTTTATTTGAGTTCGCATCGGAGTGTTTGGGGTTTTCTTTAGAGTATTAAAATAGAGAGAATTTTTATTTAAAATTTTAAAGTTATTGTTTCTTGGATTTTATTTGAGTCGAAACCAATCGGTGGCATATCCACCGATTGGTTTCGACTCAAATTGTAAAAGTTATTTATTATGAGTATAGCTAAGGAGTAGAATTCTCTGCTGGAGTCTATGTTTCCAATAGCTATAACCTAGGAAACCTTAAAGTCAAGAGTGAATAGATTGCTTCTAGACAAGCTTGTTTCATTGTCAGCTCATCATCGCTTACCATCGGATGAGATATTGGTCAAACACAAACTTATCCATATTAATAATACAAAACAGTACTTGAGCACTCAATTTTTTAATGGTTCTTTTAAAAACTACATTCTTCTTAAATTTCATTTTTTTGTGCTTCACTTTCTCTGCGGTTGTTTTCTTATGTGTTTTTTCACTATATTACAATTTTATGATGGTCTTATTAGCTTGTAATTTCTTTCCAAAATAAATTCGAACATAAAAATTAGTCAATATAAGCAGCGATAATTAGGCGTTCTATCAGATAATTTTAGAAATCGTTTTAGTACTTTCACCTACTTTCGAGTAAAGAAAGAAAGACAAAGTGTTTATTCACGTCAAACATGGCGCATACCTTAAAACAAAATAAATAACAGTATCTAAATAATAATATATGAGTGAGAATAAATCCTCTTATTCTCACTTGGAAGTACTAAAACGAGTTTAAAAGTGACGTAAGTGACTGAAAACTTGAAAGGAAATCATATTTTGGTATGACCATATAAAAATGGCTTACTAACGTTTCGGACACGTCATTTTGGGACAGTGTCCGAACCGCACGTTACTAAAAGAGTTATGAGTAATTATGTAGATGGTTAAAGAGAAAGAGGCAAAAAATCACGGATGTGTGAGGAGTAATAATGGAAAAAAGGGACTCAATGATAGCGTAACAGATGATAAAACAGAATGACGGGAAAAAAAACGTGTTACGTTGACCCCAAATAAAACGGGATATGGGCAGCAAGATGATGTTTGGTGGTTTTCTAAAGGCAAATAAAATAAAAACACTTTTTGATATTAGTTTAGATTCTTTTAAGCGTTCTTTAAGTCAAGAGTAAATAGGTTACTTCTAGGCAAGCGTGCTCTATCGTCGACCACATCGTCGCTATAAAAAATTAAAAAAAAAACCGATTGTATCGAGAACTCATAGTAGTCAATACTTGGTCGAAAGTGCGAAGGGTGGGGGGCGGCGACATTTCCGACTACGAGCCGCCGAGTTCTCCTAATGACGCGAATATTTCCCGCTTGACGTTTAATTAACTATCAAAAGAGGGTAGTTTGAATAGCCTTCTCTAATGCGACGCTGCCAATCCTTAGCGCAGCTTAGGAATCGCTTTTTAGTCCCGTTAAGCTAATAGTTGTACCGACTTTTGATAAGAGCCTAACGTAATAGCATAATTAGCCTTATAATGTTCCCACTGCCAGGACTCAGGCCTCCTTTCTAGGAGAGGGGTCGTAACCCATCACGCGCGCCCAGTGTGGATTGGTGGATGTCACACATGTCTTCGAATTTTTGGTTCTAGAACATGCCGATTTCCTCACGATGTTTTTCTTCACCGTAGTGAGAGCAGTGGTGATGAAATAAATTACACAAAGCGCCTGGCTGAGTTTGAACTCGTAACCTACAACTCTCAAGTCGCGTATGTTACCACTTGGGCGCCACTGTTCTATAATCTGATAAGTGCCTAAACTATTGGATTCAGCATTTAGTTCTAGAATAAATTTTAAGTAGAAATCAATATTCGAAAACCCCGTAAACTAGTTCATGTAAATTTCTAGCTAATAGGTTTGAAAAACTTTTAGCGATATCCAAAGATAAACCGAAACTTATCGCGAATTAAATTCGCCTGGGAGATGGAGATAGTTTTAAAATTGTTTTGGCATTTTTTTGGGTACTGAAAGTCACGTTTAAGTACTAAGTTATAGGTTAAGTGATTTCATTAAAGATAAGGGTTCCAAATATTAATTTATGTGAGATTAATCTCAGTGAGATTACGTGGTACACAGCCACCTAGTATATTTTTTGTTACTTGATAGAGATTTAGCCTCTTGGTAGCTACTAAGACCCCTTTTTGAGGAGTGGGTGGAAAGACGTCACGGCGTCCTCTCCTTCCGCATGACGCAGGTCCTCACTGGACGTAGTTCGGGAAATTTCTGCATCTAATTCTTGCGCAATCATTCTGCATCATTGTGCAGACTGCCCGGAGGGTACGGTGGAGTTATGAAACCCCAACCTCGACTACCTGCCACGGTTTGCGGCGTCGAGCAATAAGTTGTTCGCCGTCTGGTAACCTGGTAATTGACCGGACCAATCACCAGCCATCGACAGTGCGTTATGATCCACGCGCTCCTCAAGGAGATGCCAGCAAAACCATAGAGGTTTTGCAGGGCAGAAGCCTACTAGTGCCATGGATTGAATTCCGAAAGGGAACGTGAGGGTCTTGGAACGCAACGCAGCGAAGGGACACAGGTGTGATTGTAAGGCAGTAAAAATCTGATACGCCCTCTCACTCCGCCCTAAAGTGAATGATATCATCAGACAAAAAGTCATTGAATGATTTCCCACCTTGAAAAAAGTCACTCGGTAGCAACGACAAATCAAAGCAAAAATTCTCACAGTACAATTTACAATGCAATCAGCTATAACCGCACAATCTGTCTTTGTGCTCTAAATAATCTTAAAATTATAGTTTTGTGGGTGCCTCTGCGCAATCGTGCGAGTCGTCGGCGTACTTCGACATCCGATGGAGAATTCCACAATGGCTTGTACCAGTAAAAAACTAAACCATTTATCTATAAGAGGTCTCGGAGTAAGGTGGAAGTTTAGATTGAAATTGTATAAAAAAATGGAATGTTTTTCACAATAGCATGCTTGTTGAGTCACGTTTTTTATAGTGTTATTAAAAACTGTGAATAGATAGCGTCATTGCCATACTTTCACCGTTTAGTTTACTTCATTATCTTGAAAGTAAAACAAAGTCGCTTTTTGCGTCTGTTTGTTTATTTATCGATTGATTCTAAACCAGACAACGGATTTTGATGTCGTTTTCACTAAAAAGAACACTAAATGAAGAAAGTTTATACAACATGTTTCTGGACAAATGGACACGTTTTTATATTCAAATTAGAAAATTAAGTTACTTCATAATAGAAGCACTGAAATTTTGCTTAAATGCAACTTACTTAAGTGAATTTAAGTAATTTTTTTTTAGATGTATATAAGATAATTTTCTTTTATCCCAAATTAAGGCAAATACTATATGGGCAGAGACAACCTCGATAGTAAATACGGCACTTATCTGCTACGCTACGTATCGCGGGTTCGATTCTTGTACGGAATAAATTTTTGTGTGATGTTTCAGATCTGGGAGTCTTGTATAATGTGACTTTACATGTTTGATATAATTAATAACTGATTACAACATTTTTACTCCCGAAAACTTACAAAAAACAACAATTTTGTACCAAACTGTGATGACTACATTTCTTTTGTACGAGTACCATAAATTACATTTAATTTCACTTAAATCAAACACTTAAGTACTTCAAATTCAAGTAATACTTAACCAAATAGTCCTAAATCAACAACTTGTAACTTAAAATCGCCCGCTGCGAACCCAAACAAAATAAATCAGAAGGAATCCATTGAAAGCTTACCAACTTAAAAAGCATTTATTTAAAACTAAGTATATGTAATGGTTTCCTTCAATTCACTGTTTGGAACGAATTCTATTGATGTAGCAATGTAATATTATTTAAATATATAATAATAATGAGCCTAACCACAGGAAGCTTGGACCCAGTTCTCAAAACTGGCGGGAATGTATTTTTTTATATATTTAATAGATTTTTATCGAAATAAGTTTTTGAAAATATAATTGTTACTTGTATTAAGTAAATAATGATATGATAATAATAATGATTTATTGATCAGGAAAAATACACGATTATATCAAACACTGGTCTCTACATGTACTCGTACATTAAATAAACGTGTGAAATGAAAATCTTCACGAACTGTGAGCGGGTATAGTATTTTTATATGTATATCTGCCAATAGAAAGATACATTAAGAGAAAGAGAAAGGCGTAAACAGGAGGTGTATTGTAAAAATCTTACGTGACGTCACATGTTGTCTCCAATCACGCCTACTACATACCGCGTTAAGGAGCTTAGTTCCAAGAAAGTATGAATTTATATTTCTAGTAGAAACATAGCTACATTATGATAGTTTTGGACATTTGTAGCACTATTTGTTAATGCTTTTATACATAGCTGTATAGCATACACAGCTGTTTACAAAATCTCTGAAATACAAGTTTCAGAGATTTTGTAAACAGCTGTGTACCTTCCAGTAACGGAAAGAAATAACAAAACCGGCGATTTTCTATAGAATAGTTTTTCTAACCCGGAAAAAAAATAATGATCGCTATACACAATCATCAGGATACACGAGTAACAAAATATCGTCTTTAGAATGAATAAAGGCCGTGTCTCGCCCAACGTTAAAATAAAGAAGCCCATGCATACAACTACAGCCGCGTGACTGAAGCCACGTTACGAATCCGACGGCAATTTTTTCACACCGTCGCAATACGGTCTACAATTCTTTGAAATATTGCCTCGACGCGTGCAAATTTCGCTCGCGTACTTTTGTACAAACTTACAGAGCGTTAAAAAAGACCTTAGCACGTCCATTTAGGGTGGTTTTTCTCTTGTGTTAGCTGCAAATGAAAATTGGCGTCGAATATAAGTTACATACGGTTGCCTACACAAAAATAACGAACTGCGCCGTCGAGACGGTTGTAGTAATCACGACGTGAATGGCCAACCATGGACTATATTATGTAAAGGATCTTTTGAGCTTTTCAAAGGGATTCTGAAGCGTTTTCAGGGCGGTTAATTACACGATACGGAGGCCGTAAGCCTGAAGTTTGTCTTCAGTACTGAAATTCGTAGCTATAAAGCGATTTTATGCTTCTTTAGGAGTTTCTTGACGGTTTGTGGTTTGTTTTTTCTTTGTTACGTTCAGAATATTACAGTTTTGTGGAACATTGGGCAAGATTGAATGTTTAAGACTCATTTGTGTTCTTGTAAGTGCGGTTTGTAATTAGCCTGTAAAGCGACGTGTATTTTTTTGTAGAAACATTTTGTTTATAATAAAAGGTTACATACACTAAAATGAACAGGAAATTCAATCACGATTTATGAATAATGTAGACAGTGTGTTTCGCAACTATTTCAATTACATAATGGAAATGACTTTTTTATCTACGACACTGTGTGCAAAATATGATATAGATATTGAAACAATACACAATAATATTAATTTGTATACCTACACGTTTACAAACTAATAATAAAAAAGATAGTATGTACATAAGGTTCAATAACCTACACTATTCAGGGTTCAGTCTGATCCTGCATAAAACCTTTTTGGAAAAGGTGTTGCCAGTGCAACATGGCGGTACACTAATTCGCAATACGATTTGTCATAGTCTCACTGCATTGCAGTTTCCTGCTGCGACAAAGAGCCATTCTGATACATCAGAACGACAAGCCATTGTCAGAACAACGTGTGGGCCACTACGTCAGAGCTTAACAGAATATTTATTGCTGAATACTTTGGGAATATCTCCTTCACTTCCTATCTTTCAACTTACTTATAGAGAATTGAAATCCTTGTCAGAATCTGTGTTCACCGATAACTACAACTTTTTTTGTCAAATGAGTTCTTCGCTCTAGCGTGTAGCGATAAGGCGTGTCACACTATTTCTGACTAAAACCCACGTATGTTCTTTAATTTGCCTTTTGTGTTCTAAGGCTATGGTTACACTTTCAAACGTTTTCGCAGCTCTAACTGGCATCAGTCCTACTGGGCCTCTACGATTGAGATCTCTTTGAGGCGCGCATGGAACACTACGCGTTGTCGACTTAATCCTAGTCCTTAGCGAATGGTTGAAAGTCAAGCTTTATAGGTACACCGTCTGCAAGCGTGTTCCATCGTCGATCAAGTTTACCATCAGGTGATATAGTGGTTAAGCGTAAATCTTTCAATGGTAAAATTGAGACTCTTGGCTAGATAAAAACAGCTGATCAAATCGTTCTTCGAGGTTAGTCAAGTCTTGCCGATGTCCAATTTGACTGGCCTGTTGGTGTAGTGGTCAGTGATTCTGACTGCTATGCCAGAGGTCGTGGGTTCGATTCCCACACAGAACAAATGTTTGTGTAATTTATCTATAATATGTATGTATTTAGAAATATATAAGTATGTTTATCAGTTGTCTAGTACCCATAACACAAGCTCTACTTAGCTTGGGACTAGACGGCGTTGTGTGATGGTTGTGGAATATTATTATTATTATTTATTAATTGTAGATAAGTGAACTTCCAATAGACTGTGTGACTGAAAAGTACGTTAAGAGTTCCTTTCCTATGCTTCTATCTTGTTCTGTCATTAAGAACCTTCATTTACTAGAGGAAGAATGAGAATGGGATTGCGATCGCACGAGGAAGAATTTATGGGGAAGTCGGCAATACGCATAGTAAGCGATGATGGTTCTAAGTTGTTTGTTTTTAGATGTTTGACAGTCTTTATGGTCAGTTTTTATGATAGTTTGTAGGCCAGAAGTCTGTCAATTTGTAATGAGGTGTTCTAGTTACTGGAACGTGGACGTCAGGTAAAAAGTCCCTCTATATAAAATATTCGATCGATTAGATTGAAAATTGACCCTGATGTGGAAACCGGCCTACATATCCATTACAAAGAAAAATGGTTTTAGTAAGTAAAGCACCTTTTTGTGTAAGTAAAGTCTAAAGAGCTACAATATTCCTTAAAGTAGTTTTATATTACTAGCTTTTTTCTACGGCGTCATCTGCGTGAATGTTGAAAATTTTCCGTAGGAAGCATGCTCCCAAAAATATATTGTATTCATTTTTTTAACAAACCATGCACACATACATACAAATACGTATATTAAGCACCTATAGGGCGTGCGGACGGCGAGTAATATGTAGCTCGCCGTCTCTTTAAAGAACTAGGCCAGGTGTCGGTAAGACTGATGGACCAAGTTAGGGGCGATACCTACCAGAGACGCAGATTGCTGCCAGTGACTTCGCCTACTCAATACCAGAAAATTATCCTGAGGGAAGATACTGTTTGGATAAAAAGGTGCCTATATGCTATTCAAGAATATGGTCTACCCACGTACCAAGTTTCATCGAAATCCGTTCAGCCGTTTGAGCGTGAAGAAGTGACAAACTTACATACAGACTTACATACTTTCGCCTTTATAATAATAGTGTGCTACAAACATAAAAGATATTACAAAGCGGCAAGTTTCCCTATAACAACACACTTGACTTTTACAACCATGCTTTGTTTCTATAAAGCTTCTATAAAGGTTCTATAAAACTGTCGTAGACGTCTAGAAATATCAAATGCTTAACGATTACACAAAGTTAGAAGTGCTTGTTTGAAACTTTTTGAAGTTTAATACTGGAACGTTGATTATTACAAGTATTATTTTAAACATTTAACTCTTTGCTTGATAAGTGATATGGCTGTATTTTTTATAACAGGTAATTGTGTAGTGTATCAGAAATCACAAACGTTTATTTTTTATATATTTCGAAATATGTATTTTAGAAATTTAAATGTAAGGTTTTATACCTACATATTGTAGATAAATTACACCTATATAACAAAATAATGATCGTGCTCTTCACATAAATATTTGTCTTGGGTGGAAAGCGAATTTAAATTCTGATTTAAATTTTAATTCTGATTATAATTTTAATTCTGATTATAATTTTAATTCTGATTATAATTTTTAATGTCGATTCTAATTTCAATTATATTTTGAATTTTGTTTTAATTATAATATTGACATTACACTGATTTGACATTTTTGGTTGTAATATGGATCAAGTTGTCTAATAAATAATTTTATTTTTATTATTTTATCAATACCAATCGCTTGTCTAGTGGCCTGACCAGAAACGTGTTAAGCTGACAACGCATCGGGCAGTGTTACGATTGCGACTGTTCGATTTATGTGTCGTCGGCGTGTGTGTTCCGTTTGTGGGTCATTTAGCACTGGACGCAAAGCGGATATCGATGAATTTTACATTAAGTATTCGAATTAAACCCTTGTTTGGGAATGAAGATATCGAAGAGATTGCAGCAGAGGGCTATCCAGGATAGGGTTGCTTATGCCAAGAAAGTGAATAAGGGCGAATATTAGGCTGCTAAATAGGGTTGAAATCATGTAAATTTACTGTATGATTTATTTACTAAGAAATTAAAAACTTTTTTATTATTAAACACGCGTCTGACCACTATCTTAGCCTGATGATAAGAAAAGATGTGGTCGACGATGAGGCGCTTACCTAGAAATAATGTATTCACTCTTGACTGATATATTCCCAGGTTTTGGCTATCAGGAAATAGTAATATCGGCAGGAAATCTTGATATCGGCAGAAAATCTTGCTCCGTAGCTGTATGCACAATTAAGTAATACCAAAAGCGTTTTGTGCCCATGATTTTAAAAATGTTAAAATATTAAATAAAGAACTTTAATAATTTTTTTCTGACATGCATCTCCTAAGATATTTATTGAAACGTAAGTTATCATGTTAACCGTTGAAGCCGAATTAAATTGAAATATATAGCCTCTTGAAATAGGTGTCCATAGATTGCAGGCACGTGGCACACTTGTTTATGTCTGCCTCGTGGGAGAGAGGCCATTGTCTGTGTATGTATACACACAACCCCGCCAGTCAGGGCCACGCTGAATAAATAACAAAACAGACTTCGGCACTACGAGAGCCAAATTCTGTACCGACAACACGAGATTTAATAATATAACATTTAGGGCAGTAAATCTAGGAAACTTGCAAGCTGTTTGTTCAACAAACTGTCGGGAAGCAAACCTGTACATTATGACTTACATAAACTGCCAGACTCAAACTTTTATGCCACCAATAAATCCTACGGTGCCCACTGGTTATTTCTAGAAATATCTAGAAAAATACCTTTAGTGTTTCCCCTGGCTGCGCTTTATGCACTACATAACGGCGTATTTCTTTCAAATTAGTGCTATAAAAGTTTTATTGGTCGTAAATAAAATCGAGAGGTGACTGTCGCCATTACGACGGTACACGGTCATGCATAATATATTTGTTTTCGGTTTATTTCATTAAAATATTACAGTTTCAAAAGTCATTGACCTTTTGATTGTAAAAGGTCAGAAGGCAGTAATTATCGCAACCTTTAATCGTGTTGTACCTATACATATACAATGTTTATGTTTGAATTAGACCTACTTTTAAACAAACATAAATAATAATTGAAGCCTACAGAACTGAAACAAAGTCTTAACAATTTATCTATGAACTTACGCATTTTTTTTTTATCTGTTATAAACTAGTACTTGACTGCGATCCCGCCTGATGGTAAACAGTGATGCAGTTGTTGATGGTGAGGCGCACTATATACGGTATAAACGACGAGGCGAAACGCTTAGTCCATGTAGTAGTTAGTAAATGTTAAAAAAATTAAATGAAAAATTATCATCATACAAAATACTTGAAAATAATCGTAGTAAATTCGCATTTTATTTACGACTTCCGCTGAACTTCCTACCACCTAACCGTCAATGAATGTAGTATATATTTTGATAAACCCGAAATCGATTGAGATAAAATAAAGCCTAAGTAATTACACACAATTTTAATGTATGAAAGTTATGACATTGATTTCGTATATTGTACGTGATGCGAGCACAACTGAAAACTTCCACAGATTTATTATATGTATAGACTAGTCGCTACTAGCGGCTTCACCCGCGAGACTGTACAAAATATGCTGTCACTCAGTGATAAAGTAGCATCCTACCTGCGAAATATTTTTTAAAATCTTTACTGTAGTTTTTGAGTTTATTTATCACACTAATGTTATAAAGGTAAACGTTTGTGAGTGTGTGCTATGTGTGTAAATGTTACACGCGCAAACAGCAGAATGAATTTCGATGAAACTTAGTACATGGGCAGGCCATGTCCTGAACCAGTACATAGGGTACTTTTTACCCCGGGAATAGGTTCTCTTGGGATATTTTTCTACATTCACACAGGCGTAGTCACTAGCAGCATCTAATCTATACATCTATACATATAAATAAAATTGGAGTCTGTTTGTAATATTGAAATAACTGCTTTTTACTACATGCATATGAATATACGGTACATACATCAAAATATTTTTTTTAAACTATTTTTGTCTGTGTCTGTCTGTTTGTTTGTCCGGGCTAATCTCTGAAATGGCTAAACCGATTTCGACGGGACTTTTTTTGGTATGTAGCTGAAGTAATATGGAATAACATAGGCTACTTTTATTTTAGAAAAAATAAATTCAAAATCCTGTAGTCCACGCGAACGAAGTCGCGGGCACAGCTAGTTATAAATACAAATGTTTCGTCTTTATAATATTAGTATACGTAAAATAACATACATGAACAGTATGTTTCATATGGCAACCCTAAATCAATTCCCTGTAATTCGTCATTTCCCCAACCAAACACCGAAAACCGTCCGAACTTAACGATTTAATCTTCAAACGTCGACATTGAAAAGCGTCTACCGAACACATTTCCGTGTACAAAGAGATTAAAACTGTTTGTCTGTTTGTTTGTTAGATATCCATGTTTGTACGGCATTTAATGACGACAGGATAGGCCAGGGGAAGCCGGGGGAACCAGAGAGTATACCCCAGCGTTTCGGTAATTACAATTCATTTTATTCTATAGTAATTCTGAAAGCATTGTCGATCGTAAACGCATAAAGTCCGTAAATAAAAGGGTAGAATTCAGGCTTATTTGACTATAGAGAGTAATAAAATGGTATTAAAAATATTCGTTCGACGAATTCAATTATGTTTTTCACGAAAAATACCTTTTTCGTTTTTGCTAATTAAAGAACAGGTATTATTAAAAGTTTCTCTGGAAGTCTGTCTGATTTTTTTATTTTAATATTTTACTTTACTATCCGCCCGGTTTTGCACAGGTGCAATTTTACATAAAAAATAAAATATAGTGCGCCTTACGGTTTTGCCAAAATAGGTCCAGTTCAGCGTAAATGCCTGTCAACTAGTGCCTGACGATGGTTTTCAACTGAACCTGAAGTTGTGAGGTGACAGACGTAAATTAGTACAGTAGTTTCAAACGGGTTATAAATAATACTTTTACACGTCGTTTTTTTTTTTCGTTTATTAAACTAAGGGAAACATTAAAACAAACTTAGAGGTCAAAGTCTCTTTTGAAATACTTACAATAATCACGTACCTGATGGTCAAATCATATGTGAATTATTTAGTAATCACAACAAAGGCAGATAGAGACTTTGTTTTGTGGTATTTTTTCTTTATCCATTCTTGAATTTTGTTTAAAAATAAATTAGTCCAATTACGTCTATTTGGACCAATTAACGCTTTTATTTTCAAAAAATTGGTCCAAATACATCTTTATGGACCAATTTTAGAGGACACGTCCATCCTAAACACCGCACTTAAGTCAGAATACCTAGCAATATATAGCTACAGTAACTTGCTACGCAATAGCCCGCGGGCGTATTCAAGTTCCGTAGAGTTTAGTGCGTGAACGCTACGCTGCTACGAGTACACTGCTACGCCCGTAGGCTATTGCTACGGACCTACGCTACGAGAAGGTTATTATAATGTGAAAATTCATTTTAGAATTTTGCATTTACAGACTGCGCTTTACGAGGGTACGATATTGACGTTTATTTTGCGAGATTGTTTATATTTTTTGAGGAAAATGAAGTATAGGAGTATCTATTTAAATGTTTTATATTAAAACCATGTGTAAGACTTGAAGACAGACTTTTCTCTTGGGTCAATCATGTAGTATGTATTCGATTTTTGTATGATATGTAGATTGTGGTGTAAGATTTTGTTGCCAAATTAAAATATCACACAACAAGCAACTTAAAAAAAAATTCAACTTGAGATTGCACTACTTACAAACAAATACTTTTACCAAAGTCTGGGAAATCGTCTAATGACTTCTCCCGCTCTATGGCGGAGCGAGAGGGTGTGTCAGTTGCCTTTCCATTCTAGGACCACGGATAACCTTTTCAGAAGTCGAACTATAGCCCTAGTAGGCAATACGAACAAGCTATACATACCACAGAATTCTGAAAAAAAAAATCATCATTAATTCACACACCCAAAAAAAAAAATACCACCGGCAATACAAATGAGTTGATCCACGCAGAATCCTATTGTTATTAATACGTACAATATCTGGCGGGCCAAAACGTTTGTCCCACAAATAAATTGTCCTCTTAATCATTGTGCGTATGAGCGATGTCCTCCATCAGTTACGAGGTTTCTGTTTTTTGGTCGCGCGACCCCGTTGCCTCGCTAATCGGCGATATTACGGGTTTGACGTTTAGCCCCGAGCTTGATGATGCGGGACTGAGATTTACGGGTCATGCTGAGAGCGATGTATTTTGGACGCATAGTTAGGAGATAGCCAATGGGAATTACAGTTTTGGTTTTGTGGGTGAAGGTAATCTTCGATCGAGTTCGAGAAACTTTCGTGTGCTTAAGAGGGTTCACATTCGCCTAACTTCAACATCGAGCATGGCTTAAAGGCTTGATGCTTAATCTAACCCAATGTTTGATGAAGAGGCAATACAAAAAAAAAGAGAGTTAGGTAACGCCTGAAAACTCTGTTGGCATGTTACCGAATCTTAAAAGTTTTTCAGAAAAATTTTCGTCATTCAGAATTTGCTTAAATGTGAAAGGCTTCTATTGATTGTACTTATTTATATTTTTAATATATGAATATATTTTGGAGGGCCAAAGGTCACTTACAATAGCTGATTTTCAGAGGTCTTTACAAGATTAGTTTTACATAATATGTCTAATTTTAAAATTGTATACTGGATCCTACCCTCTATTGTCATCTCTCTCTATCGCTCAACGGTTTGCTGGAAGAAAACTCAACTTTGAATTAAGCTCGCCTATGTACATGAACTTTGTTATCCACTTATTTTGTGTTATAGTGTACAAATTTATGTTTTGATTACTATAGAAGCCTAGATAATATCCACAAAAGCGCTGTGTATCCAAAATATCTAGAGAAAGATGTGTAATAACATCATAATCACGAAAGAAGGGTTGTATGAAAATGTACCTCAAAAAGGACGCTCAAAGAAAAATCGGCGTCTCTTTACAAATTGTCCAATCAAGTTTTTAATTTTGTATGGCTGAGGCTGATTTTTTTTTCGTTTGCTGAAAAAACTCGTGGATGGTGGTTCAGTTTCGTCTACTTTTCCAGCCCTACCTACTGTCAGATCTAGCTAAATTTCTCACTAATGTTTCCTCGGCCTTCCTCAAAGTAAGATGTTTTTGTTGATAAAAATTTCAATCAAAGTAAGATGTTTTTGTTGATATAAATTTCAATCATAACAACAAAGACTTTGAGCTCAATAAAAACAAGATTCTGTTCTTTTTAGCATAAGGAAGTTAAAGAAATTAATGTGTTGAATCTGGATTTTTGTTTTGGAATTGTCAAGGTTTGCTTTAAATGGTCACTGGTCAATGCTATGGGATATTGTACCGGATATTTTAAACTTCAATCAGAATTAGATACTATTACATTAAAAAAAAAACGTATTCATCCAATGACCTTTCTTGCTAGTGAAAAGACAGACACTTCCTCTCTGTCAGGCTTTTACTGACTAAAACCCACTTATGTCCTTCAGTTGCTCTTTACGTTCTAGAACCGGGATACATACATTTATTCATAAACTAGTGCTTGACTGCAATCACACCTGATGGTAAGCAGAGATGCAATCGTTAATGGTAAAGCGCACTAGTTTGTAAATCTATGAGCCTATTCACTTTAGCTTCGAAAACACCTAAATTATAACTGTGATAGAATACCAACTTAAAACAAACGGAACCCACCCCTAACCCAGCTTTTACGCACACAGCAAAAAATAGTCAACGATTAATTCTGAAATGGAGTTAATTAAACAATAAATTCAATGTCCAGCAATCGTCCGCGCACTAAAAGCCGAAAAGGGTGTTAGAATCCGATCGATCTCCTTATCTGCAGGTTCCAGTTAACGTTTAAATTGCTTTATAAATAACTTGGCTAACCCTTGCGCCCTAAAATACGAGAAATTATGACCTTAGGGTGGCACATGGTATATTAAACATGGCTAAATCTTTGGAACAATGCTCTGTGGGCTTAGGCTTTTGAACAATGAGTGTGATTACAATTTTGGGTTTTCCATTTTCGCATGTGGGGAGTGATTTTTTTTTTTCACTTTTAAATAAAGGCCTGAATGGGATTAATGTGTCTGACAACTTTAATATTATTATCTAACTTTTAGTCGGTTTTCCAAAGATAAAATGTTGAAACCATCTGTCAAAAGATACGGTGAACAATTGAGTTGCCAGCCAAAATATTATATTCCTTGTACTAAATGAAATTTCGTATTTTACTGTGCTTGAAACGTACAGATAGATTTCATAAATATTGGAGTATGATGCGTGGGTTTTAAGTAAATGTGATTTATTTATGAATTAACTTTCTACTAGTAGTATATTATTTATTAATGTTATCAGCATTAATCTCATCAGCGTTTTGAGGAAACCTATTTCTTTTTTAATAACCGGTAGCGGAATTGCTCGAAAGAGTTTGGGTGACCCTTTTTTTGAGTTGGGAAATCATCTAAAGACTCTTCTAGGGTAGATCGAGAGGATTTGTCAGACTTTTACTGACTAAAACCACATACATGTTCTTACAGTTGCCCTTATAGGTTCTGGTAAGCAAAGAGCGACTAAAAGAATTCGAAACAATGGTTAGGTTTAAGTCAGTAAAAGTACAATTACCGGAACGGATTTTGAGCGCTGGCTTCAAGTTGCGCATATGTCAAATATTCGGTCTCTTTAATGGTGCGAAGTGAGACGTGGGGGCGGGGAGTGTCAGTGATTGGCTCGCCGCGCCGTCGTGTCATAGACGTCACTCGTGATTTCAATGAAACTAGACACATGAGCAAATAGTATACTTTTTAAGACGGGAAAAGCCGCTAACAGTAGCTTGTTAGCTAATTTTGTGAATATATTTAGCACAGTTACTAGACTGCTAAATACATTCACAAAATTAACAACGTGAAACTTAAAACCAAGTTCATAGACTCCGTTTCTAAAGCCCACACATTCTGAGACCCAAATCAAACGCGTAACTTGCACCCACCCATTACAGTTACTACCTAATTCTGCGACGGATGCTGCTAACTGCGACAAATTCTATCGTTACGTCATCACGATAACTGCTAGTTGCCATTAGAACCGCGAGTAGGAGCTGGATATTGTTTAAGAATCGTTTATGACCGGCTTCGCTTTTATCGTTCATCGTATCTTGTAGTGGATTGCCTGAAGGTTTAGTATCGCAATTATGTTGGATGAATGTTTTGGAAGATGTTTCAAGTTTGACTGGCCTGTTGATCTAGTGATTAGTGGTCCAGATTGCTATGTCGGAGGTCGTGGATTATATTCCCTTCCTAGTCAAATGTTCACAATGAGCACGATCATTTGTTCTGTGTCTGTGTGTAATCAGTTGCCTAGTAGTTATAGCACAAGCTCAGATTAGTTTGAGACTAGGCGTTGTTGAAAGTTGTGGAATATTATTATAATTATATGGTATGAAGTAGTCTATGTTCTTGCTTGGTGTTCTACTCCAAGCTAGAACATAGACTGCTTTTAATCTGGTATCAACTTCGACTTCATATCTGCCATAACCGAAATTCACTCGGACGAAGTCGTGGGCAAAAACTAGTCACTAATAAGGCCTTAAAATCTTTATGGTAAAAATTACTTTGTTCTGTGACTGAGTTGGTTGATCACGGTTCTAATCTGACTCATTTGATATAACCTCGATACTAAAGTACGTTGATCCGACCAGATCCGCACCGCTCTTGACTCTACAATGTACAATGCCCTTCACATCGTCAGAGACAGAAAAAGATGGAGAAATATCATAAAGGAATGAAGCAGGGAGGTCATGACCCTCAGCATTGAGGAATACGACGCAAGGAGGAGATACTACAGTACCCAAAAACAGTAAAATATCATCGCTTTTCCTAAAACTTTTTGGCATGCCTAAATGTACTCCAAAGGAAACACTAAACATAACTCCCGAAAAATATAACAGATTGTGCCTACACAATTAAAATCATAACGAAAACACATAACGTTTGCTTCATGACGCGTAACTTCAAACAAAAACTAAATTATGAGGGTCGGCATTTGTTAGTATCGAAAGCGCCCCCCTCGCGAAAAACTGTATCTATACTGGTAGATAGCTTATTAGACAGCGGTTGCCAAATAACTGTAATTGTACATAATAAATATTTATATTTTGTCTCCTTAATATTAAGGAGATAAAATATAGGACAGGTTTAGGTTAATTAATAGGGCTGTTATGAAATACTTGCTTCTACTAGCGGCTTTACAAGTGCGAAAGAAAATTTTTAATATGTTATTTTTTGAGTTAGGAATTCATCTAATACCTTGTCACGCTTTAAGGTGTAGGGAAAGGGCGTCTCACATTTTTAATGCACAAAACCACACCTGTGCCTTTTATGTTCTAAGACCATGGGTTTCCATTTCAAGAATTACCTGTGGACCTAGCACCGACCTTGCTACGCATCGTCGACGACGTGGGCTAGGCCCGGACAGTCACCGGCAAGATGATTCGTTCCCTGCGTTACTGCATGTAACAACGAAGATGATTGGCTCGCCAATGTATGGAATGCGCAAAGCGATTCCACACTCTGACGCCGAGCGCTCAAGATTTGTTTTGGCAATTGTACTGCTTAGCAGAAGGAAGCGACCGCCTTCCATTCCTCCTCGCTCCAAGCCCAAAGCGAGAGGTCGCTGCCGTCGATTACCATCACGAAGACACGGCGGTATTCCGCCCAAGAGGTCCTAAATATCTTAGTATGTAAAGAACTCAATAACCTCAGTTTGATTGCTAACATTTCAACTGCGCAATAAAGTGATATTTCTTCGATTTTAAATGCAACACGTCATTAACAAACCATCTTCAAGGTGCTAGAACGAATGACGTCATACATAGAACTCGTCATTAAAATGCATGTCAGTTTGTTGTGACTGCATTTCAAACGTCACTTTATACCTAACGAGGTTGTCACCTAACGCGATTGTCATACCTTTAATTACAAGTACACACGTTCCAATTGCATAACTACCATTTGTAAAACCATTGATACTAGCTCAGATATGACACGCGACATGTCACAATGGAATGTTCTATTTTTAAAATGCTATTATTTTTCTGTTACAGCAAAAGTTTCGTTGACAAATAACAGTTAGATTGTTTTATCCAAATGTCTAGACTTTAGCCAGTGGTTACGATTGACTTCGAAACTTTGGAGAACTGCCATTTGTTGAATGAATATTTTAATATAGGTCCTTTCTACGATGAAGGGACCGCTGAAATATATGAACAGTGATCGTTCAAGTCCTCACAAATTATGTAGTCAATTAGGTACCCTTTTTTTGGGATCGGGTATCGTCAAATAATTTCTCCAGCTCTAGGTTAAGCGGGAAGGAGTGTCAGACTTTTACTGACTGAAACCCACCTGTGTTCCTTAGACCTTTGTGTGAAACACGGTAACTCTTTCGACCAATATCTCAAGGCCCAGTTGGAGTCGGCTCTAGTGGGTCTAGTTGCTGACAACTCTTTGAGGTGCACATGGAATACAATGCGCCTTCGAATCGGGCGTTATCCTTAATGAAAGACCTGACGGTGACCTATCCATTGCTCATCGTTCGAAAGTCAGCGTCTACGAAGAAATTGTCTAGTGGCTGATGCGAACGAAAATGCGAAATCGATTACTATGAGGGGTGAATGTATTTTTTTTTTTGTCATAGACAATAAGTTTGAAAACCATTGTTCTACACAATAAATTCAGTTCGGAGAGACATGCGATTGCTTTGCATCTTTCGCCACCCCATTGAATAGGTTTCGACGTTTGATTAATGGTATTGAAGTAGGGGATGAAATTATTTCACATATCTTGACGACACCCTTATGTATTCTGGTCCGACATTCTTTCCCTCGAGTACTTTTTGTGTCATTTTTTACTTAATGAGTTTTGGATACACATTAATTAATATTTTGAAATATGGTGCCAACTGCTGATGGATTTTTATTAATATTGATGATGAAAATGTAATGTCTACTGGAGAATAAAAATTGATTTATCGTATTTTGATTTATTTGATTAATGGCAAAACGGGGTACATTTGATATATTTACATTGCTGACTAAATATTGTGGTCCGTGAAAGTAATAATATGAGTAAACATTGGAGCTATGTGATAAAGTGATTCCAGTTTATCGTTCATCAATTTATTACAACATATAATGGCTGAAAATTTTACAATTTCGATGGTGGTGATGGTAATCATCTACCCAGCCTTATCCCAACCACGTTGGGGTCGGCTTCCAGCCAAATCAGAAGTGGATGAATTTCTGCACTTTACTATATTAATAGGTTCCATCTATCTGACCTTCATAACCCAGTAATTGAGTAACACGAAATCCCTTGACAAGGCCATTGTCAGATTTTCTGGTTTCTATCCGCTACGACAGTCAAAGGCCAATGACTGCCAGGACCAACGGCGTCTCGGTGCATAAAAAAGGTTACCCATCCACAAACCGACCTCGGCAAGTATTGCTTAACCTTGGATATCGACCGTTATGGATGCTATTATTATAGCCACGATTTCCTCAGTATTAAGTACCAATTAACGTCAAAAACACAACGCAGTGACTTACAAAGTTATTTTATATAACACATTAACACTCCCCATCAAATCAGCAGGCGCACTAACGAATTGGACAAACGATTGATCAAAGGAACACACATGGTCTACTAACGATCAAGCCGAAGCAAAGCCCACTAGAAGCCGTCAAGGGAATGGCACGACCATCGATAGAATTTCACTTGTACGCTCGAATTCGGACGAATAAAATTTTAGCTGAAATTGAATCGGCCGGTGGACGGCAGTAGACCGTAAAATTGACCGGCACGCTGACCGTACCGTGGCGTATACGGTATCTTCTTCGGCGTTTGCTCGAATTATGTGTATATGTTGGGTGTCGCGTTCAGCCTCCTGAATTATACATGGGCCGAGGCGACCTGTGATTTAGTACGCCGACTTCCGACCGGGACGCGCCGTTTAAGAGGTATATTCGTTTCCTCTGTTATAGTTATTCGCCGCGGATTTTTTTTTTTGTTTCACGTGTCTTTTGTTTTTGTTTTTAGGTTATTTCGGAATGGAGCGTAATTTATGTTAATGTGACACCTGCTTAATTTATTAGATTTGACTGGCCTGTTGGTTTAGTGGTCAGTGGCTGAATGCTGTGCCGGAGGTCGTGGGTACGATTCCCATCCAGGACAAATGTTTGTGTGTTGAGCACGATCATTTGTTCTGTGTCTGGGTGTAATGTATCTATTATATATATGCATTTAGAAATATATAAATACGTATATCAGTTGTCTAGTACTTATAACACGAGCTCTGATTAGTTTTGTACTAGACGGCGCTGTGTGATAGTTGTGGAATATTATATTATTATTATTTCAGTAGGTTACTAAAAACATATCAACATTTATTTAAAAGTTAAAAATATCTTTTTATTTTGTAACTGCTTTAATACCTGAACGAAGTTTTCCAACAAACGAAATTTGCTGGACCAATTTTTTCAATGTTTCCTATACAAAAGTTGCACTCTTTGATATCAATCCTGGACGAGGAAAAAATAATCTGCAAAACGCGTGATATTGTAAGCGTTTTAGGATTATTGAGTGCTCCATGAAACCTATTGGAAAATCAAACAGCAGATATTAGACCAAGCTTCGTATAGATCAGCTTTTAGCAAAATTATTTGAGTAAAAAGAATTGCTTTTTGAACTTGTGTTTGTAGATTTATTATTTACTAGGTCTTGCCCACGGTTTCACCCGCGTTTATAAAATATATAGCCTATATGTCACTCAGGAATAAAGCAGCTTTCTATTGGTAAACTAAATTTAGCAGTCGGATCAGTACTTTCAGAGATAACCTCCTAAAAACAAAAAAAAAAACAAACTTTACCTCTTAATAATATTAGTGTTGATGTAAATTTTCGTCGTTGTGATGAAAGTACACATATGCATGCACATGTATAATATATGTACCGAGAACGGGTCAGTCAAAAAATTACATAAGGACGCGCGTTAAATGTACATACGTTTACACATTATATAGAAACCGACCCACCTTCACCCGGTAACCGTGTAAAAATATTTTAAAATTAAAATACATTCGAAATTTAACTTTGCGTAAAGCCAAAAATTGGATTAAAAAGCGAGTGGGGGAACTTCCGGGACCTTTCACACGTGAACTGCAGTGAGACGAGCTTTTAAGCTAAAATTATTAAGCTCAACTTGCACCGCTGTATAACGCTTAAAGTAAGCTGGCTGACGTATGACACCTCCACAGATTATCGACAGTTTGTTGTTTAGTTTATGAAGAGTGTTTCCGATATGGGATCGTGTATTAACTGATTTTATGACCTTGGCAACTGAGTTCTCTTGGTAGTTGAGTTTAACTAACTGCCTTCTTTAATGATCTTGTATTGCATTAGAGGAGTGACTGTATCGTTTGAGTTCCTAGATTCGATCCCAAGGTCTCTCTTTTGAGTGACCGTAGCCCTAGAACGCAAAAGGAAACTGAAGGACACAGGTAGAATTTTGTACCCTCCTACCCTCAATTTTTTCATTGATAATTTAAATGGCAGAATAACATTTACCGAGGTTGCTAGTATTTGTACCTATCAATTACGAGTATCTTTGTTTGCTAATCAATTTAGATTTTGTTTTTACTGTAGTTATCTGTTTGTATATTTAAAGATCAACCAGTTACAAAACAAATATTTAATATTCCACAACTATCACACAACGCCGTCTAGTCCCAAGCTAAGCAGAGCTTGTGTTATGAGTACTAAACTGTTAAACACACTTATATATTTCTAAATACATACGTATTATAGATAAATTACACCCAGACACAGAACAAACGAATCATGAATCAATCATCACACAAACATTTGTCTTGGGTTCGAGCCTACTGCCTACGGCATAGCAGTCAGGGCCACTAACCACTAGACCAACAGGTCAGTCATGTATTTTTCCCTATTCTAACTATCAAAATTTTCTGCTTTCTATTCTAGTACTAGAAGGATGGTTACCTTTGGGAATAAAAGAAGTAACAAGAATGCATATGGAGGATTCACAATGTGATTCGAACAAGTTCAGTTGGTCATAATTTTTAAACATAGTAGAAGCTAAAGTAGCAAGTTTTCTGGAAAGTCTGCTCCATGTGCAGACAGAAATTGCACATAAATTGTATATGAGCCTCGTAGTTATCATTTGTAAGGAGAATTTTTGAATTAGGTTCGTAGTAGATATCATTTTTCTGGCTTGTAGTGAATTTTTAGTCTTTATATTCTTTTTTGCTTTATTAATTACTGTTTACGCGGTATTAGACACGTAAATATCATCGTCATAACCGTTAACAACATAGTTATGTTACACTTTACTCAAAGAATTATTATTACCATTCAACGTGGCAGTGCTGCCAGTCTTCTGAGCAGTTTTCAGGAGGACAGGATTGTGAAGGAGTATTTCAACGCCTATTATTGTATAATACATAAGTACCTACGTAGCTAGCATAATTGCATATTCAACCTTTAATGTTCCCTCTGTAGAGATTCAGGTCTTCTTTCCAGGAGAGGGCTTGGGTTGCAATCCACCACATGGGGATATCCAGTCACATATCTTCCAATTTCTAGTTATACGCCGGTTTTCGGTTTGATGTTTTCCTCCAACATGTTGTGAACAGTGATCGTGAAAGCCCCAGTATGAAGGCTTGAAGGAACGGGATGGGTTTTTTAGTCAGTAAGAGTCTGACACTATCTCCCGCTCCGCCCAAGAGCTGGGGTTGTCATAAGAATATTTTTCCCATCGAAAAAAAAAAAGTTTAAATATACCAAAACTCTACTTAAAGCAAGACATAAAGTCACTTACTAAATAAACCATTTATGTGGGCAGGGAAACCAATCTATTATTTTGAACAACAACATAACCTATCAATCTCAAGTAATATTAACGTTTGAAAACATATTAATGATAAAGTCCACCCACATAGCAGTCAATGTTTCTAATATGTATCGAAACAATCCAGGTAGGATTTCTAAAATACCAACAAAAAAAATGTATGCTTATCTTCACTAATATTATAAAAAGGTAAAGTTTGTTTTTTTTTTTTTTGTTTGTAGGATGTAATATCTGAAAGTACTGGTCCGATTGCTAAAATATTTTTACTGATAGAAAGCTGCTTTATTTCTGAGTGGCATACGCTATAATCTGCGCGGACGAAGCCGCGAGCAAAACAAGGCGATCAGTCGATCACATTTCATGTAGGGATAAAAAATTAATGGCACTATTTAAAGTATGCGTACTAAAAATGAAATAAATCGTGAAAAACTTTCACCATATCATAACTAACCCGTCTCAAAAAGTATTGATATACATAAAAAAAACTATAAATGGATATGTGATTGCGGCGATGTTCGAAAGCAGGAAAGAAAAGTGCAACTGAAGGAACACACGCGTGTTTTAGTCAGTAGAAGTCTGATTCTCGCTCCACGAAGAGCGAAAAAAGATTTATGATGATGAACTAAGAAAAAATAGTTTAATTCATTAAACCCCAAGCGAACGCCGGCGTTCGCGCACCTATTGTCTTTCAATTGTGTCTGCAATTATCACAATTGAAAGGTTAAATAAGTCAAGACTGAATAGGTTACTTCTAGGCGAGCGCGCGCCATCGTTGACTACACCCATCATTGCTTACCATCAGGACAGATGGTCAAGCGCAAGCCTAGCAATAATTATATTTTTTTTATGGGATTTCGATAGATGCGAGATGCACAGGACCATTCGTTGTGGCGACACTTGGGAGAGGCCTATGTCCAACAGTGGACGCCTTTCGGCTGAAATAATGATGATGATGTGTCTACCTACATACTTTTGTGCCCGCTATCTCTTCAATAACCTTTCAATTTAACAAGAAACGCTACCAAACTCCTTGTTTTCATCAAAAGTGGGATAAAAGCGAGAAAATCGAACCTTTCTACAAACATGAACGACAACAACTAGTGCGCCCCTCTAATTCCCGATAAAAGCGAAAGTGGGGTTGCAATAACAAATAGTTATTGTCGGAACCTGGCTAATAGATATAGACTGAAGAAAAATAAATTGCGATGCGACTTCCTGCTTCGGGAGAATTCTCGTAACGCTTTTCACTTATTTTTCTCGTTTTTTCAAGAAGATATTGTTATTGTAGGCACTAGAATTGGTAGACTTCTTTTTAAGGTAGGAAATCTCTTTAAGCCGGAGTTAGAATTGGTAGATTTCTTTTTAAGGTAGGAAATCTCTTAGAGAGATTTAGTAGATATTAATAACAATTTTCTTTTATTATTAATTTTTAGATTCAGATAAATGTATACCTAGTACATTCCGCTGGTTGGCATATAAAAACATAGGTTAACTTAGAAACTAGTTACCTACTTAAAATTAAAAATGAGATCATGAATCAGCAGAAAATGAAATCAAGAATGAAGTCTTGTCAGACTTTTACTGGAACACTATGCGCCGTCAACGATTCAGGCTCTGTCTGGGTGGTTATCGGACAGCCAAACGGCGAGCTACATATTGCGGGTCGTCCACAAGTCCTATGTTTACAGTGGCTGGAATTCGGGGTCGGGGTCTCGGCTGCTAGGTCGTAAGGACTTCCGTTCCCTCACGCGTGTGGCCGCCTCCTTCGCTAGCATAATGCCTTGATTATACGTACCAACTAAACGGGCGAGACAGTGCTCTCGGCCGAGTACTCGGTACGTGTAAACATAGCGCTCGGCCTACCACTTATCTCTACAACTCGCTTACATCACTGTCTCGGCCGAGCAACATTTTACTGTCTCGCCGTTTTACTCGGTACGTGTGATCAGGTATTACTGCTTAGCAGAAGGAGGCAACCGCTTGCCATTCCTCCTTGCTGTAGACTATGGCCAGATAATTAGGAATGGTAGATATTGTCAAAAAGTTGATGAGTTTTGTTTTTAGAAAAGATAACGACTTTTTACTTTTTTTTTTGAAGTGAGAAATTATCAAATTATTTCTCCAGATCTAGGTGAAGCTTTTCAGGCTTTTACGGACTAACACCCACCTCTGTTTCTTCAGTGGCCTTTTCGCTTCCAAGACTCTCTTTCAATCATACTCGCTATAGAGTCGACTAGCCGCCCGTCCCCGCTTCGCACGGGAAATAAATATAGCCTATGTTACTCAGGGTGAATGTAGCTTTCCAATGGTGAAAGAATTTTTCATTACAAAAATACACACACAAAAATACAAATTTTCCCTCTTTATAATAGTAGACGTACAAATTGCAGACATTTTCAATGAAATCTATAAATAAGAAAAAATAAGAATAATAATATAAAATAGGAATAGTTCGCATAGCGGTTTGCTAAGTTATGGAACAATCAAATATTGATACACTCCATACTTTTTAAATAAAACTAAACATTTATACAGATTTTTTTGAAACAATTTTCATATCAAAAAACCAAAGCTCGTAGTAATATAATACAGGTGAAACCACACCAAACTCGCTACAAAATTGAAATGTAATCATCAAATTGATAGTATAAAAACCGGCTAAGTGCGAGTCGGACTTGCATACGAATGTTTTTGTACCGTCCTTAGTGTTTTACCCTAAGGGTAGGGAATCCTAAAAATATAGTACCATAAACAGAATACTGGATAAATTAGCAATACTCTATTGTTCATAAACTATAAATGCGCTAAAGAAGTTGAAAAACTGTTCTCCATACATCGGGATACGTCACGGTCAATGCTTCTACTACAAATATGAATTTATTTTAGCAAAAAAATATTTTTATGTGATTATACGACTAATTAACGTTGTTCAAATATTTTTCTTTACTAGTGCTATGGGACCTTGCCTCTTTCCGAATTTCTTGATTCTAGGTAAACGGAAAGTTTCGTAAGTAGTAGATACATAGGTTTTGTTTATTTTACGAGTGTCAAAATATATGGTATAACATTCTAGAATTAACTGTTTGATATTAATTTCAACTTGATACCTCCACGCGTTCTCGAGAGAAAGTGTCTTGAGGTAAGGTTTTTTTCCTTTTGAGGTACGGAACCCTAAAAACCAACATACAGTGGGTAGGATATTTTATTTAACCCGTGCTCTGCTTTCTGATAAATGAACGGGTCTGTGCGGCCACTGGGTAGGAAATTGATATTTCACTCGAATCGGCGTGTCGAGGGAGTTTGCCGTCTGGAAATTCATCCGACAGATAGACAGACGTTTCAAATTTTGTATATAGATTTTCAATACCAATAATTATGGTAAATGACAGCTTTTTAAAATTTTGTTTCAATTTTTTTTTACTGTTTTTTTTTTCGATTGAGAAGTCTGATTTGTATTAGGTATTGTTTCAAATTCTGTATATAGATTTTATTCACTAAATGGCAAATGACAGTTTACTGTTTTTTTTTTCGAATGAGAATTTTGTTTTCTGATAGACAATTTTATGGTAGACAAAAACTTTTTTTAAATTTTATTTCAATTTTTCTACTGTGGTTTTTTTTCGAATGCAAAGGTTATTATTGTGTATGATTTTTCGTATATTCGAAATATGAAAGGAATTGATTAAGGGAGGGCGGAAGGAAACAAATTGAGGATATTCGTTTGATTTGCTTAGAATTAAGTTATCGAATGAATACTGCGATCATTATGATATATAGGGATGTCAGTGTGTGACGAATTCATGACATGATCAAGTTGTTTTTTTTTTTATAATAAATTATCCGATATTGCTTCAAAAGAACACAATAAAAACGATTTACTTGAGGCAGAGTGCACTAGCTTCTGACGTTTTATAAGTGCCCATGTAGGCTTATGTGAAATAAAATATTTTTGATTTGATTTGATGCAGGCTAAGGAAACATTAGCGAGACTTTGTGCTAAATCTGAAAGGAGGTTACTAAAATATCAATAGGTTTTTCTCCTCAACCTTAGTAATCCTTTGCTTATAAAGTGAGAATACCAGGAATTACTCCTGTATCGTCGGTGCGTTTACAGAGATTACCTCTTATGTAATCTCTGAAAGTAATGGTCCAATTATTCATTTTTTTGTTCGCCGATAAAGAGCTGCTTTATTCCCGAGTGACGTAGGCTAAATTTTTTGTACGCGGGCGAAGCCGCGGGAAAAAGCCTAGTCATAGAAATATTTCTTTGTTTCACGAGAGAATTCAATCGTGGCATCTACGCAGCAGCCTATCGTTCAACCTCTACGCCAACCGAAATACATAAAACAGTAAAAAAATCAAAATAAATTAAAACTAGTACTAAAGTAAATTTTGAAATACGGAAATACTGTTTCTGTGAAAATTAATTCATTCTATTGTAAGCATTATTTTACCGTAAATAAATTTTCCAAGAATTTTTTCCGACCTATGAATAAAAGATAGAAAAAAATATTCTCCCTTTGCCACGTGTCGTATAGTTCTTTGTTTTATACGTTCTTTTTGCAGAGAAGATCTATGCGATTTGTATTTTTATGTTTGTACATATGTTTGGAGTCTCTTGCCGGTTCTTCTCCGTAGGAAACGACCAATTTGGAACCGTGCACTAGCTTCTGACGTTTTATAAGCGCCCAATCAAATCAATCAAAAATTTTAAAATATTTTTGATTTGATTTGATTTGATTTTGTCTATAAACAACTGTTAAACATGAATGGCTAGCAAATCAAGGAACCTGGGCTATTTTATTATTTACATAATTTCTTAAATAACCAGTTTTAAAATGGCGTTATCTCATTTCCCATTCCTTTCGCGAAGAAGTTCGAATGATTGCAAACAAACCTGTTGAGATTAGCCTAGAGCAATTTAAAAAAAAAAATTAATAGTTTCACTTATAGTGGCTATGCTGCTAAAAAGTTTCAAATTTAGAAGTAAACAGAAAAAAAAAACTGAAAATATATCTCAAATATCGAGGTTTATTACTATCCGTAACAGAGTGCAATTGTGTCTCAAATTACTGTATACGAATAGTTAAGCAATTTCAAGTTCTAACTAGTATATTCTATGTTTACACCGTATCATTTTTTGATATTATATTTTTGTGCCGTTACAATTTAGTAAACGAACTATTACGATCGTATAGAAGAAAACATCACAATAGACTAAAAAATAAATACGTAGCAAAATTTAAACCTGTTCAAAACCAATCAAGTACTTTTAATGGAAAGTACATTTTTAATATACGAGAAACAGATTTAGAGAGTTATTTTTGTTTAGGCACCCAAAACTCTTTTCTTTCATCCAATACAGAGAGACCATTAAATAAGTTTTAATCATCAAATTCTTCATCATAAAACCGAGTTGCTTATTCAATAATGCGGCGATTATTGGAAAATTCTTTCGATGAAGCCCGAAGGCCTTTGAAAACGCCCCCGTTTTGGGGAAAAATTAAATATTAAGTAATGAACGGAACAAATAAATGAACCGCTCTCTCGGGAATTCCTTTCATGAACTCCTTTTAGGATGTCTAAGAGTTTTAATGAGACCCATTGAACCGCTTTTCAAACTCAAATAAAAGATCATAAAAAAATATATAACGAAGTTCAGGTACTAAATTTGGGAACAGCCTTTGAACGAACTAATTGTGTGAGAAGACCTATTTAATATTCCGAAAATGTGCGGTTCCGTTTCGGTTAGATTTTCTCAGCTTAGGAAAAACCTTTCGTTTTCCAAATAAATAGTACCTATTTTGATATTTCTTTTCTTGAATTCTTGATAGGTAAATAAAGAAAATTTAAGATCAAAGGAATCTATAAAATCCCAGTGAAAATGCCCGCAATCCCCAGTATTTCATCAAACATTTAATTTCACTGTAAATTGTAAGCAAATAAAATTATTCTTTACAAAATCACTACCCCGTGCTAATGAAACTCGGTCAATTAACTTTTACGATAGGTAACAACAAAACCCTCAATTGCTCACATTGGACACTATGGGATCGTGATGAAGTTTAAAAGTTTTTTTTATTATTATTATTGATAGGCTCGCGTTTGACCACTATCTCACCTGATGGTAAGCGATGTATGGTCGACGATGGAGCACGCTTGCCTAGAAATAACCTATTCACTCTTGACTTAAAGACTCCTAGGTTAAATTGATTTGAGAATTTGAGTAATTAAAATACTTTGGAATACTTTATGTCATAACTAAAATGACAAAATTGAATTTCCATTGCACTCGTAGAACACACTTTTGTTAAGGGCTTTTTAATATAAATAAATGTTCACTTAAAAATCAACTTAAAATACAAAACACTGAAGTCGATACTTGATTGGTGGTGATTGATATAAATTATATATAACATACATACACTAATATAATAGAGAGGTAAAGTTTGTTTCTGTTTGTTTGTAGGATGTAATCTCTGGAAGTATTGGATCTACTGCAAAAAATTTTTCATCGATAGAAAGCTGCCTTATTTTTGAGTGACATAGGCTATATATTTTATATAGGTACTTGGCCGAAGCTGCGGTACGTAGTAACTATTCAGTAATCTGTGGCTGCGGGCAAAAACTAGTTTTAGATATAGTTGTTACTCGCTTAAATATCCGAATATCCGATTAAATTCATTCGTATCCCTAGGCAATTAGATACAACCCGCGATCTGCATATTTACTTTAAAGTTAACGACACGTGACATCAAGTTTTATTGCAATTAACTTTACGGTCGTGTTGTAAACCGTATGATTGCTTTACGATGTTGTAAAATCCGCGGTTTTACAATTGTTCGCGTCCCTACGGTGCCGCGGTGTGGCGCGAAACTGAGGAGCGAAACTGTTTCAAATGTTATTTAACATTGTTTTATTTTAGGCAACGAATTCTTTTTTTTTATAATTTTGTTTACAATGAATTCTGCCATTTATACCAAAAATAGTTTTTTTTTTTCGATAGGAAAAATCATCCCATGACAACCCCCGCTCTTGGGCGGAGCGGGAGATAGTGTCAGACTCTTACTGACTAAAAAACCCATCCCGTTCCTTCAAGCCTTCATACCGGGGCTCGAGCAAAAATAGTTATTTTATATTAAAAACTATACATTATTACATTTTTATTAAAATATATAAAAAACTTTTTTATATCGGAAATTATATTAATTTAATTAATTAAACCCCAAGTGATGGCGCTGTCATTGTTTTTCTATTGTGTCTCAAATTGACGGTATTTGAAAGGTTAAATATTGTTTATTTTGCAGATTTATCGACTGGCTACTAATAACACTAACATTAAAAAGGTGAAAGTTTCTAAGTAGGTATGTGCGCATGTTCTTTACTTTTTTAATGCTTTAACGGCTAAACGGATTTCGAAGAAACTTGTTACACGGATAGACCACATTCTGGAATAGCTTATAAGATATTTTTTATCCTAAGAATATAATCCCTTGGGATAATTTTCTACTATCACGCGAGTTAAGTCTCTAGTAGCAGCTAGTTTAGACTATGAAGATGAATCAACATAATGCTTGTGCTATATCAGTATATCATTCATTCATTCATTCAATGCATATATATATTATTCATTCATTCGATGGATATAAATATATCATTCATCCATTCATTCATTCAATGCTTCTGCTATTTAAAAAAAAAAGAATAACTATGTAAAATTCCCTTGTTTACTAGTATGTTTACAATCTATCTATTAACGCATTCCACGCAAGTCTAATTTATTACTTGTTTACTATTCTTACACGCACTAATATAAACAACATAAAATAAAGTAAGTTTTCCAATAAACATTCTGCCAAAGAATTGTCGGGTATTTTAGACCCATCCCATATATTTAAGTGTTGACAGCTTATATTGCGCTTTTTTAGCCGAGTTTTCTCTTTATATATGGGATAATATCTACTGCTTTTTATCTATGCCTATGGCGAATTTTATAGACATTTGTGTGTAGTCCAGTTCTTTTAGGGTTCCGTAGCCAGATGGCAAAAAACGGAACCCTTATAGATTCGTCATGTCTGTCTGTCTGTCCGTCCGTATGTCACAGCCACTTTTTTTGTAGTATTGCATAAAATAGTATAAGTCGTAGTCTGTGTTTCCTGATAGCTTCAAACTGGGGGTCTTTAGGTTAATAGTGATTATGCCACTTCTAGGCAAGCGTACTCCATCGTCGACTACATCATCGCTTACCATCATGTGAGATAGTGTTCAAGCGAGAGCTTGACAATTTTGCACACACACACAATACGTTTTTTTAATGCTAATATTGAAGTTTATAATTTTTAGATGCTCAGGAGATCGGTCGATGTGGCGACACTTGAGGAAGGCCTAGGTCAAGCAGTGGACGTCTTTCGGTTAGAATGATGATATGTTATTTTTTACCACTTTACAAAATAAATATAATTTATTCATTTTAGTTTTGGTTCAATTCCGAATTTTTAACTGTAAAACCTACCTATAAGAAAAGTTGGGATGTTAAAACGACCAATGATTGGCAAAAATCAAAACGCATAGAGACGCTGCACTCGCAAACTAAAGACAAAAAAAAAAATGAAAACGATTTTGCGAAATGGCCGATTTAACTTTTTCAATTAAGCGAATACAGGCCGCGCGGGTATATTCTGACCCAGATCCGGATTCAGGCGGCTCTGTCCGATTCGGACCGGCACAGTTCGGTTCGCGCCGGTGCGTTGCCGAAATGAAAACCTTTTCATTGTGTTTTGTGGCACAACTCGCGTGGAATAATAAAGAAAAACAAAATTCTACTTTGAAAACGGTTCAATCATAGTTCACTTTTATTTTCTACTTCCCTTTAACATGTGACTGGTGGTTTTTGTTTTACATCTTTTTAAAACCGCTACCCGCCCAAACTTTTTCATAAAATATTTTTTTCGCAGTTTTGTAACTTGTGATTTTTATGGTTTTCTATGAATATGTTGGAAAAAAACTTTCTTTTTTTATTTTATTTGTACACAGTTTTTACAACTTTATTTTTACAAGACGCGACATTTCAAATCGAGAACGTATATATCTATGGTCCTATAAAATATTTTTATGAAAATAAATAAAACAGAGATAGCAGCGAGCTTATTTTTCGACAAATAAGGTTATAGCGTCAACAAAACACTTTTTTTACACAGTGGGCACAAAATTTTCCTATCTCAATAAAAAAAAGGTCACGACAAAAAGTCAATTCGTTTGGAAACCTTCTTAGATCGAATTGTCTGCAAGCTACCTACGGCGACAATATATTTGCATGAGGCGACATGGCAATCTTCTTATATTTGAGCTTATCAAGGAACGATTCTTCGTCATTCAGGGTTAAATTGTGTTTGGTATCTGAGGGATTTTGGCGCAAATAAGCTTCAGAATATTCGAATTTCTAGCCTCGGATTGTGTGCACGGCATTTTGTAGAATGCCTACATCCTCGCGTTAACGTTTGTCTGTCGATTCGGAAAATCTAGGCTGAATGTAGAAATGTATCTTTGAAGTAAAGCAACGATTTGTGAGTTCAAGACAAGAATATTTTATTTACCTAATGTTTCTTGTTTCTTTTTCGAATCAATGAGAAAATATTTGTAAAGGTCGGTTATGTTTTTGTTACGATAAAAAGCCGCTTACTATATTTCTTGGAACTTTTACAGTCTTATTACTCGTCAAAGGTCTTTATTCTTCTGATTACTTAGGAACTAAATATTTCTCTTAATGTCTGCGTATTTTGAAATGTCATGATGAAACTTTGACATTATCGTATACTGCAAAACGTATACTGTATGCTAACCCCTAAACGATATAGCCATGGACGACTTTCCCACTCCTGGATGAAGCTAGAAAGAGTGTCTGACTTTTGCTGACTTTAACCCACCTGTGCTCCTTTAGTTGCCCTTTGCGAGGGTCACATAAGTTACCTTTTCTCAGCCATAACAGGCACCCTTAACCCTGCTGACACCGTGGATATTAGACGATGAGCTACCTTTTGCTCGTCATCCACAAGCCCTACTTTGATACTCTGTGATGAAAAAGAAGTTCTACTAAGAAAAAAACACAAGTAATATATTTAAATTAACTCGTATCAACATTGTAAGTATATTTTGAAGATGTCATGCTCATTTCATTTTAAGTGTATGTATAATGAAATAACTAAATAACATAGTAGGTAGGTACTTTTATTCCATGATAAAAAAAAAATCTAAAAATTCAAGTACCAAGTAATTTAGTTAGTTTTCATTACCCGTACCCGCTAAAAAGATAATCGATTCTCATAAGAAAAATAAATAACAAAATATTATGAACATCGTTATGAAAATTTTACTTGACAAAACTGTAATGTCGATTCACTAGTAAGATCTTTAATATAAGAAATGTTGAAAGAACCATTAATTAGCCACAGTCTACATAAACTGTCAAGAACATCTGTTCCGCCCAACACGATAATAAACATTGCACGGAACTTGACAGAATCAATACAGCCAAGAAACTAAATAAACGATTTATACTCAATAGTCTATAATTAAAGACAAATCTATCATATAAATATATATAAAATGCATAGCACTTTGCACTGTATACATTGTTTGGAAATAATATTTACACTATGATGCAATAGTAGACTCTACCTTTGAAACTAGGAATAGCCTGTATCTTAAAAGATAGGGTTCAGCCGATTGGATTATGTTAATACTCGTATTCGCAATCAAAAACAAGTCAAATTAAATCATAAGTCTACATTACACGGTCCAAATTAACAGGTGGATCCAACATAATTATATATACAATACAATATTGCGAACTGATCAAACTCAATCCGATAACCTTGTCCCAATTAAAGTTCCAATCAACTCGATGCCGCTAAAGTTGACACGCCAACTGACCAAATAGTCGGCGGCCTGTGGCTGCACCAAGTATGACGACCCTCAAGTAAAGCCGAAGTCGGTCGAACTTTGCCGAGGGTGTCCGAAGTGGGCCCGAGCATCCGCGATCAATACCCCACACTGGCACCCGCGTTTCGCGTCAATTCCGGGGGCAAAAGTCACGCTTTCGGGATAGCCGTCGATTCCGGCCGGTCAGGGTCCGATCGAGGGCGTCCTGCCGGTAGCTCTGTGACTAACGAGGCACGAGACACTTATGCAGAATTTAAATCTTTTAAACTCCGATCTTCGGGGCCATTTCTTAGGATTTGCAGCATTGCAGTAGAACTAAACGTTTGGATAATTCTGATTGCTTTCGATTTGTTTACTAGTGTGTTTAGAATATGACTAGCAATCCTAATCGTGGAAACTAAAATAGAAGACTGTCAACAATACCTTTCTGAGTAAATCCCAAATCAATAAATTATGACAAGCAAATATTTGCAGCAACTAAACAGTTATTTATATTAAAAGGTACGGAATTCAGAATAATATCTTGATATATTTACAATACAAAAAGTGTAAACAAGCCAAGAGAACGGAGGCGGATGTACACAGAAATGCCGAGATAAAATTGTTGGTCCTTTTTGATAAATAGGTCACGAAAGCAATGTCAAGCAACGCCGTGTTGGGGCGTTCCGAGACACTTCGCATGGACTTGAAACGTTTTGATAACTTCGAAAATAAAAAACTTTACTTGAAGCAAAAACTTCACAATGCTATTCTAAGCTTTGTGAAGAGACATAATAATGTAATGTGCTGAAATAGTTGTAAAATGTTATAGAAAGTAATAAGTCCATTGTTGAACAGCAGAAATATTTGTAATATTTCAATATTGCACAATACGGCACCGAATGCATTTTCTCGATAACATAATGTAAAGTCAGTTTTTGATGCTTTTTTATTGTATTAGTTGACTGCTTATGTAGCTAGTTTCCTATAGAAGAGCAGCTGAAGGTTTGTTTTGAAAATGTTGTACAGATGTTGTTGAAGAAACATGGTTTGGTAACTACTTAAACATGGCTACCAAAACAACCCTTTACCCTTAGTCAACACAAACAGAAACCCTACCACAAGTTTTTAACGCCACCCATTTGATGGCCTAAACTGAATTGTTAAAGATATGGATGTGTGGATGTATGGATATGGATGGATAAACGGTGACTATATACATCCTAATGGGATGTTTTATCACGTTGTGGTAAGGTTTCTGGACGAGATAACAATCAGCTGAATCACAAAACATGCATTTTTCTTGTCAGCCAGTTCATCAAACTGTTACATCAGCGGAGATAAATCAATAAAATCGATTACTCGACGTACCGATTACAACTTAAATGTCACAGGAATCTTTCCAACTTTTTCACCAGAAACTGGGTCACGGTCGGAGCATTTTGAAGGGAGTCGGAAAAAATACAATCCTCCCCTTCGAAGCGGAGCATTGCGAAATTAAAACGTCGCTGTAGGCAAAACTAGGGCTTTCACAGAATAAGGATGTCATTATCTCAGCATACGAAATACGAGTGGAAAAAAAAAATGTTATCGGAGTGTTGTCCCTGCTGAAAAATTGGATGTTTTCCTCTTGAACACAGCCTAATTGTGGAGACGTAATTAAAAGAATGGTTTTATATAGAGGTAAGATTAAAATAATACAGTAAATTAAGAAAAATTACGTTTTATTTGTAACGAAGTTGTTTTTATGAATGAATAAGGGTCTTAAATTAATTTACTTTCCATTGTTTTTTCGCCCAAAAATATATTAAATTACGTAGGAACATTTATTTGTAATGCTGTCATAGTCCAATAATACAGTTATTTTTTTATCTATTACAAAACAGTTATATTCTTAAAACAGACATTACAAATTTGTAGTATTAAGTACATATTTATGTAGTTATAAACCAACAGGTCTTATTCGAAATTGCTGGTTTGTGTCAAACTTGTCTTCTTTTTTTTATTTTTTTTTTATTTTCGAAAAAAGGGACAAACTTGTAAAACAGGCCAATACCATTTAGATACCATTTCAGAACTTTTTTGCGTGGAACCCTATTTTTTTTTAAAATAAATGTAAGCTACATTTATTTAAGAAAAAAAGTAGGGTTCGTTACTTCTTATAATATTTGTTATCTACCAGTGAAAGCCGGGAACAAACAAAAAGACAGACAGAAAAAATATCAGACAGTCTTAAAAAAACATGTTTGTTATAGCTACTGAATATACTTTCAGCATTTAGTAAAAAAAAAATATATGTTGATATTACAGACAGACACTTCAATTTTATTTTAATGTATGTACAGTACAACTGTACATCTGTATAGAAAACTCTTTTCTTTGTGTATCAAAACCGATTCCAGTGTGTATTACGAACTCAAAACGCTGCTGCATGTGCTTTGAACGTGTCCACTTAAGGCCGAATGCCTAGACTTCGCACGTGCGCATGTCCGAGGATTAAGGGATTTTAACCCCTCGTAGGACGTACTAAAGGCGACATGTGTCATGTCCGTACTTCGAAGTGTTTATAAAAATGTTTTAGTGTGATTGGGAGAACGGAGTAAGGGATTTTTGGAGAAGTTGGTGCTGGAAAATGAGGTGATGTACCTATGTGTGTTACTACTAAATGTGCTTCAACGTAGACTGACTTGACTGGCCTTTTTTTTTTGTTTTCGATGGGAAAAATCATCTTATGACAACCCCCGCTCTTGGGCGGAGCGGGAGATAGTGTCAGACTCTTACTGACTAAAAAACCCATCCCGTTCCTTCAAGCCTTCATACCGGGGCTCGAGCGCCCTTTCGGATAACCCTGGCCCCAGTAGGCTTCGACCCGGCTGGGTCCCTGCTGTTGCTGACAACTCCTTGAGGCGCGCGGGAACAGCGCGCCTCAAGGAGTCGACGTCTTGGGCTAGGTCCGGACAGTTACCGGACGGCCGGACAGCGAGCTACCCATTGCTCACTGTCCGCGAGCCCGCGCCTACGGTGGCTGGAAATCGGGATCGGAATCCCGGCGGCGGCGAGAGCGCCGTTGCCTGATGTGGTCGGCCTCCTCCTTAGCGAGCATTACTGCTTCGCAGAAGTCGGCGATCGCCTGCCACTCCTCCTCGCTCTGGACCATGGCCTCGACCAAGGCCCGGCGCGAGAGGTCTCCGCCGCCGATCACCCCCACGAGGGCACGGCGATGCTCCACCCAAGCAGGGCACACCGCGATTGTGTGCTCCACCGTGTCCTCCGGGTGTTCCGCACAGTGGCGACACCCGGGCGTCACTTCCGCTTTAATTCGGAACAGGAACCTCCCGTACTTGCCATTTCCGGTGAGGACCTGCGTCATGCGGAAGGTAAGGACGCCGTGAGGTCTTTCCAGCCACGCCTCAAAGAGGGGACTTATCGCCATAATTGTGGCGTGCCCAGCACTGGGTTGCGATAGTCGCTGACGCCATTCCACCATGAGATACCGCCGGAGCTCTGTCCGCCATGCCGCGACCTGTCGCGGCAGAGGATTTTCACCCCGGCGTTGCATCTCCACGCGCATGTCGTGCATGTATGCAAGGACTGTTGCCTCCAGATCCCACGGTGGTAGGCCAGCCAGAAGGCTCGCCGCTTCGCGGGAAATCGTGCGGTATCCCCGCACCATCCGAATTGCCATGACCCTCTGGCAGGCGTTTAGTATGGCCGCCGGTTGCTTTTTCAGCAACGGCGCCCACACCGGCGCCCCGTAGAGGGCCATGGACCGAACGGACTTGACTGGCCTGTTGGTCTAGTGGTTAGTAGCCCTGACTGCTATGCCGGAGGTCGTAGGTTCGATTCCCACCCAGGACAAATGTTTGTGTGATAAGCATAATCATTTGTTCTGTGTCTGTGTGTAATTTATCTATAATATGTATGTATTTAGAAATATATAAGTTTGTTTATCAGTTGTCTAGTACTCGTAACACAAGCTCTGCTTAGATTGAGACTAGACGGCGTTGTGTGATAGTTGTAGAATATTATTATATTATTGCTAACCATCAGGTGAAATAATGATCAACAGCAAGCCTATGTCTGTACTAATATTACAAAGAGAAAATATTTGCATTTTTATTTGTCTACCTACACTAATATTAAAGCTGCTTATTTCCTAAGTAACATAGGTTATATTTTATACAGGGTGTCTCGTAATTAGTGAACGATAATTATACACGTGATTGTACTAATGATTACAGACCACTTTTCCTAAGAAACTTGTTTTTATATACTCACTAGCTTTCCGCCCGCGTCTTCGTCCGCGTGTCCCGTAGGAATAATCCGGGATAAAAAGTAGCCTATGTTCTTTTCCATGTCAAAGGCTATATGCATACCAAATTTCATCAAAATCCGTTCAGCCGTTTTTGCGTGATTAAGTAACAAACATTCAAACATCCACACTTTCACATTTATAATATTAGTTAGGATTATTTAACTTATATCATTTAATCGGAGCCTGTAGGTACATACACTGATTACATACACCGAAGGGTTTTGCAATCGGTATGGGTGCACTATTACTGTTTTAGGTAAGGTTAATGAGACAACGGCGTTACGCAGCTAACAGCTGAGAGGTAGCAGGCGCGCGTTCGCGAATTTGCGCGAACAGCTGTTTTGTTATTGTGATAAAACTAATGAGTATAAAAACAAGTTTCTTTGGAAAAGTTGTCTGTAATCATAAATAAAATCACGTGTATAATTATCGCTAACTAATTACCAGTCCTTCACCGTTTTGAGAACATCGTGAGGAAATCGGCATGTCCTAGAATCCAAAATTCGAAGACATGTGACATTCAACAACCCGCACTGGGCCTGCGTGGTGGATTACGGCCCATTCCCTCTCCTAGATAGGAGGCTTGAGTCCCAGCAGTGGGAACATTAAAAAGGCTGATGATGATGATGATGATGATGAATTACCAGTCACACTATATGTGCGAGCGAAACCGCCGGGCCAAAGCTGGTAATGAATAAATTTCAAAACTACAGGTCCAATTTAAAAAAATCTTTGAACAGTATAATACTACTTTATCACTGAGTGACATGACATAGCCATGTATTCCACGCGGGCAAACCCGGTGCCAAAAGTTAGTCAATAATACAATAAAAAAAATTTGACGGGCAGCCTAGACTGTATTGATTATTGAGAATGTGTGTACTGATTTTCAGCCTAGAATGAGTGACTTGAATGATTTAAACTTCCGCGTAGTTTGATCAAGAAAAACAAAGTTATAAATTTTCAGTTTAACTAAGTGCTAAGAAAGAAATAAAGAATGACGAAAATAAAGTAACAAAGGAAAGTCAAAGCATTTATTAAATAAATTGCTAAATTGCACGTTCCAAAGCGTAAATCTCTATGGAGAAGAACGTGCAAGAAACTCCATGGACACCCTTTTAAATCATATTGTGTTACATATAATGTCTAACGATAGCGTCAAACAGTTACGTACATCATACAGTTCAGTATGAAGCCAGAAAACAAATCTACAAATCGATATACATTTTTTTTTAAATAAAAAAACAATTTTCACTTTCCACGGAAACAACCACACGTATTGACCAGTCATCCATATTTGACATATAACAGCTGATATCATAAGCCCAAACAACTTGTTGGCGTTGGACATCCCCCCGTAGATACAGGTGGGCTTCGACTAATATAGGTTGGTTGCTGCGATGCCTGCAAGCGAAGGGCTCAATCCACAGCTGGTTGTGATTAATTGCCATTTATACAGTAGGCTTTATAGTTTATCCCCTACCTATATTGAAATTGGAATGATAATACAACAGCAGCTGATAGGGTGGATATTGTAGTAGGAGATAGGTTTTTATTTCCTGTCGTATTTGCTTGCTTGATTTCACATTTAGTAAGAGACTGAACGACATGATTTAGACTCGTTCTATGAAGACTTGTTCGAGAAAGCTTGGGAGAAGTTTGGCTAGAAGGAGTTGGGACAATAATAGCTTAGAAAAAAAGAGATCGACCGAGTTGTTTTTTTTTGTGGAGGGGGGGGGGGAATTCTTTGAATAACTGTTCTTGGCCTGAGTGTAGCGAGAGGGAGTTTTTAAGTTTTTATAGCGTAAAACCTACCCGTGTTCTTTCAGTTGTTCTTTGTGTTTCAAGTTGTGGCGAGTCTTGTATTCTGTAGTCCTGGCATAGGAGCAGGGTGCTCTTGAATGTGATATTAAAATGGGCTTTTACACTCAGATACATTCTCCGAAAGGTTTAACACAAAATGGAGTTTTTTGCCGGTCCTTCTTCATAGGAAAAGACCAATTTATTGAAACCATGCTTCATTAGGCTTATGTGTAACACAATATTTTGAATTGAATTGAAGCTCATGTACAAGGGGTGAACAAAGATATTGAAAACTATTGAAAATCAATCAAGACATTTCAAGCTTTTGAGGCTACTCTGAAAGCATAAGTATATTTAAGTTGTGTATAATTATCCTTCGTAATGATTTTGAAAGGTGACGCTGCACAATTTCGCTAGGGTTGATGATATTGAAAAGCGAACCGTGGTAAATATCCTTATGAGAAGGGCTGCAAGATTAGTTCCCCGATTCCCACAATATTTCATCAATAACTATCTAGGCATAATACTGGTTACGAACAATGATGGTCATGGTATTAAAAAGAATGGTGAAATAAAATATCGCCATTAAAATTGCAATATTTGGCCTTGATTTAAAATTCGAATATTTTGATCGACATTTGTTTTATCATGTTTTTTATTACTATTATAATTTCAAGAACACTTAAATAATTACATCATTATGTAGATCATGTTATTTACAATTTATGGGAGCGGAATGTTTTGTATCTAAAGTGTCTAGATAACTGGACAATATGTCAAATTATTGAAACAGTTTTGATTCCGATAAAAATGTCGAGATTTTTGTTTTTTTATTATGTTGTTAGGTTAGCGTTTGACCAATATCTCATCTGATGGTAAACAACGATGTGGTCAACGATGGAGCACGCTTGCCTAGAAATACCATAATATTCACTCTTGACTGACAGACCTCTAGGTGGTAGGTATTACGAATTATTATAGTATTGACTACCTGGCTGGCAACCGAGTCGGCCTTCTTTCGTGAAAAATACTGCAAAGAGGCGAAACTTACTACATGATGTAACAAAACCTAAATACTGGCTAAACTAAATACTGGTTAATTGCCCAGACCGAAGAGAAAGAGAAGCCAAAAAGAAATAGGATGAATTGCAATTTAGGATTGCATTCGAAATTCGAATGTCTGTTAGTTTGCGATCCTCAAATGTTTTTTTTTTTCATTCTTATTTGTACATGTGTTTGTGCATGTGTTTTCAAGTCCTACGATGTCCCGGGTCTTACGTAAAGTTAGTTCACGTGAGAGCCTCCAAGACGAACTTACGCTTGACTTGAACTCCTAGCTTTAACTTAAAGAATCAGTGTAGAGATTTAAGTGTTACATATGTGTGTGGTTTCAAGCGAAAAGATAAAGTCTGCGTCCCATATTATAACATTTTGTCTCCCTCAGTCCAAATGATAAAACTTTTGAGCATTTGACTTAACTGTAAGAGGTTTAGAAGAATTTAGATGACGTTTCAATGTAAGTTTAACCGTAAATAATTTTAAAGTTTGCGTAACGAGAATGATCTTTTAATACCTACCTAAATATGTTTTGATACTAGCTACCTGTTGGATTATTTTATTTATTTGGGTTTTGTAATAATTTTATATATTTTATGGCTCTTATTTATTTAGAAGTTATAATAGTAAAAAGGATAAATTATATATAGGGTTATCAAAGTTATAGCATTTATTTCAAATAAACCATTTACAGGCACTTTTAAATATTTGTCACAACTATAAATCACTTAGATTACGCTCAAAATCCGCAATCGGTACCAAATTTTTAATTAAAAAAAAACCCCTCAAATCAGTCATTACAAGTAGGTAAATATCACCTTCACCACACTGTAATAAGAAAGAAAGACTAACATAGACAAACACCAAGCAGTGCTCTCTAACTTACACTGCATGCCAAAAAAATTCGACACCCCTACTAACCATAAGCTGCAACGCTAAAAATCGTTGCACCAATCATCCAAAGACGGTTACGCGTTACTAAAATGTTATGATTCCCATAAATCATACGTAGTTAACTAAAAGTAAAAATTACCTTTACTACACTGAAATATGAAAAAAAAGACTCAAGCTGGGTTTGAATTATTGTGTTGTGTTATGTCGTGTTGCTTTTTGACGTACTTGATTGGCTACAAAACTCATTATGATGTTGACGTAATCTTGAACAGAGTCGTTTGATTGGTGCATACCGCGCCACGACGCGACACAACACCAAACAGTGCTCTCAAACTTACACTGCATGCAAAAAAACTCGACACCCCTACTAACCATAAGCTGCAGCGCTAAAAATCGTTGCACCAAATCCATAATCGGTTACGTGTTAGTAAAATGTTATAATTCCCACAAATCAAAGTAAAGGCATCACAAGTAAAAGCATATTTATTACACTTTGGTCTGAAAGAAAGACTATTGCAGAATCACCAAGCAGTGCTCTCTAACTTACACTGCATGCCAAAAAACTCGACACCCCTACTAACCATAAGCTGCAGCGCTAAAAATCGTTGCACCAAATCCACAGTCGGTTAAGGCGTAACAAAATTCTCACGGCGCATGCATCGTAAATTTACAGTACACCGGAGGGTAAGTTGTGTACTTTACTGCGGTAAGCTTTTACGATATGGCTTAAGTAATAAGCTGAGCTCAGCTTAGCTTCCACGTGAGCGCTATAAAACTTCGCGTTTAAGTGTTATTGGTAGTCATGGTGACATGTTAATAGTGATGTCCTTGAGACGCGGTTTTTGATCTAAGACTACTAATTTTGGCTTTGTTCGATTTCATGTTTGCACGCCGTTTTGTGAATAATTTTCGAGGGTTGTAAAGTTTAAGGCTTATTGTATGGGGTATTTTTGAAGGCTGCGATTGTTATGTGAATTCGAATTGTAAGATGGGCTAAGACTTTCTTTTTAATATAAGACTTGATTAACAAGAAAGTAACGTCAGCCAAATAATACGTTTCAATTTCATAACAACAACAATTATAGCTACTTATTACATGTATCTGGTAGTAAGACAAGGCAAGAGAGGAGCAGACGGCAGGAGTCCAATACATTGGTCAAACCAAATCTGTGCTACACTGGAGACTACTGACTGCATCCCATCCATTACTGAAGATGGCGAAACATGGCGAAATATAATCTACAAAAAAATTATTCATGGTCACGACCCTCAACATTGAGGATAATCCACTCAATGAGGAATAGTAGGACATTTAAATAGATAAACAGTCAAACTAATGTGTCACTGGAATTCAATGGATGTAAGACGCACACTAGTGGTTGTTGTGTCGACACTTGAGGGATGCCTAAGTCTAATAATTAATTTTCGTCTTTTGGCTGACAGCTCCTATCTTCTAACCAAACTGTTAATACATTTGATTATGGACCACTAGATCGTTTGTTACTAAGCATAGAAATAGTAAAAACAAAAGTATTAGCAAAAATACACAAGTAAAAAGTGCAAATACATAACACATAGATAAGAACAAAAATACTTTGTTACGCTAATGACTAAAAGCTTTCTCTATTAACTTGTACCACGCCCCCGATTCAGAGAACATCGACCGTGGTACATACCTAAACTATTGGATTACAAATTCCACATTTAATAAAATAGCTGCTATTTAGCCCGATTAGTACTTGCTATAGAAAGGTCTTCAATAAGTAAGTAATTAAAAAACTTCTAGAAAAAAATATACTGCACTAGGAATTACTCTTATATCGTAGGTGTGCTTGCAAACATCCTCAAGGAGATGTCAGTAAATCGTAGGGACCTAGCAGGGTTGATGCCTACTGGGACTATAAGTGATGCGAAAGAGAACCTTGGGGTTCTGGAACGAAGGCAAAGAAGGAACAGGACTGGATTATTAGTCAATAAAAGTCTGACATGTCCTCCAGCATCCAATGGATGCGGGACGCACAGAATCGTTTATTGTGGCGACACTTAGGGGAGGCCTATATCCAACATTAAACGTCTATCAGCTGAAATAATTATGATGATGATGCCCTCCAGCCCTGTCTAAGGGTGGAAGAGATAATTAGATGATTCCCGACCTTAAAAAAGGTATGTTCACAAACATGGAAATAACTATCTGTAGATCATTCAAATATTTGCTCCATACGGTAATTGAACTCGCAACACGCAGCGCAACATCAATCGCACAACAACTTTTAACCATACCATCATTGCCGCTAGTATCGTCGTACACTAAAATACATAATCAAGTAGCCATCACAGTAAAAAAAAAATTGAGTTTCAGTTCTAAGTATGGGGACCCCCAAAATGTTTTCCTTTTTTTTTCTATTTTTGTGTGAAATCTTAATGCGGTTTACAGAATACATCTACTTACAAAGTTTTAACAGTATAGCTCATTTAGTTTCGGAAAAAGTGGCTGTGACATACGGACGGACAGACAGACAGACAGATATGACGAATCTATAAGGGTTCAGTTTTTTTTCATTTGGCTACGGAACTCTAAAAAGACAGCTGTAAAAAGAACGAGGAAAAACTATATAATAGCTATACTAAATGAAATACCATCCACAAAGTTTATTCGCTTTGGTCGCGTGTCACTTTAGTCCGTGCACTTAAACGGGCTATCCGTGGCCTCAAGTGTACTCGCTTACTTGTAACTTGATATTGAACACTACATACACTGGTGGCCAAGTTAAGTGGTAAAATCCTAAGGTTTTCGCATCGAGTTTTAGAACTATACTAGTGTTGTTGTGCATGAGGTTTAAATGTTTATGAATACTACCATGATGCAGCAGTATTTCCACAGGGGGACCTGTGAAAATTTCAACGGGTGCTACCCTTGTAGAGTAAGATCCCAAGACCGCCAGACATCACGTATTTTCTGACGAACGAAATGTGGACGATTGAGTACTGTTAGTATGTAGTAATAACGCATGCCTACCTGCTAGCTTGCTTAGACGGCCAATTTTCAGGTATCAGGTAATCAAGGTACATAAAATTATTACTTACCTCACGTAAATTCACAAAGCTGATTTTTACGTATTTTGTAGGCAATATTTTTAAAATCAAATCACCAATTAAATACTCCCAGACACATTCCGTCGGCCGTATTGCTTAACAGACGCTTTAAAGCTCCCAAAAAAATGACATAACTTCACGTATATTCTCATGCTTGATTATCTGATACCTGAAAATTGGCCGTCTAAGCAAGCTAGCAGGTAGGCATGCGTTCTTAGTTCATACTAATAGTACTCAATCGTACACATTTCGTTCGTCAGAAAATACGTGACGTCTGGCGGCCTTAGGATTTTGGACTATTGGAGATACTGCTTTATTTCCGAACTGTATTTAAAATAAAAACAAAAAATTGAGTGGAATCCAAATATTGATTAAAAATGTTTTCTTTTGGATGTGGTAATTTATAGGGTTTCGTATCCAAAGGGTTAAATAGGACCTTATTACTAAGACTCCTCTGTTCGTCTGTCTGTTTGTCAGTGATAGTGATAGCTAGATAGTTGAAATTTTCACAGATTATGGATTTTTGTTACCGCTATAACAACAAATATCTACTGAAAAACATAATTAAATAAATATTTAAGGTAGCTCCGATAAGACAGACGTGATTTTTTTTGCTCGTTTTTTGCTATAGACGGTACGGATCCTTTCGTGAGCGAGTTTTAAACGCGCTTGGCCGGTTTTTTTTTATTTTTAAAGCATTTTATAACATGTTTCTTTTTTTTTATTAGAATAATATTAATATTAAATGTTCTAGTTTTTATTATTGTTACATGTTGCCTGAAATAAATTGACTATTGTTATTATTTTTTTATTATTAAGGGCGTTTGTCAATATAGGTTTTTATTTACTTTTTACGCTACTTGACCATGAATGCGGAAGAAATTTTTATCTCATCATTTAAAACATCAACGAGTACGTTCTCAAAATAATACTTACTACAAATAAGATGATTACCTGTAATTAGGACGTCTAGTAGAATTACTTTAACAAGACCGTGACCAAATTGCTTCCATGTTTACCGGCCCAACATGGGCCAGTGTGTAAAGAGTAATGGCAATCGCTCCATTCACCTATAAAAGAGATCTATCGTAGTCCCCAGTTCGTAATGGTACGATAGACGTCATTCATAATCGTTAGCCAGGCTTGTGGAGGCAGCGTTATATGCAACCGGGAGAAATGGGTTACGTTGACACTCTTTGGCTACCATCTGTTACTTACAGCATTTAGGGATATTGAGGATGGGTATTCTATGGGAGCAGTGGTGGCCGAGTGGTAACGGCCCCGACTTACTGTCACGGGTTCAAACCCAGCCAGACGCATTATTTTGTGTAATTTATTTCATCACCACTGCTCTTAAAACGGTGAAGGAAAACCTCGTGAGGAAAGCGGCATGTCCTAGAACCAAAAATTCGAAGACATGTGACATACACCAACCCACACCCACGTGGTGAATTACGGCCCATTCCCTCTTGTAGAGAGGACGCCTGAGTCCCAACAGTGGGAACATTATAAGACCGACTATGCTGTATTCTATAGGCTTTAGGACTGTTCTCAAAAGACAACTAAAACAACACGGGTGAGAATACAATTTGATTTTGCTATCTAATCTAGGTTTTACTGGTGCAATCAGCTCAAACGGAGGTAGCAGCTAAATAGCTGGTTTAGCATAACGATACTTATCTTTACAAGCACGCTTTTCAGTTGAAGGTTACAGGAAATTAGTGTAGGCTTCTTTTTCACACGCCTTCGAATTGCCGTCTTGGTGTTTGGTCGATTGAGAAACCATATTAAGTTAAGGATTTTGCATAATGGTACGATACTAGTATTATTCAAAAACTGGCGAGAGTTGCGGGAGAGCGATGGATGCGAAACGCACTGGACCGTCCGTTGTAGCAACACATGGGGGAGGCCTATGTCATCCACTGTTGGACATCGAACTTTTCGCTGAAATGATGATGATGATCAAAAAATTGCTCTTCTCTTTACGTACATATTACAATGAACTTAAAAATACACATACAGACAGAATATTTCATGACCCGTCCTCATTAGGTGTACCTATAATATTCTTCTAGTTGTAAGCTTCTGTGGGCGACTTTACTCATATGAAAGTAGAAATTATATAGCCTGTGTGATTGAGTGATATAGTAGAATCCTACTAGTGAAGGAAATTTTTAATATCTAATTCGAATTTTAATTTAATTTGGGACACAAAAATTATAAAAAGAAAGTTCTTAGAGTCAAAGCTAAATTGTTCAGTATATATTTTTGCCAACGTTACCTGCATTGGTAAAAATATATATAGAATGTATGTATATGTAGAAAACACAGTACTGTGCTTATATTACTAAAGTAATATTTAAATCAAAATGAGTCGATGACTTAATCACCCTAATATTTCAAAGGGGAAAAAGTTTGTGTATTTATATGTTTGTGTTTGATATTTATTCATTAAAACATGCACAGTTTTTATAAAATTACATACGAATCTTTAGAAATTACACTAAGAATAACGTTAACAGATTAGCAATGTGTCCCAAAATGGACAAAACCTGTATCTTGGTGACCCAATAATTATATATAGTTAGCAAGATGGTCTGGCCTGCTGGCGTTACGTAAAAAATTTCTTAATACTTTTGATCCTTTCTAGTATACTATTTATCCCGGGGGTAAGTTCCCTTTGGATAATTTTCTACTTTCAGAAAAGCAGAGCCGTTGACAGAAGCTGGTAAAATCTCGAATGTGAAGATAAAAGGAGTCCCGCAAAGTAAGCTGACACGTTACTCCACCATACACTGAAATAATATGATAGGCGTACTTACATTTCTATGGCAAAAGCGTTAATTAAAAAGCTCCTTTTCAACGAACCCGCCAACACCGCGTTCTCGATTATTGAAGATTAATTATATGTTATACTAAAACCACGCACATAATTTTATTAATATCAGATTCCACGGAAATAATGCGTAATACGACCTATGAAAATATTATTATATAGGGCTGCCTACCATGCCTTGTTATTAAACGAGATATGAATATTCCGATATTTAAATAGGTATTCGGTTGCCAACCGCTGAATATAATGAATCGTGTGATGTTCGATATTAAAAACATTTTTGTCATTTTTCGTGAGGGCTCGACGTTGATATTTATGTAATTAGGTATTCATGTCCTTTGAGGTTATCGGTAAATACGGATTCTGAAACCGGTATTTTTATCTGTATTTTTATGTTGTTTGGGTCTTCGAAAAAAATAAATACATAAACATCTTTTGAAATGGTTTTCAACGTGAATGTCGAGTGATAACTAAGAAAACTGCTAGAATAAAAAGGTCAGGTTGTGGTCAACCTAATTTCTTTTAAATCCGTATTGAGTATAGAGCCTTATTTATAAAACAACTTTCTAATAAGAATATATAATGTATCGACATGGTCGGTTTAGTGGTTAATCGATTGACTGCTGTGCTACGTATCGCAGGTTCGATTCCCGCGTGGGATAAATATTTATATGGCCTACATACAGTTGTTCCTGTTTGTCAAAGCTCCCTAATCAATAGGCTATGTAAAAATAAGACATAAAATACATTAATCTATTTTTTAAATTTGTAACAGTAGTTCCAACAAACACGTTAAATTCATCTTTGTAACATGTTAAAATTCCAAACTGGACACATTGCACTCGGAGATGCCACTCAAAAACCATCCTTATCAGAGAAGTGTAAATACGCATAAGGTTTGAAACACAACATGGTGGCCATTACATAAATAAACCACATTGCAACACTTAGAAAAATATAAATAAACAAGCATGTTTTATAAATCAAATATCTTCAAAAAAATAAGGTCAAAATTACCATAATTCGATAACGTTTCACATTAGGGAGCAACGAAAAGAGTACAAAAACAATGTATCTAGCACATGGAAGCAATTACACTTTATCTTCAATTCACTTTGATCATTACGCGGTACAAATGGGGCCAAGTTTAATGGCTCACTTCATGCTGCAGTAATAAATATTTTATTTTTGTTTCGCTTCCCGCTCCTGGCGATGGCTTACCTCAAAATATAAATGTAAATGGCAGCTTCAATGTGAGTACATTATTAAGGAGTTAAGTTCTTTTTTACATGGCATGAAAATATGCATCTTTAAAATGAGAGAAAAGGATAGGTAGATATTGTGTGAATCCGACAGCTGTCACCTGCACCATGCTATAGCAATTGTAGTGTAAGGCGTAGTTATTACGTATGTGTAAATGCTGTTTAGTAAAACAAAGTTAACTAAAATTAAAAGTTAATCATTTTCATAAAACACAGAAAGCATTGTGAGTAATTATAGTTTTCTTCACTTTCCTGCCATTGTCCCGTATTATTTGAGTTGAGTGCAACATGTATTTTTTTTTCATTCTGTCCTATTATCGACTCTCTTTAATGATAGCACAGAATTTCTATTACTCCTACATAATCCATCCATCTTTTTTTTGGCTTCCCTCTCCATTTTCATCCTCTTTTGCCGTCCATTTAAACATGTTAGTTTGTAAACAAAGTCAAAAGACTTAAAACACCGATTAAATATAGTGTTTTTTTCTTCTTAATCACAAATAAATGTCACCCTAAAAAAATGGTTATTTTAAAACAAAACTAACAAATAACATTAATCATCTAAATTACATTCTTCAAAATGCTATCAAGACTGTCTACGTGCATACTAAATTAATTAAAATGTCTCAATTTAATTTTCAGTACTGAAATAACAACGTAAGTTTTCATAAGTATCTTCTTAACACAGACATGACGAATGTGAAAATTTTCTCTAAAACAAAATGACAAGCAAAACAATTTCAAGTGTAATAAGACTGAATTACAATTTGACACTTTCATTGTCTTAAAATAATTTCGTTAAAGTTGAATAGACTTGCAAATAAACAGCTGTACGTTTAAATTATGAATAAATGGAAATAGCTAATTCATTTTAAAAAAGTATCAGAACTAAATAAAAAGCTTTGAGAAAATTGTTTTGTAAAATGGAAACGAAACCATTTTATCGACTCTCATTTGTAAATATGAATATTTTATCACCAACATTGAAGGTTTTTCTTTGATTTCGATCTATAAAAACTATTATGAATAAGGCTATAAACTAGTGTACTATTACCATCAAAGATGGCACTGCTTAATATTTAGTGGTTTGCATTAGGTGGGATCGCAGTCAAGCAATAATTTATATCAATAAAAATAAAAATAGCTGTTATTACTTTGTGTCTAAAATATAATGAATTTTATAATTAATGAAACCTTCAATTTATTAAATTCCTATCGATGGTAGTCCAATTTTCTGATGCCCAATAAGTTATTTTTTATCCGTTTGTAAATATTATTATTTTTAGTTTATACAAACTATACATACATTTTAAGTTATAAAAGTACCTATTTAAGTTTATATGAAATTGTTATCAATCAATCAAAGCAGTCCAATTACATAAGACTCGAGTGTTATATAAAATGAAGAACTAACAATATATTAATTCTATAATTGGTTTCAAAAGTGGGTGAGATTTAGTTTAATCGTTGTCTGTAAAAGTGATCACGTTAATCGGGCCTGCAGTGTAATCGTTAATGTTAACGACTGTTTATCGTATACAACTAACATTTAATATGGCTAATGGGTTTAAGTATAATCTCTAGTCATTAACAATTATTTTAAATGGTGTTGATTGAATTTTTTCTCAACCTAGTTTAGCAGCGATTGAACATGTTTAATCGTTTAGTAAGGCGAGCATATGTGACTTTTGTGTAGTGCTAATTTACATAATTTGGTATTGACAATTTTTTTGTTTAAGTCATAAAATAATTTTATTTTTACGTTTATTATTTATTGTTGTCTTAATTTTTTTTATTATTGAAACTGTCAACAGAAAAAAAATACACGAATTTAAATGTGACGTCACCACTATTGGTTTACGTGAGTACAAAAAAGATACCGAGAAATTTCTACCATAGTCCTATCCAATCTCAATATTTTAAATGGCAATCGCCACTTCATTTAATAATCCATTACTTACTCGAATATTGCTATTTATAGAAGTTTTATTTTTGGCGTTATTAGTTGTGATATATAAATGCAAACACAGAATGTTCTGTGATTATTTTTATTTATTTCTTAATATATTACTTCGATCTTTTTCTGAAACTGAGAAGGTAGATAGATTCTTTAAGTTAGGTAGGTAGGTATTATTAGAGAAAGGTGTTGAAGAATTAGGGAGTGGTTCTTGAGTTTGCCTTTCATATGTGCTGATGTGTGTGTGTATATCAATTGTTAAATGAATTAATAAATATAATCTTATTTAATACTAGCTTTTGCTTGCAGCTTCTGCCTGATACATAAAATAAAGGTATCCTATGTCACTCGAAATAGAATAAAATAAAATAGGTTTTTGTCAGTGAAAAAAAATTTTGCAATCGGACCAGATTACGTCCTACAAACAAAAAAAAGACAAACTTTATCTCTTTATAATATTAGTATTTAAGAACAATTTCTACGAAAATTACATCCGAGAAGACGTCATCAAGATGGTCAAAGAAACAATTGTATTTCAATTATACCCGTCGAAATACGGAACTCAAGCGTCCTTTAACAACGGGTTTAGGGTTCCTTAAATAAACAAAAGCCAAAAATCTTAACAGGCCTTTAGAAATTCCGTCCGATGCCCGAATTCTTGATGGACGGTGACAGTTCTTGCCACCCCTTGAAGGAAACACTTAATCCCGTCTGAAATAATGACTGAAACCCTTACAGGTTGCGAACGGACCGAAGCCCATCGTAAATAAGTGGCAGGAAATGTACGGACTTACTGAGGAAACCAATCTTATTTTATTGTTTTAGTAGATTTTACATGTATTTTGTGCTTGTGTTTGTTAGTGAATTTACCCGGGTGAATGTGTGGAAGTGTGTGGCAGGCGGTCGCCGACTTCTGCGAAGCAGTAATGCTAGCGAAGAAAGAGGCCGACCGCATCAGGCAACGGCGGCGCTCATAGTGCCACAGCAGCCGCCAGGATTCCGACTTCATATTCATGAAAAAGAAATACTAGCTCTGGGTGAAGTGGACTTATCAGACTTGTTTCAATCTTATATGCAAGCGTATGCCATCGTCAACCACATTGTCGCTTTCTATCAGTTGAGATAGAAATAGTAGTAGAGTATTCAAACGCTCGCCTCATCATCATTTCAGCCGAAAAACGCCACTAGTGGACATAAGCCTCCCCCAATTATATAAAATAAAATAAAATAAAATAAAATAATTATCACTATAATGGCTATTTTGTGCATCTCGCATCCATCGACTTTTCTTCGACCCTCGCCAGGTAATCGACAAAAACTTTTACTGACTAAAAACGCGCCTGTGTTCTTTCGGTTGCCCTTTTCATTCCAAGGCCACGTCGTCTCTTTCAAACTTTCTCATAGTACTTACCGACTCTTTACATTCATAACTCCTTACTAAGATTTCCCAAAACGTTTCTGAGTTACGTAAAGGATTTATCTATTCGCGTGGTATAATCCAACAGTCACGTCTACGAAACGCGTAGCGCTGCTACGAATATTCGTAGCGCGACTAACTTCGTAGACTCTGATAGTTCAATTTTTACGCATAGGTAAAAGCTTCGAGTGGAAACGTGGATTGTCACAAAAACATGTAGCGTGGGTTTCGTAGAAGGCTCGACAACAGATCCAAGGCTTTCCTTTTAAACACTGCTTCACACTAGGAATTACCTATTCTTGTATTTTGGGTTCGTTCATGTTCACGAACATGTAAACTCACATGCACATAGTACCTGACCGAACCTGCGACACGCAGTGCTGTGCCAATCACTCGACTACTAAGCCAAGGCTGCTGTCAAATATATTTTTTGATTAATTTAGTTTTTTACTTATAATGGGAAAATAAACAATATGGTTACATGTGTAACCAACGTTTTCCACAAAATACACAAAAACAAAAATTTCCAAAGGATGCGATTTAAAACTAAAACCCACTAGACTACAACAGTTAATTAATAAAGATTAAATAAACAATATTTTAAGCTACTTTCATGGACATGTACACAAAAGGGAAATTCTAAAAATAATAATATTATATATAATATAATTGATGTTGAGGTAACTAAAAGGTTTACTGTTTTAGAGGTTTTTATCTACACTAATTTATTAAAGAGGTAAAGTTTGATTTTTTTTTGTTTGTAAGAGGTAATTTCTGGAACTACTGGCAATTGCAATTGGACTGCTAAAATTTTTTTACCGATAAAAAGCTGTTTTATACCTGAGTAACATAGGCTATATTTTATGTACGTGCGGGCAAAAGCTATTATTACATATAACAATAGGCTAGTTGCCGTAAATATGTACTCAGTCCGTCTTTTAGATTATTTAAAAATAAGGGACACGTATTTTGTTATTTGTGAATTAAATCAAAAATGACAAAGATATAGCCCATTAAAGTTACGTGTGACGTCACGCCGTGCTGCATTTTTTCGCACGGGGTGACGTCATAATCGAAAAAAGAAAACATACGTGTCCAATATTTTTCCATACTTCAAATTACTACTTTCTGACTTAGAGTTTTTAATAGATTATATTTGAATTTAAGGGAAAGTAAGAGCAAACGATCATTATATCAAATAGACATAATATTTTGGTGTAAATCTAGTTCCAGAGTGAAAGTAATAAAAAAAAAATCAACGTATCTATATCTTAAACAGAATTTTCTATTACCAACGAAACCACCTCAAAACGTATCGATCGCCAGCAATCGGTGACACGATTCCGACACAATTTGTCATAGAAGGAGCGTTTAAGCCGAGACAAACTGACACTCAGTAAGCCATAATGACTTTCAAAACAAAATTTGCGCAGAATATTCGAGACATTAGCTCATTACTGTGTCTAATTATGTTATTGCGGTGACACACGGCGTTCGCGGGCGGCCGGGCTTGCAGACTTCGGCAGTTTAATGACCTTAGGTGAACGGGTGAAATAATTATGGTTAGTTTATGTTTTCGTGTGAACAATTTGTCATTCATATCCCACTTTCCTGGGTAAAGACTTTTCAAAGGCTTCAGACTTTTCAAAGATTTATACAATCAACTTAATGTTTTTTTAATACACTTCCTCACAAATCCGACCTAAACCGACGGAAAGCTGTGGGCTTTCCGGCACGCAATAGACTGTTTTCCGCACTAGTGCAGAAAAGTGCGCGTGCTCTCCCTGACACGATTTTATTACATTTATCGTATCAAGCTGGGCGCCCGTCGACCCCCACGAGTCGCCGATCAACCCCCGTTTATGCATTTCTTCGTAAGTGTATTGAAAAAAGTCGTCTGTACACGTCCAAATTTGTCACTGCATCCTTCGGCTCTATAACACTCTCGCCTACGCTCTTGCAAATTCCGACTCGATCGCAATGGCAAACTTTCTGCACTTGTTTCAAAATGTACTATTATGCTGCTGAAACTCGATTTCGATAAAATGTCTAGGGCAAGTAAGTTCGTCTTTAGACAGTGTTTTTATAAAAATCCATAAAATTAATAAATGTATAAAGCAACACTTCTAAGCCTAGCCAAGGACCAAGTGTCATCAGAACAACCGGAACTGTGTGTCTTGTATCTATTAAATTCCCGCGACCCTAACCAAGTCAAAACTTTAACACCGCTTCATATGACAGGTCTGTTGGTCTAGTGGTTACTGACCCTGACTGCTATGCCGGAGGTAGTGGGTTCGATTCCCACCCAGGACAAATTTTTGTGTGATGAGCACGATCATTTGTTCTGTGTCTGGGTGTAATTTATCTATAATATGTATGTATTTAGAAATATAAGTATGTTTATCAGTTGTCTAGTAACCATAATACAAGCTCTGCTTAGCACACAGCGCCGTCAAGTCCCAAGACTTGACGGCGCTGTGTGATAGTTGTGGAATATATTATTATTATATTATATTAAATTTTAATCATTTTTACTAGGGGGGTGGAGGGCTTCGCTTAGAATATCTGCCAAGAATCAAGTATATTAACCTTTATTATGCCTTTATTATGTACTTAGGTTATTGCTTGTGCTAATTTTCAAGTATACTGAATATTCTGAATGAGATTTTGCACACAAACGAAATTTTCACCTCCTTACAAGTTGAATTTCCTAAAATCCTTTCTTAGTCCGTCTACGTCACAAAAGGAAATCTTGTGTAAATGTTTACATTTCTAGACCCAGTAATTTCGGCTGTACGTTGATATGCCAGTTTCTTCTTCTTTCATATAAATATAGATAATATTATTGTTTATATTTAGAATACATTTAAAAGTGACAGAGACTGATTAGTCTCTGTCACTTTTAAATGTATTTAACAAGACATAACATTCCAACATTTCTCCGTATAGACGTACCATTCTTAACTTCAACATCCCGATATCTCGACACAAGTAATAACAATAATAATCCCACATGTGCGTCACTTATCAAGGCAGTGTGTCTTAAACACGTCTTAAAATAATAAAGTAACAACTTTGCGTGCGTACGGGTCTCGTAAGCTTAAAGTTGTTCAACTCCGCTTTACGTGCCACTTGTGTGTGTGTAGTGTTGTTTATAACTGAATTTTTAGTTGTTTGTTATATTTAATGGGATCTGAAATGCGTGCAGGTTGGTAAAGTATAGTCTTGTAGCTTAGACCTCTCCTAGTTGTCTGATTTTTTTTTGATGACACCTTTGAGCCAGTGCCTTGAAGTTGAAGGGTAAAATTTACAAGTCTGTCATAAGACCTGTCATACTGTATGGATCAGAATGTTGGGCTGTAAAAAAGAAGGATAAAAAAATAGCATGTAGCGGAGATGAGAATGTTGCGAAGGATGTGTGGTGTGACGAGAATGGATAAAGGGGGAAATGAGTATATTAGAGGAAGTTTGAAAGTGGCGCTAGTGACTGAAAAGTTGAAAGGCAATCGGTTGTCTTGGTATGGTCATGTGAAGAGGAGGGATGAAGCGCATATTACTAAAAGAGTTCTGAGTATACATGTAGATGGATGGAGAGGGAGAGGAAGGCCGAAAAAAAGATGGATGGATTGTGTGAGAAGTGATATGAAAGAAAAGGGAGTTAGTGATAGTTTGACGGGTGACAGGACAGAATGGAAGAAGAAAACGTGTTGCGCCGACAAGTAATATGTGATAAGGGTAGGAAGAAGAAGAAGATTTGAGTCAGTGCCTCAACGATTGGCTGCGCTGTATGTCGCTAGTTTGGTTCATACAGTTGTTCAAGTATAGCCTTGTAACTTAGACCTCTCCCAACAAAGACTCCAAAGCCTCCAACGTCTGATTTTTATTTATGGCGCTTATGAACCAGTGGCTGAGCGATTGACAGCACTGCATGTTGTTGTTCAATGTAAAGATGTTTTGTGGATGTGAGAGTACATGTATGAGAACACGGGTGTGTACAGGAGTAATTGCTAGTGTAGGGCAAAGAACGCTAACAAAAAAAATGGTTGCCTGTAAAGTCGGTTTTACGGGCGAAGATTTTACGTGACAACGTCCATGCGCCGATTCAATGCGCCTAATTCTCTAGTGCTGCGCGCGCGGCAGACCGATCATAGTTGAGTGGGAGAGAGACGCAAGGCATTCGGCGGGCCTCTCTCTCGTTCGGTGACTCATCGTAACGTTACCGAGCGTTACACTTTTTCATAAGTGACTCCCAGCCGCAACCTAATTTAAGACGTTGTCACGTCAAAAAAATACATCTATGGTAAGGTTGGGGAAACACTAACGCTATAAGAAGTCAATTAACTCAAGTACAAATACTAGACTGACTACTGACTGTAGACTGTCATTATTTATGCTACAATGTGCAAGCGTGCGGTATCACTGGTAGCACGAGTCATGGCTAGCTCCAACAGGGTTCTGAAGATGATAGCCGACTATCCATAACTGCTGTAATTTACAAGTGTCGTGCCATAATTTTATTTACTTATTAATTTTATTTAGGGTGTAACGGTAACACAACACTAACATAACACTAACACTATATGACTTTTGCTCGAATTAAAGATTTATCATTACAAATGTCGACTATTTTTATAAAGTATCTCTCATACATGTTTAATAGGTAGGTAACACAATTCGTATGTGTGGTTTTATTTATAGCTTTATCGTCAAGTCCAAAATGATTAATTATTAACTACCTACATGTAAACGATTATATATGCCTACACAGACATAGCATAAACCTTTAGTAGGCCACACGTTTTGGGAGTACCCCGCATTGCATTGTTCGTCGACGGCAATTGTCAGTCCATAATTTTGTATGAATTATCGCGTACGGGAGATGGACCGGAATGGATCGCAGTACGGTAGAATTTTTGAAAATATCCGACAATTTCAAACCGGCTTTAATAGGACATCGTTACTCATTTCTGAATGTCTCGATAAAGAAGGCTGAATGTACCTTCGTTAAAGAGGATCACCATCTACCCAGCCTTTTTCCAAATAGATTGAGATAGGCTTCCAATCTAACAGGATGCGTCTAAATGCCCTGTTTTAAATGGAGTAACTGCATATCAGAATTCCACATACCAGTTTAGTAACTTGCCAAGTGGCAACACGATACTCCTTAGATAGACTGATGGTCAAACTTTTAAGCTTCTGACCACCCATAACGACTGACAAAGACCTACAAATAACCATCGGGACCAATGGTTTTACGTGTCAATGCCCTAGATAAACTTATAAACGTAAGTATAACAAATTAAAAAAAAAAAAACACATTGTTAATTGCCCGGTTTTGAACGGCAGATAGATGCCTTAACTACTAGGCCATTACGACACTACGTTAAATAAGATACATCTGCTTATCATCTTATTATAAATATACGAGAAAGAAACTTAAATCAGAAATAGTAGAAATTACCGTGAAAACAACGGACTTAATTTAGCTAAAAATAGTGACACATTTTTCGTACAAGCGCCCAGAGCGAGATTTTAATTCGGACAACCGGCTGTCCGACGTTATCGCCGCCCAACTGTTTGAACAAAAAAAATCTAGTAAATTCTGGGCGAATTCGGGATACTGAAACACGAGTAGCATTAGTGAGAGGACGGTTCGGACATGCGGCGATACGACCGGACGGTTTTGATAAACGCCCCGCAGCATCAGCTTGTACGGGGATTTTTTAAATATAGAACCGTACCATAGACCGAATCTTATTTTTTACAAACTCTTTTTACGGTAACATTCTAGGAAAGGCTAAACTTTAGGTGTAAACATAAAAACATTGATAGGATGATTCTGAGTTCATGTTGCAACTGCTTTTATCCACAAAAAGCTGCAATCTCACAAATTACTAACAAATGAACCTCATGTAATGAATCTGAGACCAACTACGGAGCAATATTTTTTGTTTTATTTCGTCATGAATCGTGCTGCATTAAATAAATGTTGCCATAAAGAAACCAATTTTATTGTAGTTCCGCGTTTCTATATTAACAGTGGATTGACAGAAGTATAAACAGAGTCCATTTTAAACAAGGTCTGCGTTGAATACAGCTCGCTTCGGCCCATTACTCTTAATCAATGCCGCAACAATAGTTCGGATTTAGAGAGATGGAGAGGTCTTATCCTGACAGAATGAGAAGCACATTTGTTTCTTTTACACGTTTGAGACTGAACGACTTCGTAAATCGACCGTGTTGTATCGAAGGGCATGCGAGAATTGTTAAGGTTCGCGCTCTCGTTTTCTTTAACGTTACACACAATCATGAAGCCATCAGTAACGGTTACAATCATATTTGTTACTTTATTGGACATATCCTTAGACATAACATAGACTATTAGCGTTCCAAAGTTCTGTGATAACTAACCATATCATATATCATATTTTTGTCATTATAACATAATTATTACCGACGCAGTACGTTTTGTTCTTCCATTCTATCCTGTCACCCATAACGCTATCACTAACTCTCTTTTCTTTCACATCACTCCTCACATAATCCATTCATCTTTTATTGGGCCACTCTTCTTCTACATCCATAGATAGATGTTTAACCATATTGTAGTCTTTAAATTAAATATGCTAAAATAATTTGGCCCAGGCCAATGATATGGAAAGGAGAATCCAATAAAAACAAGGCGCAAAGGGCCAGTCGTAGTGACGATACTTCGCCTGTATCCAGCCGTGAACTTCGTGGGATTTTTTTTGACTGAAATGAAAATGAAAAACAAATGAACAGTATAGAAATTAATATAACTGTGCGTACAGTGGAATTCCCTTTTTTATGGTGGGAAAAAATCATCCAATGATAACCCCGTGTCTTGGGCGGAGCGGGAGATAGTGTCAGACTCTTACTGACTAAAAGACCCACCCTGTTCCTTCTAGCCTTCATACCGGGGCTCGAGTTCCCTTTCGGATAACCCTGGCCCCAGTAGGCTTCAAACCGGCTGGGTCCCTGCTGTTGCTGACAACTCCTTGATGCACGCGGGAACAGTGCGCGCCGTCGACGACTTGGGCTTGGTCCGGACAGTTACCGGACGACCGGACAGCGAGCAATTGAATTCCCTGCCAGAGTCTTGGTTTTCTGATGGCTACAACCTAGGTATTTTTATCTCAAGAGCGAATAGGTTACTTCTAGGCAAGCGAGTTCCATCGTTGACCACATCATCGCTTTCCATCAAGTGTGATAGTTGTCAAGCGCAAACCTATACAGTTGTAGTACAGTTAAAAAAAGAAGTAGTTCAATATAATTCTCTTCAAAGAAAATAACATGAAACGCCATTGAGTAAACAATTTACGTGAGTGTCATGAAAATCCTTGAACTCTGTTGAACGGGAATTTTAAAATCGAAGTGTTATTCTGTATTGTCACTGAGGAGTTCGTGGCTAGAATAATAAATACATGGCCTTGGAACGTACCTACCTAAAGGGCATCAGAAGTAACACAGTTTTTTTTAAGGTAGGAAATCGTACAATAGCTATGGTTTTGCTGATGCAGTTGACGACTTGGCTTCGGTCTGGATAATTGCCGGACGGCCGGACAGCGAGCTACTCATTGCTCGTCGTTCTTACGGTGGAGAAGGAACACGGGTGGGTTTTAGTCAATAAAAGTCTGACACTCCCTCTCGCTCCACTCAAAAACAACTCCAAAAAAAGTCGACCTCTAAGATCAGTCCAGCTTCCCAACGCTGGGCGAGGTCGATCCATGATAGACCACCTTAACATACCGAACTTCCTCCGTTCCTCAGAGAACACGCTAAGCCGTTGGTTCCGGCTGTCATTTGTAGACCTTTGATAGTCGTTACGGATACACAGAACCCGGGAAATCTAACACTAGTCTTCCCAAGGGGTATCGTGTTATCCAACATGCATGATTTTTTTTAACTAACCATTTTATCAATAATAAAATATACAAAAATAGAACACTAACTATGAAAACGATAAAAAAATTGGTAGAAAAGCAAACAAGATATAGTATCTGTCTCTCTCGCCAAGACGCCACTTACTATGTTTTTGTATAGGCGTAATAACTTTTGAATTCATAGACCATATCGGACTTCTCTTTCTTATTAGTGTGTTTATACTTAAACTAGTACTTTACTGCGACCCTACCTGATAGTAAGCAGTGATATATAATCGTTGATGGTGAAGCAGACTAGTTTGTTAAGAGACTATTTACTCTAGCCTTGAACATACTTATGTAAATCATATCCAGACGGGCAGACCGCAACGTGCATTCTATTTTGTCACACTTTTAACGCGGTTCTTTACTTATTGATCCCTTCTTGAAGCGCTTGCACTCATGAATGCGTCTTTAAGTACCCACATTTGTAACTGTCACCTGGATTGGTCATCATACATTTTTTGTCCAGTTCATGTCACTTCTTTATACGGATTATAGGCTTTCGAACTTTACATAATTCATGTACTGATATGGATGGGTTTGTCATACGATTAATGTTCTCGTCGAGCTTTTTTTCTTATGTAATTTTTATGCAAGGCCCTTCGCCGACCTTAATTGAGTGCATCATATTAGGAGTTTGTTTCGTAACTGTACAATGATGCATTGTTTGTTTGTAATTGAATATTTTTATTACAATTCCCGTGGGCGAAATCGATTATGGTTTTATTAAACGTTACGATAGCATGAAATATTATTGTTTTATTAATAAACCTCCGAGCCGAATGTCATGTCTTCTCTTTTTGACATTAATTTTGTAACTTTGATATTGTTCTTGTATCTGTTTGACATTATTGTTTTTTTACTAATTTAGTATGTTTACATATTATTATAAAAATAGCTTCGAATTAAAAACGTACTAAGTTAGAAATTTTGTAATTGCAATATTATAGAAATATTATTACTTACGGCTCAACATGACTGTTGGTTTTGCACGCGCTTGTCTGTAATACAATGTATACACAAAAAAAAAAACGATGTGAGAATTTATTAAAAAATCCTACGAACGATTACATTGCTAGAGATCCACATGAATCGCCAAACAATACGTTCCCGCCAAAAGGGCGGCCATTTTGTCATATCCCAAATCCCTCGCTGGTTCAAGCATGTGTGATCGTCTCAACGCAAGGGCTAGGAGCAGTGATTGACAGCGCACGCGTTGCCCCGGCTAATCTCTAGTGTCACAGGCTGCAGATTGCCGAGAACAGACAGCCCTGTGACATCGACCATCTTCACGAGACCCACACAACTTCACCCAAAAGCGAAGACTTCAGGCTTAATACGCGAGTTACACAGCTCACGCCAAATTTGTCACGCAAGAACCTCGTGTCTTGTGCAAGTTTAAACAGATCCTATTCGTATTAATGTAGTATTTAGTCAAATGGTCGAACGAAGCGACAAATCGATATTCAAGCACCAACCTTCACTGTGTAATTCCGATAATTATCACCAAATTACGTTTAAATAATTCCATCAATTCGAATAATTATTCTGACTAATTAGTTTGTAACTGTTTCCAATGTATGGTAATCAAAGAGCGAGGAACATTGGAATGTATGTAACATAGATTTAAATTATACATATGTATATACATGTTTACATTCATGCTAAAGCTATTTAAGATGTAAGTAGTAAAAATGTCATGATGGCTAAAAAAAAGTTCCAGTGAACCAACCGATTTGATCTTGATTTGACCTTACACAATGTGTTCAAATCACTTAGCGAACCCAAATATTACATTTATTTTTGAGTGGTAAATACTCAAATAACTTCTTCCCCTCTGGGTGAGAGGGATTGTCAGAAAACTAAAACGGTGAAGGCACGTGAGCATATATTTGCAAGATGTTGGTAGAATCATCACCGCGCTAATTGGTTGGCTACAGCATTGTTTATTTATATGTATGTATCTAAGTATGTATTTACTATTGTATGTGTTAATCTTCTGTTTTGTCTATTTATTACGTTGCAGGTGCAACTTAATAAATTTTGTTTCTGCACCATGCTAAGGTCGACTGGTAGAAAATGCCTAAGGCACTAATTCCGCCTTTGTACAGTTTTTTTGTGCATTAAGATTTAAATAAATAAATAATACCTACCCATGCGTTCTAGGGCTAGGATCAGAGGGGTGACTCCTTTGAAGAATCCTATTGCCCTGGACCGAAACATTGAGGGTATTATTATCTTACCGACCAACTTCAAACGTAAACCGTTTAGGTGTCAATCAAATACATCGATTAGATCTTAAGATGTTAATTAGGCATTGTCGATCAGCATAGTTAGGGTGAATAAACGACCATATCTAACAAGGAATAATCGATTACCTATGTAAGTACCATAATATTATTTATTTATAAACATAAAAGGAGAAACAGACTGGCTGACAACGCACAGTCGAAATTACTAGGGCTAAGAGTATGAAATTTTGTAAAAGGTTTCCTTTTATGACGTCGGTAATCCCTAAGACAGGATTTTCCTAAATTTATTCCTAAGAAGATGAAACAGAGGTCCAAAATTTGTAATAAGAAACCTACTTCTACGCGAGCAAAGCCGCTAGCAGACACTAGTTAATAAAACGGTATTTTAATTAGTTCTTTATCAAGACAATGACTTATTAAATGCTTTATTAAAATGAATCTTCTAAAACCTTTACCGTTTCCCAATTGCAGATGTCGCCACAAAGACTCTTAGAATATTTTAAGGGTCGCCGAACGCCGGCCGGTCATAAAGTTCACTGCCAACATTTACCGCTACTCCCCAATAGATGGCGCTAGTAAGCACGATTTAGTTTCGGTCTCTGTTATTACAATTGTGGTTTTTTATGTTACAAAGTTATATAAATTAAACATGTTATTCGTAAAAAATATTGCCTAATGTTATCAGATAATTTTAATTTAAAATATCGATAACCTTTCGTAGGCGGTAGCAAAAACGTGAAGGGAACAAAAGTGTTCCATTCATGTTTTTTTTGTCCGTCCAACCCAATTTAATTCTTGTAGGTACTTATCCGAGAATAATCGTCAAAGAAGCCGTTCGAACCAGCGAAAGACGTTAGTGCAGTTGAAAAAAGTCGTTTACAGCTACATTTATAGTGTTATGATGCGTTTATTATTATTATGGGCCTTTTTGTGGGAATTCTATCTACGTGAAGTGAAAATTGGGAAGATTTTTTTCGTTTTATCGCCGTTTCGAATGAATGTGTTATTTGAGATTTCACTATTGCGTCAGTTGTGTACTAGATTTGGTGTAGTTACTGTTATTGCAGCACTTATGATGTGATACCATTGGAAAAGATGGAAATAGTAACTAAGTTGATACACTTTGAGCTGATAAATAAAATCCGTGCGGTGTAGGGTCTTATGAAGAACAAGTAACTCTTATTAGGAAATTAAATTAATAGTTTGATGAAGACAAATTACAATAAAGTATTGTGATAAACTTAATTTCACTGGTAGAAGGGGTTTTCAAACTCTAAATCAGATTCATACCGATAGTTATAATGGTAAAAGAAATGAAAAAGAACAACTTCTTTTTCTGTCAAATTCAGCCAAAGATTGTCTGTAAAAAATCGCTTTTAGCGATAACAACGTCCACTGTGAAACCCTATTAATTTCTAAGTCCCTACTGCAATTTTATTTACAGTGTACAATACAGAGTATTCTTATCCATCTATCGCTTTCTTTAAATGGAGGAGTAACGCTAGCTACTCGGCAACGCCATCTAATCGAAGAAGAAATTCGCTTGTGGTTTGTCGACCTACATAGTGAAGAAGGGAAAAAAGAAGATTCATACCTACATCAACTTTAACCAGTCATTTCGGATAAAAGGCATGACAATCTAATCTAAAGGAAAAACATCCATCGGTACGTATAATAAAAAACGCTTTCCGAATCTCCATTATAGGCTTTTTCACATCCACAATTGTATTATCAATATAAAAAGCGAACACATATGGTAATGAGTTATCCATTCATGGAGCCTATTGTCACGGAAAATTGAAAAAGAGTAGAGTACGGCTATATAAGATTCATATATTCATAGAAACACATGTACCTCTCACCAACGTGTGAACATAGTAATATCTTAGTCTTATTTCCTTAAGAATCTACATACCGTCTACGTTCTAGTATATGCAAACTGATTCTGGAATAAGGATCATGAGGAGTAAGTTTTGAGAGGTGAGGTGTAATAAATATTCAATTTCAAACGCTAAATACTGAGAACTAACTACGAAATTATAATAAATTTAATTTCTACATTACTGAGATAGGTTTATTTACAGCTACATTTTCATAAACTAACCATGCAAAAGCAGATTCATAAATAAAGGATAAGCAGAGAATAAATAAAACTGTATATATTTTTAATATTAATGTTACACAATATCCCGTTATTGATTCTTCATTGGTTGATATATGCCATAGAATATGTAGCCTCATAAGTGACATTGTATCAATGTTACGCCCAAATCACTTAAGTATTATATTAATACTTAATCATTGTGTTTAACTTTATCCTTGTATGACACATGTTAATGGGATGATGAGTCACCTTTAAATAATATTATGACAACTTGCTTACAATTAACACATAGGAACACATCAATTATCATCAACATCGTATCGACCGAAAGACGTCCACGGTTGGACATATGCCTCCCCCAAGCGTCGCCACAACGATCGATCCTGTGCGTCACGCTTCTGTCGGATTTCTGCGACCCTGACCAGGTCATCGGTCCACCTTGTTGGAGGCCGTCCAACGCTGCGTCTTTCGGTACGTGATCTCCACTCCAGAACCTTTCGTTCCCATCAACCATCTGTTCTATGTGCAATGTGCCCTACCCTTTGCCACTTAAGTTTGGCGATTTTTCGAGCTATGTCGGTAACCTTGATTCTCCTGCGGATATCTTCATTTCTGATGTTTCCAAGTGATGACTTATGGCTCCGAAACGTGGTCACTTACAATGGGCCTCATAAGAATACTCCAAGTCACCCAAACACATCTATATTAAATCTAAATTCGGAAAAGGGCATTAAAGGGCTTACATTTGTGCTAGACATATTAAAATACTAATACATATAGACAAATAGATATGAAGACAATTTCATTTAGGATTACTGTAATATTTGTTGATTCGTATTAAAAATAAAACCTAACTAAACAAACAACTTTATGTAAGGCCTTACTTAGAAAAATATGAGTAAGTTTGTACTAGATGAAAGAAGAAAACTATTTACCAAGTAGGTACAGATAATTTTATTTTAGTACTTACATAACTTTTTACATCAGCATTAGTTATGAGATCTAAAATGAAATGGGTCAGGGATTTCGCAGCTGGCATCGAAAGTGCACAGTTTGACATCACTGTCCAAGATGTTAATGCAGCTAAATTAGAACAAGAATAATATTTTAACAAGACTAAATTATCATGTTTCTATTATGATTTGGGTAATATATAAAGCTTTAGAAAATAAACAGCTGTACGTCTGTCCACAGAAGAAGTGAATTCATCAGGACTTGATTGTTTATAATTGTCTAAACTAGGTGTACTACTATAATTGTCTCATCAATAACTCTATTTCGGTCTTGCTCATTTAAATTGACGGGTGCGGGTGTTTCTAGTTTTCATAGTACCGAATAAAAATTAATCTGTCAACTTTAAACGAAATATAATACTACAGGTAGTGTTTCGGGCCAAAACAATTCACTAATTGGACTTGAAATTCTTGTAATACCTCTTTCTTGAGGGAATGCTATCAAATAATTGGTCCCTATCAATGTATTCAATAGACATTTAATTAGTCAACGATTTATCTGTAAAGCTCTTAATACTAATGAATCCAAGATGGCAGATTATACTACTTGGTGATAATTAAAGCTCTGGAGACGATAGGGAATTCTAGGAACTAGTAGTAATTATCGCACTCAGTCAGTGGTAATAAACTGAAGTTTGAACAACATGTGTTCAGCAATAATTAATTGATATAGTTCGTTAATTGAAAGGTGAATCAATTACAGAAGCTGGAGACGCTAGGATTTGCAAAGTCTTAGATTCTGGTATTGCAGAACTGTTTAATTATTCATGTTTTTCTTTGAAAATATATACGAGTGTATATCGCATGTCAGTTGCTTTTATTTAATATTTTACATTATTATTTACGCTCGGTCATGCAAATGCATGTGCGTTATAGGATAAGGTTAGATGTGCCAATTTATGTCTTTGTGTAGTAGATAACCAAGATAGCGTATAGATAGATAGATAGCGAAGTGAAAACGAGTGAATATTTAACAAAATATTTGTAGAACGTCGAAAAATAGTACGGATCTATGAAACGTTTATTGGAGCAAAAACGTAACAGTTCAAGCGGGAAGATCTTGAACTCACGACCTTTACCGTTTTATATTCATGCAGATTTTTCAATGGAGTAAAAATAGTTATCGTCCATTGCATTTCTCGGAGCTTTTAGTTGAATAAAAAAGGAGATAATTGAAATTTCTCAACACGATAGGTTAATGACTTTGATCTATCCATTAAAGGCAAGATACAAACTGTGTCTAGACAGTTTCATTAAAAAAGTACAAAAGTTCTTACGGGCATCAAAACTGAAATCAACCAAAATCGATCTCCCTTAAAACCAATTTGTTTCAAGTTTACGATCGCGGCTAAAGCATCAAACAATGAGCGAAAGTATTGCGTTTTTACGGCATTTTAACTTTGATCGTTTACTAACATAACTCTTTTATTGGCCCTCATAAAAATTCTGTATCTTGTTTTTATTTCCACCGCATCGAATATCATTATCATCGAATGAAATCATTTGTTCTCCTAAATAGCTTTTTAATAGTACTTCGGCTGAATAAATGACTATTGACTTCAGCATTAATGTGATATCAGCAAAGAATATCATCAATGATACAATATAACAATAAATCATTGAAAATATTTGTATCCAAGTTGCTTGGAAAAAATCGTGGAATGTAGCTGCGAATTGTACATATATTTTTAAGTATCTATGTGTACAATAACGGACTTAAAAATAAATAAACAACAGTATTTGGAGACAAAATTTGTCGAAATAATAAGAATCACTTTGAAAGAATCCCGTTTGGTCTTAATTTTGAATGAAAACAAAGTCGAGGTGGAAGACTCTTCATTCATAGTATCATAAACTTGAATATAATGATACCAATTAATATTAAGTTCCACGAAAAAAAAAACGTGGAAAAACATTTCACTTAAATGTGATGGAGGAAAATATAAAAAGTAAACTAATTAGTAGTTACAAATAGACAAAACAGGTTTTCTTCAGGGTATAATGGTTTCCTAGACAAAACAGGGGTCAATAATAAGCCCTTTCTATACCATAGGCAATGATTACGATGCACTAAATACACAGTATCGGCCTCACGAACCGTCCGTAATTATCATTGAGAAGAACTTTTGTGGTAATAGCAGGCAATTAGGGTGCAATGTTTTTGTTTCTGATGACATTGTGTTTTCTGGGAAGTTTGTTGTTTGTACAACACACGTGGGAGTCCCGGCTGTGTTGTCTTTCGCCTGTCGTTTGGATGCATACGGCGACCCCGCGTTAAATTAACCGGAAACATAAGGGAAATAGTTGAGATTCGGCTCAGGTACGCCGTACAAAGTTTTACATACCGAGGGAATACGATTTTGTAACTAAAAATGTTGAGTTCTGATATACCATGGCTGTTTTTTAGTTTCGCTTCATGATTCAACCAGCTTTAATTAAGTTTTGTAAAATTTTACGCCACAACTGAAATTTTAAAATAATTATGAAGTTCTAAGCTTTAGGTGAGCGAAATTGTATTTGTTGAATAAATATTAAATGGCCTAATTATTTGCTTTGATGAGAAAACTGTATTTAGTCGTAAACTTTCTGACGTCGACTTGTTTATTTATACAAGTACTAAGCCCTTTTTATACTCAAACAACATTTACATTTAAGCAGTTGATGAACGTCGAACGTAAGTATCAACGTTGCGTAATGGAAGCTATTAAACCAATATTATGACATTTATACCTGAGGATGATATTATAGATGTTGTAAACTTATAAGAGGTTGAGCAGGTAATTAAGATCGAAGTTGCAACATCAAAATTCTACTTTATAACACGCATTTAGAAAAAGTGTCGTCGTATGAGGAGTAACACAGAAATATTAAATGGTATAACAAGTGAATCACATAGTAATAGAGATAAAACGTATCCTCAATAACAATAAAGGATCAAAAAAACCCCAATCACCGGTAGCGAACAATGTAATCGATAAAGATGCATCCAATTTAAAACAGGAAAGAAAACAACAAAAGCCGGATGATGATGCAGTTTTACACGCGACACATTCAAACAAAAACCTGTCCCGTGGAGATCACAAAACGAAAACAAAATAAGAATAAGAATAGAAGAGATGTAAATTACGTAAAAACTGAATACAAACGGGCGGGTCCAACTATCTTTTGATAGTATAATGGGGACGTTCGTGCCGCGGATGAAGTTGAACGGATCGCGCGGGTGGTCCACCGCGGTCGGACTATTTAAATATTACTTTTTTATTATTTGCCAGCACTATTTGGTGATTTATGTTGGTTTAACACGAAGGTGTTTGGGTAACATAAGTGTGATTTGTTTGCTCTTTATTGGCTATCGATTTCAAAACGCCCAAAAAAAGAAATATATCTTAATTTTTTTGGAGTTTCGGATGAGTTATTGCCGTTAATGCGTTGAACCAGTTAACTTCGAAATTTTATTATAGTAGGTGATGAACGAGTTATTGATAGCCATATACATTAAGGAGATAATAAATGGGAATTGAATTCCGAATACGTGATACTTGCTAGAACCCTTAGTATAAAATGCAGTATCAAACAAAATCTAGAAAGTAAGACAGTAAAAAGCAACAAGCATATAAGCTCTGTTGAACGTTAAACAATATTAAAACAAAATCCCATAAATATTGAAAAAGTAAGTTATTAAATAAAATCTTCTCGTCCCACATACGCAATTCAAGCAAAACTGATTAATATAAACTTTCTTGAAACTGTTTACCAGTTTTATTAAGATATAGACTTTACTGATAAAATTGACATAATGTAAGTTCACAACATTAAGCGATTGGAGGGCGAATGTTTTGCTTGGAATATTTCGTTTGCTATATAAATGACAAGTTTTATTTAGATTTTTATACTCTTAGAGATTGTTCATTCATTGACTATTGCTTCTGTAACCATACCATCTATGATACTAAACAAGCAAGTCTAGTCTTGATATTATAAAAGTGCTCAAGGTTTTAATAATGTCAATATCGTCTAGCTCATTTTCAATCTGAAAGTAATTGAGCATGATAAAAGAGATCTCGTAAGTCTCTATAAACGTCATTACGTCGTACATCAAGCAATTCTTTCATTAAATCAATTACTGTCCAAGCATTCCTCAAATCATTTCCAATGATTTCACAACAAGCCATCCTGTTTGTTCCAACGTTTGCCCTTTCGTCTTAATTGGACAAATCATTACCAATTTAACTGTTAGTTCGTGTTCGTGTTCATATCTCAACAAAATAAAGCTGTTGACTCAACGGTCGTTAGTAGTTATCTTGTTAGATTTAATATATTCTCTAAGTTTGTCCTTTTCGGTTCAATGTTTAAGTGCACTGACTTCTGTTACAGTCGATTCATCTATGATAATAATTTCCTTTGCTTCCGTTTTATCTACTCCTCTTTATTTAAGATAGTTTATATTACTGATTATGATATTTCGAGACTTGTTAGAGGTTTAATCTGTTAAAGTTTTCACTTTCACGTTATTGCTGACTTTGAGAAGTTCTTGTGATTTTCTTGGTCATTAGCTATTTCAACAGTCTCGATGACTTGCATTTACACGGTTTCTATCATTTTATTTAAATCCACTGTGGGGTCGTTCAATTGTTATATTTCAACATTTTGTTTTCATATTGCCAACTGATAGCACTTGTTTGTTTATACTCTTGATTATGAAACTGAATCACAACTCTCTATTAAACCATATTTTATATCAGAATTTCCAAAACATCAAAAACTTGTACTATATTTGATTTGAACTTACAATTTAACTAAATATTAAATGAAACTCATCTCAAATTTAATTGAAAACTTACTGAAATTATAATCACAAAGTTTAAATTTAATGTTTACTTTAAGCAAACCTAATTCCCTACCCACGCGAGATATTGAAACTGAATCTTATATGAAATGAATTTAAAACATTTTTATAATTACGTGACCCAAGTCACCGCATAGCCGCTGAAAATGCTGAAATGCCGCAACGCACGTCCCATTACACGCGAATAAAGCCAACGCTAACCGCAGCCCGAACGAGGCAATTTACGAATTTCCGCCCAATTCAGCATTAACAAGAACCAAACATAACCAAAACACAAACTTACGTTGATCGAAGAAGCAGCGGTCCAAACCATTCATAACGTTGTAAACAACCTCATAGTGCACTCAAAACACCAATTTTATGCGTTTACGTTCACAGCTTGCACTAGTGACGTCACACTCAAAACAAATCACAACGTATTCGTTCCCACTACAGTTAACACAACGTCGGGGCGGGTTCGGTTTAGGGTAAGTTTATAGGACGTGTTGCCCATGCGGCGGTCGGCGCGCGACTGGTGTGCGCGGCGCAAGGAGCGAGGGGCGCGGGGTGGGGGTCGGAGCGGGAGGGGGTGCGTGCGTTCGGAATTCACTTCCCACGTGCTAGCCACCCGTCCTTTTCTTGCGGGACGGGTTAGCTTTTTAAAAGCGGCGAAGCAGGGCCCGTCGACGCATCGATACGGCCGGAGGCGACGTTTAGCTGTAACCTTGTTTATATGCACTGCAGCTAATAATAACGCGAATAGCACTCGAAGTAAGCGTTTGTTGTTATTTTTTTATATGAGCTAAGTAACATTGTGCGTTAGTTGAGTGGCCAGTTGAGTTTGTTTATTCGAGTTTCCGATACTCTCGTTCCGTTTTCGTGTTTCCTGTTTGGTGTTGAATGAGTGTTGTTATTGTTTTTTATTCGATTATATTATTGTTCTTTTTCGTTCTCGGATTAACTTTTCCCTTTTTATTTCTTTTTGCCTCATGAGGCATTGCTGTACATATTTTAATGGGTTACTCGGTATCCCCGTCATGTTAATGTTTTTTAAACGGAATTTTGAGATTGTTTCTATCATAAAAATATTTAGAGCGGTTAACAAGAATGGTATCATGACTAAAAAAATTCTTAGATAAGCTCTTGGCTTGGGGAACTAAAAAAATTTGTATATGTCGATTGAAATATTTTGGGTTCTGTACCCGCATTAGTAAGTAGTTTAGGTTAACTTTACGTAATTTATAGCTAGCTTTTGCCCGCAATTCACGTAGCTACATAAACATACAGCCTATATCACTCAGGAATAAAGCAACTTCCTATGGGTGGAAAAATTAGATTAGCTCCTATAAATAAAAAAAAATACCTCTTTATAATATTAGTGTAGATTTAATAATTGTACAAAGGTCTTTTTAGTCTTAATTTTCAAGCTGCAGATAGATTTTAAAATTGCAAGTGTATAAATTTATAGATAAGAAATTTATAAAGATTCTTTTAAATACCTTATAAAGATCTACTTCGAAACACCTACACAAGACAATTATTTTTGACAGGCAAGACATTTAAAAATTATTAGATCAGTGAGCTACTGACGGATTGTCTAACAAACGACCCGTTTCCAGTAAACATCAAGCGTGGGTAGCAACTGATAAATTTCACCTTTTTTAAATTCCAAGATCAGCATTAAGATTTGAGGAACCCTAAAAATAGTTAATGCATTTCTTAGAGCTGTTCTGGTGGGCTGCTACAGTCCTTATCGACTTGTCATTCGACAAGGAGTTTTTAGTTTTTTTTTAGTACTATTTGGTTGTAAGTGATGAAAGGGAAGATTGACGGGTTGAAGACAAAATGGTTGATGGATTTCGGTTGTGCATTACGCATGCATAATGTCGTATGCTAATGAAAACGTGATGTGTTCTTGTGACGATAAAAATGAGTGCACTCCGAATAGAGATGTTGATGTGTTAGTTCGTTTGTTTAACTGAAAATTTCAGTGAGCCGTAAATAGTAAACGTGTGAGCGTCAATCATAGCTCGTTCTGTATGGTTGAGCTTTTTAAATTGGGGGGTTTTATGAATTATTTTCATATGTAACGTTGTATATGTTGCTTGCTGATTTAGTAGGGTAGAAACTGCCCATAAACAACACATTCATGGTCTGGTGTTTTTAGGGTTCCATTGCACTTCTTTTCTTTCGTTCCATCTTTGGCACCCACCCTATGGGCGTCAAAGATGGAACATGAAACCCTATTACTGAGCCTCTGTTCTCCATCTGTCTGTTTGCCTGTCTATCAGTCCGTCTGTCAAACAGGTAAAGAGTTGAAATTTTCACAGAATATGTATTTCTATTACACCAAAAAATAGTTATTTTAAAATAAAGTAACAAAAAAAAAAGGGTTACCCTTGGGATTGGCTAATTTTTAGCAAGAAATATATTATATACATTTTCTTTCTTGTTAGCCAGAAAAGTTATTTTATCAGCGTTTTTTTTTCCTGTTTAATATTGCCGTACGGGACCCATCGTGTGCGAGTCCGACTCACACTGAACAAGTTATTTTTTTTTCTTTTTTCCCTTTTCTGTTAATATTGGTGATTCAATCAGTCTAATGTTAGATTGACATCTGTCATATTAATTAAGTCGGAGTTACCTCGCTAAGCGTATTTTATTTTAAAAGGGATTATTTTTTTACTCGGAATTCAAAATATTTTAAGGTTCAAAAAAGGTTAGTAATTAAAATAAAGCGTTTATACTGCTTAGTATCTAATTAAATTAGGTAAAACAAAAGAGTGCCTAGTACAGAATATAAAAATTGCAAGCGAACTCAAAAGTAAAAACTTTTTACTTTATTTAACAGAGCACCCTGTAAAAGATACAACAGCTGATACAAAAGTTAAAAACTAAAGTTTTGATTTAAAGCAAACAAGCATTTTCATTTAGTAGTTGAGTATTTAAAATGAAAAAACTTATCTTCTCAAATAAATGCTATGATCACAATGAATTATTTTCAATGAAATTTTGAGTAGATGAAATAAAATCTTCATTTGATAGTGATGAAATGGGTACCATTTTCAGAATTATTGTTAAAAATTTCAATAATCCAAAGTAATGTTTATCTCTAGTTTATTTTCATTAGCTAACTCCTCCCGCTCTGAGTGGAACGGGAGGGAGGGTCAGACTTTTACTTACTAAAACCCACAGTGATCTTCAGTTGCCCTTTATTGCGAGGGCTGCGGTAACACTTTCAAACAATCTGCAGCCCTTACAGGTGTTGGCCCTAACTAGCCCCTACAATTTTGGCTGATATCATTTAGGTGCGCGCGGCTTGGTCCTTTCTGGATTGCCGGACCCGGACGGGGAGCTACCCATGGCTCGCCGTCCGTAATTCCATGTCTATGATGGCCGGTTGTCTTTCTGCGACTCCCAACAGAGTGACATTGATCCATTCCTGCCAGAAGTGTTTCTAATTCTAACTTAAAGTCAACTAAAACCAATTCTATTATTATTCCTTTAATCATTAGGCAGGCACGAATGTCCTTTTAGTGTTTATTTATTCTATTAAACGAGGTGGTAATGTATTTTCCACTCGGCAACTAATCCTAATGGCTGCCTCGATTGTACCCACGCGTGGTTTTAATTGAATCAAGTTTATGGAACCAGCGAACATATTATATTGTCATTCCAGTTTCTCTGGGGAACTCGGCATTCCAAGCTGTGCTAATAGAGTTACATAAGACGATTTAAAGATCACTGTTTTTTAGGATAAATAAAGGGAATGAAAAATATTTATTTGTTTTATATATTGTGCCAAACGAATAACAGGGAAGCCAGGGCAATATAAGAAGAGCCAAAATGAATTTTCTCGAATCAGACTTACAGAAGACAGAAGGATGTTGGTAGTTATTCCTCCTACCAAAGAAAATATAAAAGCATAGTGCGTAAAAACATTGACGGAAACTAAAGAAAGTTCTCTTCTAGAGATGGAAAAGAACAGAGAGATAGTCACAGAGTGGAGTAATACCAATAGGTTTTTCCTTTTGGGTAAGAAACCCTTAAAAAAAAGGAACTTAAGAGCTGGTTGTTGTCGCAGTGTATTTTGTATGAACTCCACCCGGATCTGTACCGACCTCGCGGCCCCGCTACAGCGATTTTATTTTTATATATAAAAAAAAAACATGGTAACTATTCAAGATTTTTGTTTTTGTAACTTTCACATATAGCCGTGACGTAATGTCATTTAAATACATATGCGTTTGAAATCATTAATTACAGTCAGATTTGTGTTTTTTTTAATCAAAACATCTAACTTATATCATGTTTTCATTTTTGCTCGGCGGTGAGTCATAAGGTCAATTTTAATAACACATTTTTCATGGTGTACTCTTTTATATTTGTGGATTTCAAAAGGATCAAAAAAGTACAAAATCAGTAGAACCTGGCCTTAACATACGTCACATCTTTGCTCGTATTTCATCTGAGTACTGTCAACTAATAATGACATCAAAACATTTATTGACCACACGTAATGCATGAGTCCGTCTATTAATAAAATAACTAGCTAGCACTTAGCCGATACCAACACGGCAGTAAGTAACAGATTATACGATGCCATATTTTTAGTTTAAGTTATTATGCTTTTAGATTATGGTGCATTATATCTGGAAGCTATATGCTTTGAGAAATAATTTGAAGCCTATTTAGAACATGGTACAATAGGCTAGTGGCCGTAAAAAATGTAATTAGTCCATCTTTTAGATTATTCAAAAATAAGGGACATGTATTTTTTTATTTGTAAATTAAACCAAAAATGACAAAGATATAGCCCATTAAAGTTACGTTTAACGTCACGCCGTGCTACATTTTTTCGCACGGGGTGACGTCACACGTAATTTTAATGGGCTATAAATTTGTTATTTTTTGTTTAATCGTAAAATAAATACGTGTCGTAAGAAAAAATACGTGTCCTTTATTTTTTTATAATCTAAAGTACGGATTAAATAAAATGTAATTATTTTGACCCTAGGCACTGCCTATTTTAGTTACTTAAAAAAAAATTATAAACTAGTACTTGACTACGATCGTAGGTGGGATCGTAGTCAAGTACTAGTTTATATTATTATTATAATTTAGATATTAAAGATCAGAGTGAACAGGTTCTTAATAAACTAGTGCGCCTCACCATTAACGATTGCGCTACTACTTACCATCAGGTGGGATCGCAGTCAAGCACTGGTAGATAATATCGTTTTTTTTAAATGAGTTACACAAACGAAGTTAATTACCTATTTTCAGTAGAAGTTTTGATAAAATTAACTATTGAAACCTTACAACTTCACTAACTTGATCAAAGTAGCAAATGAGACTATCAGCAAGAGCGTTCCGAAAATGTATTATAGCATCTACATATTTATTCTTGGGATCGAATGAATGATAACATAACGACCACCAAGATGAGAGGAGGGGAGCTTCAATAAAACATATTTTTATTTTCCTCACACATGACTACCTCACAAAAATAAGACATAAAGTTTTTCAGTTCAAAATGCGTCAAACACGATCGAATGATTTTCGCAAACAGCGTTCACCCTAACTATCGCACGTTACAATGGTAACGATACATCATATACGTCACGATACAATGTATAGATATTTATCACAATTTGTAGCCTAATGCGCTGTATCGTTGCTGACAAAGGGACTGCCCTGCACACTAGACCGTGGCGGACGATCAATACAAATGACATATCGATCGAACCGTTATTTTCGGCGCCAAAGATGACATAATTAGAACGAAAGAGAACGTTCGAGATTTAAATATAAATGTTTATTTTTTTTTCTATTTTTTTTGTGAGTATTTCATCTCCATAAATGATATTTATTTTGCAAATAGGTTAAAAAAAAAACACTTTAACACGTAATTTTTTGTCTGTTTAGTTCATTAAAACTTAACAAACGTTCGCTCTCTCATTGTCTTTCTATTGTGTCGCTAATTACGACATTTGAAAGGTTAAACTAGATGAGACTGGAGAAGAAGTCTAAGGGTGAGTTGCACCATTTAACTAAAACGATAACCAAACCATAACCAGCCGTGAAACGGCCGCCTATTGGTCAATTCGACGATTTGACAACTGTTAACGGCTTTGTTATCGTTATAGATAAATGGTGCAATTCACCCTAAGAATTACATGTTAACGTTTTTAATTCTAATAATTAATTAATTAATTTATTATTTAATCAAGATTACAGCTATTACTAAATAACTATTTTATAAAATTGATTAAATCAAACTGGCAGGTTAAGCAAATTAAAATATTTTTACAAAACAGTTTATCCTCGGAGTTGCCTATACCTAAAAACGGATTGCTAAAAATAGTTGTGAAAATATTTGATATAAATTCTGATATGCTCATTCCCATGTGCCCGTATAAACTTTTTTGCAATAAAATTACTACTAATCTTAAACGCTGCTATTTACAGACCTAAGACACATAAATCTTTTCTTATTTTCAAATAAAATTGTGAAAGTTAATACAATCTTTTTCTCAGTCGCCATTGACATACACTTGTCAGTTTATTGTAGCCGAGTCATAAAACATTGCAGCTCGCTGAAGCGATATCTTTGCTTTGAAGGGCTTTCACACATTACTCACTTTGTATTATAAAAAACTATCGCTAATATATATTGTTTTTTTTTTTATTACTTGCTAGTACAAAAGCTTTTATTTTTTGCGGCACTCTAAACTTTTTTTTAAACAAAAGTACCTAAATTTCTCCTCATATAACCAGCAATCTACTAAAGTAAATCCTGTTAAGGCGTATAGTCCCTTGAACCATCTGGCCGAAATTATGTGAACGCAACTCTCGCACTCGCCTAGGCGGCAGTACGCAAATCTGTGCATTTATTTGCGGCCAGCAGCGCCCGGAAAGCGCTTTAAAACCATTTTCTCTGTGAGATATTGATTGATTTACAAATGCAATGTTCACTTTGAAGAATATTTAACCACCAATTTTTATGTGTAAAAATGTTTCTAAAGATCCAAGCCGTTTAGAAGGAGTAGGGAAAAGTTGCGAAAAGTTGCGAAATTGCTAAATATTTTTTTTTTGACAAAAGTATTAATTGCACGAAAAAATCAAATGTTGATATTATTGTTCATGAATCTATAATAAACATATATTTTTTTTCAAATCAATTGACCTAGCCGTTATGGAGCAGTAGGCCTCAGAAAATCACTGTTTTATGGCACTTTTCAGGCGCTTGGCCCTTAAAATGGGTCCAGCCGTATCAGTCGGAAATTACTCGGAATAAACAGAGTGATAGACAAAAATGTAAAAAAAAAAACTTTTTAGACATAAGTTTCGAAAACCTATATAATTATATATTTCATTTGTGCATTAGTAACAAAATACTATTTTAAAACACCACACACCGAATAGAAAGGTGCAAATATCTAGTATAAGTTGAGAATTAAACCTTTTCCAATCTGCGGGAAAATATAGGCAAGTTGATTCAAATGTGAGATGAGCCTTAGATCTGATTTAGTACTTTCATTTGCCTATAATTTGTCACACTGGTAACGGCCTCCCATCTCTGTCCAAGGCGATCTCTGGCTTAATTGGCCCATACATAGCTATAACCTAGGGGTCTTTAAGTCAAGAGTGAATAGATTGCTTCTAGGCAAGCGTGCTCCGTCGTCGGCCACATCATCGCTTACCATCAGGTGAGATTGTGGTCAAACGCGAGCCTATCCATTATAAAAAAATAAAATAAAAAAATACATAATCAGATCAACCCAATAATTCAGTCAAAATTTATCAACAATTATGACAGAGTAACACTAGTGTAAATTGACATCAAAAAATTAAAATAACCCTATGCAGTGGCGCGTGCATCCTTTATTTTATCAATTCACAGATGAAGAACAATAGCAGAATGTTACAGCAACGTGCGTCACACGTCGTAAGGCCTAACCCCACACATTAGTGCAATAAACTTGACAATAACTTAATTCCGACCAATGAAGGGCGATTCCCCCGTGGTTCCTTACAGCTCCGTTAGGGATGACAATAGTTGGTAGCCGAGTTGAATTTAATTAGAATTATCGATCCTCTGCTTTACCGTCCTAAGCTAACAATTAGGTGAAGGTATATCTGTTCGTCGGCTGAAATATTTGTGGGTTAATCTAAAGTTAAAACTCAATGTATTTACATTGTTAAATAGGATAGTGTGGACTGTAGTGCTACCCGATTGTGGTAAGGGTGTATAACTAAGTCCGTGTAAACTAAAAAGTAAACGGATTGAAGTGAGGCTCTTTGGTACGTATTACGAACTAAGGCGATTATCACACTGCCACGCATCACGCTGCATGTTGCGTTTATCATGTAGGTTTTTTACGCACTCAGGCGCGTAGATGCGTTTTGTAAATTCACACAGGCACGCACTTATTTCATACAAAATCACGCATGGTACTACGAGACTCAGTGTGCCATACCTTGCGTGTCGCCCGCACTCACGCGCGTGAGTGCATTTTCTCCGCATGTAGGTGCGTGATCTGCATGAACGCGCGTGAAAGCATTTTCGGTGTGTTGGACTGTGCGTGTTTTCTTTACAAACGGAGATACTTACAAGCAACGTTAAGACGCGCTACGGTGCGTCGTGCGTGGCAGTGTGATAACCGCCTAACATATATCCGGTGCGATAATACGCTAAAAAAAGGAAATACACGGAATTTGCATTTTTTTAAATGCTTTATTTGAATGGTCTAAACCCGTTTTCGCAGTATTGAAGGTTTGGGACACATCGTCGGTTGAATGATTTCAAAGTCTATAACTGCAGACACATATACACTGCTAAATTTTGATCGTTTTAATCCCGTGGAGTCACCTCAATTAGAAAATTAAGTTACAACCGTAATTAAAATACTGTAATTTTAATAATTTGTTTGTAGAAGGTTATTTCTAAAAGTATAGAAGGCTGTTTTATTACTGAATGATATATTTAATGTACGGAGCGAAGCCGTGGGCAAAAGGTAGTAACTAAGTTAGGTGCCAGATAAACATGGAATTGACATAATTAATAAAGAAAGCTGTCTTGAATCGACATGTATCGTGACCCTTTAAAATACATGATCTAGCAATGATAAGCAATTAATTAGTTTTTCGGGTACCTAAGCAGAGATATTAGGAAAAGTTCAATGTTCTTCCACGGTTATCTGGCACCTACCTTAATAATATTAATCATTTCATAATCCAGACTTGTAAAATTACAAGTCAATAATCCTATAAAGATAATTTAGGTCGCATAGAAAAAAAAAAGCAGAGTTTACAATATAAATATTCCACAGCTAACAAGCCAAGGTCTCCCGGCAAAACAATTTTCGATTAGGTAAGACTAGAGATGTGCCGTTGCCGGCAATATTGCCCGAAGTGTTAATATTGCTGGCAATATTGCTCAAAGTGGTAATATTGCCCGAAGTGTTAATATTGCTGGCAATATTGCTCAAAGTGGTAATATTGCCCGAAGTTTTAATATTGCTGGCAATATTGCCCGAAGTAGTAATATTGCGGGCAATATTGCCCGAAGTAGTAATATTGCGGGCAATATTGCCCGAAGTGTTAATATTGCTAGCAATATTGCCCGAAGTGGTAATATTGATGTCACTATTGCCCGACGTATGAAATTTTTGGCAATTTTGCTAAAAAATTCATACGTCGGGCCATTGCCAGCAATATTACCACTTCGGGCAATGTTGCCAGCAAAATTTTCTTTTCGGGTAATATTGCCGGCAACAGCACATCTCTAGGTAAGACCCAATTTGTTTTCAATCTGATAGCCAAATTGAAAGCCCAAATCATTTCTAGATTAATGACTCATCGATCTTAGTTCAGAATTATACTGTTGCGGCCAGTGAGTGAAAACAAGGACACTATATTCATTCATGAATTCATTTGGCAGTGGTCCAAATTAGGATGAATGAATTTAGACATGTTGTCAACGCTGCTATAGAAGACTCGAAGACGGACGGAGATCTTAGTACGAAGTGATTTGAATGCTATGTTTATTAATGTGATTATTTGTTTGATGTTTTATTTTGGAAATAATTACATAACATATCATGTGTCAATCTCTCTCAATACTTGTAATGTAGGTAAATACAATAGATGTATTTACTTGTATAGTGTTTTAATTTAACTCACTGAAACTTTAATGAAATTTTTAATTTATTTAAATTTAATTGTGTTTGTAGGTATAATGATTTTTTTTTTAACTAAACGTTAATCGAAGAACTGGAACAAATTGCCTGCTGCGGTTATCCCGTCAGATTATAATTTAGGTGTCTTCAAGGCTGGACTTAATAAGTTTTTCAATCCAGTAGGCGTCACTGCTTACTATCAGGTGGGATCGTAGTCAAGCACTACTTTATATTATGAAAAATAAAAAATGTGCTGTATATTGTTTATAAGTAACGAATTCATATATTTTTTTAAATTTTAAAATGTGTTGAAGTAGTAAAAAAGTTGTACGTGTATTTTTATATATTATTGTAATGTACTGTAAATACAAATCTAAAAAGTGGAGAAAAATCTACGTTATGAAATAACAGTAAATTATCGATAGCGTTTTACATTTTGCACCCATCGACTTATAATACCAGTTTGTTTTTAATAGATCTGCATGATATTAATCCATTTTAAACAGTGGTTTAAAGACTGCGTTTTTTGGCCCATAGAAATAGGAATATTTGTATTCCAAAAACAAATAAAAAACATACTTCGCATTTCAATTCGTATCCAATTAGTATTTTTACTCGTGACATTTCATGTTTTCCGTAATAAGAACATCGTTTTAGCATCAAGTTAAAAAATAAATATAAATAAAACCTTAAACCAGCCAGTATTGTAACACATTAAAATTAAAATATGAACACAGAGACAAGCCAAGCTTTCCGCTGCGATTTAGCAAAGAGAATTAATTAAATTATGTTTTTTTTTGTTTCTTTTTTTTCGCATGGCAACTAGCTCGCGTTCATTTTTGCTCGCAACACCGGGCTATTCGGACGTTACATGCAAATGCTGCCGTGAAAAATATATAAGAAAATGCAACATCAAATTTCATTTCCTTCGCCGGATTTTATTATACATTCTCGATGTGTTCGTGACGCAACGTTGATTGTATAGACGGTCGTAAAATTCGAACTTTAAATTTTGTTGTGAAAATGCTTTTCTAAGATCTAGAGCGTGGGGTGACATTTTTTCTATTTTTACAATACGTGGCGTGAACGTTATTGAATTTAGTACTTTAAATCGTTTCGAGGTTAGTACACTTGCGATTGTGTTACAGAATTTAAACTGAAACGTTTGGTCGATTTTAAACGCAATTTATTACGACGTTATGGTTAAATATTGTAGTTTGACGTACCTAAGAATAAAACTCGAATGTAAAAGCCCAGTACTCACGCGAAGTTGACTGGTGAGCTCATAATTTACCTGTGAACAAAAACAACATTTCATTAGTATGTTACAAATTAATAGTAAAGAATGCATTACCAAAATGTTACAAATTTACCACAAATCTGTTGAAAAATGTTTATTATTGTTTAACAGTAAGCAAAAATATTGGCTATAAAATTTTATACTTAATTATTTACGTAGTAAATTATTACAAAATTCTCAAATATTTCAAATTAAATACAAATTAACCAAAACATGCCTGAAATTAATGATTTCCAAATATTTACATGATAAACAAATAGATGTCCATTTTTATTGTTTGTTATAAATAAATATGATGTAGTTTCTACAGTTGTATATTAGCATAGTTTAAATCACTCGATGACAGTTAGGGTGACACAGATTATCGACAAAACTGTTATGGGGTGGAAGTGGCCCAACTGGGAATTGCATGAATAAACGCGAAAGTGTGTATGTTTGTTTGTTACTTCTGCAAGCTTAAATGACTGAACGGTTTTGGATGAAATTATAACGATTCATCGAAACTGCCCGAACGTGAAGAAAAAACATGGCATCAAAAATTCCATAAGTAAATGATGGAAGACTGAACGTGTGCCTAAAAGACTGGGTATCCGCAAAAGAAACCAGTTCCTGCTATGCTGGGCTAAAATGGGCCAAGCGCCCGAAAAGTGCCATAAAACAGTGATTTTCTGAGGCCTACTCCTCCGTAACGGCTGGGTCAATTAGTTTGAAAAAAATATATGTTTATTATAGATTCATGAACAATAATATCAACATTTGATTTTTTCGTGCAATTAATACTTTTGTCAAAAAAAAAAATTTAGCAATTTCGCAACTTTTCGCAACTTTTCCCTACTCCTTCGAAACGGCTTGGACCTTTAGAAACATTTTTACACATAAAAATCGGTGGTTAAATATTCTTCAAAGTGAACATTGCATATGTAAATCAATCAATATCTCGCAGAGAAAACGGATTTAAAGCGCTTTCCGGGCACTGCTGGCCGCAAATAAATGCACAGATTTGCGTAATGCCGCCTAGGCGAGTGCGAGAGTTGCGTTCACATATTTTCGGTCAGATGGTTCAAGGGACTATACGCCTTAAAGGGCAGTAGAGTCCCCTCCGTCACTAGATTGTTACGTCGTATAGTAATGATTAATTATTTTCTGGCTAAAGTAAGGATTTTAATGATTTTGATTACGATTCAAACTACAGCAAAAAAGATAAAGAAAGCAAAATAAACTGTCTGATGGTTAGCTCTCACGAACAATGGTCCACATAGGCCTAAGAGTGAAAACCAGACTCCGATAGATAGATAGAAGTCAATATGAACTTTCGGTCAAAGAAAGTTGAACAAGTATATGTACGTAAAGAAAGTTGAAAAGGTACCATATTATGTACTTTAAGTAAAGTTATGTCAGTACAATGCTTCTCAATTTCAGCACTGCATTTCAGATAACAATATGAAATATACGAATTTATTAAGCCAGACTAAATTCCTCCCCAAAAGCGTCAACTCAAGATATGCATCTTCAGCCCCATTATTCCGACAAATCCCTAAAAGACCATAAGTTGTAATAAACTTTCCGATGTTGAACTACCAAACTAAAAGTCATTAAAATTATCGTTTAACTTGTTTTCGTACTTAGGAATTGCAACTCGGACGAGCTGTAAGGAACGCTGACCCACTTTTGTTATCGCGCGTATCTGCCAACAGAATCTATAGAGGCAAAAAGTATATACCTATATAGCTAGGGAATATAATTAAGTTGAAGACTTGGAGTTGCCAAGCTGTTTGTTTAATACAATTATACGGAAAGGAAACTCCTTTAATACGTTTAAGGGAATAAACGAAAACGTCTATAGAGCGACTTTGAAGGTACTTAGACGACATCCTGATTAAAGTAACCTGTGAATTTTCTTAGTCGACAAATAGGCTATCTTGGTGGAATGTTCCCTCTTTATTCTACGTACTACTTCGCTTATTAATTTTTTCTTTAACAAAATACGACCAACAGCCAATTACATTGGTTAAATACACGTTTTTGGTATAAAATTTGGATAAAATAATAATGAGATATAACACGGCATTCATACACCCTTTTCACAATACTCCAGACAAGATGATCTATATCATAATTCCCCTAGCCCTTTTCTCAACTAGTCGAGTTCTAGCCTAACCGAATGCGGTTGAATACCCACGTTACATGGAACGACTGCTTATCAGACCTCCACAACCCAACTGGGTAACTCCTTAGCTAGACGGATGGTCTACTCTAAATCTACGTATGACAACCGGGTCCAACGGCTATGTGTTTTCCAAGGCACGGCATAATAATATACTAAGAGAAAACAAAGAAACATGGGTGGATTTTAGTCAGTAAGAGTCTGATTTTAGTCTTCCTGCCTGTCCAATCATAATGCGAAAAGTTACTTGATCTCCACCTAAAATAAAACGCACTGGCAGCGAAATTCCTGAATTAAAATTGGAATACCTGGTGTCTAGGCTATTTTACTTGCGAAGCCTTCTTAGAAAACTATCTATTTATATAAAGGGAGAAATTGACTTGGCTTAACAACGCCCAGCAGAAAGAACTAGGAACTAACTAACTAACCTAGTGAGCTTGTTTTGGACTAGGCTTCCTTATTTGACGTAGGCAAGAACTAAGAGAAGATTTTCCATCCCTAAAGGGATGAAATGTGGGACCAAAGTTTGTATAGTTTCACCTGGGTCAAACCGCTGACAGTAGTCAGTTTTTTTTTTATATATTTCCCAAAAGGTAATATTTAAACCTATTTATAGAAGCTACTTTTGCTACTAGTAAAGTCAAGAGATTTTCTCTGAGACTTTCCTTTGAAGTTAACAAAAACTGCAATTATATTTAACCATAGAACTCTTAGTTCAGGAACTCATTCTTACTGTAGTTCCCTCGCCTAGGGAACTGTTTTTAAGAAGAAAGAAGTAAAAATAGAGAGAATAATCTAAACACAGTTACAATAGTAAAATCAGCTCGCACTGTTCTCAAAACTTATCCTCGCTTTAGGAATACTAGTTTTTGTACAGTACCGTGTTTAAGTTTCAGATGCAACGCGCGCCTGAATGATATGGTGGTCACATATTGTTGAAGCGGTAGCGAGTTTTAACCCTTATGCCTTGATCACACGTACCGAGTAAAAAGGGGAGACAGTAAAATGTTGCTCGGCCGAGACAGTGAATGTAAGCAAATTGTAGAGATAAGCGCTCGGCCTAGCACTCGGCGCTGTGTTTACACGTACTGAGTACTCGGCAAGAGCACTGTCTCGCCCGTTTACTCGGTACGTGTGATCAAGGCATAACTAATATGGCGATAGTACCTTTGTCCAAGTATTATAGGAGTATTCTAAATTTCTTGGAAGCCTCCGGGCTAAAAGAGTTACTCTAACAAGGTGGCGAGTCACAGTAGATCTTTTAGGTCGCAGTGACTACATCCCCTACACTATGGGTGATGCATAGCGCCTTATGTTCTAAATAATAATATTAATAATAACTCTGTCCAACCCTCACTGAGCCAGCGTGGTGGATTACGGCCCATCCCCTTTCCTAGAGAGGAGGCCTGAGCCCTAGCAATGGGAACAATAAAACGGCTGATGATGATGATGTAGAACTCTATCTGTTCGCTACCTTTTTTTGACTTACCTAATGATTAAATTCATTCAAATGAAACTAGGCACACTGGACACTGACCTCCAAAAGAACATAGGGTTTTTAAACTTTGAAAGAATTTCTGACTGTCATACAGTTATGAGTCGAAACTAGTTCTGTAATGGTTTAATTTTGGTAAGTAGGGCGTCATAATCAGCGCCCTAAAGTAGGTAAGACCGTAAGTTTTCTTTAATTGCCTCAGATGGCTTCCTCGAGAAGGAAAGCGCAGACTAATAAAGAAAATAAAAAAATCCTGCTAAGATTATTGCATCTTTTTTTTAGACCAAGAACTGATACCTACTTTAAAAAGTTTTGCAAACAAAATATTATAATCTAAGTCAGATTTGAGACTTTCACTCCTGGTAACGTAATTTTCAATTCTGCTATCACAGCCTTACTTATTAAATTACTTTCTTTAGTCCGACAATTTCATTCCCAGATTGCTAAAACCGCTCAAACTTCTAAATATTTGAAGCTTTCCACCTAAAAACCTTATTTTTATTTCATCTACGGAGCCCGCTAACACAAAATAACGTATGAGCTTAGTATTTTCTTTCCAGAACTGGAACAAACTGGGAACAGAAAATCTAAGGAGATTCTACGCTGAAGTTGGTATTGACAAAACAAAAGTTATTGTTTTAAGTTTGCCAGCGTAAGTAATATGGAAAGACATGTTTGTGGCATTTGTTGTGGTTACAATTAAGTGTGGTTTAAAAACAAGCTTTCAATGAAAATCATTTTTTCATAGCAAGCTTTTATAGCTCGGTATACCTATATAATTAATACTCATCAAGACGTATCATACGAGCCCAAATTCCATTGGGTTATGTCATTTAGCTACCAATTTCCTTTAACCATCTTACGGTTCCATCATCATTTCATCTTGACTGGCCTGTTGGTCTAGTGGTTAGTGACCCTGACTGCTATGCCGGAGGTCGTGGGTTCGATTCCCACCCAGGACAAATGTTTATGTGATGAGCATAATCATTTGTTCTGTGTCTGGGTGTAATTTATTTATAATATGCATGTATTTAGAAATATACAAGTATGTTTATCAGTTGTCTAGTACCCATAACACAAAGTCTGCTTAGTTTGGGACTAGACGGCGTTGTGTGATGGTTGTGAAATATTATTAAATATTATATTATATTATTATTATTATATCAGATCAGCTCCTGGTCATAATAATTTTGCATTGTCATCTGATTTGCACATGCATGCAAAATTTCAGGTCAATCGGTAACCGGGAAGTGGGTCAAATTTAATTTACAAGATTTGATTACAGACAAACATCGGGACAGGTGAAACTAAATAAAAGCTTGTAAAATGCGAAAATGCTGCTGGGCATTCAATGATGAAGATTGTCTCTGAGAAAAAACAAATCATACATTATTTATTTTAAGGTATAAAACTGTTCTCTATTAGCTATTTCATTTGTATTTGAAACTTATAAACAAACAATATTTTTTTTGGCTGTGTCGCAGAGGGTAAATCATCGTCATCATCATCAGCCTTTTTAATTTTCCCACTGCTGGGACTCAGGCCTCCTCTCTAGGAGAGGCAAAGGGCCGTAATCCACCACGCGGGCCCAGTGCGGGTTGGTGAATGTCTTCGAATTTTTGGTTCTAGGACATGCCGGTTTCCTCACGATGTTTTCCTTCACCGTTTTAAGAGCAGTGGTGATGAAATAAATTAGACAAAGTAATGCGCCTGGCTGGGTTTGAACCTGCGACCTACAGCTCGTAAGTCGGGGCCATTATCACTTGGCCACCACTGCTCTCAGAGTAAATATTATTGGGAAATTTTGAATTATCATCGTCATCATATCAACCGAAAGATGTCTACTGTTTCACATTATGCTCTTGAAAGTATCTCCACAGCGATCGGTATTGTGTGTCTCGCATCCATCGGATTTCCTTGACCCTCAGCTGGTCATCGGATCATCTTGTCGAAATATTCAAAATTAAAACTTGGTGTACATATGGACGATGGCGTTTTAGACTCTTACAATGTATACGAAGGGCTGAAGCCCACACACACAGGCGCCCCTTTTAACTACTGAAAATTATATCTGTATACTAGTGCACCCAAGAACAACCTTCAGTTCGTGGGAAACTATTGACATATATGAAAAACAAATATATAGGGCTATGGTTTTGGGAGTCTTATTATCATGATAAGCATTATATGAACCCATTCTAGTTTAAACTAAAAAAAAAATCATGTCTAAAAGTGTTTTTTTTTTTTAAACCTATTTGCAAAATAAATATCATTTATCATTATCATTTATTAATATACCGTATCTGTTTTATATAATTAAAAATCCTTTGTCCCATCACTAAAGCAAGACCTAAAGAAGGACTTTTAAAAGCAAAGATTAAAGAGCCAATCTGCCAACCAGCACACTACTACATAATGAGAGCCTAGTTGAGTGCTCATAAAATAATCAGTACAGAACCGCTTGTTGCTACAAAAAGCTGCTTACGTTAGGTTTTTTTGTAGAATAAGATTCTCATTTTCATAAGCTGCCAGTGCCATGAAAGCATTTAGATGTGGTGTTGTTGGTCACATCAATTATGGCCCAATACAAAAATTATTTTATGCTAAATGTGCAATGAAACATCATCAATCAAGAATTAGATTACAGTCGTTAGCTGGAGTGCATCTGAGGCTTGTAAGAACCACAAATAAGCCCTTATGAAATTTTACACTTTATACTTAAGGGCCAAGCGCCCGAAAAGTGCCATAAAACAGTGATTTTCTGAGGCCTACTCCTCCGTAACGGCTTGGTAAATTGATTTGAAAAAAATATATGTTTATTATAGACTCATGAACAATAATATCAACATTTGATTTTTTCGTGCAATTAATACTTTTGTCAAAAAAAATTATTTAGCAATTTCGCAACTTTTCGCAACTTTTCCCTACTCCTTCGAAACGGCTTGGACCTTTAGAAACATTTTTACACATAAAAATTGGTGGTTAAATATTCTTCAAAGTGAACATTTCATATGTAAATCCATCAATATCTCGCAGAGAAAATGGGTTTAAAGCGGTTTCCGGGCGCTGCTGGCCGCAAATAAATGCAGAGATTTGCGTACTGCCGCCTAGGCGAGTGCGAGAGTTGCGTACACATAATTTCGGCCAGATGGTTCAAGGAACTATACGCCTTAAATGGCTGGATGGATTCCGACGACTGGAGTGATTGTGCGATTGGCTACTGCGCTACGTTTCGCGTGTTTGATTCCTACAGCGAACAAATATCTTCTATCGAGGAATTCCTAGCGTGGGATAATTTAAAAAAAAACTTGCCAACATCACCTTGAAGCGCTCGTAGACCACAACGTGCAATCAATCAGGGCTTGTTCTTTAAAGGACGGCCGGGCGGCGAGTTACCTATTGCTTGCCGTCCACATGCCCGCGCCTTCGATGGCTGGAAATGTGAAGCTTGTCTCACCCCACGGTTTTAGTTGCCTCCTTTGCAGGCATTTTTCCTTCGCAGGGCCGCTTCCCTAACGCTTTGACTTCATACCATGGCTTGAATCAGGACTGGACTGGACATTTACGGAACAGAGTGCATCTGTATTTGCTCACATACTTGTGCATAATATTTTCTGCGTACTTGGCTGGTTTGCATTGATGTTGACCACTGAGGCTGAAAAGCTTACCACAGTCCGTACGAAGAAAAAGATAATTTCCTAGGATTACGCAACACTGAGCCATCAGTAGTTATAAATTGCTTGAAACCCAAACTATCAGAACAGATAAGTTGTATTCAATCAATCAAAACCAGCCTATCGCAATCCACCAGTGGACCAAAAGGACTCAAACTTGGGCATAACATGATTGATGCTCTGCACCGATTGATTAATATTTTGAAGGGACTTACAGGTGGTTGTACCTCGCGGGTTTTTGCGTAGAATGGTATATGTGTACCTACATACAACTATACAGGAAGTTCTAAATGTGGGGGTAATTTTTTTTGTGTTTCAATTTCGTAAATGGAAAAAAATCAATTTGATATTTTTGTAACGTGGTTAACTTTTCGAATACCGTAATTGGAGATAAAATAAAAAGACAATACTAGAACGAACGAGCGTTTGCTTGGGATTTAGTGAATTAATGTGCAATAGTGAAGGTTTGTCATATTAGGTTTTTATTGAACACAGAAACTTGACAGTTTAAATCCCACAGTGATTTGACAATACATTTTAAACAAAGGCGAGCTTATTCGACAAAGAGTTAAATCAGCAAACATTAAGGTTTCTACACAAAACTGCGATGCGATGCGACACGACGCCGCATCGCAGAAACTTGCATGACCATACAATGTGCAATGCGTATAATTCGAAAGTTTTTGCGATGCCTCATGCGACCTGGTAGATTTTTACCTTACGACGACGTCATATAGCAAAGTTTGTGTTTAATGTTTATTTATTTTATTTGCTTCCACAGCTTAAAATGCACCGAATACTTTCCTCTATTATAATACAATCTTTAAAATAAAGAGACTGCAAGATACCTTTTAATTTTTATTCTAAGCTGACAGTCACGATTTTAACACCTTGCTAGATCTTATCCTTAGTCCCAAATAGTAAAAAATACTACCACCAATTACCAATGATTAAAACGTGAAGTATGATTTCCAGTTGTATAACAGGAATATAACGATGTAATCGCGTTTGATAGCCGGGGGCGATCGCGCTTTGAACCCGCGGCCCGTTTGAAGTTACCGCGAGAGCGGTCAGAGGAAGCACACTCAATGTTGGCTGCAATCACACCGTGCAGTAACTGTTGAGTTTGATGAAAGTATGTTACGTAGAACCGTTCGTGACCAGGTTATGTCGATAACACACCATGTAGTGCATGCAGTGAAACGTGCAACAAAAGCATGGGCGTTTTGGTCGATGTTCCCTGGAAGTTGAAAAAATAGGTCTCGAAGCTTCTACTTGCCCTGCAGGAGTATTTGAAAGAGTTACAGTGGCCATTGTAAAAGGTAAGTGAAAGAAAACAAGTAGATTTTATTCAAAAAAAAGTCTGAAATTTCTTTCTGCCCATCCGGAATAGCAAAAGCCATTTGATGGTTTACTACGTTAAAAAAAATTATATAACTATCTACAAGTATTTAGGGCCGAATTTCAAATATTCTTTCTTATAACTGTAACATTATATTAAACAGCTAGTTTATCCTTCTAATCAAGGTTATTACAAAAATATTTTTCTTTTTTTTTTCAAGCTATTCGAAGATTGATAAATCAGCTTTTAGAACATCAGAAGACTATAAAAAGATATATCTCACACTGCTTTTTACACTATTGTAAGTTCGTTAATACACTTCTCTTGTATTTTTTACTCTAAAAAATCTACATTTCTTTTAATCTTTCCTTTCACAGGTCTGGGAGAAGTTTCTTTTGAAATAAGTAATACTTTTGTAGATACGTTTTAATATTTATAATATTAACTCTTTGTATGCCGTAATTAAAGACACAATAGAAAGACAATTGCTTATGCCGAACTGTGTAACATAAGACATTCAAAAGGTTAATACGTATCTACATACTTACGTATACAGATTTAAAAAAAGAATACAATAAAAAGATCTAGATCAAATTAAATGTGAGTGTAAAAATAATCTCAGTGTCGGTGTAACAGGCATCCACTTCAACCTTTCTATTTTTACACTGTCAGTTTGAATGGGCCCCAAGGTGCATAGGTCTCGTGGTACTCCAACCACGTTTTTTTCTAATTAAAGCCCTGGGATTTCCGGGACTCGGATTTTTTGCGAATCAAGAGAATGGTCCGACTATCCGTTTACCTACCGATTTTGAACTATCAATTTGATTGTTTTTTTACGATAGGGACAGTGGGGATCATGCGACAATTGGGTAGATGTAGAAAAAAAAAAGCGTTGATACGGTATTTACTTAACAAAAAAATTAAGCATGCTTTATAAAGGCTTACGATTTTTTTTCTTATGCGTGAAGTTTTCTTTTTTTAATTGAAAAAAAAAAAAATACGTCATATACACAAGACACTCAGACCCGAAACTATAGGCCCTACAAATATTTATTCCGTGCGGGAACCTAAGCCGCGACACGCAGCGTAGCAGTCAATCGCTCAACTACTGCGTCAACCGTGCGTTCGGTTTCAATTTCTTCAAACTTTATGTGACTTAATATTGAGATAATTGTAATGTATTCTAAAGTATTTTGTTTAAAAATACACTTGCTGCACTACGTTTTTATATGAGGTATGAAACTATCAAATAACTTTTTCCGCTCAGTCAGACTTTTCCTGACTAAAATCTACCAGTTTTCTGCATTTCGATCATTCGACAACACAGCTGCATAACTTGACTTTCCGTATGCGCAAAACAATTCAACTAACATCATACTATACTATACAGTTCTAGGTACAGACACATAATAACTAACCGCTCATTGTGCCGCACGAACAGCTACAGTAACATTATGTGAATCACGTATTGTAACGTGTTACAGAACAGAGCCGCTTGACAGACGACCTAACAGTTATTAACGACTTAGTGGACATGTGTGTTGCACTTGTGTGCATACAAATACGAAGTACAAACCTACCTGAATTATAGTGAGATGGGAAGGTTTTGGTCCGAAGAGATTCATAGGTTTGAGCTTTTGAAGTACTTTGGACCCATTAAGCCTTTATCTCATCATCATCATCATTTCAGCCGATAGATATCCACTTTTGGAGATAGGCCTACCCCAAGTGTCACCACATGAACGATCCTTTGCCTCCCGCATCCATCGGATTCCCGCAACCTTCACCAGGTCATCGGTCCTTTATCTGGATATTCTTCTAGTTGCCTTTTGGGCTCCAGGCCCGCGGTGACTATTTCGAACAATCTGGCAACACTGGGACTCTCCGTCAATAAGCGTGGGATACAAGGCCTCATTAGATCTGGTCCTTATTGGACAACAAGCCCAGGGCGTCTCCTGTAACAGCTGGGGCGTAAAGTTTGTCATTGCCTAACTTTTTCGCCACCTCTTTCACCGGCATTTCTACTTCTCATACCCTCTCATTCCGTACCATGACCAGAGCTGGGAAGTTGCTGCCGCTGATCGCCTCAATGAGCTCCGTCCATATAGAGCAAATTGCCTCCGAGTATTCTACCATATCCTTCGGGCGCCCGTATCCATACAATGGTAACACCCAGGTATTCTTCCCGTTGAGTCCGAAACAGGGTCACCGAAAACCACTATCAGGTTAAAAGTACGTTTTTTATACCGCTATGAAATCCGTAGTGTCTCATGCGTGTGTGCAAGTACCTACTGGCTGCCTCCAGATCCCACGCGGGTGCAACCCGGCAAGGAGGCATATAGTAATCTACACTAATTTATAGTACTGATCGGATCAGTAATAGAAATCTGCTTTACTCCTGAGTGACTTAGGCTATAATATTTTATGTGTGCGGGCGAAGCCGCGGGCAAATGCTAGTCATTTAAAAAACGTAATTATGTGTTAAATATAATCCTAATTTAAAATCAGTTGCATTATGACTTCATTATTCTGTTCCTTCTGCTTTTAACATTTAAAATTACATGCAGCCTCTCCGATCATATCACAATAAAGTCGTTACAGAGAAACTTGAAAACTAATCGAATAATTACAAGAGATCGATCATAAGAACAAAAGACGGACAAGGATAACTGCTCCAAACAAAGAGAAAATATTATTAATAACTTACACGTATATATACCAAATTATCTTTACTGGTAATAAGAGTCAATATCGGTAAATTAACCCTTATTGCTGGCAAGTTAGAGTTGATTAATGGATAACAGGAGTGAAGAGTAATGTTTGGAGTTAATAATGAAAAGAATCTCGGGACTATTAGGGCGTGTTCAGGCGTAACTGACTATTATAATTATTATCTGTCAATGTATAAGCATGGATTGTTTATTACACATTCCATAAAATTGTTCGTGATCGTGTTAAATATGTGTCTTATTTCTTTAATAGATAATTAATTAAGACTATGACTCATTACCGAGAGGTCGACGGTTCGACACCAGCCGATATTAATCTTTTTTATCCGAACGTTGAACAAGCAAGAATTTGTAAGAGAGCTTTAAAATATAACTATTTTATTAATTAAGTGCAAAACTGTTCAATATGATCTAAATTGATTGGATTTTAAGTAAGTTTGCTAGTACTAAGCCAATAATAAGTTGGCCTTTTTATTATGTTATTAGTTAAATTAAAGTAAAAATAGAAAATAATATTTGAAGATGATTTTGTAAGACAGTTGAGATCTTTTTGTTTTAACTTTAAAGATTTATCTTTGTCATATCTTAACATGCAGTTTGACCAACTGCATAGTTGCTAAACTATGCGTTTAGAGGCTAGAAGACCTAAAGACAAGTGTGGTCACTCTCGAACGGCATACAAAAGAAAGAGACACAAAATATGAAGCATTTTAGCGGTTTACCAAAAATCTACAAATTTGACTATAAAATTAAAACACTATAACGGTAAAAAGTTGCTTGTAAAATAATCAAAATGATAGCAAGTTTATTACCACGGATTTTAGTGGATAAAAGTATTTTTTTAAAGTATTTTCGTGATTTTTCTATCATACTAAATTAGCGGTGTAATGTTTTGAACACACAATCTATCTAGCATTTTTCCTGAAAATAACATATATTTTTTTTATTATGTTTACTGCCGTACATTCAAAAACTCGCGCTTAGTCCTTTTAAGAAAAAAAAAAAAAAACTCTAGAAAAGAAAATCACTAAAGCCCACAGTTCTGGTTTACAAAGTAAGATAGCTTTTTAGATATCTTATCTGGTAACACACAGCACAACTGGAAGAAATGCTTGAATTAGACGTTTAAAAAACCCTACGCTAGGAATTACTTCTGTATCGTACGTTCACAAACATTTAAGCTCACATACACAAGACACCCATATCCAAAACCACTATTTGCTGGCCATACAATATTTATTCTGTGTAAAAATTGAATCCGCGATACCCAACGTAGTAGCCTATCGTCCAACTAATGTACCAACCCAGTCTTTACCTTTTGAAACAGCCTAATTGATTTTTACTTGGAAAATTACAGACAGACTAGCTGCCGTCAGCGGCTTCGTTCGCGTGATAGTAGGAAGTTGTCCCAAAAAACATGATACCGGGACAAAAAGTATTCTACGTGTTATTTCAGGATATGACATAAATGTGTGCCTTTATATTCTATTAGTCTATATTTTATATAAATAAACATTCTTGCTGCAGTTTATATTTTTTCACAAGACTACTCGTTCATTAAAACCCATGTATGTAATTGATAGTGATTCTATTTTAAGATCACATGCTACAAGATCTCTCAAGATCATCAGTTTAAAAACATTTAAATGCAATTTACTCACATTTATTCAATTCCTGTTTATTGTCTTCAATTGTTTAATCGTAAAATTTTGACTGAATTTTCCATTTTAATTGTTTCTATTTCATATTTCAACGATTTTACTGGAGAAGCTGGGTCGATAATTCTATTTATTTGATTGTTCTTATAATTCATATAGGTAACGTATTATCTATATTATATATTATATATATGTATATATATATATATATATATTTATAATATTATAAAGCGGAAAAGTTTTTTTGTTTGTTTGAGCGCGCTAATCTCAGGTACTACTGGTCCGAATTAAAAATTTCTTTCACTATTAGGTAGTCCATTTAATGAGAAAGGTTATAGGCTATATAACATCACGCTACGACTAACAGGAGCGGAGCAGTAACCAAAGATGCGGGTGAAATCGCAGGGTACAGCTAGTTATTATTAATATTATAAAGGTGAAAGCTTCTGACTGTGCGTATGTTTGTTACTTCTTCACATTCGAACGGCTGAACTGATTTAAATGAAACTTGGACACTCTTACAATAGGGCATAACTTTTCTCCCGACATTATGTTTCCTTAAAGCTAGCACGATATAGATTAATATTGGCACATATGAAATATCCAGAAGCAAGGTTCCAATGGTGGAAGAATAACAGGCAAAAAATTCATGGCTACTGTTTCATTATTCACCAAAAGCACGTACCTAAGCCTCATTCAGGCCATTAGAACCTACTAGCATTAATTACTTACCCAACATTCCTACTGTGCTAACAACTGTTCACGTCTGAACGCGCTCTTACGTAGTATGTGTAGCGTTCAGCCCACACGTCCAATGCCGATAGAGAATAAATGAATGCACCTATTTTTGTTTAAGACGATCCCTCATTTTGATTAATAGTTGTTACCGGTACTGTATTGTTGCGCTATCTTCTTCTGATTTAGTCGTAATGTCGTTTAAAGTGCGCCCTAATGTTTGTAGGAAGAAATGTTTTTTAGAACAAGTTTTTAAAGGAGTTGTCAAGATTTTGAATTTATCGGCCTTGTTTGGGTGGTTGGTTTATGTTTAAAAAAAAATGAGTTTCAGTGTTTTGTGTTGTGTTTAAGATATGAGATGTATTGTTTTAGGATTGATCAGGATAATAAGAACAAGTGAAGTCCAACAATCCATCAATCTAACTTTAATCAATTACATTGGTGTAGGGTTCCGTACCCAAAGTTTTAAAACGGGACCCTATTAGTAAAATTCCATATCAGTCCGTCTACCTGTTTGTCACCAGGCTGTATCCATGAACCGTGATTTTTTTTCACCTGTGAAAAAACGATACATAAAAAATTATAGTTATTAAGTTGTATATAAGTGTAAATAAAAAAAAAAAACTAAACCTAAAAATTAAGTCAGCAGCATAGCACAGTCGGCCTTATAATGTTCCCACTGTTGGGACTCAGGCTTCTTCTCTAGGATAGAGAATGGACCGTATTTTACCACGCGGGCCCAGTGCGGGTTGGTGAATGATGTTTTCCTTCACCGTTTTGAGAGCAGTGGTGATGTAATAAATGACACAAAGTAATGCGCCTGGCTGGGTTCGGACCCGTGACTTACAACTTGTAGGTCGGGCCGTTACCACTCGGTCACCACTGCTCTCTAATCAGAAGAACCTTATTAAAATGTTCTTCCTAAAATATGATGTGGGACGTAGGTGTCAAATTATTATCATCATAGTAGCGGAAAGACGTCCACCGTTAGACATAGGCCTCTTCCAAGCGTCGCCACAACGACCGGTCCTGGATGGGAGGCCTCCAACAAGGTGGACCGATGGCCAGGGTTGCAAGAATTCGATGGATGCGTCAAATTATATTGGTCCATAATTGCCAAGAAGTTTTATTCTATGGTCTGATGAATGTGTAAATGAGGCACACCTCGCCTCATTCATCTGACTTGAATTGAGGATACGCAAATGAGTATTTGTATAACTAAGTATTTGTATAGCGAGTTTTATAAATAAAGTTGAGTATGCCTGTATGTCTGACCTCCATTACACAGTGACTAAGTAATAATACTATACCGATTGGTTAGACTAACTGTCAGTCATTCGGGTCTCTCCCACCCGAACCAACCAATCAAATATCTACCAACAAAATAACAGCCAGAACCAAGGCCAGGAGTAGTCTCGATGTGTATTGAGTAGTCACTCATCGTGTCATCCTGCATAACAATGCAAAACATACAACAACAACAAATATATGTATGTAGTTCGGAAGGGCACCTGACACCTGAAATGGTTTTACCCATGACCACAAGGCAATCGATGTTTACCTGACGATAATATTTACCTCTAGGCACTGTGAAGACACCAAAATCAACTTTCGCACCATTACTCAACCTCCACATTTGTAGAATAGTAATGAATGCGTCACAGTAGACAGTTATCAAGACATTCTTAGTAGGGATGTAACTGAAGTGGTTATATCGGAACCGGAGTTTTTAAATTTGGGTTAACTTCAAACATTTTTTTTTTCATTTACATGAATAAATTACATGTAGAAAATACTTTACGAACTATAATTATTATATTATATATTATATTATAATTAACGAAACAAATATCTCTACTAAAACTAACATACCTACATATAAATATAATATGTTAGTTAATTTGCGCCTTTTCGGGCATATAAACAAATTTTTTTTCTTCTTTTCTTTTTTAATAAAAAAATTACATGTAAGTATAAATGACAGCGCAACGCTCCAAATATGAAACAAATCCACAAGTGAAAGAGTAATTGGTAGAAACCATGGAGGGATGGAAGGAGGTTACCCACACGACAAGTATAAACTTCGTTGTACCTCCGATATAAGTTCCGATTAAAATTCAACGGAATTGAAATCGGAATCGAACGTGCAAAACCAATCCGATGTTCCGATGTTTCGGAATCGGTATCGGAATCGAAACTCTGTAACATCTCTAATTCTTAGTACTGTACTGTACTTTTGGGACCAGTCATCGGAATTTTCTCGTAGACAGATCGCGAGCATTTAGCACTCCGCCAACTGTTCTACTTAGACAGTGTGAAAGAAACAAAATAGAATTTTGAATCAGCAATTCACGGTGCTCTAATGAGTTTCCAATGCAATTAGGAGGAAACATTTTAACAAGGTTCCGTTAAATATATGAGAAAAAGAAGTAATGGAACATTCGAACCGGATTTTAGGCACCTAAAAAGCTTACTAATGGTTGGTTTTTGAATTACTCTCACGTACATTATTTTAATTTTGAGCCTGTTTTAGACAGATTGTTTGCTGTGAGTCCTATTCGGGGTGACTAAACTTTTAAGTGTAAGTTTTCATTCTAAGAGTATGCAAAAAAATGTTACTGGCAACTTGAAATGATGGATCTATGAAGCAACGGCTGGCATATTAAAACACGAAAAGGCGCTAAAGAATATAGGCATGTCAATAGAGGATGCCATTTATCAATCCGCAACAATGACGAATACAAGTCTGTATAGCGGAAATCCTACAAAAATATGGTATGTAATGCGATGACCGCTTCATATTTTGTCACCGTTATCCGTTGACTTAGGCCTACTGCCTATGGACGCGTAGCTTCATAGACGCGTATTCGTTATTATACTCTTGATGTACGCTAGCGTGAAGCTTTATATACAAAACTGTAGTCTGTAGTCCACGGACGCGTAGCTTGATAGACGCGTATTCGTCATTATACGCTTGGTGTACGCTTATGTGAAGCATTACATACAAAACTGTGGCCTGCAGTCCACGAACGCGTGGCTTCATAGACGGAGTTTCATAGTTCTGCATGCAAACTTCACGCAGGCGTACTTCAAGCGTACAATGACGCCATGAAGCCATGCGTCGGTGGGTAGTAGGCTTTAGGATTACAAGCTGCTGATACCCCATTCATTATAGTCTTATTGTTTGTAACATTTAAGCATATCTAAAACGAAAATTCGTGCTTCATCCATCGTTCTAAGCTGTTCTTATCTGATTTTTTAACAATAGACTCTTAGTCCGTCCACACCATTTGTCACTAATGGTGTTGCGTAAAATTGTTGAAAAAAAATGTTAGATGGAATGTCAAAACCTTTTTTTTACATTGTTTTAAATATTTCGTGGCGCTATAAATGGTATGCCAGCATGATTTAATTTTGTTTTTAAAGGAACTAGTGTGAAACAGTTGTGCTCGAAATGTACACAAATACTCTTTTTTTTTATCAAATTTTATACAATGGTTTAGGTGTGTTATTTTGCTTGTTTATTGATTTATTCTAAATCAAAATTTGTATAATATTTATTATATTGATTGGTGATAAAAATTTAGTTTCAATCAAAATCTAGCTGTGTCTACTATCTGAGCTGATTGAAGAAATGTAATAATTTCAAAATAAACCTATGTCTTCACTGCACACATGGTATGATTGTGTAGCTCATTACTGGCTGTCATAGAGACCATAAAACTCTTGCAGTTTTTTAAAAAGAGTAAAAGAATATTATCTTTTTATTTCATCTTCTGTATATAAAAGGCAAACACCTGACTCACTCATAGACTCATCAATATCCAGCTCAAACCTTTGGACATAAAAAACTGAAATTTTTCACAAAAGTTCCTTTTATGATGTTTACAAAGAATAAAAAATGATTTTTTTTTAATTTATCTCCAAAGTTAGTATAGAGAAACCTACTTTGAACTGGGTAAAGCTAGTCATAATAATAATAATATTCCACAACTATCACACAACGCCATTTAGTCCCAAGCTAAGCAGAGCTTGTGTTATGGGTACTAGACAACTGATAAACATACTTATATATTTCTAAATACATACATATTATAGATAAATTACACCCAGACACAGAACAAATGATCGTGCTCATCACACAAACATTTGTCCTGGGTGGGAATCGAACCCACGACCTCCGGCATAGCAGTCAGGGTCACTAACCACTAGACTAACAGGCCTGTCAATATATGTTGTAATTGTTAATGTATCTCATAAAATTAGTTTCATTGTATTGTTGTGATATTTATTTGACCAATATACTCGTATGTAAGTATGAAAGTAAATTCTTACTTTTTATGTTATATTATTATAAATATAGTTTTATACACCGTTAAATTTTGATCCCTTTTAATCCCGTGGAGGGTCGATCCGGTACATGAAACACTATCGATTTGTAAAGATAAAATTCAAAAATAAATTTCCTATTTTTTAAAACTCATATTAATTTACGCATGTACGACGTCAGCTGAGCGAGTTCGATGACCTGTAGGTACTAGTCGGCCTTGCGTACTAATTACCTACAGGTCATTGAACTCGCTCAGCTGACATTTTCTTAAAGAAATTAATTTCGTAAAGGTACTTTATTTTTAATTTTATCTTTACAAATCGATAGTATTTCATGTACCTACCGGATCGACCCTCCACGGGATTAAAACGATCAAAATTTAACGGGGTAATATGTGTTTATTTGTCTCAGTATCTATTATTCTTACAAAATAAGTCAATATCTCTTTTTTCCAAGAATTCCGTCACAAGTGTGCTGGAAGAGATTTCTATAGAAATAAGTATAACCTTTGTACCTATTTTTCTGTTCCATTTTTTCTTTCCTTTGTGCTTGAGTACATTAACTGTTAATTAAATAACAACTGGTCAAGTAAAAACAATACGATATTGAAGTTTACTTTCTGCCATTAATTTAAACGAAGACACGCAGAAACGCCTGAATATCACATTCACAAGTCACGATCCTTACATACCAACTCCTTTTGTTTCTTCCACATTTCGCTCTGTAAGCATGTGTGTGTTCTATAGCAGGGGCGCCGACTCCGTGGGTGCTCAGGGGATCGAGCTTCCATGAGAAATAAACAGTAGATGCTGATCACCCTTGAGCTTCAAGAAACAGATCAGTAGTCGCCTTTTAGGAATGGGCGTTTTTTCATTTAACCGTTCAGCGCAGTGGTTTAGAACGTCAGTTAAGATGCAATGCACACATAATTAGTAATTCAGTACGCAGTATGTAAGTAGGACATTTATTTATTTGTCGGTTGGTTAGTGTGCATTTCTCTTCTCATTCTTCGCCACTTTTTCGAGTCATCAAATGAGCATGAGCACTGAGCACCCATGATGATTTCTAAAAGCCGGCGCCCCTGTTCTATAGCTACATCTGTGTGTGTGTTATTTACTCATTTATAAGTAAGTGCGGTACCAAACGCAGTGACCCAGAAGTTGGTCGTTTAACATTGAATGGGCATTTCACGTCTCGTTAGAACAAAAGAATTACAAACGTTGCCCGCGTATACTTACAACACAATGCTAAATGATGCGAGTAGAATTAGTACGTGTTCTTGTGGTTCATTTCGAAACGGGTTGGACTGAGCTCTTCAGTGTCATATAATATAACAAAAGCCTTGCGTTTTTGTTTAATAAGTAATCATCATCATCATTTCAGTCGATAAACGTCCACTGTTGGACATAGGCCTCCCCCAAGTGTCGCCACAACAAACGATCATATGCGTCCCGCATCCATCGCACCAGGTCGTCAGTATACCTTGTAGGAGGCCTTCCATTTCCATTTCCATTAGTTGCCCTAAGATCGCTATCCCTTATCAATTTTATTTTGATATTATAAGAAACTGCATAAAATAAAGTTTTGTTTATAACCATTACAATCTTGCTTGCTAAGGGTCGTTGTGGACGATGAGCAATGGGTAGCTCACTGTCCGGCCGTCCGATAACTGTCCGGACCAAGCCCAAGTCGTCGACGGCGCGCACTGTTCCCGCGCGCCTCAAGGAGTTGTCAGCAACAGCAGGGACCCAGCCGGGTCGTAGCCTACTGGGGCCAGGGTTATCCGAAAGGGCGCTGGAGCCCCGGTATGAAGGCTAGAAGGAACGGGGTGGGTTTTTTAGTCAGTAAGTCTGACACTATCTCCCGCTCCGCCCAAGGGGTGCATGCATGGTGCAATGCATGATTTTTCCCACCATAAAAAATAAATAAAAAAAGGGTCGTTGTCCAAAATCCACGTTCCAATTACACGCACACGTATTTAAAACTCAAAAAATAAAGGATATTTAATATAGTTTGGATAAAGATCTATTGATGTAAATTCCAGTGGTTACTTAGCGTATTGTTAGTCGAGCTATATTCTTAATTAGGAGTCTTGTAGCTGAACACGAGTGGGCGGCTGTGGCCCCACAAGGATGCGTTTCTGTTAAGGCACAGTTGAATGATCTTTATCTACACTAGTATTTAAAAGAGGTAAAGTTTGTTTATAGGAGGTAATCTCTAAAATGATGATGTGGCCGACGATGGAACACACTAGCCTAGAAGCAATCTATTCACTCTTGACTTAAATACCCCTAAGTTATAGCTATCAGGAAACATAGATCACATCTTCGCTTAACATCAGGTGAGATAGTAGTCAAATGCGAGCCTATTCTTAATAAAAAAAGAAGTGGTGGTCCGATTGCAAAATTGTTTTTCACCAATAGAAAGCAGCTTTATTTTTGAGAGACTGCTGTATTTTATGTATGCGGGTGAAGTCGCGGGCAAAAGCTAGTCTTTTAAATTTTTATTTGTGGTTTCGAATTACTCACGATTTACCCACGATTTCTGTGGCAAGAGTTTTGGTTGATTACTAAGATAGCCCGTTTATAAGGGCACTTGAGGCACGTACATTGTCGCAATTTGTAATTAGTTGCGTACATTGGACAAGAATATGGTTACTTACCTAATAGATCTTTGTCGTCTGCTAATAAAATAAATTATTATTATTTGGTAATCGCTGCTTTAGCCCCAAAATACCTCTCTTATTACATATACTGGATCCAGAATATTTTACAAAATAAAATCATTAAATAAAATTACCACTTTTTAAGTTACAAAAAATAAAATTTGGTTATTATCACGTGTCTATTAATTGTTTGTTAATCACATAATACAAAGTTTTATATTGTTTACCAGCTTTTGTCCGCAGCTTCGCCCACGTATATAAAATGTAGCCTATGTCACTCAGGAAAAAAGTAGCTTTCTACCAGTGATAACAATTTTGCCATAGGATTAAAGATTACCTCCTACAAACAAAAAAACAAGAAAAAAATTAACTTTACCTCTTTGTAATATTGGTGTAGATATAAAATTGAAAATTAAATGTTCCCCTTACCTTATTTTACGCATTACTGTTAGAAAATTGCAAAATTTTCCGCTCTGCGATTGTCGATAAAAAAATCTACCATTTGTTCATTTAAAAAAGCCGAAGAAACCTTTCCTGTTTTCCTTCTGTGTCTATAGAAAACTGAAGAAAAACAGGAAACTTAATTATAGCCGAGTTATTGAACTCGAGTAGGTAGTTAAGATTGACTCCCACGTAATTCGTAGTATTTAATTTAAGTAAGATTAATCGTGGCGTATTCCCCTTAACAGTTTCTTTAGTAATTAAACAGCATTCGACAGAAAATTCTTTTTTTAATCTGCAGTGTAGTTTATAGCCAGTTATTAGTTTTAATTAAATATCTTTATTCGAATTATACTTTTTTTTTACTTAAGTTTTCTTCGGAGGTTACAAGATTCCTTGCGATAATTAAATAACGTGGGGTGAACGTATCTTGAGGTTAAAGTGAAGCTAAATTTATTTGAATGTTCTTTTTTTTTTTCAATGGGAAAAATCATTGACAACCCCCGCTCTTGGGCGGAGCGGGAGATAGTGTCAGACTCTTACTGACTAAAAAACCTATCCCGTTCCTTCAAGCCTTCATACCGGGCCTCGAGCGCCCTTTCGGATAACCCTGGCTCCAGTAGGCTTCGACCCGGCTGGGCTCCTGCTGTTGCTGACAACTCCTTGAGGCGCGAGGGGAATAGCGCGCGCCGTCGACGACTTGGGCTTGGTCCGGACAGTTACCGGACGGGCGGACAGCGAGCTACCCATTGCTCACTGTCCGTAAGCCCGCGCTTACTGTGGCTGGAAATCGGGATCGGAATCCCTATTTGAATGTTCTCAATTGATTCTAACTGTATTATTTCTTTAACTAGATCGTACCTACACTTACAACAATACAGCAGGGCCGAAGCCTTCTGGAGCCATGGGTTGAGTCTGGAAGGGTTATTCGTTTTTCTGGGATGTAAAGGGCAAAAGGAAGGAACCTAGGTGTGGTTTTAGACAGTAATAGATTAACATGCCCTCTCGCTCCAAGCTAGAGCGGGACAACTCATTAGATGACTTCTCACGTTAAAAAGTTTGTTTAATATGATATGGTGAGAAAGCATGGTATTCAATACTCATTCCTTCTTCAAATAAAATTAGTCCCTTTCCCTCGGAAATAAGATAAGTATCAGAGTTCTACTTACTAAATACCCACCTATAGTATGTCCTTCAGTTGCCCTTTGCTTTTTATAACCACGGTGAACTTTCTCTAACATGCCTGCTGCTCTAACATGACGATTACTCTAAGATATTGGTACTTTAAAATAGAAAAAAATCCAAGACATAATATAATAAGTACCTACCTACATCCCAAGAAATTTCTTAATAGTTCCCAACTAACAGTACCAAAAAAACCGTCAGGTTAGCTGGTTCGTCAGCTCAGTTATCTACCAGATAGCATCTCTACGTGTCGATGCGAGCGATACCGAGCTAAACAATTAGACGCCATTACTTCGATCGATTCGGTACAGTTTCGTTATAACGAACGCGGGCGACTGTTACACCGAACTGTAATACCGGTTTCTTTTTGTTTAAGACTTACTGTCAACTGTCAATACGCTTAGTGTAAGCCTTCGTGAATCTTACATATAATTCTGCCGCCGAAATGGCAACGTCTACGTCAATGTGAAGCTACATGTCATTTGGCAGTAGGCCTAACAGTCGTTGACAGTGGTATTCCTTTTTGTATTATTTTCATTCTTACGGCACGGGGCGATTAAGTCCTCGTTTGAAAACTATCATTAAGATGGTAAGCGGCTTATTAGCCCCCTAACATTTAAAAAAACTAATAGTTTTTGTTTGGCTGAATACGGTACGAGGTCAAAGTGACCCCGTAATAAAGTATCTATAGACCGGTGCATTTTCTTTTAATGGGACTTCTTAGCCATATATTCATCTCTTTTTTAAACTAAAGCAAATTTAAGTTAGGGCCTCCACGAGCCGAGGAGAATTTGTTTATCTAAGCTGCACCGCAAAAAAGACACGTAAGAGGCGTATTAGACCTCGTAGCGTACTGAACGTGTTGAAGGAAATCATTCTGCCAAGCCTTTTCCCAAGTATGCTGAGGTAGCAACGGACTACAAAAATAAAAATAAGTAAATTTCAGTCAGTAAAAGTCTGAAACTCCACGCTCCATCAAAACACCTCCCTCCCAATGTGGACATCTATAATACCAAGCACACCAAGGCGCGTATAGATGCATTGTATATTTGAAAAAAAAAGACTGTCTTCAATTTTTGTAGATTCCATTTGTATAGCAACACAAAAAGTGTTCCCCGCACTGCCAGAAGTTTTACAATATAAAAAATCTGCAACGGTGTGACTGCAGCCACCTTCGCCGTGGTAGAGGTTAAACAGTTCATAGTGCGATGGTATCTATAAGAGCCGGTATTTTTAGTGCTGTACCGTACCTTAAGTGACTGCCTTACATACTTGAATAAATTCTCTGTGTTGTTATTATTGTCAGTTCTACTGATCTTAAAAAAACCGAATCGTCACTGTTGCTGTAAATTCTTGTGAGAAAATTTGGAATAAAATATATATGCAATAACAAAAATGATGCTGACTTGACTGATCTTTTCAGGAGATTAAGGCATATTTGGAGAAATTCAGTTTTTGTAGGGTCGGGAGGCCTCCCAGAACTATTTTGACTTACTTTATCACACTAAAAATAAAAGTTAAAGAGAGTAAGTGGAAGTGAGTGAGAGTTTAGGAGAAAGTTTGTGAGTGTGTGTATGTTTGTTACTTCTTCATGTTCGAATAACTGAACGGAAATAGTTGAAATTTGCCACATGGGTAGAATATGTCTTGAAATAACACATTGAATACTTTTTTCCTGGGAGTATGTTCCCAAGGAACATATTCTAGCGGTCTATTCATTTATATCCTGGCAGCAGCAGATTTTGGATCCTAAAACCTAAAAACAACCACAAAATAACGTCCAAAATTTTCTATTTACCCTAACAAACCGTACCAGCATTATTTTTATAAATAAACAGATCACAATTGGACCGCACGTACAATATGTGGCGATTCGTATCCCGCACAGCCGTACGCAAATACTGTCAGTAAATTCCGAACAGCATTAACGCAGCGGATAAAATTATTTTTGTTGAAATAAACCTCCCTGTATTTCGCAAAAACGACAATACCTATCACTCCATTTGAAAATGCCATTAAAATATCCACTTTGTAACACTTCAAATAGAGTTCAATATTGAATGGAATTGGTAATGGATACTATAAAAATCATTCATGGAATCAATGTAGTAGAAAATATTACTCAGTTTAGGTATCTTTCGATATTTAATGTTTATAAAAATCTGATATGTTCCATAGATCGGAGAACGGTTTCCTTTGAAGTTCCTGAGTAGGTAACATCGGATAATTGAATGAAATCGAGTATCATTCATTTTACTGCGTTCAAAATTCTCTTGGAATTGTAAGAATTTTCCTAGAATGGTTTCCAATATTTTAGTTGACGTTCTAAATGCCTGGTTCTTCATTGTTGATTTTTAATAAAAAAAGGTTGGGAGATAAATAATATTGCTATAGCCTGGATGAGGATTGGAGTGTATTGATGATTTCTAGGTATTTTTATTGAGGTGAGAAATCGGGAAATCGAAATTTGTTTAAAGTCTTTAAGTCGAGATGTTACCTCTTCTGATTTTCTTCGATACCACAGTATGTTAGCTTTTGGTAAACCTCTATAAAATAAACAATATCTTATAAATTTAAGCAACAGATTCTCTGTTACATGCCATGTATCTGCACTCTGCAGCAGTGGCATAGTAATAACGATCACGACTGATGATTTTTCATCATGAGTTCAAACTTATCAGGTGCTTTACAGTGAAGGAAAACATCATGAAGAAACCGGCATATCCCAGAATAAAAAATTTGACGACGTGTGACATCCACCAATCCATAGTAGGCCCGGGTGGTGAATTTCCTCTGCAAGAAAGGAAGCCTGAATCCCAGCAATGAGAACATTAAAGCTGATGATGTTATTATGCGACTGCAACTATTAAAACAGAGCCTAATATTAAATTTAACTAGCAAACAACCCAACCAATAAACATTTAGTTTGCTTTTAACTGACCATCAAAGAGCGTGACATAACTCAAATTTTAAATAAACGCCAAATAGGGTGACAATCAAATCAAATTAGGCGAGACTGTACGTGAACGCGGGACGTGTAAATTGTGATGTAATTGCACCTATTACGGGCCCGTTGTCCGGCATTTCACAGGAGTGGGGCTACCCTGTAATTAGCGTGTCTGTCCATCTGTAATGTGCCAGTTGTTTTAAAAAAAAAATACATAATTTTTAATGGAAGGCGTGTTTGAACTTTGACATGGCCGAGTGGTCAGTGTTTAGTGAACAGGGGTATACTTTATTTTGAAATAAAGTGTTAATGTTTTGTTAATCGGCTTCGGGTTCACCCGCTCGATGTTCCGTGGATGGGACGAAAGATACTAATAGATATGTCACAGAATAAAATTGAGATGTAATGGATTAAATAGACGCTTTATATTTTAGGGTTCCGTACTTTAGTCTGCTAAAACGGGACCTTTATCGGGTCATTTTGTTGTCTGAATTTTCGTTTGTCCTCAAGGGTCTTGAGGACAAACGAAAATTCAAAAATTCTTTCTTTACTTCCTCGACAGAGTTTCATAATTTTGTATGTAAACTATACGCATAGGTACCTATACCAGGCGTATAATGGCGAATAGGCGTCTATGAAGCTACGCTTCCGTTGACAGTAGGTCCTTAGTAACCTTAATAAACATAGACCCTGACCTATAAAATACAAACATTAAAAAAAAAATGAATTTCGTGGATATATCGTTCACTTTAAGCAGGGAAAGAAAAAGAAAGAAAGAAAAACAGTTTATCACGAGCAAACGTGTGTCTTGTATCAGATACAAGCTACCGAAGAATATTTGATTTCTATAGAACCAGAATGAAATCATCCAATCCCTGCGCATACGTAAACATGTTTTGTGTCCAGTTTCTTCTACTTAACACATACTCGTGACAATCAAAAAGTGTCCGGTGTCGGTAACTGAAAACTAAAAGTGTCTACATTTGTGCAGCGCCTTAATGTTAGGTAACTTGTAAGTATGTTCTATTAAGACTCCTTATTTAAGGTGAAAAATCATCCAATCCAGTCTCTGGTTTTGGGTGGAGCTGGAGGGCGTGTCAGACTTTTACTGAATATAGCCCACTCCTGTGTTCCTTCTTTTTTGCGTTCCAGGACCCTGTGTTTTCCTTTCAGAAGCGCACTCATGGCCCCAGTAGGCTTTGACCCTGCTGGGCCCCTACGGTTGCTGACAACTCCTTGAGACGCGCGAAACACTACGCGCCGTCGACGACTAAGGCTCGGCCCAGACGGTTACCGAATAGCCGGACGACGAGGTACTCTGAAGCATTCACTTTATTTTGTAACTCATAATTGTCCATTAAGACTGCGTTCATAGCATAGCATAGTCGGCTTCATATTGTTCCCACTGTTGAGACTTAGGCCTCTTCTCTAGAAGAGGGAATAGGTCGTAATCCACCACGTGGGCCCAGTTCGGGTTGGTGGATGTCACATATCTTCGAAATTTTGGTTCTAGGCTTTTTTTTTCGATGGGAAAAATCATCCAATGGCTACCCCCGCTCTTGGGCGGAGCAGGAGATAGTGTCAGACTCTTACTGACTAAAAAACCCATCCCGTTCTTTCAAGCTTTCATACCGGGGCTCGAGCGCCCTTTCGGATAACCCTGGCCCCAGTAGGCTTCGACCCGCTAGGTCATGTCATCTTCACGATGTTTTCCTTCACCGTTTTGAGAGCAGTAGTGACGAAATAAATTACACAAAGTAATGCGCCTGACTGGGTTCGAACCCGCGACCTACAACTCGTAAGTCGGGGCCATTACCACTCGGCCACCACTGCTCTACTGGTCAAGACTGCGTTCACAAAAACATGACTGATGATTACAATTGCCGACATTTACATGAGTGTCCATCGCTCATCTAAAACTTTTTACCGCTTGGGATTAGTCATATGGCAGGCTAGAACTTTTTACGTAACCTTTAAAACATAATTATTATTTTAGAAATCCTTTGTTCCAAGAAAAGTTTAATTTTATTAAATGTAGGAGTAAAGGTTTTATACATAAGCCTTTTATGCCGATCTGACAGACCTTTTTTTATTTAGTACGTGGGTATTCATCAAATGATTCAGTGAGTCTGAGTGACAGACTTTTACTGACTAAAACACACGCCTACGGTAAAGAAGCACAGTACCCCTAGCCAAGTTGCTAATCTGCAATAGTTAACGCTTGTAGAAAGCTTCAAATGTACGGGAATGATGTCGTCTTATCGCTCAGTCACGTGGTCAGAACAAAAGAATTGGCGGCGCGGCCAACTCGAACCGTTCGACGCAAGCGAAACGGTTGTAACTTGGCTAGGGGAGCAGTACCCCTAGCCAAGTTGCTAATCTGCAATAGTTAATGCTTGTAGAAAGCTTCAAATGTACGGGAATGACGTCGTCTTATCGCTCAGTCACGTGGTCAGAACAAAAGAATTGGCGGCAAGGTCAACACGAAGCGTCCGGCGCAAGCGAAACGGTTGTAACTTGGCTAGGGGGGCAGGTCTCTTTTACCGTAGGCGTGGGCTTGTGAACGACGAGAAATGGGTATCTCGCCGTCAGGCCGTCCGGACCTGGCCCGAGTAGTCGACAGTGCGTAGAAAAAAGGTCGTGGAGTACATGAAGATAAAGAGCAACTGGACTCTGAGGGTCGAAAGGCTGGATTTTTGCCACAACATCAACTTCAAGTCGTTCATGATACGAGTTCCAACCCACCATCCTTTGGACCAGACCTTTTTAAAAGAGAACTTTTGGCCGAAAGGTGTCGTGTATCGATATTTCCGAGGACGGCTACGCAACACCACGCAGCAAAATCATCAATGACAACCCCCGCTCTTGGGTGAGGCGGAAGATAGTGTCAGACTCTTACTGACTAAAAACCCACCCCGTTCCTTCAAGCCTTCATACCGGGGCTCGAGCTATGTTTCAAAACGAACCCTGCCCGCGGTAGGCTTCGACCCAGCTGGGTTCCTGCTGTTGCTGACCACTCTTTGAGGAGCGCGGGAAATATCTCCTTAAAAAAAAATCTTAGTTTTAAACTCTATTCTTTCCGATGTTTCATTCGCCAATTTCCACGGCTTTGACAAAATAAATAACTCAAAGCTATGTGCAAACTTGCCTATTTGTGCGGTATGAACCCTCAACTAACAACTCATGATCCACTGGAACACAAAAGCTCACATTAATAACCCGATCAAAAAAATAATAAACAGTTTCACGCGAGTCCGCGTTATCTCCATAAATCACAATTATTAGCACTATCAGAGCTATTATTACTACAATACAGATGATTATCTAAATCGCTCTGCAATTATCACGTTAGCTTGTCACAACTAATATGTTAAAATGCTGTTTCTCATTAATTTAACCGCTGTGTAAATATTGAACGGGATTTCATTGCATATTATATACAGTACTATTATTATTATTCATTCTTATACGTTATCTGTTGTAAAGTTTTATTGTATCCTAATTCTACTGTTTTTAAAATTAAATGTATGTGTGTGCTTCAAATATACGTTTTTCTTTCTTTCTTTCTTATATTTTGATGAATTTGCTGTTTTTCTGGATGGGTTTTGGGTGTTTGCCATAGAAAGATAATTGGACTAGTTTTCTATTATCTCCTGGTCTAAGTTAAATTTCTCAATATTGACAGAACATAACTGTAGCTGTAGTGAACTTATGCAAGTCACACGAGGGCACTTAGTCTGCACGGGCACGTGATGCAGGTGCAGAGCAGCACCTCTGAGATCACAACCACCACGAGAAGCCAAGAAATCGGTCGCTGTGACCGAAATCGGCTAGACAGCATCACCATGAGAGCTTAAGTGGCAGTGAGCAGGGCACACGATTGATAGGGGCGAAAAGTTTCGGAGAAGCGGCTATGTGCCGAAAGACGAAGCGTGGTGAACAAGGTAAGTCATCCTGGTGACGGTTGCGCTAATTGAATGGTTGCGAGACGCACAGGACTAGTAATTATGGCAACACTTAGAGGAAGGCTATGTCTACACCACAGGGAACGTCTTTCGGCTGTAATTATAATGATGATGAAGATAATAGTGGTAATTTAAGTGGCAGGGACATAAACATAAGTGATTTGCCTAAGCTTTTTTTACCTTTGGGTATGCATACGACAGCACTTGATGAAAGTCACTATATGTATCTAATGCACGAGCTAGTGGATCATAGGTCTAGTTTCTCCGAAAGGCTATTGTCTCAGAATAGAGCGATGCCAACAAACGGTGAAAACGCAATTGGTCGATTTTATTCTCTTTACGTTTCATTTCCCGTACATCGACAGTAGAACATCAATTGATTTCCAACTTCACATTATTACATTAAAAGGTACCCAAAACACGGCCAATCTATACCCAGACCGTGGCCATTTTGGCCCGAAACACATCATTTAATTTGCTCCTAATTAAGGCAGGCCCACCATTATTACGGGCAACGCTAATGTGTGCATTGAACGAACCTTTAAATTTGCTACCTGATATAATATAGATACGGCATCGCAAACAGATTTTAATTAACTATGTTTTATAGCATAATAATTAGGATGCGGTTTTCTTCCTAAATAATGTAAGGATTTTGCAAACACAGCAATTATAATAGATATTATTTTAGCCTGAAACTTTAACTCTTGAATTCTGAATACAGATTACTTTAAGAGATTTAATAATATCTATATCGTTATCAAATTCATAATGTTTCCACTGCTGAGAATCAGGCCTGTTCTCTAGAAAAAAGAATGGGCCATAATTCAACACGCGGGCCCAAAGCGTGCTGGATGTCACTTGTCTTCGTATTTTTGTTCTAAGACATGACGGTATCATTACCATATTTTTCATCATCGTTTTGAGAGCAGTGGTGATGAAATAAATTACATTAATAAAAGCGCTGGTCTGGGTTTGAACCCATGACGCGATGTCCTCAAAAACAAAATAAGTGGAAACAACTTCCAACTTGTAAAATAGTCAAGTTAAAATTCGAAGACATGTGACATTTACCAACACTGGGCCGGCGTGGTGCATTCCTCTTCTAAAGAGGAGGCCTCAGTCCCAGCAGTGGGAACATTAAAAAGCTGATTATGCTGTGCCAGCGTCAGGCAACTGCTACGTAGTGGCCTGGCACTATGCTGAACTGGACCTATTTGGCGCAGCCGTGAGACACACAATGTGTGTGTATTTTTTAAATTATGTGTTTCCATAATTGTTATTTCATTGTGTGTTTTATGTGCCAAATAAACGTGTTTTCTTTTTTTCTTTCTTTTTTTCTTTCTTTCTTTCTTTTTTTCTTTCTTTCTTTCTGTGTTATGCTATGCTACGTAACATTAGCACATACAGCAATTGGCACAATAGACGTTAAAACAAGTTAAAATTATTTCAATTAAGATTCTCCAGGATGAAGAAATAATGTCAATGATGGACAACAAATGTCATCATTGCACTTCAATCGTTGGTCTACATACCAAGAAACTCTGTGCCAAGATATCACCTATTGGCACGATAATGACGCCAAGATCTGTCAGCTTTTACATTCCTAGTTTTAGTGTTAAATCCGGAAAGATTTGAACTACTGCATACTTAAAGATACAATGTTATTAATCTTTAATTATATACAGCAGTGGATATGTCTTCTATTATAATTATCTTTCTAGTCTTTTTGATGACAATACGTTATAGATATTATGTATGCTTGTTATGTTTAAGTAACTCCTTCGATTCCTCATTAATTTTTAAAATTAATGTCATGGCTGAACGATGGACCACCACAATACAGGTCCTCGACCTAGTTTGGTGGTTAGATCAGATTTAAATGTGACTAAACCTTTCAATCGTGGAAATTACAGACACAATAGAAAGACTAGGTGCGCGAACGGCGGTGTTCGCTTGGGGTTTAATGAATTAAAGAGTCCCACTGTATATGTTAATTGTATTAAATTAACGTTTATTTTTTCATTGATTTTAACGAAATATTGACAATGAAACTGATCTGGAAATACATTCTTTAATTCATTAAACCCCAAGCGAACGCCGGCGTTCGCGCACCTATTGTCTTTCAATTGTGTCTGTCATTATCACGATTGACAGGTTAATTAAAAAAAGAATAAAGTACGATCGAATTGAGAACCTCAACCGCTTTTTTATGTCAATAAAAAAAGCGTGAAACAGTGCGGAAAATACAATGGCACAGGAGTGAGATTAGCAGAAGACATGACAGATCTGTGCTCAGCAGTGGGTGAAGTGGAACTGTAGATGTCATCTGTTCAGTTTGCAGTCAGTTTTAAAACCGCTGGCTGTTGGTTTCTATTATGCAGAGACATCTATGGCATCATAAAAAACAAATCCTGCATCGCGCAATTAAAATTCTCCACGCAATTTAAACATATAGATCAGCCCGTTATTATCTACCGGGCAGTTGCCTACAAGACATAACATCCGTCTGCCGGATGATCCTCCCTTTCCAACGAAGATTTGCGGGAGTTAACTCTCTGTTCTGTACACCTCCAAATATACAACATGAAGACTATGTCCTTAGATCTAATATCCCCCACTGAGACAAGCCATATGCCTTATCCAGGCATCGATCATGATCCCTGTGTTACAGCATTATTGAGCGGCGGAACACTATCGGACTAACCGAGTTAATTACAACGCAGATTGATATGTCCTCATAGGCTGGTGTTTGTAGTGGTCGCCTGATAATACAGCTAACTTGGCCAGTAGGTAGGTGAACAGGCTTGATTCTTTGAAGGTAGTGGACTAAAATTGGCGTTATATTTTCATTCTAATTGTCATAGGAAATCAACGTACTTTTACCAGTTTTTCTACTACTAACCACTAAATCAACAGTGAGGTCTAGTGGTCAGTGGCTCTGATTACTATGAAGGAGATCGTGGGTGTTTTCAATCCAAGAGAAATATTTGTGTGATAAGCATGATCATTAGTTCCATGTGTGGGTGTAATTTATTTATAATATGTATGTATTTAGAAATTTAGAAGTAGGTGTATTTATCAGTAGTTTTGCACTCATAGGACAAGCTCTGCTCTGCTCTGCAGTATGGGGCTCGATAGCGTTGTGTGAAAAGTGTGGAATATTATTATTCTTGGTAGAAGATGTACCACTTCTTTACTGATGGTAAATTAATAACTACATAATATACTAATTGTTAATGACCCAACAGAACAGTTGTTCTGTCTTAGCTATGAACTGTTAAACGCACAAAAGTTTTTAAAGTAATAGTTTTCTGCACAATGTAAGAATCGTAAACAAAGTATGATAAACCAGCCATACTGCACCAGTCGGTAATATGCACTCGAAACTTACTAGACGATTAGAAAAAAAAACCATGAATGAAATCGGTAAAGGTAAAGTCAATAAAGTCAATCAAGTACAGGTATTTATTTTTAGAATCACACATATGTACAAAATATACGTAGTAACGATAATAACAGCGGAAGTGACTCAGACACACAAAATGAAAATAAAAGGAAGGTAACAGAAAAATAGGTATATTTTTTTGCAATAATACAACTCTATTCCGAGAAAGTATAATTTAATTAAATTACAAAAAGTATAAAAAGTTCCACGTGTCCCCAAAGGTAAAAAAAACGACGCAAGAGAAGGTTTTTCTATTATAAAATTTAAGTAAAATTCAAACGAATTAATTAATCTACCTTCAACAAGTTTAAATTAAGGTCTAATGTAGATATTTATACTTACAAAATAATATAGATTGGCTCCAGAGGTCGACGATAAAGGGTGACCCTGATTAGAGACGTATAAAATATTGATATACCTATTGATAATATTTTCTTTTTTATACGATATTAAATTACGGTTATTGAAAAGAGAAAGTATTGTGATACAAAATACAATACTATTTGATTACAAAATAATATTGAAAGTACAAGACCAAGCGTAAGAACAAGTAATAGTTTTTTTTTTAATGGATTGCCTTTTTTTATTTACTATAGGTCACGTTCTAACATAACTGTACCTTGTGACAAAAATAGATCTCATTATTGAAGGGAGGTACATAAACTATATAAATAAAACTGTTATTTTTACGTGAAATCGAATGTAATCCTGACATATTGTAAAACAAAACCACGTTTATCTTTTTTTTATAATGGATAGGCTCGCGTTTGACCACAATCTCACCTGATGGTAAGCGATGATGTGACCGACTATTGAGCACGCTTGCCTAGAAGCAATATATTCACTCTTGACTTAAAGACCCCTAGGTTATATCTATCAGAAAACACAGACTCCGGCAGGGAATTCCATTCCTTAGCTGTACGCTTATTGAATGTACCCCCAAAACGCTTTGCACGTATAGGTGGGATGTCCACCATGTACCGGTGGTGCAACGCCGTACGTCTGTCTGTATTAACGCGATAAGATAAGAAACTGCTGAACAGATTTTCGTGCAGTTTATATTTTCATGCATGGACAGAATAATCCATGAGGAAGATGTACGTGTACAAAACATGCATACTCATCATCATCATCAGCCTTTTTTAATGTTCCCACTGCTGGGACTCAGGTCTCCTCGGTCAGCAACAGCAGGGGCCCAGCCGCGTCGAAGCCTATTAGGGCCAGGGTTTATCGAAAGGGAACTCGAGCCCCGGTATGAAGGCTTGAAGAAACGGGGTGGGTTTTTTAGTCAGTAAGAGTCTGACACTATCTTCCGCTCCGCAAGAGCGGGGTTGTCATTGGATGATTTTCCCCACCGAAAAAAAGGCCTCCTCTCTAGGAGAGGGGTGGGCCGTTATTCACCATGCGGGCCCAGTGCGGGTTTCTAATGAATTCAAGAAAAAAATATTTCTAACATTTATTTAAAGCGGGGTACGTCGCTAATAATAAATACAGAAATATTCAAAAATGTTTTAAATGATTGAAATTTATTACACAATATATCGATGTTTCACATTCATTTACATCTCTATTCGGTCAAAGCTAACACAAACTAACAGAGGTTAAAACTCAGGTTAATCTTTTAATACGAACCCAAATCATTCATTTTAAATCAAAGCCCTGTGCGATACGGACTGCATTAAAAAAAAAAAAACAAAACACCTAATTATCTCTGCCAGTAATTAAGAAAGAAATATTTTTGACAGAACAAAAGCGCGCAATTTTACATTGAACAATAAAAATAATTCTGTCCAAGATTTTTGCACAATATGCTTAGAATTAGAGGAAAGTCGGGAACAATGTTATCTTGGGCAAAAAAGTTCAATTTGGGGAGAAAGGGCTGTGAGGGCGAGAAATGATGTTCTTAATGAAGTTTATTATTAAACTTAAAAAGTCCTGTAATGCAAACATGGAAATGGTTTTTCTTGGTGCACTCTTAGGGCAACAGTAAAAATGAGTTATGCTTGACAAATGCTATAACTACATTTATTGGTGTATGTTTTTAAGCTATTGCATAGCTTCTATCGCGGGCTTTGAGCTTGGAGACCGAATCCAGAAATTCCGTAACGAAAATAACCTAACACCCCCCACTCATTTGTTTTCTTATCCGTCACCACGCTCAAAAAGTGTAACTTCAATTAATATCAAAGAAAAAAATAAATACTGCAAAAATAAATAAATAATTATAATTGCATAAGTTGATAAAAAATGCTATGCAATAGCTTTACCGCGGCAGTCCCCGAGTGCCACACGTCTTTTTTTATTGTTGACAGTTTCGCGCTTGACCACTAATACCACTTTGACACCACCTTTCTTCCTCTTTTTAAAAAGAAATTGACTGAATTATTAATTAATAAATGTTATTACTCAATTAACGAATTTTTGATGGATAATAATTTAAATTAATCTGACATTTTATGACCTATTATTATTTTTATTTATTTTTCATTCTTGTATTGTTGACTTATAATTAATTAATTTCATTTTGACATTTTATTTGATAATAATTGAATTGATTTGATATTATATAAGGTTGACTGTGTCTTATTTAGCCTTAAGCATCTTGTATTAACAGTGTTTTGCATGCCTTAGTTAAGGTAGTTAGTATGGATCATAAACTTGAAAAATACCTATAACCTGTACCTACTTTCTGTGCAAAATAAAATCTATTCTATTCTATTCTATTCTATTCTGATGGAAAGCGAAAACGTGGTCGACGTTTGAACCTTTCACTCTTGACTTAAAGATCACCAGGTTGTAGAATTTCATTCCACTGTACGCACAATGTAGGTATGTAATGTATATGTTTAATATTAAAATTTATAGTGACAAACAACTGATACTTCTGTGGAATGCGCTTCCTCTCGATATCAGGACGGCCATCAGTATGCATTTAATCGGAAGTTGCGTAATTATTTTCTATATTAATAGCAGAGTTGTCCCAAAAACCGCATTCCTTTACTCTATATAAAATATACTAGTTTCTGCCAGTAGCTTTGCTCGCGCGAAAGCAAGTTTCTCAATTCAAACTTTGGGCCTGAGTTTCATAGGAGACAAATATTGTTTTTTTATTTTTTATTCTTTGTATACATCATCTTTGTGAAAAATTTTAACCTTCTTGGTCCAAGGTTATGGACTGGGCATTGCTGATTCAGTGAATAAGTGAGGACTCTGCTTTTTATATAACACTAGCTTTTGGCCGCAGCTACGCCCGCATACGTAAAATATAGCCTATGACATGCAGGAATAAAGCAGTTTTCTATCGGTGAAAAAAATTTAGCAATCGGACTAGTACGAGTAGTTCCAGAGATTAACTCCTACAAACAAAAAAACAAACTTTACCTCTTTATTATATTAGTGTAGATTAGTTTAGTATATTATGTAAAATCCGAAACACGTGTATAATATTTCTGTGTGTGCAAAATTTCATAATTGTATCATAAAAAAAAAAAAACGCAAGTTATAAGCAGCTTGTTACCTGGTCTCCCGCACAAATACATGGTCACCGGGCTATCAGAGTGATATAGGGGTTGTTTTGCTTCTGCACCTAGTTGTGCGATGGCTCCTAATGCGGACTATAACCTGTTGTGACTTGTGTTTTAGTGTCGGTGGTGTCCAATTTCTGACATTTTTCAATATTTTTGCGAAAAAACCTAGCGTGGTGTAAAAATATTGAAATCGTTTCAGTTACTAGTTACTCTGAATAAACAAATTCTATCCATGTTTTGCATATACCAAAAATTATGTTAGATATAGATATTTTTCTGACATTTTTCTCCCGCAACTGGACTTACGGGTTTACGTTACAAAATCTTTGTGACGCTTCTAGGATTCCTTCTAATAATAATGTAATCATAACCCACGCATCAAACCGTCTCTATCTAACTTAGATTGTAATAATTAAACCCAGTATACACCATACACAATACACTTCGTAAACCCAAAGTTTCAGCGATGTAATATCTAAAGTTGTGGGTCTTGGAACTTGTAACCTGCGTACAACCGTAAAACTGAATACTACAAACTATACAACCTCAGTTATTATTGATTTTGGAACAACCGCAAAATAGATGGGGACAGAAGGTTGACTCCTGTTTTGTTTAGGGGAAAAATCATCAAATAATTTCTTCATTCTCAGTTTAACGAGAGAAAGTATCAGATTTTTACTGACTATACAAAAACACTGAAGCAAGCGCATTCACTATTTAAGCGAGTTAAGCGCACCGGTTGGGTGTGGGATTGTTACAAAAAGTCACCGCGGCCATGGCACGAATGTAAGTGTAAGTAGGTACATGGTAAGTGAAGGAACATGACTGGGTTTAATTCAAATCTGACACTCCACCTCGCACTACCCAAAGAAGAATTGATTTTATATTTTCCCAACTTAAAATAGAAATGCTCATGAAGCGTTTATTTCACTAGGCACATATAGATTTACACTCAATAGCTACGTTACCGAGTCAAGGTGTTGTAATACGACTGCATCCGTCAAAATCACCTCCTAACCGTAAACTAATAAAGAAGAATGGTAGCTGTGAGATGTCGAATGCTATCACATCAATTAGTTCTACAGTTTGAATGGTGATGGCGGTGGTGGTGTAGGGTTTTGAAGGATAGTGTAGACAAGTGAGAATAAGGCCGAATTGGCAGTTTCTTCAAATTAATTCTATGTACATAGTAACGCACTAACTTTTACAATTTGAGCTTCGCATCAAACAAAGACTTTCATCGGTTGTGCAGCTACTCTTCTCCAAAATTTTTGGACATATCATCCGCAATGAAAATTCTTTGGAACGTTTAGTGGTACAGGGAAGAGTAGAGCACCAACGCTCTCGCGGTCGATCATCTACTAGATGGACCGACCTCATCAAATCATCTTCTAAGTGTTCCCCCATTGAATGCACACACCATGCCACGAATAGAGAGAGATGGAGAAGTCTCGCTAAAGCCGCAACCAAACTACCAGACGATGCATGACTACCACCATTCCTTCAGGAGTGTAGTTCTATAGTTTTGAATGGGTCCGACCTTCTGTCCAACTAACTATTTAGTGGAACTGAGTTCAGCGTGTGATCTTCCCGCTTAATAACATTGTTAATGTTTGATGGAACTTGATAGGTCGAACAATGAGTTACTTAATGCCATGGGAATGATTATCAGGCATGGGAATTTAGAGGTATTGATTTGTCTTGAAATGGACAAAAAAGTGTTTGGAAGAGGTATAAATAATACTAACAACAAGAAATCAATAAGGACCATTAATAAAGCAAATAATTTGAGTTTGTTGTAGCGCTCAGTAATGACCTGATTACAGTTTAACAATGTACCGTATAGGTATAGAGTACTTAGGATTGTTCAAAAGAGTTTATTTATTTATTTATTTAAACTTTATGCAATAAAAGATACAAAGACGGACTACGGCGAAGAGTTACCGTTGTCCTAGAACGCAAAGAGCAACTGAAGCACAAAATCATCTTATTTTTTTTTATGATGGGAAAAATCACCCAATGACAACCTCCGCTCTTGGGCGGAGCGGGAGATAGTGTCAGACTCTTATTGACTAAAAGCCCACCCCGTTTCCTTCTAGCCATCATACAAGGGCTCGAGTTCCCTTTCGGATAACCCTGGCCCCAGTAGGCTTCGACCCGGCTGGGTCCCTGCTGTTGATGACAGTTACCGGACGGCTGGACAGCGAGATACCCATTGCTCACTGTCCAGCACAAAATCATCTGGAGTTTTTTTTTGATAATTCCCGCCTCAAGAAAAAATATGTCAAGAGTCAAGAAAAGAAGAAGATTGGCAACTGCATTTCGCGTCCAGGAGGGAGGTTGTCTGAGGGAGTGATGAAGTATGGGAGAGATGAGTGTTTCTGCTTCCACAGCGCGGGTCCACAGATTACTGAATAGTTACGCGGGTCTCTCGTCCACTGAACTATCTTTCAAAGAGGTCATAGATCATATTAAATAAATAAAACGGATAAAAGTAAAAAAAAAAAATCTAGTTAAAAATCAGTTCATTTGAAAAGGACCAATTTACAAAACAAGTTATGAAGATACATGAACTGTAGTAACATCTTGCGTAAACTGTAAACATTAAACAGGCCTATCTAGTTTCTAGATAAGCTGAGTAATCTTTCACAATTTATGTGTGATTGTAATCTAGTCATCTTCCTGGAGCAAAATACTTCATGTTTATATTATAATAACAAGTTCCAAGTCTTTATAAATCGATGGGTTTTTTTGTGGTGAGAAATCACGGCGAGCTACCCATTGCTCGCCTCGAAATCAGGATCAGGATGCCGGCAGCTGGGTCGTGAGGGCCGTTGCTTCTCGCGTGCGTGTGCGTTCGCCTCCTTTGCTAAATTTACTGCTTCGCAGGAAGCTCTTCCTTGCTCTTGCACCTCTACCGTATGCACCACCATTTGAGATATGACTCTAAAATATCAGAAATTGTTTTAGATTGAGCTTCATTACTAGTGTGGTACTTTTTAGGGTTCCGTAGTCAACTAGGAACCCTTATAGTTTCGCCATGTCTGTCTGTCCGTCCTCGCTTAATCTCTGTGACCGTTAGCACTAGAAAGCTGAAATTTGGTACCAATATGTATATCAATCACGCCGACAAAGTGGTAAAATAAAAATTTGAGAAAAATGTTATAACAGGGTAGCCCCCCCTATATGTAAAGTAGGAAGTGATTTTTTTTTTTATTTCAACCCCAACGTGTGATATATTGTTGGATAGGTATTTAAAAATGAATAAGGGTTTACTCAAATCATTTTTTGATAATGTCAATAATTTCGGAAATAATCGCAAAAAAAAAACAAAAAACAATGTGTCTCCTCTCTCCCCCTCTAACTTTTGAATCATAAGTTTAGAAAATATGAAAAAATTCTGAAAAGTAGAACTTTATAAGGACTTTCTAGGAAAATTATTTTGAACTTGATGGAAAGAACAGTTTTTGTACAAAAAAGACAAAAAGGTTATACAAAATAATTTCTGGACAAAGTTTGTAATATAATCGTATACGCAAGCATTTTTTTAAACTCATTAGTGGGTACACTTATTTTGACGGACGGGAAACTACGGAACCCTACACTGAGCGTGGCCCGACACGCTCTTGGCCGGTTTTTTTTTAAGCCTCTATCAACTTTTCTAAAATTTAAACTTTTTGACGGTAACATCTATGTTAGACGTGAGTAAACAAGACACAGTCAAAACACAAACCCGGCTCAATATTAAAGTAAGACATCATAGAGCACCTTCCAAGATTTGCTCGGCAGAGCACACAATCACAACAAGAAAACCGCATTACACTTTTATAAAAATGACGCTATCACCGCGCCCGTCCCTCCGACAAGGTGTTGGGGTACAAATAATTTATCGTCTCCAAGCCACAGACAACATAAGCCGGGAGAAAAATAAGCAAACTACCCACTTAAAAAGACGTAACATTTCTTACGGAACCCGCGGTAACGAAAGCGAACCTTGTGTCAACGGTCGAAATTCAAAAATCAACCCGCTCACTACGACCATCGGTCTTTTTTACCCTACAGAATCATAGTTTTCTGCAAAGGGGTATAAATTTCGAGTTGGAGCGGGGGAGTCGAGTCGACCTTATTTAATTTCATAATAAATTGCAATAATTGCATTAGCGGAGCGGGGTAGAATAAATCAAGTGATACGGAAGATTTTCCTTGAAGAACACTTCTGTCGAATTATGAAATTTGTTGTGGTTAATGTTTTAAAAGGCTCTTGTAATAAATAATGGAAAATGGTTTTTTCTTTATTTTTGTAAAAGGGTTTCGAAATTGAAATTAATGAAACACAACTTAGTAAGTGAAATGGTGATTTCATTTTAATATATATACTTTAGGGTTTGAACGTGTTAACTTTTCATATCTAGAAAGAACGGCAGTTCTTGTAACTTGGCTAGGGGGCACCCTAGCCAAGTTACAATCGAATTCTGTTCTCTAATCAGTAACGCCTCGGTGACAGCGATTGTAGAAAACGATAAATTGGTAGCCATGTTGACGCGCCTGAGTCGGCCGCTCGTTCTACGTAGCGTTTGTATAACAAAGGATGTAGCGTTAAATATTGTAGAAACGATTTTGAACGATGTGAACTTGGCTACGAATTGTCTATTCGTTTGTTCTGACCACGCGACCTTATGTTGAGATGACGTCATTCCCATACGTTTCATCACTTTTTGACAGCGTTAACGATTGCAGAATAACAACTTGGCTAAGCGTGCTGATCACGTGCCGCGCATCAAGATAGAGAATCAAATCGTAATTTGAAAAAAAAAAATATTTCGTGTCAAGTAAAGGTTAGTGAAAAGTTCGCCTCCACTAAAGCCTTTGCAAATGCACAAAAGCAATGGGGCAACTAAACTAGCATACAAATTCACTTAAGACATTTTCTCGAAACAGTTCTAATAAAATTAACATAAAATTCCGCAGCAGACTTCTAACCCTGTAATTACATCCATATATCTCTTCACGACGAATAACAGACTAGCATTGTTCAACCCCCCGGGAGTGTATTATCGGCCGAAAGTACCCCTGGACTTATGAAGATTCGATTAAGCCAGCGTTAGATTAAACCAACCCTGATTACGAGTGAACATGGAAAAACAATTACGGAGAATACTAAAACAATGACATAATATAAAGTTTGTCTTTGTTTTCTGTATCTTAACGTTCGCTGCGGTGGGCGGGTCTGTGGGACCAGGGGTAGCTCTAGTGGCTCGGTGAAAATATGCACGGCATTTTGAGGGTTGAACGTTTAAGCCGTTACAGTAGAATTTATAGTTTTTAGATAAAGTGTAATGGAGAATAACTTAGTTTAAATGCTGAAAAGTTTTTCTGCGATTGTATGGAGTTATGCGAATACTTATTTTTTATTACGGTTCCCTAGGTCTATGCATAGCGGTTTCAAGATATTGGCATTTCGAAATACCGAAAAGAATGCAGTGTAAAATAAAGATAAGTAACCTGCTATCGCTCCCTTGTTGATAATTTTGCAAGTCTTCGCTACGATTATTTCTCAGTGGCTTTTCTTTTGGATATTAATCTAAGCTGGTTTGATAATTAAACAAATAAATTATACATTATATTATTAAGTTAAAGATTTAGTTTGAACGCTCTAATCTCAGGAACTACTGGATCAAATTGAAATTCTTTGAAGTGTTGTATAGCCCATTTTATTTGATACAGATGAAGGAATGAGTTTATATAAAGTGATTAAGAAGAAGAACAGAAGATTTGTAATTTTTTTTTTAATGGTGTTCATAACGAATTAAATTTCTATTTAATTGGAAGTAGTGGAATAACGGGCACTTTTATTTTAATTTTATTTTATTTAGAGCCCATTTATTAAAGAAAGCTATGGGCTATATACCATCACACTACGACCCAAAAGAGCAGAGCAGTAACAAAAAACGCGGGTCAAACCGCGAGGTACTGGTACTATAAGATATATTTCAAATAGGGAAATAAATCCATGCATCTCTGGTAGTCAGTGTAATTCATCGTTACCTAAAGGCATAATACGAATGAAAAATTAAAAAAAAATCTCCCAAACACGTTAAACAACTATAAATATACCTTCCATAGTATTAAAGCTATAAAACAAAACATACCCAATCAACGTACAAACTTTAAAAAGTAAAACACAATAAAAATGTCAATAATTAACAAATGATGCTATGAATCACTGTGAAATATGAATATGGAGCAGACAGTAAACAAACCGGTCAAGTGCGAGTCTGACTTGCACATGAAGGGTTTCGTATAGTCCATAGCAAAATACGGCAAAAATATCACGTTTGTTGTATAAAAGCCCCACTTAAATATGTATTTTATTCTGTTTTTAGTAATTCCTGTTATAGCTGTAACAGAAATACGTAATCTGTGAAAATGCCAACTGTCTAAGTATCACGATTTATGGGATACAGCCTGATGATAGACGGACAGACAGACAGATAGACAGACGAACACACAGCGGAGTCTTAGTAGTAGAGTACCGTTTTATCATTACGGAACCTTAAAAGCTCTGGGATTTTAATGAGTACAGAGTTAATGACAATCTTTTTTAATAAAAAAAGATAGTGTATTGCCTACAGTATAAGCCTTTATTGAGATAAAGGCGTGTTCAACCGTTGTAAGTTGATAAATGAGTAAGTGATTGAGCCAGTATTCATTAACCTATCAGACATCGTCAATTTGAGATATAACAATAGTAAAACAATAGATGCGCGAACGCCGGCGTTTGCCAAGGGTTTAAAACTGTTACCAATTTTAATATTACTTGTTATAAAATATATGCATGAAACGGGACTACAAAAAAGCTCCGATAAAATTTATTAAAAATGCCTCGGTACATATTTATTAATAATTTCAATTTCAAGCTTATTGGTTTACATTGTTATTTACCTATCTGGATTTTAATAACAAGTAAAGTAGTTCTCTGCTTTATTAAAAAATTCGGTAAGTTTAATAAAATATCTTTATAGAATTTCAATTTCAACCTTAACAAAATAGCAGGGACCACCTAGAGTTTGCGGACGATGAACAACGGGTAGCTTGCTGTCTGGTAAGCGTACGGATTGAGCCCGAGTGGTCGATGGTGCGTAGTGTTCCACGCGTGCTGCAAAGAATTTTCAGTAAAACCGTAGGGCCCCAGCAGGGCAGTAGCCTACTGTCACCATGGGTTTACCTCCAAAAGGGTAATTAGAGGTGCTGAAATTTAAAGGAAAAGTAGGAACATAGATGTAGTTTTAGTCAGTAAAAGTTTAACACGTTCGGAGCTCTGCCCTAGAGCATCATTAAATGATTTCACATCCTAAAAAAAAACTTAAAAAGATACAAGTAAAGCTAACATTACATTTCATAAAAGTGGAATAAAGCGACTGAAATCAGTTGTAAAATGATGAAAAAGTTTTCTAAACTAGAGCTGTCTAAACCCAACTTTAACGCATTGTTTAGTTCCTAACACTAAATAACAGAGAAGTGAAACATTGGCCGGAGCGCGTTAAATTATGAGTTATGGATATCAGCTTTCGACAAGTAAACATTCCAGTCGACTCGCTCGAGCGACTAGCCCCATGTAGCCACAAAGTTTGTTTTGGTTTTTTTTTGATGATGAGAGTAAATTGTTGTAAAAGTTTAATATTATCAGAGCATTTCACTTTCTAATGGAGATGGAAGTTGACAGTCCTTACTTTTTTTTAATTTCAATGTTTTGAAGGGAATACTTAATAAGTAAAGTGCGGGACGTACGGGAACGTTCGATGTGGCGACGCTTGGGGGAGGCCTATGTCTAACAGTGGACGTGTATCGGCTGAAATGATGATGATGATGATGATGCATAAGTAAAATAAACTTTACAATCCGCTCGATCTTCGACCACATCGTAGCTTTCCATCGCTGAGATAGCGGTCAAGCGTAAAGCTATCTTTATGCTAAAGCTATATTTTATGTACGTGGGCGAAGCTGCGGGCAAAAGCTAGTTAAGAATAAGATGTACCCTGATTATCCTGCAATAGCCCTACTGTACAAAAGTTAATCGCACAACCAAATCCGGCTCACAAATCGCAAGTCGTCAAATGACGTTCGATCATCAGTGCAAATCAATTGTCACGTACTTCCTTGTACATTGTGCTTAACAAAATGTTAGTTAAACGAGCAAACAGTACACTGCCTATAAAGCGAGTTCAATAACTGGCCGCCCGTTACACCATCGTGAATGGCCGGGTGTCGTGCATCAACTGGGTACTGCCACGCATACTAATCCACCCTCATACTGCGTTACAATGACTAGTCGGTCCTGGAAGAGCCTACGCTTTGAATCATGGTACAGGCTCAAGTCTGTCTGTTGTGCGTAGTCTTAAGTCTTAGGTTAACATTTTTTTTTTTTTGAAGTGGGACATTATTAAATGGCTTCGCTTGCTCTAGGGTGGAGTGATAAAGTATGTCGGTTTTTTATTGGCTAAAACCCACTTCTTCAGTTGCTTTTTGCCCTCCATGGCCGCGGTTACTCGTCTTCGCGGCGGGTGATGTAGCGGTATATAATATGGACATAATCTTACAATTATTACAGAAAAAATACATTTGTTTGGCATAAACACAACAAGTTTTAAGGTAATAACGAAAGTAAACAAAAACAAATAAAATCGGTTAAGAAATAATGTACAGTGTTTTTTTTATTCCAAAACTTTTATATAACGCCATCTAGTGCTAACCTAAGTGACTACTAGATGAGTGAAAAATATACTTACATATTTATAAATAAAATAGATAAATTACACTCAGACACAGAATAAAGGATCATGTTCATCACATTAACGGTACATTTACACATATCTTCGGTCACTAATAAATAAACCGACAGGCCAATTAAGTTTATATTATCAAGATTTGAATAGATTAAGTAGGTTAAGTAGGTACCTATTTTTGACTGCCTTTTCATCGATTTCCAGCCACCGTAGGCGCGGGCTTGCGGACAGTGAGCAATGGGTAGTTCGCTGTCCGGCCGTCCGGTAACCGTCCGGACCAAGCCCAAGTCGTCGACGGCGCGCGCTGTTCCCGCGCGCCTCAAGGAGTTGTCAGCAACAGCAGGGGCCCAGCCGGGTCGAAGCCTACTGGGGCCAGGGTTATCCGAAAGGGCGCTCGAGCCCCGGTATGAAGGCTTGAAGGAACGGGATGGGTTTTTTAGTCAGTAAGAGTCTGACACTATCTCCCGCTCCGCCCAAGAGCGGGGGTTGTCATAAGATGATTTTTCCCAACGAAAAAAAAAAATAAAACTGCCTTTTCATTCTACTCATCATATCAGCCGATAGACGTCCAGTCTTGGTCATAGCATAGCATTGGTTTCATTCTACTAACATTATGTAACTACCACATCCAGTCCAAAATAATCAAAGCCACGTTTATAAAGGTCGTATGTTTCAACCATTGTTCTTGTAACTTGATAATCGATTTATCGAAAAATATCTTCGACTGTGGGCGTCCACACTCGATACCTATCGATGTGATCTCAGCGGGCTCCTTTGATTCCTAAGAAAACGAAATTGTAAATGTTTGTGTGTTAATGTGATCGTATACTGTTGTGAAAGTTCTACTATTGTTTGGTTTCATAGGTGGTTAGTTCGTTTGATAAAAGTTTGTTTGTAATGTGAGAAAAATATACTATATAGTCTAAGATCCGATTAAGAACGACCTTCACGGGTCTGTTTAATGGATGAAACGTATTTTGTGATAAATTTATAGTGTATTAAAGAATGTAACGCGGGTGGGCTGCCTAAGAAATTCTTGGCCAGACTATTATTAATTAAAAATTGAAAAAAAAAATTGTTTGCCCAGGAATATCTCAGGCAAACCCACCCGCGTTATACTATTTAATATACTAAATTTATCATAAAATACGTTTCATCCATTAAACAAACCGGTGAAGGTCGTTCTTAACCGTATCCTCTACTAATACGATTAAAATAAGAATAAGATCGACTTAGCGCCATATTGTGACGTCATAACTGTCAAATCAAATCAGGTAGGGTGAGCACAATAATATATTTTAAATTGAAATCTAATTTTGAATTACGAAAGAAAATAATTTAATTACAATGTAGTTCTTCAATTCTTCTCATCTCTGCATCATTATGTGAAGCGTTTGTGTAGTAGCAAACGGAAGAAGAAAGCAAATTGTGACCAGCAAGGAAAATAAGAAAGAAAAATTACAAAAAAAAAAAAACGAATTATGACTTAAATAACGTTTTTCCTTCGCTTAGATATAACTAAGACTTGGTAAAACAAAAAAAAAAAAAATATTAATAAATGCGTCGAATTCTTATGAATAAGTTTTGTTTTGTTTGCAAACCGTACTTTTCAAGTAACATTCAACAGATAGAGGTCATTGACGTTCCTATTCTTATTTTAAACGCTTTCTGAAGATATTGATTTTATAAAACATCAAACATCTACGATCCGATGACAAAATCTAGTCATATACTTAGATCTTCTTTTTAGTCGTAACTGCTAAGAAAATGATGGCAATTTATCAAGGTCTTGTAAGTGTTGTTATGCCATTTATATATTTTTTCTAGGTAATAGGAATGTTACATAGCGGCGGCCGTACAAGCGACGCGCGGGATTGCGACAGTCGTGGAGAGGATCCGGCAGTCAGGACACGAGGTGGCACTGCATAAGTCCGAGGCCATGTACTTTTTATTATAATGGATAGAGCTGCGTTTGACCACAATCGCACCTGATGGAAAGCGATGATGTGACCGACGATGGAGCACGCTTGCCTAGAAGCAATCTATTCACTCTTGACTTAAAGACCCCTAGGTTATAGCTACACTTTCATGGCCCTCAGAACGCGCCACGTCTGGGTTTCCTATAGTTCTTTTTTATCAAATTTTAAAACATGTCGGCTCGTAAAAAATAAAGAAATTAAGGATTAAATGATTTATTACAAAAGTACACGCTCGAGTACCTAATTAAAGTTTTTAATTCTAAATCTAATAAAATCTTGGTTGAAGCCTTTTATTTCAAACAAAACTATTAATTAAATCAGATTTTAATTACAATTCACTGAATAAGATTTATAATTTTCTTCTATTCTATTTAACAAATCTTTAGTTCTCGGTCAGACCTGTCAATAACTTAACATTTCACTTGGTAACTTAGTTCAGTAAGTGTAGTTTTAAGGTATTAATAGAGGCATTCGGCCAAGCGTAACAGGGGTGCGACGCACACACACGCCTACACATTTGAATTATAAGTTTTTGTAGACTAAACTCATGGTTTCATTGCGAGATTATGAAATTAAGTTACACAAAATCCTTTTCGACCTTTACAAACAAACAGTTTAATTTTTGAATATTAAAGTTTTAGAATAACACACACAATGGTAAACTTCTGTGTATATATATGCAAAATAATAAAGATAATAAAAATTTGAGATGAGATGCATGTAGAATATTAAAAAAAAAGCAGGTATGCTGGAAGAGAATTCTTTAGAAATAAGCATAACCATTGTACCTATTTTTCTGTTTTTTCTTTTTTATGTAGTCTATTACTTGACTGTGATCCCTGTGATAGCAAGCAATGACGCAATCGAAATTATGGTGAAGCGCACTCCAACTATTTCTGTACCAAAATTCATCAAAATCGGTTTTGCCATTTAGGCGTGAAGACGTAACAAACAAATAAACAAACAAACTCAATTATTGTCCGTAACTTCATGAGTTCCAAATAACATCATTCAGTTGAAAATAACTATCAATTTTTCCTTTTTCTTCAGCTAGTCAGGAAAACAAAAACATCAATTATCTTCTTCCTTTTAGCAAGTTAATCTCACACAGTCCCATTAAACACTCGTGTAATGTGAACCTGTTATCCATTTGATGCTTTAGTATAAAATAAACTAAATATAGCAAGGAGCGAATGACAAATAAATTCATGACACGATTTTGAGCTTGTATGACTAGTAAGCGATGCTAAAACATTTAAATGAACTATTTATATTCTAGATGTAGTGCGAATTATTCATTAACGCAAGTTATATTACATGGACAAATTATACGTAGTGAATTTTATTCACCCGGGCCGATTGTCTTTGTAGATAACTGTGGATTGTCAAGAAATATCGTCGTACGGCTAGTGTACCGATGTTATTTTGCATCACCTATGTCTTATGAGTCTGTTTAGTATATCGTATCATACCATGACCATGCTAGGAGCGGGAATATATCAAGCACGAAAAACAACAAAAAAAAAAGAAGCTACACTCAATTAGCGTATCGTGCTTCTGTATACTGGTCATCATACTGTGGATTGTCAAGAAATATCGTCGTAAGTTTTGTGTACCAATGGCATTTTGCATCACCTAAGTTTTATGAGTCTGTTTAGTATATCGTATCACACCATGACCATCCTAGGAGTGGGAAAATATCAAGCACGAAAAAAAAACACACCATACTGAATCAGCGTATCATGCTTCTTTATACTGGTCATCATAGAGTACGGCTGAAATATCTGACCGCTCCGAACTTCACACAATTAGCTACGCAGTAATTCTTTTTTTAAAAATCACATGGCGAATGCTATTGCATAATTTTTCGAGTATGCGCAATAGTTCAGAACGCTATCTTCAGAGTGGCCAGCGTATGTATTTTGACCGTACTGTACGCACTAGTTTGACGTAAAGGGATATTATATCCGATGTCGATGCGATTCAAGCATGGCATGCGAAATTGTTTATCGGTGACGGAACCGCATTACGCTTCCTAAGTCACAGTTTATCGCTCAGTTATATAGTTAATTTCGAGTATTTCATTGCTTTTAGTTCCTAACTTACACCACCCATCGTTCCTCGAACTACAGTCAGCCGAACAAAATTAGCACACACTTGAGGGGCTGCCTAAGAAACTGCCTTTAACTCAATGTTTACGCAAGCAAGAGTTTCTTATACTTTGCATCTACAACCCTTTATTAAACATTTATATTCACGCCTCTGTTAAAGGGTGAAGGGTAGATGGCCCCTACAGTCTACTTGAGGACGTTAATGAATTTAGATGATTCAAGTGCTAAAATAACTTCAATTCCATCTTTGTTGGAGTTATTGTATCTTTGAACAGGGAAAGAATTTTCGCTGGAGGTACTGATGGTAGTCGAAACTACATTCCTCTGGCAAAACCAATGCTTCGGTAATGTTCGGTAAACATCATCATTTTCATTTCATACGAAAGACGTCCACTGTTGGACATAGGTTTCCCCCAAGCGTCGCCACAACGACCGTTCTTGTGGGTCTCGCATCTATCGGATTCCCGCAACCCTCACCAAGGCATCGGTCGACCATGTGGTAGGCTTTTCAACGCTGCGACTTCCGGTACGCGGTCGCCACTCCTCGACCATAATTTCTGCGTGCAATTTAAGGTACATTGGGCCCGATAAACATATATTTTAATAGACAATTTTATACCTGCTCTTATTTGGAAAACAATGAATTTGTAACAATTTTGGTGTTAGTCCAATACGTATGAGCCCACAATGACAGTTGAATGTCATTTTTTGTCTATTTTATTGCTTTTATATTATTTTCTAAATTTAGTTTCTCTTTAAGCATAGCCACTCGCACTAGACTCGCAAGATGAATTACCTATTCGTTCTCTCAGAGAGGAGGCCTGTGTCCTAGCAGTGGGAACATTATATGGTTCATAATCAACCTTATAGTGTTCCCACAGCTGGGATTGATACAAAAGCTTATAAATAGCAACTAATTCAGCAGTATACATATAAGTTGTGTCATCCAGTCTCGTTTACCAAGCGTGGTGAATATGGAAATTTCTCCTTTGCTAGTTCACTGAAGCGGTCATTGGGAGGCCTGTAGTAACTAAAGGATATTTTCGAGTTGATATTTTGATAAATATTACTGGAAATAGTACCTATATGACTTGACGGCTGATGGAGTCACCTACTGACTTTTCTCTTTCTAAAGTAGACCGAGAGGACGTGTCAAACTTTTAATGGCTAAAACCTATCTTTTTTTAGGTGGTAAATGGTCTTTGGACTTTTTCTACTTAAGGATGAAGAGTGAGGGTGGGTAAACCTTTTACTGACTTAAACTTACTGGTTGTTACTTCTAAGAGCACTTGCAACAGATAACCTAGACAATTTGTGCGTCTATTCAGGCAGAATAAACATGTTTTCTTTCTTTCTTTCTCTTTCTATGCGCTCTAGAACAACGGGTTTCCCTTTCAAAAGCGAATCTATGATCCCGTTAGGCTTACTAAAACCCACCTGTTCCCTTCAGTTGCTCCCTGAGTTCTAGGAGATTCGGTTTCTCTTGCAGAAATTCCCTGTGGCAATGTTACTAGACTGTGATCTTGATCGACCACTAAAATTGCGTTACACTTTTTGTGTTATAATAATAAAAAAACCGGCCAAGTGCGAGTCGGACTCGCCCATGAAGGGTTCCGTAGCAGCAAGTAACATAATATAAAAGTTCTTGTAATGTGTTGTAACTTTGATCGATGTTTTAATAATAGTGAATTTTTTTCGATTTATGACGCATTAAAAAAAAACTACTTACTAGATTTCGTTCAAACCAATTTTCGTTGGTAGTTTTTATAGTAATGTATATCATATATTTTTTTTAGTTTTATCATTCTCTTATCTTAGAAGTTAGAGGGGGGGGGGACACACATTTTACTACTTTGGAAGTGTCTCTCGCGCAAACTATTCAGTTTAGAAAAAAATGATATTAGAAACCTCGGTATCATTTTTGAAGACCTATCCATAGATACCCCACACGCATGGGTTTGATGAAAAAAAAATTTTTGAGTTTCAGTTCTATGTATGGGGACCCCCAAAATTTATTGCTTTTTTTCTATTTTTGTGTGAAAATCTTAATGCGGTTCACAGAATACATCTATTTACAAAGTTTCAACAGTATAGCTCTTATAGTTTCGGAAAAAAGTGGCTGTGACATACGGACGGACAGACAGACAGACAGACAGACAGACAGATAGACAGACAGACATGACGAATCTATAAGGGTTCCGTTTTTTGCCATTTGGCTACGGAACCCTAAAAATAATATAATAGTTGAGTTGTATTGATTACCTTATTGTATTTTTTTTTACTAATTTGTATAATTTGACATTATATTATAATGATTAATTTATTGATTTTGTAATTGATATGATATTATAATTTATATTTTTGTCTATATTATACAGCTATCCAGAAATCAGATGCGAATTTATCGCATCGGTTTTCTGGATGGCTGTATATACGTGTAATAATAAAATAAATAAACAACTATTTTAGCAAACAACTCAGCTTGATCAGTGATTCCTGTCATCGTCAAACACATGTAATACTCATTTCGTGTGGTTTTAAATCACTTAATATTACAGTCGAGTCCTTTCCGAGAACGTTTGCAACGTACACGAGATGTCTGGGCATTCAATGCAAATTGCCGATGACACATTGAGACATTCAATATCTTGAGTCGAGTCTTGATCGAGATTTCAAAAACAACTTTATTTACCGGTTGACTGAGTGAATTCGGCTGACATGTTTTTTCGACTGTGGGAAAATGAAACCGTATGTCAATGTGATGTATTTCGAAAACAGTTGCAGACTTTTGTATGTATGATTTTTTGTTAATGCTTAAAATAATAAAGTCGTTTTTATGCTCAAGCTCAAAAAAAAAAAATAACAACGTATTAATTATAATAGATAGTTTACAAGGTGTAAGAGACAGCCCTCCACAAACTTTAAGGGCTTGCTCAGTAAACGAAACTGAACAACCTTCCTCAATACTTTCTTTCAGGAAACGAAAAAAAAAATCCGCCTCACCATACAAAATTATAATCTTGATTGGACAATTTGTATGGCGAGGCCGATTTTTTTTTTCGTTTCCTGAAAAAAGTTTTGTGGAATGTTGTTCAGTTTCGTCTACTGAGCAAGCCCTTAAAGTTTGTGGAGGGCTGTCCCTTACACCCTTTATAATAATGAAATTCAATATGAATGTGTGTCATCGTTCCTTGTAGGAGGACTTCCAACGCTGCGTCTTCCGGTACGCTTACGCCACTCCAGATCTTGGTGATGGTTGTGGGAAATCGATGGATGCGAGACGCACAGGAACGTTCGTTGTGGTGACGCTTGGGGGAGGCCTATGTCCAACAGTGGACGTACATCGGTTGAAATGATGATGATGATGATGATTGATGTGTGTTGGCAACTCATTAAATAAGAAGTTATTATTATATGCTTTATGCACAGGCGGATGGTAAAAATACAAAGGCGGACTTAACGCAGAGAAAAACAGTAGGATTGGTATTTGATGATTTGCTAGACATTTACTTTTCACTGCCAGATTTTATTGACTAAAACCCATCCGTGTGTGTATGGTCTTTAGGGTGAAGTTGGAGTTAATCCACATTTAGCAGAGCAAGAGACATCTTTCTGTCTGACGATGACGTGGAAACTATCGACACTTACCTCTACGAACATACTTGATACACTGCAAAAATGAGACAGTGAAATCAATATCCTAAACGATTATATTGGACCCGCAAACAAACTTAAGACTCAGTAGCCCAAACACACGATATGCGTGATAGTTTTTACTGACAAGATTGTGTCAATAACATAATAAACACAGTATGAATGAACAATACAAGTGATGCAGCAGGCTCTTGGACAAACAAACCATCCGTGAGCGCGATAATATCCATTACAAGCCTTCACTGTTGACGAATGATCATATTAGAACCGAACAATATACAGTGACCAATCAATACAACACTAGGGCTGATGGCAAAGCCGCTATAGCAAAGATGCAAGGTTGAAAATCGCTTGACAGATTCATTATTGAAGAAGATACAAAGTTTGTCTTCGTGAATGATCAAAATGAACTATGAAGTTGTAAAATGGTACCGAGCAGCGATGTATAACAATGTATGTGAGATAACGAATAACATGCGTTTACGTGGGATGCGCACGATCGGATAATAGTTTTTTGTTTGCATGTCGCAGTCGATAATCGGAATGGGATGAATTGTTAGTTGTCATGATGCTTTGAGGTTTTTTGTGAGTATCGATTAATTTTTTTATGAATATCTGTTTTTTATAAGTATCTATATCAGAATCGCTGTTTAGTAATTTGGTCTTGATGTTATCTTCTTTGTAAGTTTTAAAGTCTAATCGTGTTTAAAACCCAGTAGCTGGATTGTGGAGGTCAGATTAGGTATTTTTTTTTTTTTAATAGCCATTACTGTCCCACTTCTGGGCAAAGGCCTCCCCCAAGTCCTTCCAGACATTCTTCTCTCGCGCCGTCTCTAACCAGTTCTCGTGATACGCGTCTAGATCATCTCGCCACCTCTTTCTAGGTATTTATTTAAAGATTAGGTATTTACTCCACCTAAAATGCTGATACTCAGATGCATCCGTTAGGACTGGAAACTGACCGAAATAGAATGGGAAGTGCTTGCCTCAGAAGTCACAGGGTGATCCCCCCAGTAACTTGGGGCAGGCTTACGGAGGACGAGTAATTGGTAGTTCGCCGTCTGGACGTCCGGTAAGGATCATATCCAAGTCGTCGATGGTAGGTAGTGTTACATGCGCATCTCAAGAGATGTCAATAAAACTATAAGGGCCAATTCCTGCTAAGGCCACGGGAATTTTTGAAAGACATACTGTGTCCTGGAGCACAAAGGGGAACTGAATGACGCAGTTGGGTTTTAGTCAGTAAAACTTTGACTTAATTTGAAGTAAAGTTTCCATATTATTCAGTAACAAAAAATATGAGTTGATTTTGCGCAATAGACATTTTCACTATTCCCATAGAACCAGGTCTAAAACCAATAAAATAGATCAAAATCGTGGAAATAAAAATCCAAAGCCACGAATGTAAACTGAGAAGTAATAAAACCTACATCCGAATTTTACGACTCATCTAATATCCTGAGAGGACAAGTCACTTGATAAAACTCCTGATAGCTGGAACTAACTACGGCATTGTCTATCGGCCGGTTCATCGGACGTGGGTGTCTGATATCGGATTTTGTTTTACGTTTGTTTGTTTTGTAGGTCCAATAGTTGTTTTTTTTTCTACCATTTTAGCAGAACTATGTATCACATCATCAACACATTCTATTCTGTGAAAAGGGTCATTTGCATGATGTTTTTTTTTAAAAGTGAGAACAGCCAAATAATTTCATTAAAAGTGATGAAGTTTGTCGAAAAATTTAAAATATATGGAATATTGGGATTTATTTTTGTTGTGTGATAGTTGTAGAATATTATTATTGTTCATTTCATTTTATAAGCACACAAAATTACAGCATCAAACTTAATGCCTTAGGCTTTTTCTACCAGCTAAACCTTCAGTGATGCAGAAACAAATAGTTGTGAATACAAAACATTGAATATTAAACCTTAAAACTATCTCATACTGTACATGTTTACTTATAAATTCTAAGTATACTCGTAATATAATAATATATTTATATACTCAAATGAAAAATTACTGAAACAAGTGGTACAAACAGATATGTAACAGGAAAAAAATACTGTGAAGTTATTACTGCGTAGTTCTAGAATTCACATACGGTAATACGCTATCAAGTTTTAGGAGTTTTAATAATACTCAAAGCAATTTAGGGCTTTTGTAAACCTCTTACATTTTCATACGAACTAAAATTCTGTATAAAAAATCTTGAAAGCAAAAAATGGCTTGGCACGATATATTGATTCGAAGTTCCTAAAATAATGGTGAGTTTAGAAAAAGTCTGCCAGTTAGAAGTGACCGCCACACCGTGTATCGGACGTTACGTGGGACATGGGTGTCCGGTGTCAAACTCTACTTTTTGTTTGTGTTGCTATGTGTACCGTACCATCAATGTCTTGTTTTGTTTCCATCCAAGTTTCAGTTGAACACAATGATAGATATATAACACTGATAACTGAGACAATACTGATCAATATTAGGCTTAATATATACGGAATTTTATAAATAGTATGGAGGTTTTTTGGGGAGAATGGAATAGAAAAATGAAGACGAGTGTAGTATGGGAACATGATGAGTCAATAAGAATTTTTAAGAAAGAAAATCTGAAAAACGAAAACGGCCAGGAAGATAATGATGTTGATGATTGGTTAATTAGATTTTTTAAGAATGAAAATCTGAATAACATAGTCGAAAAGGTCAGGAAGAAAATAATCAATAAAAATTTAAAAAAAGATATATCTACGGACAAAAATAACAAGAACTGCATCATAATAGATTCGATGAAATCAAAATGACCAACAAATAACGTTAATGCTTTTGACTATAAATAAGTCAATAATCGTCTCAAAAGTAAAAAAGGCACCCGGTTAACAAAACAAAAATCAAAAATAAACTAACTCTAAATCCCGTTACTAAGTACATTCAAATTATAATCGGATAAAGGCAACATCCTCACATTTACAAACGTTATAAAAAAGATAAAGAGTATGCTAAGCTGCTGGCGTTAGAAAAGGTAAAAAACTGTCCAAGTTTGAGTCGGATTTGGACACGAAACGTTGCTTCCGTACCAAACAACGTTTCTTGTTTAAGAACTTCATTTTATGTTTGTTGTAGTAGTGGCAATAGAATAACACATTTTGTAAAAATTTCAATACTCTACCTTCTATGAGATATTCTTGCCCGCTAACAGACAGACAGACGGTCGGACGATGCGGTCGACGACTTTTGACTTAAAGATTCCCCGGTTGCAGCCATCAGGAAACACAGACTCCGGCAGGGTGTTATAGGGTACCGTTGGCACCACAGAGCCCTCAGAAGCGACTTATCCCGCTAGTATCTTCCACCTTGCACCTCATGATAGGCTAAATGAGAATTGATCACCAAATTAAGTAGAAACATCACGCGTTTTGTATTGGTCCGCGCTGGCGGCTCATGGGAACTGGTTAATAAGTCCTATAAAACGGAAAAGGGGATTAAGTTTGAACATGTTTTTGTGAAACATTAAACTAGGTTAGTTTGTATTGAGATGTTATTTAAAAAACATGTTTACAATTTTTTTTTAAGGTGGAGAAACATCTAATATCTGTAATCATTGACGACTCGAGCTCAGCCATACCGGTTACCGGATAGCCCGTCAGCGAGTTAAATTTGTTTACAATTAAAGAAAACATCACCTAGTTTCAGGCTGACAGCTTGAAGACACAATCTCTTTACAACACAGGGCGTCCTGCTGAAGTCTACATTTCTCGATCTCTCTGAGTTTCTGTGTTTATGTTTTCTACAAATCAGGCGTATTTAACCTTTCGTATGCCGTAATTAGAGACACAATTAAAAAGTTATTGTGTCTCGCGTGGATCCACGTTCCAGACACACAACGGGTTAAGCTAAGAGCGAATAGGTTACTTCCAAGAGAAATTACTTTATTGTCGACCACATCATCATTTACCTAGTTATCATAGCGGTCAAGCGAGAATCTATTAATAGTAATTAAAAAAAAAATGATGAGATAAAGCTAGCATTTCGAATTGCTGCAAATATCGTATAACAAATATATTGTGACACATCTAGATCATTAGGAGATGCAAAACATCAGACTAGAGTCCATTAAAATGAAATTACACATTATCCGACCACCCAGCCATATCAGCAGCTAAAGACTCGTGCAGACAACCAGACAGAACTGTTATTCGTACGCAAAACGTCAGTTTAATTGCCTCGATCGTGACCATCCAACGGCAATGTACGACCCAGTATCGGTCGTGTGCTCATACCCTAAAATCATCACAGTATCCATCGATTAGATGCCACTTTTTGACAGGACATGTATAATCAACTCAATTTAACTTCAGCTTTAGCTTCGTCATCATCAAACAAATTGCGAGAAACCGCTTTGATCAGCCGCACTTTGATTTTATTCTGTCTGTGGCAGAAATTATATTGCGAATCTGGTTTTATTGGAGGAATGAAATGTAAAGTATCTGATGGATTATTTTATATAAAAAAATATTAAGTTAGAAAACGGTAAACCAATATTTTTTTTTTATTGGGCTCGTACTGTCATGTTACAAAGACATTATGTCTGAAGAGCAGACAACATAATATCCTTATGAGGCACTGGAGTTTACTTAATTTATCTATACATATAATAAATTTTGTAGATTTTTTTGACGTAAAATGTACAAAATTGATGTTAACTTTTATACATTTCCTATTGTGTATAACTTAGTATATTACTTAGGTTTTGTTTCATCGCAATTGTTTGACTATATCGAAAGATATACTACATTTATTGACTGTCAGGTGGTACGAAGTTTACCAGGTCAACTAGTTACACATATACAAATATAAGTTTTTACGCTAAACTAAAAAATAAGATAAAACACCCTTAACTAATTGGAACTAACTAACAGCTATCTATAATAATGTATGTCGTCATAAAACTCCTTTGCATCGCTGTCGACTGATAATGTACCCTTTTGGGTGCATTACCAGTCCACAGCGCTGTACCTATGGCAAAACTTATTATCTGTGCTAGAAACCAGTCATTGCACAATAAAAATAATCATAATAAAAAAAAGTTAGTCCTAATAGGATTCTCCAAAAAGAACTCTTAGACAGAAGTCTAAGAGTTCTTTTTGGGTGATAGGGCAACAGTAACTTTTTAAACACCCGTAGAGCAGTTTAGACTCGTCGTTGATTAATGAGGCAGTCAAGACAAGTATATATATAAGATAGATAGATTATAGTCATTATTTCCATTTTAATCAAAGTGTAAGTTTAGTACGTCGGTGGCTTCCTAAGCGATGGCTCACAGACCAAGTTCACAGTTTAGTTTCTCTGTCCCGTTACCCCCAGGTCAACTTGTACGAGACGTAGTTTCCAAGGTTGGTAACTTACAGAATAAGGGCAAACTTGTTACTTCGCTTCGTTGATTGATACATGGACAGTTATAATTATATTGAAATGTATGAAAGAAGAGAACCTGAACTCAACTTACATATTACAAGGGCAGGAAGATGATAATAAAAATATTGATAAAAAAAAAGTATGAAAGTATTTATGAAATATAAATTCAATAAATTTTGTATAAGACATCTTGTAGAAAATAATAACTAAAGAAATTCATTTCAAAATTGAAATAAACATCAAAGAATAAAGTTTGTTCCAATCGTGTTTTGAATCCTAAAGCTCTTATTTGTAGCCGATCAATCTAAACTTTACTAATAGTTCCAATCAAGGCTAAAATGTATGAATTTGTGAATATTGAAACTCTGAAGATTTTGAATATCAAGCCTTTATCGAGAATATGGTTCAATCAATCATTATTTTTATTAGAAATTTTCAAGAAACCAATTTTCAAATGCTTAGATGAAATTTTTGGAAAATTGAAATATGAAGCCTAGTTAAAAAAAAAAAACAATATATTGAAATATAATAGGCAAAGTTCATATTACAAGGTACATAGATGACAAGGCTGGCTACGTATTTGAAACACAAACTAAACAAATCTTAGAACACTAAGATTTCCTAGAAGAGAAAGGTGAAGCTATTGTTACTATATTATCAGGAGCGCCTACATCTGTGGTTCAAAATGTTATCATTCCCTTTATATACGTTAATGTCGATATAATTGCGTTGAATCACGAAGTTGTAACAATACATTTCCTACATGCCATTGTCTTTGTGTTGAAAGTAGATATGACTGATATTTACTTTGTTATCTTTGACCAAGATTCTTCTTTTCTAAATTTCGTGAAAGGCTACGAATTTTAGAAATACCTGCTGGAGAAATTATAGCCAATAAGTGTGATTGTATTTTCATTGTATAATACCGGGAATAGTCATAGAAAAGCGAGGAACCGTGATCGTTGGAAGGAGTGGAGGTAGGCCTTTGCCCAGCTGTGGCACAGTGTGGGCTAAGTAAAAAAAAAAAAATACCAACTGGTGTGCATTTAATCAACATCGTGCTATTGGAATAAAAATTTCTATATCATCAACCACTCTAGATCTGCAATTCTTATTATTCTCCATCCTACTTGGGAACTAAATCCAAGACCTCAAGGTCCGCATTCGATCTTGTTACCATTGAAACAATGGCGTGACTTTGCACTAATTAGGCGACCTATTCATTGTCTTGCGCATTAAATAAATTTAAGGTATTAGTATAAGGTTTAGAAGAATTATATAGGTTAGCCTAAGTATATATCAAAGTTATTTTGTGTGCAATGCCTTTGTACTTAAGAACGTTGCTTTGTAAAACTTTGTTTTTTGCTAGATCAAAGCTTCCTATAGTACTCTTGTTATTTTATATTAGAGTTAGGCTGTTAACCTAAGTCCAGTCCTAGAACTTCTTCAAAGATGGATGAGGTATGAATGCACAAAGGTTTTCATACACGTTGGCATCTTAATATTCAGCTTTAGTATATGTCGGCGCATGATCGCCATCGGAGTTGACGTCACACAAAATTCACAGCCACAGTGATATCAGGAAATGTTTTAGAGTGATAATAAAGAAATACATTGCTTCAGTTCAAGTTGTTTATTCTATGGTCGGTCAAAAAGTGCCTTTCTAATCACATTACAACGGTTTTTATACTCAGAAATTGACAAGCATAAAAATTCACTATGAAGGTAGAAAAATATTTTAAATAAATTAATAGAACGGAAATTGTCACAGTAAATTCTTATTTAAATATGACCGGATGCTCTGATATTTTTAAAGAAATAAAAATTAAGTGGTCAACTTAAATCCTCACAAATTCGACCGGATGTTTAATATTTTCTAGAAAGGAAGTTGGTCATTTAATTTGTTTTAAACTAAACCATATTTTAAAATAATTCGAAAGGAAGTTACCAAATGAAATCCTTTTATAAATTCAACAGGATGTCGTAATATTTTAAAATAATTCGAAAGGAAGTTATCAAATGAAATCCTTCTATAAATTCAACAGGATGTTGCAATATTTAAAAGAAATTAGCAGGAAGTGATCGAATATCCTCATCAAAATATTCAAATAGTGGTTTTGCGCCCACATATACTTGGTTTGCGGGATTGTTTGAAAGAGTTACCGCGGCCATGGAACAAAAAGTGTAACTGAAGACACAGTACAGGTGGACTTTAGTCAGTAAAAGTCTGACTCCTGCTCCACCTAGGGCGGCATGATTTACTTGATAAATCACCAAGCTCAAAAAAGGTTTTAGTATATAATTATTTCTATCATAAAACAATGATGAACCAAACAAGACACCACTGTTACCTTAAAATTTAATTTGTCCATAATTTCACCTTTCTATATTAACCCTCAACATTTTAGAACTAAATTCACTACTAATGAGTTTCAAACAGGGATCGTGATTCTCATACACTCGATCATTGTCAAAAATGACAATCGTAGTGCGATAGTGGATGACTTTCAAATAAATTCAACGTTCATTAGATTTGCTTGCAGGGGACTACTCAGTGTAGAACTAATGTTTTAGACTCAACCATTAACGCGATCCAGTTTGTGATTTGAAAAGGACACACTGTTTGATAGAATAGTCAACTAAAAACCCGTATGCCAATAACCAAAACTTTCTGCAGTATACATCGTAGTTAATTTCTGCATATCAGAGTCGCCTATTGACTTTATTTCCAATACATATACATAGATTTCTTCAAAGAATTTCTTATGATTAAGTTCACCAGCTGCTTCATGTATTTTTTAATGTATTTACAGTACTGTAGCATTTTAACCAAACATCGTTGAAATAAATGGTTTTAACATTTATGTTAATCCACACTACTAATTTTCACTCTCATTACTTTAATGGAAGTCACTGTAGAATGTTACCAAAAACCTATGTGAATCTGAACCATTACTTTGGTATTTAAAGCTGTCGTGTCTACATCAAGTTGTATGATATTCCCGACAGTATGTTCCGCAATTATGACGATGAGTCAGCAATCTAAAGTAATGCGTATGTGGATGTATGGGGTTGCGATGTTAAATTTATTAAAGTACGTAATTAAATGAGTAATATTCCTGCTCATCTGATATAAGCTTCTCATCTTTACGTAGGTGGTATTACTTGGGTCCATTCATTCTCATATATTGGAAAAGTTAAAGGGATACAATGATAATTCAGATTCGTATCAAAATATTTGCTAAACCCATGGGTTATCCCGGTAGTTTCGTTAATAGTATTAAGGTCCACACCCGGAATGGTACGATTGTTATGTTTATAAATAAACTAATCGCACCGGTAGAAGTAAGAACTAATTCGGAACATTTTGTTGTATGTACATGATATTGAGTATGATATAAAGGAAGACGGAGGCCAGACAAAAAATGAATGGATTGTGTGATTAGTAATATGAAAGAAAAGGGACAGTGTGACGGTTGACAGAATAGAATGGAAGGAAAAAAAAAATGTTGCGGCTAACCCAAATAACAAAATATAAAGGTAGGACGATGATGATGAATACATTTTGTTACTGAACAAACTAAAGACGAAACAAAAATTATTTGCCTACTTGCAGATTTATATTGACGTTTCTGAGAATAGCTTTGTAGAAACAGAAACATTTGTGACAACACTTTAAATGGTCGAATCAACAAACAGGCATTATTGTTTCGTTTTTAAAGTTGCCATGATTAAATTTGAGAGTTGCAGCAGCCCTTGAGATAGAGGGGTGAGGTTTTATTAGGGGCGACTAACGAGTGCCGATAAGGAGGTATAATGCCCCTCTATGTCATTGTTGGTACAAACTAGAAGATAAAGCGTTGTTTCATATGAGTTGTGTATGTATGTAAAAATATACGCATGCTTAATTCCTATTTTTTACGAGTTTCGTGAGTTTCTTGTTTAGCAATAAACATTGATATCAATAAATAAAAATGGAAAATTTATAGAATATGTACGAAAGTGTCTATTCCTAAACATTTCAGATATTTGACAATCATTCTCACTCATAGTAATCACTCTAGTTAACTTCATACGATAGAATGTCATGTTTTGTTTGTTAAAGTGACGACATCATGACTGCTAAACAAGCCAGTGAATTTATAATTAGTGATTAATTATTATGAGTAATCTTAGATAGTGAGTTTCATGCATCTATGGTCGTGCATGGAACGTTAGTAAGTGTCAAACTTTATTGTGTGCTTTCAATGCGTTGTAATGTGAAGCGTTTTTACAATTTGGGATGCAAAGTTGTTCAGTGAAATTATCGTCTCACTTACTGTGTAGATAGCTTCATCATCACTGTTTTGTCTATCTTCAGATTCACAAAATGTCTTATAGTTTATCCATCCCGCTTCATCCTCCAAAATTGTACCACCACACAGAGGGAGCAAAACCATCCACTGTTTAATCTCTAGTTCAATCTTGACTTAAATGAACACCTAGATGTGCCCCTGTATCGATTGTAGGATAGTGTTAAGCCACTGGTTTTGCTAATGAATTGATTTGGCGCTCTCGTCAATTTATAATGGAATTCATTGGATTCTGCGCAGGGAATCCGGTGTAATTCAAAGGGTTTGTACAAAATAGATGTTTCTGTTGATGTCTATTTTTCGAATGTGAATTACAAAAATATTTTGGGTATATACTTATCGTCACTGTGAAATTATTGTTGATCTATACTCTCGGAAAATATTTTGTTACGAGTATTATAGTACCAATTTATTCAACTGTTTGTGCAGCGAAATATTGTTTTACCATTTTAAAAATAAACTTTGCGTTTTACAAATAAGTTAACTAATATTTGTTACATGTATATTATCATTCCATGTTTCAAGGTTTTGTTTTTTATACGGTTTGAACAACTTTTATAAATAGCAAACTAGATTAAAATGTCATTAATTGTAATAATCAAAATACTGGCCCTTTGTAAATGATTGTAATTTTTAAATATTTTTATAAACCGCTATCATAACTTTTTTCTTTGCTAATATACTGGTTATACTTTCAAACTTAATTATCTTTAAATTTTATAGATTTTCTTACCTGTTTGGTCTACTAACCTCTTCCATACCCACTCGACCTTACTCATATAATCCCCTATATAATAAGAAGATCTTTAGTACGATTTTCTTCTTCGTAACAACTTTGATCAAAATCCTCCGCACCTAAAGAGAAAACCAAACTTGCTGCACTGGATTTAATTAAATCCTATTGAAGCGTCCCATCCCCAAACATCAAAATAGTAAATCCAAGTACAAATGGGACGCAAGCCATTAAGTTTTATATCTGTACAGTTTCTACTTACTCCTTTATACAGACGATAAGGATTTCTATCATATTGATTGAGTATTGGAAGAAACTAAGCCCCGTTGCATGGCAAATCCACATTCACAACCCCTATACTTTATGATGGTATAACACTAAAAAACCCTTATATTATACCCCCATTCCTATCAGTAATGGCTTCTTATCATCTTTATATATACGTAAAGCCTGACTTTTGGTACAAAAACACGGCAAATGCATTGTCCTTCCCTTCGCTAAAAAATAAATCCTTCGCCGTATCTCCTTTTAAGATAACGTTAGATTTATTCGTCGAATGTCAATCTACCTTCACGTGGGTTAGACGATTTTTTTTTCTTTATTGAATTGGGGACTTAAAAAAGGTGAGCACTGATAACAAAAGCCCTGTGAAACATTGGCTATTTGACTATTTTAACCCCCAATGGGAAAGGAGGGGTGTTATTTCAGAATATTTATACCTATGGAATTTACATCTATGTGTTACTATGTTCTAAATCACACACCATAAATCGAATGGAATGAAATAATCGAAGAAATGAATAGTTCGTGTTGGTGGATGTCACATGTATTCGAATATTTTGCTTCTAGGACGATGTTTTCCTTCACCGTTTTGAGAGCAGTGGTGATGAAATAATTTACACAAAAAATTATGCCTTACCTTAGAGGAATTTATTTACACAAGGTAGGTATTTTAGACAGGGTTTCAGGTTGCGTTCAATCTTAACGGACCAAACATTGGCATTTCGAATTGGGTTACTCAGATTGGTCTATTGCCGCAGTATTGCCCAAATCTGGCTTGCCTAGTGCGTTATCTGCATAAGTGGGTCGGCGCGTGCAGTAGCGTATTGGGTTACACCCTATCGGTTAGAAACACACAGCTAACTACAGTCAGTTGTTTAGTAAAATATGTGCTGGGAGATAAACCCGTGTTAATGTTATTGTTATTTACAAAACATATTCGTAGGGAGACCTTACAGTAGGGTCGTGGACGACGAGCAAAGGGTAGATCGCCGTCCAAAAAGAATGTCCATGGAGTTTCTTACACGTTCTTCGCCATAGAGATCTCCGCTTTGGAAAGTGCAATTCAATTTCACTTTTTTTGACTGACAATTCAAAAGTGCCTGGAATTAGTCTATTTGAAATAAACGTTTCTGATTTCCTAGCCCAAGACGTTAAAGGTGCGTAGTGTTCCCTGCGCGCCTTAAAGAAACGTTAGCAAAACAGTTGGGGCCAAGTAGGGTCGAACCCTACTTAGGCCATGGGTCGACTTTACAATACAGACTCTGTGAAATGGTTTGAAAGAGTCATCGCGGCCTTTTGCAAAAGTCTGACACTGCCCTTCTTACTCCACCCAGAGAAGCAGAAGTTATTTAATGATTTTCCCCGCTAAAGACTATGTTTCCTCATAGCTACAACCTAGATGTCTAACTCTGGGTGACTTCTAGGCCAGCGTACTTCATCGTTGACGAGATCATTGCTTAACATCAGTTAAGATAGTGTTCAATTGCAAACATATTAATAAAAAAAGAAAAAAACTGGTCAAGTGCGAGTCGAACTCGCGCTGAGGGTTTCGTGCAAACTACAATTCTCGAATGAAGTTTTCTTTTTGTGACGTTGGTAACAACAAATTTACTGTTTTCAGATTTTTCCCTATACCTATGCTATTAGACCTTACTTTGTGCCAAATTTCAGGATTTTGGGTCAACAGGAAGGACCCTAAGAATTTCGATCGTTGAGAGTATTAAAATATACGTTTTTTTGCGACATAAACGGCCGTATCTTTTTTATTCGTCAACTTAGAAGTTTGATGTTTTTCACAGCTTGAAGGGACCGCAGACTTGAGTATATGGTTCTAATTTTAACTCAATACCTCCACGCGTTCTCGAGATAAAGGGTCTTGACAGACAGACATACAGACGGGCGGACAACAAAGTGATCCTATAAGGGTTCCGTTTTTTCCTTTTGAGTTACGGAACCCTAAAAACATATTTTTGTATCATATGTTAAGAAAAAAATATTGAAATTTCCTAGAACTCTCTTTTAGATTCTTTAATTTTAAACTAACCTATAAAGCCATATTTAAATTTCATTGCACTTAAGATATTTGAAACAAAAATAACATTACTTGAGAAAATATTGTATCATAAAATATTTATTGGCAAACCTTTTTGCTTTCAGGTCATTGATATTCTTAGTTTAAAAAAAAATTGAAGTGACACTCTTAAAAAGTAAAAGCTGTTAAATCTAAATAAAATGGTGATCAAGTTAACAATTTACTTATTTCAATACTATTATACGTCTGAATTTTGAAAGCATCTTTGAAATCAATTACCGATTTCTGACACTTATTTAAAAGTAAAAGTATGCTTCTGTTTTTAAAATTAAATTGAGTTCTTAAAGTGGTTCTGATAAGCTTTTTAAGTTTACACTTAACCAATTTTGTTTATATGGATTTTATGAACAGCAAGTTAGCTAGGTGGCTAGTATAAAAAGGATTTGTTCTTGTTTATATGTACTATGTAGGTTGAAAACAAGCACAACCAACTGTTTCCAATCTTCTTACAAGTACTTGTATACAGGATGCGGTCGCAAATTTTCTCAGGAATGTGATAGTGGATTTTTGTAAGTAGCAATTTCAATTGGTTTTTTCTAAGGTGGCAAATCGGTCGGGGTCAGGGTCTTGGTGCCAAGGCCGTTTTTTTCTTTTTATGGTGAGAAAATCATCAATGACAACCCCTGCTCTTGGGCAGAGCGGGAGGTAGTGTCAGACTCTTACTGACTAAAACCCCACCCCGTTCCTTTAAGCCTTCATACTGGGCTCGAGCTGTCATTCAAAACTAACCCTGGCCCCGGTAGGCTTTGACCCAGCTGGGCCCCTGCGGTTGCTGACAACTTCTTGAGGCGCACTGGAACAGTGCGTGCCGTCGAGGACTTGGGCTCGGTTCGGACAGTTAACGGACGGTCGGACAGCGAGCTACCCAATACTCGCCGTCCGCAAGCCCGCGCCTATGGCCAGAAATCGGAATCCCGGGAGAGCGAGAGCGCCGTTGCCTAATGCGGTCGGCCTCCTCCTTTGCAAACATTACTGCTTCGCAGAAGTCGTCGACCGCCTGCCACTCGTCCTTGCTTTGGACCATGGCCTGAACCAAGGCCCGGCGCGAGAGGTCTCCGCCGCCGATCGCCCCCACGAAGGCACGGCGATGCTCCGCCCAAGCAGGGCACACCTCGAATATGTGCTCCATTGGTAGTCGATGTCGGGGTCTTGGCGGCTAGGGCGTGAGGATGTTCGTTCCCTCGCGAGTGCGGTCTCCTCCTTCGTTAGAATCTTATTCAGCTCTGTGATATTTGGTATATAAATTAAAATAAAAAAACACTATTTTAATGTGATATTTGAAAGGCCGTTGTTCTATGTAAAACATATACGTATAATGTGCTAATTATCTTCGGATAGGTGAAGTAAAACTATAACCACAATTGCGTTGCTCTGAAAAGAGATTATTTTATTTAATCATAGAACAAAACTTTTACACATACATAAGTACTTATCACTAAACTATCTAACTATCTTACCTGAAAAGAGAAACAACATTTAAAGCTATTGCTTTACCACTATTTTAGTTTTTATTACAAATTCACATGTTTCTTAAAACATAACGTCATGGCTCATATCCTCACACAAGTCATCGCTCCACAGATTAAAAATAGTTCACAGATATCAACAGTGCAGGCTAAACGAGGTGTCACGCACTTTGTTTACATCTCCCCCCCCCGCTATAAATTACAAGATTATTACTCGACTACTGGAATGAGTTTTGTAATATGGAACAGATTGGACTCTGACTTTTTGTGTCCCGTGTTTACTTTGTAAATGGAATTGGATATTTTATCTACTATTTGATAAGGTCCTATTTTCAATTCATCTAGTTTTTTTCGGTTTAACCTATTTCCGTTTTCAACATATACTAAATCTCCAACTTTTAGTTTATACTGTTTTCTATTTTTATCGAATCTTTGTTTATTATAATTATGGGATTTTATACTATTTTCCAAGGCTATTTTTCGGTCTCGCAATAGATGATCATGTGTTATATTTTGCTTCAGTTCGTCTGGTAAAATATCAACATTTTTCCCTTCTAATAGATATTTTGGAGAAAATCCTGTTACAGTATGTTCAGTTTCATTATATTTTTCAGTGCATTCGTGAGCGATGGTGGTCCAGGCAATTTTATCCCTTCTTTCATTTATTTTACAACGAATTTTATTAACTAACGTTTGGTTTAACCTTTCGTTTAATCCATTTGAAAATGGCGCATTTACTGCTGTGAAAACTATAGGAATATCTTCTTTTTCTAAATAAAATTTGAAATCTTTTGAATTTATGCCTGGATATTGATCTGATAGAATCAAGCCAATTTTATAGTCTTGTGTTACTTTTTTAACAAGTTTTATAAAATCATTTGCAGTCTGAGTTTTGGATGTCAAAATATAGGCGTAACGAGTGAAATGATCAACTAAAAGGTGTAAATATGTTTTGGTTGAACGGGCACCACCAAATCCCCCTATCGTGTCTATAGATACTATTTCGAATGGATAGGTAGCAGGACCTAAGTGGGACATTAGTCCAAACTTGTACTTTCCCCTAGATTTATTTTTTATACAGGTATCACAGTTTTCGCACGTTTTTTTTATATTATCCAATAAATTTTTAGCATAATAAAAGCGTTTAATCTTATTTTCCATCTGTTGTTTTCCTATATGACAGTAGTAGTGATGCACATTTTTTATAATTTTTTTACTAAACTCCTCAGTTAATACAATCTTTTCATTTTTATTTATCTTTTTGTAGTATATATTATGTTTAAAAATAAGTTTATTCATATTTTGTTTTATATTTTCATTATTATTTTGATCATTTTGTATGTCTTCTAATTTAACTAAATTCACTACTCTTAAACTACTATCTTTATTTTCATGCGATTCTAATACAGGGTTCCTGCTTAACGTATCGGCCTCTATATTATACTTTCCCGGTGAATATATTATTTCAAAATTGAACTGCGACAAATAATATGTTAAATCTCCCAGTTCTTCGTCTGTTCTGGCTTTAATATTCATTTTTTCTAAGGGTTTGTGATCTGAATAAACCGTGAATGTTTTTCCTATAAGCCAGTGTTGCCAGTATTTTACTGCCTCTTTTATTGCCAAGCATTCAAGATATATGGCTTTTTTCTTTTTTTGGGAATCATTTAATTTTTTTGAGAAATATGCACATGGCTTTTCATCGCCATTAGGTTGAATTTGTTTTAAAATCGCTCCTATACCTTGAATGCTTGCGTCTGTGTAAATATGTATTGGCAAGTCTGGATCAAAGATAGCTAAAATCGGTTTTGAGCAAAGTAGTTTTTTTATAGTATCAAAGGATTCTTGACATTTATCAGACCAAATGAATTTTTCTCCTTTCCTTAGTAAATTATGTAAAGGGTCCAGTATAATTGAGATATTTGGCACATATTTTCCATAGAAGTTAATTTTCCCTAAAAATTGACGGACATTTTTTTGGGTTTTTGGTATTGGAAATTCTTTTATCGCAATCAAATTATCTTTTAATGGGGTGACAGTATTGTTCTGAATTATGTGCCCTAGATATTTTACCGATTCCTGTGCAAAGTTACATTTGGTAAATTTTAATTTAAAACCTTCTTTTAAGATTGCTTCCAATAATAAAGATATATGCTGTATATGTTCTTCGAATGTTTCTGAAAATACTAATATATCATCGATATAATTAACAGTAAAATCTGTGAGTTTATGCTTTCTAATAATGCTGCTTAATATTCTTTGAAAAATAGCGGGAGAAGTTTTTAAACCAAAAGGTAAACACGTCCACTGAAAGTGTGACTCTTGAGTAACAAAGGCAGTTTTGTGTCTGTCTTCAATTCTTAAAGGTATGGACCAGAATGCTGAGTTTATATCAAATGTTGAAAAAAATTTACATTTCCTTGTTTTAACCATGAGATCCTCGATTAAAGGAAACGGTTGCGCTTGGGGAACTACAATTTTATTTAATTCACGAAAATCTATACAGAGCCTTGATCTCCTGCCATCTTCTTTTTTAAATGCTAGTGTTACCGGAGCAGCAAAAGGGCTATATGATTCCTCAATTAAGTTATTTTTTAGTAATTTTGAAATTTGTTGTTCAATTTCTTTCATATCCTCAATAGAGCACCTGTATGGCCTTTTGCTACAGTATTTATCTATCAATAAATCAATATGGGCTTCATATCCTTTTACTGTACCTATATCATATTTGTCTTTAGCAAAGATTGAATTATATTTGCATATTAATTTATCAATGACCGATTTTTCCTGATGATTCAAATTATTTACTGATACATCAAAATTATCAACTCTTATGTTTTCATTAAAGTTTATTTTATATTTACTATCTTTATTTATAGTATCCATACCTTTTTTTCCATAATATATATCTTGTTTATTCCCTATGTCACTACCTGAACTGCCAGGAATTTCTTTAGTGTTCATAGGTTTTTTTTCTTTATTTTTTACATTTTCTTTATTATTATTATTGGTGGGGATACTTTGTGTGATATTTAAATTTTCATTTTGAGTTAAATAAAATTTTTGTATACAGTCTAACCCAATTAAGAAATCATAGTCAAAGTTGTCTTGATCTATTACAAAAATATTAATCTGTTTTTCAATTTCGAAGATTTTAATTTTTAAAGTTACCATTCCTATCGACTTTTTAACGCCATTAATTGTTTTTAAACCTGCCTTTTTATCATTAGTAGGTATTTTTGTTAAAGATAATAACCTTGAATTTATTAAAGACACATTAGATCCTGAATCATAGATTCCTGTTGTTTCTAAAGTGTCATTTATTAGTAATTTAATTTTTATTAATGGCGGCACTATTAGTTTTTTGGATCTATTTCGTTTAATTCTATCTCCAATTCCGAATTATTAACACTTCTTATCTGATCTTTTTTTGGCTTATCATTTGTTTTAATTTTGAACCAACATTGGGATTCAGGGTGGTAGCGTACACCTTTATTCTCTTTTTCACAAATTTTACATGGACTAACCGAGGGCTTATCATTTTTCTCTTTAATTTTATTTTCCAAAGTTCCTATCGTTTTATCTAAGTTTTTTTTGTTTACCATATGCTCTAAACACCTTAAATTTTTAAACAAGTCTTCAGTTTCCTTTAAACTATTCCTATCAATCTTATCAGCAATAAAGTTTGGTAATCCTGTGGCAATCAAATCAATAAGAGTGAGTTTATCTATGGACTTATTTATTTCTAAGAGTAGTCTCTCTTTTTTTATCGCGTATTCCAGTAACGAGCCCTGTTTGAATCTAAATAACATTGCATACCTGATCGGTGACCAACCTTTATCTGCGTATGTTTCACAAAAGCTTTTTTTCCATATTGTCCATTCTGAATTTATTGTATGTTTTATAAGCATGGAGCTATACCAGTCTAAACAGGAATCTTCTATAAATAACCTAAAAACTTCAATTTTCTTGACATCTTCTTCAATTTCCAAACGGGCACATTCTGCTTCAAAAGTAGTCATCCACTGGGATACATTAGTAATCTTGCCATTAAATTTGTCTATAACAAATTTTTCTACAATTTTCGTTATATTGAAAGATTTCGGTGGATCTTTCTTTACTTTAGAGAGGCTTTCCATGATTCTTGCAAGAGATTCTTCTAACAATTCAGTTGTAGAACTTTGAAGTTTTGTTTGTTCCTCCAATAGATGTCCCATAAATTGTTTATTTCCATCTTCATCACAATAAACCGCCTTCATTTCTGGGTTCATAGATATCCACACCTGTCGCTTTTCATGCCGTTTTTGTAATGAAGTCTTTACTTTCTGAAAGATTTGGGTCTGTACTATCTTATCGTGTAATTTAACAGGTTGTAACTTTTCTGGGATCGCATAGGTCTGGCCTTCTTTATCCGTGATTGACGTTACGCAAATGACATTCGTTTTCACATCGTCACTGGCTTTCACCATAAACTCGAATCTTAATTTTTCCATTATTCTTTGTAATCAGCTATAAAAATGTTGTTTTATAATGTGCTAATTATCTTCGGATAGGTGAAGTAAAACTATAACCACAATTGCGTTGCTCTGAAAAGAGATTATTTTATTTAATCATAGAACAAAACTTTTACACATACATAAGTACTTATCACTAAACTATCTAACTATCTTACCTGAAAAGAGAAACAACATTTAAAGCTATTGCTTTACCACTATTTTAGTTTTTATTACAAATTCACATGTTTCTTAAAACATAACGTCATGGCTCATATCCTCACACAAGTCATCGCTCCACAGATTAAAAATAGTTCACAGATATCAACAGTGCAGGCTAAACGAGGTGTCACGCACTTTGTTTACATACGTATATCAACCTGCATCAAGTTAGGTAGACTGAAACCGATTCCAAGCTATGTACTTGGATAAAAGCCAGGAAGATGATGATTGCGGCATTTGGATTAATCTAGATTTTTTATTCTCAATAAATAAAAAGTATTACCAATATATTTGCACAGATTTTTTTCCATAAAAAAAGTAAAAGGGTTTGTTTATTTTACTGCAAGATTTTTCCATATTTCGCAGTCTCCCCCTCTACGTGAGGAGCAAGAAGAGCCTGTTCCAGCGGACTTCAGGGCACTAAAACTGCGGGAGGTCATAAAATAAAAACTGTTTACTTGGCCCGAAGATAACCAGGAACAAAGTTCCTAGAGAACTTTTTTATTTCCGCCGAGGATAAGCAGGTAACACTGCCCTGTGTAATATAAACAAGTTTTGTAGTTGTATTTGCAAAGAGATTCTTTTAATTTATTTGACGTCTAAATTTGGTTGGTTGTTCTATTGATCTGTGGGTATCTTGACGTGATTTGTTGAGTCAATATTGAATGAAAGTGTAATCTGTACGATAAAGTTGTTTGTATATGATCATAAGCTCATCCTAAAATAAATATTTATGGGATGATATATGTATTAGTTCAAAATATTGTGATGATAAAGATTTTGTCGAGAGCGATACGACTTGTCTTCGTTATATGTTATTTTTAGCAAGCAGTTTTTTTCGACTGGCGCATAATAGTCATGTGGGAAATCATCCTATGACTTCTTCCGCTCTTGGGTCCGCCTGCGGGATGTCAGACTTTTACTGACTAAAACTCACCCCTATGTTCGTTGGCCCCAGTAGGCTTCGACCGTACTGGACCCCTATGGTTTTGATGGTTTTGCTAATATCTCCTTGCGCCTATCACAACGTGTCGTCGATGACTCGAACTTAGTCGGGACGGTTACCGGATGGCCAGACGGCGAGCTACTTATTGCTCGCCGTCCGCAAGTCCACACCTACGGTAAAATATTGATGGCGATGTTATAATTACTCTCCTAAAAGAAGCCTGAAATCAGCAGAGAGAACATTATAAGGCCGATTATGCTTATGGAAATTGGTGGCTTAAACATGCGATAAGAGAAACCATATCGACACCATCCATTACTAAGTAATTAAGAATGTAAGTTCTAACTATTAACATTATTAAGATAAAAAAAATAATAATCCCACAGCCCAAAAGACATTCCTCACGCTTATTAAGCCGTAAGGACGTGAACAATGCGAGATAATTCTTACCTGCGGAGATGAATCATGTTTACTGTCCCACCGGAACGTCGGCGCCCGACCAACTTCCTACAATGGCCAATAAACACGCCATAAAATATGAAAAGGCCGCACTAAAAATGCCATTATTGTTTGCTAAATGTCCACCTTCTGTTAAATGAACCTGTCAAACGTTCACAACATGCACATCCGTGTCAGAGGGTGTCGATCTGACAGCACCATAACTCTTTTTATGACGCTGTAAAAAATCGAACTTGAATTCCGCCGTATACACATTCGCACTCCATAAACTCCGTGACACGTTAATTGCGCGGTATGACTTACGACTTTTATGGAATATAGTGCGCAATTCGCTTTTGGGCGGGTGTAATTTATTCCTCTTTTAGGGAATCGTTCCTGCGATTAATCGCAATATCGAACCTGGCCAGCCGTTATTAGTACCTACAATAGTTGCCAAGGTGTTCCACCCCTCTATAAATCTTGTCTAATTTGTGTGTAATTACAGAGCGGTACAGTTCCCGCTGTAACAAGGAGTGCGTAGCAGCGGGGAGTCAGCGGCACGTGCTTACGCGTGCTCCACTCAAGACCCCTGCAAAAAGAACACATCGCTCAATATGATGACATTGAAAACAATGCCTTAGCAGCTCCTGGTTATGAATCAAAATCCAGCACCATTAAAACTTAAATATAATTTGAAGATGTTTCCAATAAAGCCTCAACTAATTTCGATGCTACGTTCAAGGAAGAAGGTAGAAATTAGCCTAGCAAAATAATATTTATAACGACCGAGGCTCAAGTTTTGATCACTATTAAGTAACGCTGCAAACGCGTCGAAAGGTTGATGTTAAAATTTAGTAAATGTGTTCTTTGACCCCTCGGTGAGATGATAATTTTAATATGTAAAGTACGGGGGTGCACTATTTCAACAATAATTTAAGTTCCGTTATTATTTTCTAAGCCCTCGTGTTCGCAGCAGGAGCTCGGACGTTGTAAAGTCACATTTTTATTCATATTTATTCAAGAAGGGTAGCTTGTTACATTGGGAATCGCCGCTGTTGACTGCACGTGTCGAAAATATCGCTTCCTTGAAAATGTACTTCATTTCTAGTAGGTACAAGACTAGGCACTTCAGAACATTGACTACCAGATGGCACAAGCCTTTTAATCCGAATAATCCCTTCATAATTAGCGCAGCCAACTCCACACAGCCGAATAAATCCTTCCTACAATTGCCATTTCAATACTACAAATAAATCTACGTCATGTACTGCATTCGTGGCCAAAATGCGTGTGCAGCACTGGAGTGTTTCGATCACAATCAAAAACGTATCTTGCTGACATTGTTTTAGCATTCAAAATGGAATGAAAACAATTTTTACAGTTGCAACCCCAAAAAATATCGTTTCGAGTGTCGATCCGAAACTGTACACCATTTACGAGCTTGATTGAAATTTTGCAATCAACAGGGGGAGTGGTATGATGAAATTATTCGTGTATATTTTTTTCCCTCAAACCCGCCGACGTTGTTCCATTATAATGGCCCTTCGGAATAGAAAATTTACGGGGGATTTAAGATTGTAATCACGGGCCACTCGGTTGTTCAAAGTGATTATGGTGCAGATAAGGGCCCGGAGCGAAGCTGGTCGTCCCACGCGCGATGCAAGCGCTATGTGTATGTCGGCCTATCTATGATGTTAGCTTGTACCTGACCTGGCTTTGTCTTAGTTATAGCTGTTGGCAAATTCGTAGCAACCCTGTATACAGTTTTGGATTTTCCATGCAACACTATTTCGTTAGCTAAAATCTGAATATTTTGTGCTGGTAAAACCGAACGTTATTATAGCGGAGATATCGAGTTACTGCTAGTTTTATTATTGCAAGACATGAATTTTACATTTTTATTTCCCTTCATTTTCTTATCAACATTATCATTTATTAGTTCTTCCCTCAAGTTGAAGGGTAAAAGCTACAAGGGTGTGAAAAAACCGCTAATTCTGTATGAATCTGTGAAAAAGATAGATGAAAAAAATAGCTCAGCGAGATTTTTTTTTTAGTTGGGAAATCATCTAACACATTTCGCGCCCTTGGGCGGAGCGAGAGATCATGTCAGACTTTTACTGACTAAAACCCTCTATTGTTCCTTCTTTGTCTTCGTTCCAGGTCCCCTAGGTTCACTTTTGGATAACCAATGGGCCTCAGAGAGAATGTTGAGATGAATGTGTGGTGTGGCGAGAATGAATAAAGTGAAAAATGAGTATATTAGAGGAAGTGTGAAAGTAGCTTGGTTGAGTAGTTGAGAGAGAGTTGAGTACCATGGTCCGGAGCGAAGAGGAGTGGCAGGCGGTCGCCGACTTCTGCAAAGCAGTAATGCTCGCAAAGGAGGAGACCGACCGCATCAGGCAACGGCGCTCTCGCCGCCGCCGGGATTCCGATCCCGATTTCCAGCCACCGTAGGCAAGGACTTGCGGATAGTGAGTAATGGGTAGCTCGCTGTCTGACCGTCCGGTAACTGTCCGGGCCAAGCCCAAGTCGTCGACGGAGCGCACTGTTCCCGCGCGCCTCAAGGAGTTGTCAGCAGCAGCACAGCCGGGTCGAAGCCTACTGGGGCCAGGCTTGAAGGAACGGGGTAAATTTTAGCCGGTAAGAGTCTGGTACTAACTTCCGGCTGCGCCCAAGAGCGGGGGTTGTCATTGGATGATTTTACCCACCAAAAAAAAGTGTGAATCGTTTATCTTGGTATAGTCATGAGAAGTGGGGGAATAAAACGCATGTTACTAAAAGAGTTATCAGTGATGGAGAGGAAGAGGGAGTCCAAAGAAAAGATGGATGGATTGTGTGATAAAAAAAGAAAAGTGAGTTTGTGATAGCGTGACGGGTGATATGACAGGATGGAAGAAAAACACGTGTTACACCGACCCTAAATAATACGAGATAATATCACGAAGATGATGATGAGTATCATTTATAATCTGTTGTTGTATACCACGATAATTAGACAAATTAAAATATAATAAAAATTACAAGTACCCACGCGGAAATAATAAAATTGACATATAAATCACACCTGTGTCTGTGATTCATATGTCGATTTTATCACATCCAAGAAAAATCTGACTTCTTGAGTCAGGACAACAAACTATTCCAACTTGCAGCAATATTTTCCGAAGATCGGACTTTACTTAAAGAACTCGCATCAAACGCGAACAATATATAATTTGAATTGCATGACCATAGGTCGTAAGACCTCACTTCGTATGCGACCTACTAACTGAAGTATTCATATAAGCATTCAATATTAAAATAAACGTGGTTCCACCAAGTGCTGAGCAACCTATGATTGATGTTCACATCGATGATAAAGATATTGTTTATTTTTTACTGGTTTTCTTGGAATTTCCTTAACTTCAATATCGCGTAGTTACAAGGTAGACTAATGACCTGCTGAAGGTTGAGGCCAGGTCGACTGGACACAGGAAACATAGGGTCAGTTGATGGCGTCATTTTGGGGAAGCCTTTGCTGAACAGTGAACGTCTTTGGTCTGAAATTGTGATGATGAATTTAATCCTACTAGATACTATAACGGCTTTTGATACAGTTGGTATCGGTGTTGACTTAAAAGTTGTAAGTTGTGGTAACTCAAGTAGGTGCTTTACTTTTTGCAATATATTTCATCACCACTGCTCTCATAACTGTAAAACGAGCATGAAATTCGAAGATGTGATGTGATCTCTACCAAATTGCATTGAACCCGCATGGTGGATTACGGCCCATTCTATTTTCTACGACGAAAGCCCGATGAAGCTACAGTTTACTCGGTCAAAGTTTCAAAATCAGATTTTATAATAATTAAAACAAATGAATGCAGTAGAATTTAAAATGTAAAACATTATGGAGCAATATCACACAGGAAGAAGCCCATGAAGCCCACACATCAAATAAAATTCTTACTACTGATGACCTGAGATAAGAGGGCAGATCTCAGGGCAGACAAGTTCAAATTATATGAGACGTCAGGTGTCAAATTGGATATAAAATACTGATGCGATGTACATGCTTCTAATGCTAAGCAATTCTACGATAAACGACGCTCGATCCTTATCAATAGTAATGATGCTACCAGTTTCCATCACAAATAGCTTGAGTAGGATGGGTAGCTTAGTATTCTAAATTCTTGCATTGAGATTTGAAATTTTTTCTTGGCTTTTGAAGAAAATATATTTGTAAGCGATGCAATGCTTTACTCAAATCTATCTACGTAAATTAACATAACAAGCAGTACGTATTTAATTTTAAGGACGAGCAACTTTTACGAGCCATATTGAATTGCACTATTATTCAGATTTCTATGGGGGCACGCACTACAATGACAGATATTGTAATTTGTTTGTCACAACGAGATTCCTTTCATTATGCGTTCGTGCTCCATAAAATATGCATCTGAAATGAGAAAAATGTGTCGCAGTGTCGCGAGTTTTGGTTTCGGAAACAAAAGAGCTCATAACTGAACTGCCATGTATCCAAATTTGAGTTACATTCGGTTTGGATAAAGTGCAAAGTCCAATGTCACGTATATCTCAGTTAGGATGTCTTCCATAAAATGCGTCAAAGAATCATAATCTCGGCTTCCAGTGAGTTATACACACGTCGTCTATTCACATTAGTTTTAGAATAGAAATATACAGTAAACACACTTTCGTGAAAAAGTAAGCAATGGCATCTGTTATTACTTTCAGTCAGTTCTATTGTTGCCAAAGAGAAAAAGTTTATATGTAGTGAGAATGATGTCTAGTCGAAGTTTTTACGATTTTTCACGTCATTAGCAAAGGTAAGAGTGAAGATAGTGCTCGCATCAACTCGAAAATAATGGCCTTTCAGATTTTATATCTTGACTTGTACAAATGAATTTCGAATTACAAATGTCACTGAGAGTTATCGAAGTATCTTCTCAAGAATTTTTTGTTGAAATTTTTTAAGGTCATTTGTACTCAAATAAACCTTGATCAGGATTTATATTATACTAGCGGCTGTCAGCGGTTTCGCCTGCGTGACAGTAGAAGATTATCCCAAGGGAAAATACTCCTAGGATAAAAAATATCCCATTTGCGTATCTTTTACTCCTTCTCTGTCAAATCCATCCAAAGATTGTCTGTAAAAAATATTTTTTAGCGATATGCATTGTGCATTGTGCCCTATTAATTTTAAGTTCCTATTGTGATTTTATTAATAGTGTACAATAAAGAATACTATCTATCTATGTGCTATTCCTGGACATGATCTACCAGTGTACCAAGTTTCATCGAAATCCGTTCAGCTTTTCAAGCGTGAAAAAGTAACAAACATTTACACACTCACAAACTTTCGGCTTTATAACATTAAGTGTCATTAGGGCTAGTATTAAATTAAGGCTGGTGTTAAAGTAAAGACGACACTTGTTCAAGTACGAGTATTTCACACGTAATCCCACACACCGTTCATCATAACTTTTAATGTGAAACTTGGAATCGAAATAGCGCCATTACGAAGGCTTAATGCCGCTCCACATTCAAGATTAAATACTCGGTAACCGTTAGTGTCCCCGCACACGGGCCACAAAAAAGTCGCTTCTAGCTTCTTTTTGTGGTGGGCTTTTTTTGTGCCCAGTGGCATCGGTGCCGCCACAAAAAAAAAAAGCTAGAAGCCGGTTCTAGCTTCTTCTGCCACAAGCTGTCGCACGCTTCAGTTTGTTTTTGTGGTCGCTTCTAGCTTTTTGTGGTGGCTTCTAGCTTTTTTTGTGGTCGTTTCTAGCTTTTTTTTTGTGGCGGCTTTTTTTTGTAGCCCGTGTGCGAGGACACTTATGTACTGGTATAATCGCAATAAATTTGGATAAATCCTTCTTGTATCGAGAATACAGAAATGGGAGTAAATCAAGTCAGATTACTTATCTCTTTTTGTTTCCAATATTGGTAAGGCTGGTACCAAGACATGATAATAGTATGAGCTGCTTATCAGCCCCCGTAAGTTGTAAGAGTAAAATATGGGAAGCGGTTTACTCCTGTACTCGGTTAGTCCTACGATCTACCGAAAACTGGTTGCGAGCGGTGCAGCGACCGTGTTGGGTCTTTGTGGGCCAGTACGAGTGATGTTACAATGCTCGCTGTGCAATTACAAATCTATCAAGTCAGCTAAGACGATTACGAATTAAATTAAATTAAAAACTGGGTAAGTGCCAGTCGGACTCTCGCACAGAGGGTTCCATGCAAACTACAATTCCCGAATGGAGTCTCGAAATTTTTTCCGAAATGCAATTTTTTTTTGTGACCTGCGTAACAACAAAACTGTTTTCAGTTCCTTGCTTTGTGCCAACTTCCAGGATTCTGGGGCAACGGGAAGTACCCTATGAATTTGAATTTTGAGTGTATCAAAATATACGTTTTTTGCGACATAAACGGCCGTATATTTTTTATTTGTTAACTTAGTAGTTTGATTTCTTCACAGATTTTTTTTTATTTTTTTTCGGTGGGAAATATTATCCTATGACAACCCCTTCTTGGGCGGAGCGGGAGATAGTGTCAGACTCTTACTGACTAAAAACCCATCCCGTTCCTTCAAGCCTTCATACCGGGGCTCGAGCGCCCTTTTGGATAACCCTGGCCCCAGTAGGCGGGCCCTTGCTGTTGCTGACAAGCGGGGGATGTCAATGCGTGATTTTTCCCACCATAAAAAAATAAAATTACTGAACCCTAAAAATCTATTAAAAGGCTTCAGACATTTTTGGCTCATAAAAGAAAAAGTGCATATCTTAGCTTTAAGCTAAATCGAACCCTTTTGCAACAATTAACGTAACACTAAAATTCTTCCCCAAAAACCCCCTAACTTATATACAAGCCAAAAATAGTCTCCTAAATAAAATATAAATCAGTAGATAAGCGTAAGTGGTTTTATTTTTAATGGCTCATAAAAGTTTATCCTGTACGACCGATAAATAATATGTTTATCCATAGAAAGCGGGCATAATGATGGCCGATGCATTATTATAATGGCCGTGTTGATTTGTAAGTACGAGTTAAACTCGGTTTAAGCCCAGGAGCGGTTAAGACATTTTGGTGACATACGGCTGACTGTGCGGCCGAACATTTAAAATAAGTTTTTGAAAAATATTTGGTGTTTTTATTTGTTCAACGATAAATTTTGTGTTTTGAAATTGCATGTGTTTACACAAAGCAATGTTATTATTAATTATTATTCATCATTTAATCGTGTCACATATTTAAAGATTTTTTTAAATGATTAAATATAAATACAAACAAGATTTTAATGAAAATCATTTTTTCTTAGCAAGCTTTTATAGCTCGGTATACCTATATAATTAATGCTCGTCAAGACGAATCATACGAGCCCAAACTCGATGGGGTTGTGTCGTTTAACTACCAAGTTCTTATAGCCACCTTCCAGTTGCATCATCAGATCAATCAGTAACCGGGAAGTGGGTCAAATTTAATATGTAAGATACGATGACAGACAAACATCGGGACAAACTCGTAAAAATAGTAACTCACCAGTATCGGGAACAGTCCAAGCTACTGGTAGCGAAAGTTTTAAAAAAAAAGAACCTTCTTACAATAGGAGATGTTTCTACCGCTTTTTGAATCAAGCCCTTTTTCCGGTCGTAAGGAGGCTTAAGGCGAGAGTATCCTAAGATTTTGTTCAAATTAAGCTAGTAAACCGATCCTATTGAAATTTAGCTTAAGTTGTGCCCGTAGAAGAGGACTTCAAATACTATTTATCAACTTACCAATCGGGAGAAGCCGCGGGCAAGAAGCTTTTATTTAGTTACACGTCAAAAGATGACGGCAATTTTTCTTTACAATATCTATTTTTTTCAATAAAAACTCACTTTCATTAATTTATCGCTTTTTACTTAGTAAGGCAGGATAAATTTTGTAAACCATTAAAACTAGACTAAGTTCGAAGCAAAGCTCAACGCAACCCACAACCGTGTATCCTCGTATTCATAAGCTTGTACTTATACATCATTCAAGGCTTCTGTTCGACTGTTCCCCTACATCTACCACCATAACTGAGCCACTGAGCCACAGTTGGGTTAATTTTAATTCAGTACTCACAGTATTACGAGTAGTAAAATATAAGCGGTCTAGAGAGAGCGCATCTTTTGTGAACTTTATTGTTTTAAGAGCGCCCCTTTCGAAGTACAAAAATTCATACAACAGCTCTTACGTGATTAATACGAGTATAATGTTACTACACATTTTTTTTTAGATATTTTGGATACACGGCTATCTTGTGGATATTATCAAGGCTTCTATAATAAATGGTGTAAACCTAACCTAGTAAAGTCCCCTGAAATCTATTTTACGAGAATTTTAGTCCTTCACTCATATATTAAAAAGAAAAAAGTTCATCAAAAACTTTGCTTTAATTGAGATTCTGAATAACGAAATTTTTTTTTCAGGAACAAGTTTTGTGTAATATTCGAATAAATCACTAAATTACCGAATGCCAATGGAGTTTTGTCCCTATTTTTACATTGCCTTTTCATCAAACATCGCTTTAAATTGCGTTAGATGAAGCAACAAGCTTTTAAAACATGCTCGATGTTGACGACAGGCGAATGAAAATGGACCCTCTTAAAAAGAAGCTTGTGTTCTTGCCGCTCTACAGTGTCAAGAAAGTAGTGGGTGGCAGGATATCATGGATATGACAGTAAATTAACTTGAAAGTTAATGCTGAGTAAATTTTGACTTAGATCCAGGCAAAAACCAAGAGGTGCGTGTTCTATGTGGCTTGAATAGGAAAAGGAATTGATTTTTGTAGTATTTGGTAGATGCAGACATTATTGTTTATAAAATGACTTCAATTCCTCTTCAATGACTTCTGCCACTCTTGGGTGGAGCTAGAGGGCGTGTCAAACCTTTACTGACTAAAACCATACCTATGTCCTTCAGTTGCCCTTTAGTTTCTAGGATAATGGTCCCTCTCGCTCTGGACCATGGCCTCAACCAAAACCCGGTGTGAGAAATCACCGCTGCCGGTGTATATGTGTGACCACTATTACATTTTATTCTTCATGATACTTGAGCAGACTGCCATTGTAGTAAGTTACTACTTTCGTCTAGAACTACAAAGCCTAGAGCACAGGCGTAGGGTAGCCAGCCTTTCAGTATTTTACAGGATGCATTTTGAAGAGTGTGCCCAGGAATTATATGACTTGATCCCACCATCACCTTTTTACCATCGGACAACCCCACGTAAGGCGAATGTACACCCTTACTACACGTTCCAAATGAAAATAGGACCGATTCCTATGTTTTCACGTCTCGTCGTATCGTCAAATCGAAGAAATTTTCGCAAAATTGAAGAACTTAGAGATGAGTTAAATTGAAAAATTGGATTCTGATTAAACTTTTTTCGTTCACAGTTCATAAATAAATTAAATTTTTCGTAAATTAAATAATGTTTAAAAATTTCTTTCCTCGATTTGACAGTAAATCGTGATGTCACAACATGGCGGGTGATCCTATTCTCATTTGGATCGCATTGTACGTTGTTAACACCTCTATGGTCAGGATTAAGCATTTCGCCTCGTTGTTTATACCGCGTAGTACATCGAAGGTTTGGAACAATCCTCCACACCGCCCGCTCTTGGGCGGAGCGGGAGATAGTGTCAGACTCTTACTGACTAAAAGACCCATCCCGTTCCTTCTAGCCTTCATGCCTGCTACGGTCTTCCTGTTCCATTATAATTTAGGTGTCTTTAAGGCAAGAGTGAGTTGGCTCTTAAAAAACTAGTGTGATTCACCACTAACGATTGCATCACTGTTTACCATCAGGTGGGATCACAGTCAAGCACTGACTTAGATAATACTCGTATAATAAAAAAAAAATAAGTATTGTGTTAAATACTCACCAGCCCCAAGCACATGGCCAAAATAGTTAACATCGATCAAAATTCACTTATTCAATATCCACATAATCTGTTCGTTGACAAAACGCGTAATAAATAATAAATCACACGTCCGTTTGTACGTTGTTTGTTTTTAATTAGTGGCTGCAGTAATGCCGAAACAGCTGTTATGTTCCGTGTTGCCAGATTAGTGATATATTGTCGGTTATGGAGGCAGTTAATTAAAAAAGTTCCAGTACGGAATGAATGCTGAAGTGCTCCTGGATTGTTATATTCTTTTTTTTTTGTAATTTTTTATTCCAAGCACTTATATTTTTTTAGATTAATTTCGCATGAGTGTTGTCATCTAACTTAATACAAAGGGGTAAAAAATGAAAGGTTTAAAAAAAATATACTGTTGATGAGTACATGATGTTGGAAAGTAGCGGCTTCTGTATTAATTTGTACACTATCCGTAAAATTGCTGCAAGGCATTCTGTTGTGAGGATAAACGAATAATTAATAAGTAAATGAAATTCTGCAGCGTAAATGAATCTATAAATACACAGAAATGAAACCAAAGTGACTTTTTTAAAATGGCTAGGCTCGCGTTTGACCACAATCTCACCTGATGGTAAGCGATGATGTGGCCGACGATGGAGCACGCTTATAATATCAAAACATTTTTTTTTTACATGTCTTCATTTCGCAGATTCTCTGAAACAAATAAACAGACAGTCTTGTTTATTTGTTCCAGATATAATGCAAAATGGTTGGACTGATTTTGACGAGACTTTCACAGGTAGATAGCCGATGTTATAAGAAATAACTTAGGCTATCCTTATTTTAGAAAAAAAGACGTGTGGCACTCGGGGACTGCCGCGGTAAAGCTATTGCATAGCATTTTTTATCAACTTATGCAATTATAATTATTTATCTATTTCAAAACAAATGAGTGGGGGGTGTCACTTTTCGAGCGTGGTGACCGATAAAAAAACAAATGAGTGGGGGGTGTTAGGTTATTTTCGTTACGGAATTTCTGGATTCGGTCTCCACGCTCAAGGCCCGCGATAGAAGCTATGCAATAGCTTAAAAAAAATAGTTCTGCCCAGAAAAAAAACTTCTTGAAATTGTGACCAAATGGCATGCTGATTTATAAGTTAGATGCGAATGAAGTCGCGGCCATTAGCCAGTTACAAAACATAAATAACCAAAAAAAATGTCTTCATGCTAGCTAGGCATCACGATAAACATAAAAGGGAAAAGGTATTGTTTCTAAAAAAAATATGGAGTTCTATTATGTTCAAAGATTGATTATTTTAATAACGATCCTCTCATTGTCTTTTGTTAAGATAATTAATGAATTTAGGTCAAAAAACGTTGATAATTGTGTTGTTTGTGATAAATTTAGAATCAAGTTGAAATCGTTACCTTACTGTAAGTAGGTTCGATGCAGGTCCTCGTCGAAGCCTACTGGGGCCAGGGTTATGCGAAAGGGCGCTCGAGCCCCGGTATGAAGGCTTGAAGGAACGGGATGGGTTTTTTAGTCAGTAAGAGTCTGACACTATCTCCCGCTCCGCCCAAGAGCGGGGGTTGTCATAAAATGATTTTTCCCATCGAAAAAAAAAAACCGGATTCGATAAGTTCGGAAGGTTCCTGCACCTGATTTGTGTCGAGTAAACGCCCGGGTGATGGTGGAGCATACCGTGGGATATAGTCTGTCTAAAAATTCAATCGACTTCAGTAATTATTAGGATAAAATGATATCTGATGTAGTCAACATTGGTTCAATAATCAAGGTTGATTAAGAGATCTTGATATTTTTTTTTTTTTGTATAGAAGAACCTTATAAAAAGTATCGAATATAAGTATTTTTTAAATGATTATACAAAATTCCCAAGTCCTTTGACTTTTTAGGCAGACTATATCTCATTTGGATGGAGCACCACCGTGTCCTCGTGGTAGCGATCGGCTGCAGTGACCGCTTGCGCGGGCCCTGGTACATGCCATGGTCCGGAGTTATCGAAGATGGCGACCACACCCGTGAGGCAGCGGACATCTTCACGCCCCAGTCGCCGGGATCCCTAGCCCGATTTTCAGCCACTGTAGGCGTGAGCTTGCGGACAGCAAGCAATGGGTAGCTCGCAGTCAGGTCTATCAGCAAACCGGACAGAACCCAAGTCGTTGAAAGGGCATAGTGTTCCACGGGCGCCTCAAATAGATATCAGTAAAACCGTAGAGGCCGATGCCCACTAGAACCTGTGAAAAAGGAAACCCGTGGTCCTAGAACGCAAAGGGCAATTAACGCCCTCACGCTCCGCCCTAGAGCGGAAAAAATCATTGGATGATTTCACACCTTAAAAAAAAAAAAAACAAAACAGCAATAGGTATATTGACTGTAGCACAACAATACCCGATGCAACGCGTCAAAACATACAGGGTGTATTAATAACCGAGTGGCTGGAAACCCTACAGGTGCTAAATTGATACCTGATGTAGTTAAGTGGAAGTTGCCGTGAAATTGGCGTCGTGAGTACACTGCCCCTTAAACGACCAATGCTGAACTGTTTAAACTTACTAATACACTGTTAGCCGTTGGACTAAAGTTTTAAATGGTTGGAAAATTCATGTGGTTGGTTATTTATCTAATTCTACACTACTTACTTTGTTTTTATGTTTTTTTGTTTCGTAGAAAGAAAGAAAGAAAGAAAGAAAACACGTTTATTTGGCACATAAAACACACAATGAAATAACAATTATGGAAACACATAATTTTAAAAATACATACACATTGTGTGTCTCACGGCTACGCCAAATAGGTCCAGTAAAGCATAGTGCCAGGCCACTACGTAGCAGTTGCCTGACGCTGGTTTTCAACTGAACCTTACTATGAGTCTACGGATGCTAATCAGTTTGTTAGGTTAGGTTCTTTTTCTTCTTCCTGCCCTTATCCCATATTACTTGGAGTCGGCGCAGTATCACTAACTCCCGTTTCTTTCATGTCACTCCTCACACTATCCATCCATCATGTCTTTGGCCTCCCTTATATGTATTTTTTTTATTTTTGTAGGAGAGATATGTAATCTCTGAAAGAACTCGTCCAATTGCTAAAATTTTTCACCGACAGAATGTTGCTTTATTCCTGAGTAACACAGCCTATATTTTATGTACGCGGGTGAACCCGGGGGCAAAAGCTAGTTTATGATAGTTTGCCGCAACTGTGAGGAAACTGACACTCTCATGTCCCAGCCGCTGTCGAAGGAGATGCTTCAGGCGTTGGGAGTCACAGGGCAATTTCTGGCCACCATAGGCGTAAGCTTGCTGACGACTTGCCGACTAGCAGTCAGGATCAGGCCCGAGTTGATGGTGCACTTCGCGCGTGCTTCAAAGAGATATCAGCAATGCTGAAAAGGTCCAGTAAAGTTGATGCCAGCTAGGTTTACGGGAACGTTTGAAAAAGTGATCGTGGCTTTAGAATGCAAAAAACAACTGAATGATAGAGGTTTTTTTTTTGGTAGGAAAAATCATCCAATGACGGTTGTCATTGGATGATTTTTAGTCAGTGAGAGTCTGACACTATCTCCCGCTCTTGGGCGGAGCGGGAGATAGTGTCAGACTCTCACTGTCTAAAAACCCACCCCGTTCCTTCGTGCCTTTCGTACCGGGACCGAGCTTCCCTTTCGGATAACCCTGGCCCCAGTAGGCTTCGACCCGGCTGGGCCACTGCTGTTGCTGACAGCTCCTTGAGGCGCGCGGGAACAGTGCGCGCCGTCGACGACTAGGGCTCGGTCCGAACAGTTATCGGATGGTCGGACAGCGAGGTACCCGTTACGCGCCGTCCGCTAGCCCGCGGTCGGCCTCCTCCTTCGTTAAGGACAGATAAAAGTTGATGATTTCTCACCACGCAGGTGTGTTCACCTGCGGTCCTACAGTTATACTTTATATTTTAAGACCGCAGTGACACCTTCAAGCACTCCCATTACCCAGACGACTATGACTTTAGATGTTTAAGCAGAGATTTTCGTTTATAAGTAGATTGACGACCCAACGTCTAACCAGCAAATCTCCATAGACATAATGGGATTATATTTCTTCAAAAATGGTGAAGCAAAGATGTACTTGTGCTAGACTGCGTAAAATATTTAGTAGGTTATAAACTTCCAGAACTTCATAAGACTTCAGTAAAGCCAGGTTTATGTTTGCGGTAAAAGTGCTTATAATCAAAGCACTTAACTGAAGTAATAAATTAGTGGTTGCCGCGTTTTTTAATATTTTTTATTTGGATTTTTAAAACTAATTAGCATAAAGTTTTTGCGTTTTAACATGATAATAGCCCGGTAACTGTCCGGACCGAACCCAAGTCTTCAACAGAGCGTAGTATCCTACGCTCACCTCAAAAACATGTGAGCAAAAACGTAGAGGTCGATGCCCTCTAGGGCCAGGGTCACAGGGAAATTCCTGAAAAGGAAGCCCATGGCTCTAGGATGCAAAAGGCAACTGAAGGTCACAGGTGTGGTTAGTCAGTAAGTCTGACACGCACCCCCCACCACCTTAGAGCACCAAAAGTCATTATGATTTCCTAAATAAAAAAAAAACTGTAAAAAAAGCGCGAGTGGGACTCGCGCATTGAGAGTTCTGTGCAAACTACAATAACCTAATTCTCGAAGATTTTTACCGAATTGCTAAATATATATATTTTTTTATTCTGACGTAAGTAACAACTTTACTATTTTCGGATTTTTTCCTATAACTGTGTTAAAAGACCTTGCTTTGTGTCAAATTTCAGGATTCTGTGTTAACGGGAAGTACCCTATGAATTTCGATCTTTGAGAGTTCTTGTACTTTCATTGAAATTTTTGCTTTTATTTCCGCAATTATCTAATGAAAAAACGTTGCTGTGTAGTTTATTGTTTTCGTAGATATGAAAGAAAGGATAATCACCCTTATTCCATGATGACGGACGGATGAGGAACGCAAGTCAAAGAAGGAACCAACGTGTGAGTTTTAGTCAGTATAAGTCTGTCATGCTCTTCCGCTCCCCCCAAGATCGGGGAGAAGTCATTGGATGATTTCCAACCTTAAAAAAACCAGCTTAAGGTCGACTGGTACAAAATGGCTAAGGCATTAAGTCCACCTTTGCACAGAGTTTTTCACATATGCATAAATAAATGAATGTCCCTTAAAATTTATACCTCCAACCAAAACATTCACTCATAGGAACCTCCAAGTCTTACAATATTAACTGGATATAAATTCTCAATTATCTGAAGTCTATACCGAAATCACGGCCCGCCATTACTGCCAGTGTATTTCTCACGGGGAAACTAGCTCCTTTAGTCCTTACACTGAAATAGGAAGATAGGGCGATATGGCAAGCATTAATGTTTGAGACTCAGCTTTTAAGTGCTTGTATTTATTTTATGATCATCACTATAATAATAATATTCCACAACTATCACACAACGCTGTCTAGTCCCAAGCTGAGCGGAGCTTGTGTTATGGGTACTAGACAACTGATAAACATACTTATATACTTCTAAATACATACACATTATAGATAACACCCAGACACAGAACAAATTATTATGCTCATCACACAAATATTTGTCCTGGGTGAGAATCGAACCCACGACCTCCGGCATAGCAGTCAGGGTCACTAACCACTAGACCAACAGGCCAGTCAAAACGACCAAAAGTCACTGTTTTAAAGACTTCCACTGTTGGACATAGGCCTCCTCAAAGTTCCGCCACAACGAATGATCTTGTCTCGCATTCATTGGATTTTTTTAATATAATTATGGCTTTTTTGTACCGGAGAATCACTGACTCCTAAGTTACAGGCCTTTACCTAGTTTAGGAGTCAGAGTAACTACCTACATTCTTGTGACCTTTGTAGTACATAGACCTAAGATGTAATTGTTGTATTTTTAGTATGAAATAAATTATTATTATTATTTATTTAAATATTAACATATAAATTATATTTTTAAATATTCAATAATAAAAAAAAACATTTAAAAATATAAAAAATAGTAGCCCACCGGTATCGGGAACAGGGTCCAAGCTACCGGCGGTCAGGGCTCCAGAGAAAGGAACCTCCTGACTATGCGAGCCGTGTCCAGCAATTTTGCTTTTTTACTGTTATTATTTATTATTATTATTATTCTTGGAAGCCTAATCACACCACCAACCCACCCTGTGGGAGATCTTCCAGGAGGCCTATCAAAGCAGTACGCAGTCGCTATTTCAGAACCTTTCGGCCCGATTGACTAACTGTGATCTGCCCACTAACATAATAACGATAAGTTAAAACTATTGGACACTCATTTTTATTACTTTTTTTTCATTACCTATCTACATTGTGCTCCCATAATAGAAGCAACAAGAAATATGTAACCAAGATTATAATATGTAACTATTCATCATCATCATCATCATCATACCAGCCGAAAGACGTCCACTGTTGGACATAGGCCTCCCCCAAGCGTCGCTACAACTACCGGTCCTGTGCGTCAAGCATCCATCGGATTACCGTGACCCTGACCAGGGGGGTTACCTTGACGTTCAAAGTAAGATTATTTTAATCTTGTCTTAGTGTGGGTAAGAGATGGCGCTAGACAACCTGTATAGCTCTGTCTCTTATCCACACGGAAACAAGATTAAAACAATCTCACTTTAAACGTCATGGTCTAGGCCCAGGACATCGATCCACCTAACTATGAAACTAATAATATGATTTAAAAGATTGTCTATGGTGTCTCGAGCATTTTCTTCTCCATAGAGATCTACGCTTTGGAATGCGCAATTTAACTTCACTTTTTATTTGGACTAGCCGATATTATACTATTTAAAAGTGCCTTTTATTTGAAAGATTAGATTACATTTGAAATAAAAGTATTTAAAAGATTTGACTCTGAATGATTTAGAAATGGCAGAAAACATGTAACAAATACCCATCCATAAAAACAGTTTCGTAGTGACATGTTTGTAAGCAGTAAATTCTAGCCTGAGGGCCACAGAAAAAGTAGGTATGCCTAACCCTCAAGAGGCGCGTGATCTGACAATTTACCGCCGACCTCGACTGGCGATTGAGTCGCCATTTTGGATACGTTTAATTTTGGATTTCGAAGAGTACTATCTGGTTGAAGGTTTATAAAAGAAGGATGGAGATATGAATTTTTAAATCACACTAATGTTCTATCGGAGATTTAATTTAAAATTGCATTTTTGTGTATGTTCTCTTTCACGCTTAAATGTTTGTACGGATTTGGATGTTTCATACACAGGTCCCGGAAGTAGGTTCCCTTGTAATAATTTTCTACTATCTCTTGAGTGAAACCATTGGCAGAAGCGTTACGAGATACATTTATTGCCAAGTCTTGCATTTATTTCTTTACTAGCAAACCCGGCGAACTTCTTACCTCCTAATAGTCAATTAATGTAACATATCAGGTCTGTTGGTCTAGTGGTTAGTGACCCTGACTGCTATGCCGGAGGTCGTGGGTTCGATTTCCACCCAGAACAAATGTTTGTGTGATGAGCACGATCATTTGTTCTGTGTCTGGGTGTAATTTATCTATAATATGTATGTATTTAGAATTATATAAGTATGTTTATCGTTGTCTAGTACCCATAACACAAGCTCTGCTTAGCTTGGGACTAGACGGCGCTGTGTGATAGTTGTGGAATCATATCATAATATATCATATCTTTTGATATAGTTAACTGATTGCGATGAAACAAAGCCTAAGTAAAATATCAAGCTACACACAATTTTAATGAGTAAAAGATATCGACATCAATTTCGTACATTCTACATGATGCGCGCACAAATAAAAACTTCTATAGATTTATTATACGCATAAATTAGTCTACTTTTGACCTAGGTCAGTAGCCATTTACGCGTTAGGACCAAAAAGTATCGTAGTTTCACTATCTCTCTTGCTATAATTATCTATACAAACACAAAATAAAAAATAAGATCATAAGAGCGCTAAATACTTTTTCGTTAGTTACTAAATAATTATTAATTTCTAAATTTTAACGTCACTATCTTGAAATACACTTAACACTGAAGATCTGTGCCTCATAAGAGGAAGTGGGCGTAAATGTAACACCTAAGTTAACGACTGTAATTCCTCTCATTAGCTGCCTTTGAGAGGCCTTGCAAAACCAATAAGGAGTCGGTAAGCTCTTTAATAAACCTGTTACTAAATTTGGCACATATTAGAGGATTGTATTAACGTTGTTACGTGTTAAAATTATTTATATTAAACCATTTATAGCACTTTTGGATTGTAGAGATGAGAGTAACTAAAGTACGATCGGATTCAAGTCGGATTTACGTACACACGAAGGGTTAATACAGTATTAAAAACGAACAGAAAAGCTTTTTTTTTTTTGTTATAGTGGAAGTCTTCCTACTTTCTACCTCATACGGTTTATGAGACTGATCACGCTGACAGATAGACGGACAAACAGACAAACGGACGGTTAGACGACGAACATCGAGTACGAAATCCTTAAAAAGACCAAGCTATTTGCATGTTCCAAAGTGTAGAAATACGTTCTTTTAAATCAATAAATATTTTACAAATTATCCGTCTATTAGTTACGGCAAAACTACATTTACCTAACCTGACAATCGTACCTAAGGCGCCCTTGCTAGATAAGTTCATAATGCGCCTGGCAGCAGGACATGAGCGGCACAAACTCTTTGTGCAGGATCAGCGGGAGCCGACCCTCGCGAAGGCCATAGACTTGGCAGAGAGCATGGTGGCGTGGGTTTTCCCGCTCGTGTCCTTTTTTTTCTCGTGTCCTGCTGCCATGCCCATTATAAACTTATCTAGCAAGGCCACCTCCTGAAGCGGTTGCTACTACTATCCAGTCAAAATTGCTCTTTAAGGGTGTTACCACACCAATCGATTGATCGTCGATCGATGCTATAGATCGACATCGGTCGACATTGATCGATTGGTGCGGTAGCTTTATTGATCGCCGGATACCGGTCGACTAATCTATCGATCGAATGCCAGTCGATAGCATCGGTCGATGTTGCGGATTGGTCAATCTACCCCGACCATATTCTATTAGTTTTTTTTTAAGTGTATTAATAAGAGCATTCGATCGTTGATCGATTGCCAATCGATCGATTGGTCTGGTAGAAACTATTGATCGACGTCGACTAACATTCTACCATCGATCGATCGGTGTGGTAACACCTTAAGACAGGCGTGATGTAACAGTGATTTTTTACTATCACCATTTTTTTACATTGTCGCGCCGTTTCTATCTGTCGGAGCCTAAACACAGAAGACAATAATCGTACCATAATATCGTTAATTAAACTAAATCCCAGTGACGTTGGTTTCCCATACGAGCAACATTCGGATTCGTCCATGTATTCCCCTGTGACATAGTCAGATGATTCAATTACAGTGGACGGACTGACAAAACAGTGATATTGTATAATCGGATGTCCAAAGATATATGTAAGTGTTTGTTTATTTACACTGGTTAGTTTTTTTTTATAGGTGGAAATATCATCCATTGTTATCTCCATACCGGGCCAGGCCAGGACCGGGGCCAGGGTCAGTTTCGAAAGACAACTTGAGCCCCGGTATGAAGGCTTGAAGGAACGGGTGGGATTTTAGTCAGTAAGAGTCTGACACTATCTCCCGCTCCGCCCGAGAACGGAGGCTGTCATTGATGATTTTCCCACCAAAAAAAATCTCTCCATACTTTCCATAATCTATTCATCCATGATATCACCCTTGAATGGAGCGGGAGACCTGGCAATCAAACTAAGACCCACGCTCAGCGGTCGATTGCGACCACGAGACCACCGAAGCAGTTATACTATAACTTTAAACACGTACTTATTATAATAGTCATAAATTATAGTTATTTATTTTGCAAATAGGTTTTCCAATAACACCTTTACGTCAATAAAAAAAAAAAAAACAGTAGGATTTACTTCTGGATCGTGGGTCCTGGAACACTTATCTGAAGGTCACACAAATATTTCTTTCGTGCGGAAATCGAACCAGCGCGGCAGCGATCCGCAGCGTAGTAGTCAATTGCTGAACCTCTGAGCAACCATGCCGTCTAAACTAGATGAGGTCAGAGTTCTAATAAAAGTCATTTTCTATTACTATAGGCGAAGTAAACCGCGGTATTTTATAGTATGTTCATTAGCAGTATTGATACAGTTCACGGAAATTAATAGTGAGTCATCGAACTATTACGTTGTGATGTCGCAATAGTTTGTTTGGGATCGAAGGACGAATGCATGTTGCGTACTTCGTAGGAATTTTATGTTTGTTTTCGTAATAGAGTTTAGCAGAATTGTAAGTAGGAAGGTTTTCTTGCTATAATAGTGTATTTTATTATATGAGTAAATTCCAAGATGGACGATTCTAAGAACGAAGATATTAGTTCTTCTTACAAATTCTCTGAATAAATTATTACTCTGTTGTGTTATATTTAGAAAAACAATTATTTTGTAGGTCAGGTGGACCGATGAAGTGGTGAAGGCAGCGGGAAACCGATGAATGCGGGACGCACAGGAACGTTCGATGTGGCGACGCTTGGGGGAGGCCTATGTCCAACAGTGGACGTGTATCGGCTAAAATGATGATGATGATGATTCTTTTGTACGTGTTTGTAAAAAATTTGTTTGTACATTTTTGTGTAGGTTCTTGGATGATTAGAAAATAAAATGGAACCTGGTACATGACGCTACAATCGGGTTCTCAATTTTTTTTCTGACGAAAATTCAACGTCTATCTCAATATACATTAAAGTAGGTGTAGGTAGAGGCCCCGACCTCTAGTTGTTATATAAATATAGTGGATTATAAGATGTGCTATTACAAGTAAAGATTTTATACCAGTACCTAAAACATATACCATACGATATTAAAGGTCAAACTTACTCAAAACAGCAACGCTCTATCGCACAAAAGATCTCGAACCTTACCTGAAAACAGAAAAAAAAAACAAATATAATTCCAAAAACATTTAGAACAATCAACCGAAAAATACCCTGACGCAACACAAACGTTAACAAAACGGAAAATCTTCGACAAAACTTAGTACATACAAGCAACTGAGCAGTAGACCAGAAAATGAGTCGAAATCAAATATGAGCCTCCACAAAATGAGTAAGACAAACATGGGCTTACATTGTGTATCGCACAATAGAACCGGAGGCGAACAATTCTTGACCCTTTTTACTAAGTACAGCCGACAATGGCCGCTTAGACCGATTACATATTCTGATGCAAATATATCACAGCCCGCAAGAGGGAATTAATTGAAAAGACCCTACGTGACTTTGATTTATGGTCCACGGTGTAGATATGGGACAGCGTGGATTCTTAGGCTCTGTCTTGTGTCATTTGATGGCTGGCGTAAAGATGGATGGCGTGGCAATTGTTTTAATTAGCGTTTTATTAGTAGGTGTTAAATGATGATAGTGTCGACAGAATGGAATTTAGAGAGTTGAGATAATCTAAGATAATAACTACATGATATTCTTTTTTTTTTTTTTTTTTTTTTATACACTTTATGCACATGGGTACAGAGGCGGACTTAATGCCTTAGGCATTCTCTTCCAGTCAACCTTTGGGTGATGCGGAGAAAAAGTAATGGTAGGTGCAATAAAAGAGTGAGAAAAAGGCAAAAACAAGGATTTATATACTAATAGACCATAGAATAGATATACTAATAAACCATAGAATAAATATATACAACTATACAATATTTATTCTTCGGGTGTTGGGAGTAGTAAGGCGATCCTCGGCCACCGTGGGCCTGGGTTTATAGACGATGGGCAATGGGTAGCTCACTGTTTGGTCATCTAGTAAGGATCGAGCCCAAGTCGTCGACAGTGCGTGGTGTTCGCCTCAAAGAAATATCAGCAATACCGTAATTTACAAAGTACATGAAATTTGTAAATAGTACTCCAAATATTTATAAAAAGTGGAGTTTATGATTCTCGTTTATTTCCTGTTCACCAGTTGAGTTAGTCAATAGCTGTGGTCATTAAATTACATTAATCTATTATTGTTTTCTTTGTATATAGAAGGTGCGTTTCACTAATATTACGTGAGACATATATGCTGATATGCTCCCGATTAAAGACTTAGGCTGACATCAGACGGACTGCATCAGCGACCGCCCGTGGTCGGTATATTTAAGTGCATGCAGTTGTACGTTCGATTTCGTGCAGTCATGATATCACTGCGGGTAGACGGCTGCAGCCGAGTGAAGTCAATATCAACTGCATGCAGTCGTGCCTTCAACTTCGCACGGTCTGATACAGTTGTGTAGTGTCGCCGCATGCTGTCCACCGCCGTTCGCATGCAGTTAGTGTGCAGTAATTAGTCAAGTGAAGTCGTGTCGAATGCACATTGGCGTTATGCGATCAATGTCATCTTTATTTTGAGGTTCTTAAAGATCAAATCTATTTATAATCTACACTTAGCTCCTGGGCTTGATACGTGGCGTCAACTGTGCAAAGGCAGATACGACTGTAGATAACTGTTTGCAGTTGAATATTTCGACTGCACGCGGTTGCTTTGATGCTGTCCGTCTGATGGTAGCCTAATGAAATAGAATACCATACAGTTGAAGTAGGATAGATTTGCTTTTATTATAACCCGACAAAGAATATACTATAAAAATCATTAGAAAGAGAGCAATCAGTTTTCTGTGTCTGTTTTTTACTTCTTCACATTTAAACGGCTGAAAGGATTTCGATGAAACTTGGTTTCCGGATAGACTATATCTCTGAATAGCACATATGATACTTTTTATCCCTTGACTATATTCTCTTGTGATAATTTTGCTACTATTACGCAGGCTAAGTCGTCAGCAGTAACTAGAAGAAATATATTTAAACGACGATTATTTAAAACACCATCTTAGCGGCATCTTTTCCCCAATCTTCAACAAGGCCAATAACTTAAACAGCAACAGTTTTACTTTTCCATATCTGATCAATTAACATATGAATATTAAAGTGCCTAGTAATTCTCCATAGCAAAAAGGTTTTTTTACATACACATTATTTACATCTGATGTGACCTCGTAAAAGGTTCTGTTAAGCTCCATTACATTTTAGGCTGATGAAATATTTACAGGCTTATTATTTTCATGAGAATATCTTATTAGGGGGATGGATGAATGAGTTGGATGAACGGAAGACTGGTAAATCAATGGAGAAAAGTGTATTTGTAGTCTCAAGGGATAATTTATTGTATTAGACCCACTTGCATCATCAGTTCAGCCAAAAGTCAATCAGTGTTGAACATAGGCCTTTTCTAACTGTTGCCATTACGACTGCCCTTGTGCTGGATCACATTCCCGCGTTCTTGACCAGGTCATCAGTCCATTCTTGGCCTTCCAACGCTACATCTTTTGGCAAGTGGTCTCCACTGTAGAACTTTTCGCTCATAGTCACTTACATCGTACGTGGCGATTCTTCGGGTATGTTCCTTGATTCTCCTGTGGATATTATCCGAACGTAGCCCTCTCCATTGCCCTTTGGGTATTTAAAAGACTTCTAATAAGGCCCATTATGAGTAACTATGTTTCAGTGTCACAAGTCATCCGCTAACTAAAACCTAACTTGATCTTGGAGAAGCTGTGGTAAAATAGAGAACATAGGTACGAAGTAACATCACAAGGAAGATTTGTTGGCGTGCTTATTGCCAACGTTTAGACAAACTAGGTACCTTCCGTTTCATTTAACATAAGATAACACATAACATAATTAGCCATATAAGATTCCCACTGCTGAGATCCAGGTCTCTTCTCTAGCAGCGGACCTCGTTTCATTTACTCTCGAATTCATAAAGGGCAGTTCTTCGTCTTTCATTCCTTTTTAAAGAGAGATTGTATGACTTCATTCTTGGCCAGGAGTAAGTACAGCAATTTTACCTTACGAAACCAGAGCACGTATTAAGTCGGTCCTAACACCTGACATTAATACTTTCAAGAGAACAATAGAATGCCCTGAAAAAATCCGACTGAGTATTGCATTATCATCAACCGTCTCCTAGCAGCAATTACATACCATCACATTATCCATTTGGAAACAAAATGCCAGAACATTAGGTTTCACAAAATTTCCTTATACCGTATTAACAGCGAGTACTAACAAGAACACACGAATGAATGCACAAGTGCTTAATATCTGGAATTCCTTGCTTCAAACCACCAGGGAAACTTGAACCTCTAACTTTGGAGCTGTTCCATCTCTCACCCTTAATTTTGGAAATGAAAGGAGGGGGAAAGAGACCAAGGTACGTTGGTAGGACTGTACGTACATCGGGGCTCCTAGTTACGATCCACGATAAACTTTGAGTCTCGTGAAGAGTGAGAGCGTTTAAATTGTCGACGCTCAACGCTGCTAACCGTACATTCTTCTATGGTTTGTAATGGCAGCAGAAAAGTCATAAGAATTTCCTTCATTCTGTTTAGTTTCTTGTTCAACGTTTTATGAAGGTATCTTTTGAATGTGGTTTTAATTCTCAGATTTTTCATTATAAGAGAGTCTCTAATGCAACATTGTAAAACATCAATGCAACATTGTAACACACAGTTTTTAGCATATAACATACAATTCTATTTCTATTCGCCCTAACACCAATACACTATGAAACAAGTGACAGGAACAGTTTCACTCACGCCAACACACAACAGCCCTAAAAACAATTTTACAAAATAAAAATCCCAGTGCCACAACCCGTAGCGACAGCAAAAAAACCATGGCAGTCGCCATTTTTGCCGACAGTACAATAAAAGAAGTATTTTAATCAACAAAATAAATGTTGCAATTATGTAAGTGATTAAGGTGCACTATACCTATCATATATTACGTCGCAAGTGGTCGGGTGACTTCTAGGGAGGTTCCTCCCTCTATTTGGTACCCTCGTAGGGTAGATGGGGGACGAAATTAAACATTTTGGGGGCTCTAACGGGTTACGTGTGCGACGATCTTAACACTGTGTGTAGATGTTAGAGTCGCTGGATGGTGCAACGACTGATAAGAGTAGTCTTACATTTATTTATTCTTGCGACATGTGTAAGAGTACAAGTATTATTATTGAGATAAAAAAGTGCAATCCTTGCGACTTGCAGTGAAAATAACAGAAAATGGAACTGCATAATTTTTATTGTCTAATGTTCTAATTAGGATGCTATAATTGGACGGCAGAATTGTACCGGCTCTGGAATATGAAGTGAAGGATCGCGGATGGGTGTAATCAATAAAAGTCACTCGCTGAGATATTTGATGACTTACCACGTCATAATAATGTACAATGGATATCAAATTAGTCTCCTAAGTGTCCCTTAAATATCTATGGCGATAACAACTGTCTTGTTTTTTTCAAAAAAACTGGTTCTAGTTTCTAAAATATATCAAAGAATATAAAACCTACGAGAATGATGCACTACAATAAAGTTTGTCTAAAATGCATCCATCAATTTTATAGACTATGAAAAAAATAAAGTTACATATTTGCTGCACAATTTTCACTATTTACTTTAATAAGTTTCTAGTTTACGACATAAATGACTCATTCTTAGACTAAGTTTCCAAGAAATTAGCCGCTTTGTTCAATCGCTACTAATAACCATAACAATGGGTTATTATTCAATCGTGGACGTAAATACACACACACACACATTATTCATAGATACCTCGACAATTAGGAGGTAATTCTTGACCGTGATAATAATATGGTGATCTAATTTGTATTTCTATATTTAAATCACTCTATTTTAGTCAGCTATCAATAATGACGTCTGATTTTTACGTCAAATGTTTGTTTGAAACAGTTCATGTACGATAATTATTGTGATTTACTTGATCTTAAAACTACCGTTTAAACTAAAAAGTTTAGTTTTTCTGAACAGATGATTTTTCGTGTCAGTTTATTTTCAGGAAAATTATGACAAATTCTTGCACCTTGCTGTCGAATCTTAAATGTTCTATAACGCCTTTTTTGTTGTTGTAAGTTTTTATTAGTTCCGAATCTTTACTAATTTTACGACTACTACTACATACGACAAGAACTTCTTTACTAAAGATGTTCTCCAAATTGACAAAAAGTCGTCGTTAATATGGCATAATCTTTCATAATAAATGACTAATAACAATAATTTTAAAATGATTACAAATTAATTAAAAAAATAACAACCATAACATGGTATTTTGTAAGAGATGGTGGTCAAACGCAAGCCTATCAATAATAATAAAAAAAAGAAGGTGGAATTGGATTACTCATAATATTACTTGTTAAACCGTAAATGTATACTTCTGATGAAGAGGCTATTTACCGAACTGATGATAAAGAAGAAGACCTATTTCGAGGGAGAGGATTTCCACACAAGTAAAAGGCATTTCCAGTAGAAGATAGGTGTCGAAGGTAGGTCTAGGACATTTATCAGATCAATCTACACTTGACTATTCGCTTAGTGGTCACTATGCCGAGTTCCGTTCCATATGAAGGGCCCACTTTCTAGATAGACCTACGTACCACATCTAGTAACAAAATATCCTTAAAAATTAATGTGTACGGTATATTTGCATGTTCATTTCGCTCCAGAGATGTTATTAGAAATTCAGATTTTAGGGTATGTATGTAAGCATCGCTTAGTTTTTACGGTCCTCATGTAACCGTCATGGGTTACGTTTATGAAGCCATTATATGGTCTCTTGATTAAATATAACGCTCTCGCAGTCGTCCATATAAAATGCCAGGTAATGTTTCCTACAGTTTGTTGAAATTGTAGTGTGAAGGGACCGGTAGTTAAACTCTAATTCTAGCTGAGTTAGTTATGTTGTTGACTGCTGCTTCAACCGTAATACCTTACTTTAACAGTTATATCTGTGGCCCTAGTGAAAAAGGATCTAAATCCAAAAATGCAACTTTACAGGAGACGTAAAAAACACTCTGCGTGCTTCAAATTCGTGTTTGACCTCGTGTGTCATTCAAACCGCTACCAAATGAAATACATGTGATCTTTTTTATAGGTAAACAATTTATGCTCTTTGCTATTATTGGGTTATTTTTTATGTAAAGTTAATAGTTTTTAAGATAGTGACTTATACCAATCACAAAATGAATTCCATAAGGGTATAAAATAAGTTAGACCCGTTCTCCCATAAGTTAAATATTAATTCATGCACGTGAAAAGGGATACGCATTTGAAATTATTTTTAATAACTTATTACCTGATGGAAAGAAATATTTTTTCTCTTTATTTCGGTGAAAACGGATATAAGTCTAATAATATCCTTTCTAACTTAAACCATTTTTATAGACTAAGTGTTGTTGTATCGATAAACACCAACCAAATTGAAATGTGGTTGATTTATGTTAATTTAGATTAAAAAACACAAAAGAAAGTTTTTATTTTTCCGTTTAAAACAATATAAATGGACTTGAAACCAACTTGCGTGGTTTTTTTGGTGTCAGTTGAATCCTTTTGCACAAAGTAACTTCCTTATTTTTAGGGCTAGCTTAGATCTCTTTTCACCAAACGATAGAGCATTTTTTTCTGATCATTTTGGTATACTTAACTCATTTTCGACAAAATCGGACTTATACCCCTTTTCACTAGGGCCACAGATATAACGTTATAACTAAATTATAGTTACTTTAACGTTTATTGTAACGTTAAAAATTACCAGCTTCTGCTAGTGACTTTGCCTGCGATTCCTTCTCTCTAGTCTTTTTCCCAATTGTGTTGGACTCGGCTTCCAGCCTAATCGGATGAAACTGAATATCAATATTTTCCCAGTTTTATAATTTTGTGTGCGTGAAAGTAAAAAAATATATACCACGGGAACATCATCATTATTGTTTCAGCCAAAGACGTGCAATGTTGGACATAGGCCTTCCCCAACTGTCGCTATAACAACTAGCTCTGTGCGTATTGCATCAATCACATTCCTTCGACCCTCACTAGGTCATCGGTTCACCTTGTAGAAGCTCTACCAACGCTGCGTCTTCTAATACGCTATCGCCATTTCAGAATCTTCCGGCTTATTTCTGTATATGGTGTGCCTGTGTGTCAAATTTCATCCGAATCCGTTCGACCAAACATACCTCCATACTACCTTATGCCTTTAGTTCAGTTTGATTGATTGATTCTATAATATTGGCGCCACAGTCACCTTAATGTTTATATGATGAAACAAATTAAAAAAAAAGTTGATTCTTTAATACAAAAAAAAAATTGAAGATGAATTGTGATATCTTCCTTAAAACTATACTGCCTCTACCATTGGCAATTCAACAAAATTTTGACAATTCAACAAGTGTCAATGGAAATAATATTTTTCAGTAGTTATTTGAGAGCTTTTATGATGGTAGGTAAATATAATTTTCACAAACAACACCAATTCATCATACTACATATTTAAATTATACGTAACAGAAACTCATTACTAATATATTCTAACCAAATGAGATTGCCCAAAATTCATGTGCCCAACGTCTGGTTATTCGGGTGGACAAAAGCCGAGTTTAGCCGCTATAAAACTACCAAATACAATATCACACGAAGAGATAAGGATCAGTTTAAGCTCCCACCACCCAAACTTGTTCGGATAAACTGGGGTCTCAATACAATTTTCCGGGCGGATGCATTTTGAATTTATAACTAGCAAATTGGTTGAACCAATTTATACGTTGAATATCTTCGAATTAATTGGTCGGTGACCGTGACAGTTTCGCTAGGCCTTAACAGCGTACTAACTACATCGTTTATCACTCTATCACATTAATATTGTAAAGGCTAAAGTTTTTATGTCTGTGAGTGTTTGGCTGAAAAAGGTTGCAGGTAGCGGCGATGTCTATCCCGTCTAACAACCACGGTAGACGCGGGCTTTCGGACGTCGAGCAATGGGTAGCTTGCCGTAAGCTTGCAGTAGTATACCGGACCGGACCAGCCTAAGTCGTCGACAGCGCGTGCACGTGCTCCTCAAAGATGTCAGCAAACCGTAGGGGCCCAACAGGGCCGATGCCCACTAAGGAAGAAAAAATGGTAGCGGAGATGAGAATGTGGAGATAGATGCGTCGTGTGACGAGAATGGATAAAGGAATGAGTAAATTTTTAGTCACTGGCATCACTAAACCTCCTCTAGGTTTGAAAGTGATGCCAGTGACTGAAAAGTTAAACATTGGCACACAAGTATATACTGAAATATTAGGAAATCAGAAACTTTTTGTCGTCAAGGTACTCATATTCCCTTAGGGTAATTTTTAGTTCCACGTGGATGAAGCCACAGACTAAAACTAGTAGTTTAATAAAACTAGGGTCCATCGCTAGTATTTAGGGTTGACTCATAAATTCTGTGTGTTTTAAGTATTATTTGACTGTTATTGTGTCCTCATTTCTAGTTTAACCATTCCTGTTTAATGCTGAAGTTTATTTCATAGAACACAAAATTAAACACTATTTATAGTTGTGTTAATAATAAAAATGATAGCACATAGCCTAGCAAGTTTCATTGCGTATATCCCTTTTTTTTGAGGAAGAAAATCGTCAAATAACTTCTACTTCTTACTCTACGTGACCCAGTAGTTAAGTCACCCACTTATCACGCTAGTTCAAAACTGGGCAACAATCAATGTGAATTTTTCAATTCATACGTACTTTTTTAAGTTTGTCTAAAAAGTACTGACACCCCGTGCCTTGGATAGTACGGAAAGCTGTTGGTCCCGAATGTCATTTCTAGATCTTTGACAGTCGTTACACCAGAAAATCTGACCATCAGTCTATCTAGGAAGTCTCCTGTTGCCTAGAAACTGGGTTATGGAGGTCTGATAGGAAGTGGCACCATGTAAAACAGAGGTATTCAACCGTATCCTGTCATACTGAAAGCCGACCCTAAGCTATTTGGGAAAACAGGCTAGGGAGATGATGACTCTGTCTGGAGCGTGAGGGGTCGGACTTCTACTGACTGAACCTACCTGTGTAATTTCTCTAACTATTTCGAACATTACCGCATTTACGTACACCCCTAACTGAAATAAAGGGTTACGGTTGACTTACTATCCCATTTGATGAGAATTCCAAAACTTCACGTACATATTAATAGTCGGTTTATATGTTTATTAGAATTCAAGGAATTGGTAATCGAATTGATAATAATAGACATTGGACAGTTGAAACGACTACATAGTAGTCCTGAATAACAATTTGTGATAAGTGGGGAGCAGTGGTGGTAAAGCAGTAGGTAATGGCCCTGGTCAAACTCTTCCGGGCGCATTATTTTGTGTAATTTATTTCATCACCACTGCTCTCAAAAACGGTGAAGGAAACATCGCGAGGAAACCGACATGTGCATTGGCGTTAGCTGTAATGGTGTTATTTACAAAATTTTAAATAAATAAATAAATATTCTTGAACCAAACTTTCGAAGATATGTGATATTCACCAACCCGCACTGGGCTCGCGTGGTGGATTACGGCCCATTCCTTCTCCTAGAGAGGAAGCCTGAGTCCTAGCAGTAGGAACATTAAAAGTATAATGAATATTCTAGTGGTTTGGTGTGTCAGTGTATAATCCAATAGAATCGATGTTTGTTTTTTTGAGTCGAAAAATCATTAAATAACTTCATGCATTCAGTTAAGTTAACCATATTAACGTCAAAAATATGCATATTAACGTAAAATTGCAAGTTGTAAACAAATACTATCAAATATCTTGTATTTGGCATAACAAATGTCTTTCAAATATGTAAAGCTGTTTATATTTACGAGAGATGAACAAAAAATCTGAAATCCGGAAATACCAAGTGCGCAGCTGCGTCCGCAAAACTGAGAGAAAAAAAGCAACCACAACATCCGGTGACGCAAATTTTAAATTGTTTATCTTTGTGAACAAGTTGCAAGGTCGGGGTCATGTTATATCTTTTGGAGCCGGAGAAGATTGAGGGTTGAGTAAAAGGGAAAAACCTTGTAATATAACATAAAGACCGCATGTTCTTTGAAGCGATACACAGCAGAAACTCTTCATTGAAGATGGTAAAGTAATGTCCCGCAGGTATTGTTTGACATTTATTCAGGATTATTTGTAAAACATTGGCAATCTGTCAGGACTATGTTACTAACATCATAACCATCAACTTTTGTTCTATGACTTAAAAATGTATCATTATAGGTACTAGCTCTTGCCCGCTGCTTTGCCCGCGTGGCATTAGGTACTTAAGGAATCGGGATAAAGGTAGCCTATGTTCTTTTTCATGTCAAAGGCTATATGCATGCCAAATTTCATCTAAATCCGTTCAGCCGTTTTTGCGTGATTAAGTAACAAACATCCAAACATCCACACTTTCACATTTATAATATTAGTTAGGGTTAGCTCATCAGATTTTCATCATCATCATTTCAGCCGATACACGTCCACTGTTGGACATAGGCCTCCCCCAAGCGTCGCCACATCGAACGTTCCTGTGCGTCCCGCATTCATCGGTTTCCCGCTACCTTCACCAGGTCGTCGGTCCACCTTGTAAGAGGCCTTGCAACACTGCATCTTCCGGTACGCACGATCAGATTTTCATACAAAAAAAATATACAATTGAACTTTCTAAATAGTACGAAGTCAAAAAAAGCGGAAAAGAGTGGGTGGCGGGGGTGCTTGATGTGCTTGCGCGATGCATCTCAGTCATCTCTCAATCATACAGACCAAGGTGTAACAAAATACAAAGTTGAAATGTGTTAGATAGAACTACGAAATATTTAAGGTTTGTTTTGTGGTAAAGGGATTATTTTAAGTAAAAAGCCATAAAACAAAAGTTGTTGTTTATGATGTTAGTAATACAGTACTGCAAAGTTGTTAGTGTTTTAAAAAGTTGTATTAAAGTTGTATTAAGAGATACACGTTTAGTGATGAAAGGAAAAAACATTTAAACTCTGCCCAAAGCTGTTTTCTGATCGGACTATTATCCAATTTTATTATTCACAGTTCTATCCCAAAACTACCGAACCCTAAGTAGGTACTTTGAACATAAAAAAAAAAACAAATCCCAGTAGCAAAACAGCGGGTAAAAAGGTCCTGTCTCTGACTATAGGCAAGAAGAAAAGAAATTATACCGGCTTGAAGCTTAAGGATAAACTTTATACGCAAGTGGAGCTCGACACACTATCTACCAGGATTAAGTTTGGAAACTTTTTTTCTAGAATTTTTATAGTAGTTTGATGTGGGTGTTCATAATGTCCGTATATCCTACGGCGTCTGCCCTGGGATGTAGTAAGTTGTATTACTGTATAAATTTTGATAACGAAGTAACTGTCTCATAGTTTCCTAAGCTTTGGGTTTATGATCATCATTGCAGTCGAAATACTTCGGCTGATGGACTCTGTCCAACCATATGGCATGGTTGGTGGTGGTCATAGCTCTGAGGTTTCTCCCCTGAAAACTCCACAGTTAATTAGTCAAAAATAGACTTGTTCGTTAACTCGCTTACGGATTTCGCGTGAGTCTGCGCGAGTTGGCACCTTCCGGTTTCACCTACTTTTCTGTCGTCATTATTTAAGTTTCAAAACAATAATTATATAATAAATAATTATTACCGTAAAACGGGGTGAATAGAGACAAAAACATTGGTTTAGTTTTTCACTTTGATACCATAATATCGGCCTCTAACAAAGCATCGATTTTTTAGAATGACAATTCATTAACAAATTGATTGTTGCAAAAAAAATCAAATATCGAGAAAATATCCTTTAAAGTTTTGTCTCTATTTACCCCCAAGTCTCTATTCACCCCATTTTACTACTGTGTATCTGTGTGCAAAAAAAAACATGTTTTCTTTCTTCTTTATTTCTTTCACGCTTTAGGCGTTTTACATTTTCACTTTTGCTTTTTTGTTACTGCTCCCTCCATCCCACCTGTTCATATTGACTCAAACAAGGATTAAAGAAAATTAGACCAAAAACGTAATTTCGTTCGATACAGTTATTAAACGGTGAAGGGAGCGTCTAAAACGGCCGCAGTGTTTACAGACGTCACCTACTGTGCAATTATTATAATACAAACAATAGGGCGTCCTAAGCCGGCGTTCGGTCACATTTCCCTTATAAAATCACTTAGTTAAACCGATGCTGTCACTTCTGTCCCACCCAGAGACGATTAGGACAACAAAAACAATTTTCTGGACACACTACATTTTCTTATCAAGCTAAATTACACTTTAACTTGTCATCTTTAAAGTATTATTTTATTTGATGTGACACTGTCATTTAAAACGAATGAAAATGAGCTTTAAGTAAAAGTGTTAAGGTTTACAATTGATATTAAAATAAAAGGTGATGTAATATTGAAAATTTGGCGCCATTAAGAAGCGGAAAGTGACCACTGCTAATTTGCGAGGGTCTTTGGAGCTATAAACTATTGTTTTATACGTAGTTTTATTGCAAGCATAGTGTCAGTTATTTCAATTGGAGAGCTCGTTGGCCCATCAAGGGTACCGTTATTTCGTTTGCCTTGATTAAAATTCAGCTGGAACTGTTTAGTCACAGCATTACATTGGAACTTTGCCCGAAGAATGGCTCGGTTCGCTATCACGTTTGTCCGTAATATCGTTATTGGCGATTGGTGCTCGCAAGTATTTGACTATTTCGTGAAATGCAATTCAAGCTATGAATAAAATTCAGCTTTTAGACTATGCAACAGCTATTTACTTTCACCTTTATCTTTGCTATGTTTCAGAATTGTATGAATATTCTGACACAGAAGCAGGTGCATACATTTGAATAAGAGCTACCTTTGGTTAAACAATCATTCGTGCTTTCATAGTTTCTACAGATTGGAGGAGGATCAAAATATGATGTAGCCAGATCCCGTTATTAAGATAATCATTATGTATATCTCAGTGATATAAACCTCTATCAGAAACATGGTCTCCAATATGCCGCAGGTCGTGGGTTCGATTCCCACCCAGGACAAATGTTTGTGCGATGAGCATAATCATTTGTTCTGTGTCTGGGTGTAATTTATCTATAACATGTATGTATTTAGAAATATATAAGTATGTGTCTCAGTTTTCTAATACCCATAACACAAGCTCTGCTTAGCTCGGGACTAGACGGCGTTGTGTGATAGTTGTGGAATATAATTAATTGGACTTTGCTAGTAACTTCGTTCACGAGAATATTTTCATAAAAACTCCCTTAAATAGTATTTTGAGAAGTATTTTTGAAAAACTAATAACAATAACAGTCTTTATTATTCATTTTAATTAGACTTTGTGCCAAGTTTCAAATTCATTAACCCAAGAAATAAAAACGCTCCATACAATTTTTTAAAGCCCTTAAATTGTTCTATAGGGATTGAAATTCTGAAAACGAATAATCAAGTATATCGACACACGAAATGTGATTTTGCATACATAAGAAATTCCGTCTTTTCACCTTCTCAAAGGTTAAATTAAAAAAAAAATCCTTTTCTTAGAGCCTTGTACATAATTTCATGTTCCCAGCCCCAGGGAACATGAAAGCGAGGCGGAGCTCCGCCCAAGGGCGGGGGATGTCAATGCATGATTTTTCCCACCATAAAAAAAAAAAAAAAAGGGAACATGAAATTATGCACAATAGTTTTAGCTGTGCGCTGATATGTCAATCAGTTTCTCCGTATATATAAATATATAGATATAGATTTAGAGAACAACCTCATCACACCCGTATTTAACTCATTAGAGCCAAATATAGTAGCACAATCGCGGAATTGTATCCGGGTTACACGCTTGTAACGAGTTATGGCTTATCATTGCACGGTTCAGTGTGGCGATAACGTAAGACACAATACGCCTGCGTGCGATCACGGTTCAGTGGTCTTCAGTAGAGCCATGCTGTTAGAACTGCGGGTCGGCTATGTGTGTCACTTGGTTTCGGGTGTATTAAGGACAGCTCTATTGAGTATGTTACTACTAATTTTGTTACGGTCTCTTTCAACTTAACTCCATTGGAGAGTTTGATCTATACGAGGCCCACAATAGAGCTGTACAGGTTGCCAAATATTGGTCAAAAGAAGTATAGTTTGAGAGTATCGACACGAAAAGAAGTAGAAGAACTTAACTCCTTGAGCACTGATTGTAGATACGTTTGTAAACTTGATTGACCTTGAAAAAAGCTTAATTTTCGTAACAGCTAAACTAGACGAGAGATATAATTCAGAATTAACAACTGCTACCGGTAGCTATCGGTATGATAGATCGGTAAAAATCCAAAAATCGTGTGTTTGACCATCATTGTTTGGTGTTTGTACCTTGAAAACTGTATCATCGTGCTTGCTAAACTCTGCCAAGGTTTACTATGTATTGCGCAAACCTTCCTTTTAAGAGTCAAATTGCTCTGACCAACGGTTTTACAAGTTGACACCACAGAACAAACCCCGCAGGATACTGTGGAAGTATACTCAACTTAAGTGGAGCACCGCCGTGTCCTCAAGAAGGTGACCAGCGGTAGTGACTTCTCGCGCTGGACCCTGCTTTAAGCTGTGGCCCGAAGCAGTAATGCTAGAGAAGGAGAGAAGGCTTAGCATATCAGTCAGACAACAATGTTTGGTGTCTGACTGATATGCTTAGCCTTACCTACGACTCAGAAAATGAGGACGACACATTCTGGAAATAGTCGAAAAAAAAATTATAAGTCGAAGTTAGACGAGAAGCTAGAAAAGACCTCATACAAATTAATCTCTTTCTTATAAAGACTCTTCCTCAAACTGTACTTGACCCGATCTACAAAGGAATCTTCTGGAGTTTATCCTCCTAAGGTAATTTCTCAGATATTTTTTACCCCTAAATGTTGTCGTTCAAACAAGCAATAACAGAACTATTCACCACAACATAGCACACACGTGTTGCCACAGACCACCCCCGGTGTCTCCGAAACTGAAATTTTTTACTAATTTCTCCCTCTGACATGTGGTTGCAGATAAGCTGGTGCATTTTGAGTAGACGGGACGACTGCGTAACGGCTTTATTTTGTGAAGTAAAATAAAATCAAGAGTTACCAACGAAGCGTGTTATATGTAATAACTTACATTACGAACAGTTTCATCAGAGGTCCTACCACGAGCTTTTAACGCGATCTAATTGATGATCTAAACTAAACTGACAAAAGAATAGAGATATATGTATATTAGGGTGTATAGCTCCATCTCTTTTTCTCGCATGCACGCGTCATTTTAACACATCATGGTACAGCTTTATCTAAGTAATAATAATGTACTGTAGAGATGTATTTATAATATAAAGACCGTCCAGTTACTACAGAATTGTTAGTAATTAGTACTTTCTAATAAAGTGCGAAGAGCCTATTACGGTAACTAAAGCAATTACACAGACATTATCTGGAGTTCCTACAAATGATACCGACAACGATGGGTATTAGATGTAAGTATCCAACATATCTTGTGAAAATAAACAAATAGGTAGGTACTAAAGTTATGTAAATGTAATATCGTTGATCCCACGTAAAAAAAATCCGAGCAGTAAAAAGTCGTAAGCTCTAAAATTCGCATGTCTGCCGGAATCGAGTTTTAAGCAGGCCTGATTTATGAGTTCCAAGTTATGGTGTCGTGAGACAAGTGGCCCTACTCCAAAGATTCCGTACGTCACGTTCGTATGTCCCTAAACGTTTTTGAGAAATTCTCAAGTGTTTAAAATATCGCGAAATGTGAAACCGACGGGGACGAGGACGCTTATCTTGAGTTTTGGTAAGAATTGTATAAAAGTAGACCTCCAGGGTATAAATAGCAGAAAGTTTATGGGCTTTTGGTAAAAAAATCTTTGCCTAGTGAAGTATGCGGTACGCAAAAGGGAATGCTGAGTGATTGAGTGATTGGCAACGATAAAATGCGCACTGTATGAAGCCAATCGATTTTTGAAGCCTAAGTGTAAATTGAAGGAAACGATTTTTTTCGGTATCGATGATTCATTGCCTCAACAAAATCACGATACTGTTACTTAAAATCGTTACTCGTATTTACCTGCTAATACAGTTCAAAACAATAATTTTCTTACGGCCTTTCAAAATGTGTACCAAGTCCAACAAACTTAAGAGTTTCTTATTTCTTTGTACAAACTCGACTGAGCTTTGTCGGGCTTTAAATATATCTTCGCCAGAATTTACAGGATCAACGAAAATAAGTCCAAAAGCGTATATAATTCCTGAATCAGCACGGCAATAAAATGTCTTCAAAGACAACATTAATGTCGCATTAACTTTCTTAATCCTATTAACTGTAACATCCATATAATATTGCTGAACTCGCAAATACATATATTCTGAGATAAACACGAAACAAAGTCAAACATCTGAACTGCAATAAAGGAAGTATACAATGATCATCATTCACTTAAATTACATATTACGCCATTCTCTGTTGGACTGATATAGTTTCTCGTTGATATAGATAGAAATAGACCTCTGTAGAAAGATTGGCTTATAATGGACTTAATATACGAATAAGTACGCCCATATGAAATGTGGAAATGAAACAGTAGTGTAATATGAAAGGGAATAATGATGTCATGAAAAATTACTTTTATGTTAATGGCAGCGTTTCTCGCTAAGTTATTCTACTTAATGGTTGCAAGTTACATAGCGATATAGTGTTAGCCAAGAGTATAGTTTTTGTTGTGGATGTGTTAAGGTTACTTTCTAGGTCATTATATGCTTTAGTAGCAATACCAAACTAGCTGTATTGGGTACATATTGTGCTCAATATAGACTTTTTGATGCCATTGAATTCGATACTGGAAACAGTTCATAAATACCTAAAATAGAGTCACATACAACACCAAAGGGCTAACAAAGGCGACGTAAACAGCAAAATAGACATCCTAAATCAAAGCGTTTCTCCATCGGAACATAACTGCCTCATACATACGTTCGTACTAGTGATAAATCTTTTCGTGCCATCCAATTGTCCACAACTAGGTCATCTGATTGTCCCCTACCTATTTACTGTCATGTCTTTTGTGTTTGAGTTTTTTCCTGTTTCAATTTTCTTTTGTGGTCCCCGTTGTATTAAGTTGTTTCGTACGATTTTGTGGACGACGAATAATGTATATGTTGGTTTTGTTATCTTTCGGTTCGAAGTATATTCTATCTATCCTTGTATCTATACTGTTTTTAGATGAGTTACGACAAAGCGCTTCTGTACTTTCATCTATCTATTCAGCTCGCATTTTTCCAATTCTGAATTCTGTCTCTTCTGCTTTTTCATTTGCTTTGATCATACATTAAGGTCTAATTGTTTCTTTTAACTTGTTATGGCTAGCATTGTTGAGAATAATACAATGAAAACAAAATTAAATTCTATTCTGGTATTAGATATACTTAGCCGTGCAATTTCTAAATATGTATGCTTAGTATATATAAAAATAAAGTAATTAGAATAGGTCTATGAGCGTAATAAAATACTAAACTTAATAAAATAAAAAATCCAGATCAAAAATGTTGTTAGACTATTTTTGATGAAATCGATACTTTCACAAAATATATTTCTGTTCTCGATTGTATTACGTTTCTGAACATGTATGGTATTAATATAACTATTCCGAATAGTCTTTGTACGTACTACAATGCAAAATACCGATGATATTACGTGCGAGAATAGATGCAAATATACCATCGTGGTCCTGGCAATCATTCGCAATTGAATGGTGATACAGAACAATTGATATTTTGAGGTGGATGTTAGCTGATCTATTTGAACAACCCATTGATGTTAGATCAGAACTATTTCACAGTACTATCTTTCCAACTATTTACCAATAAGTTTCTGACGGGATTAGTTATTGATTATTTTAGGGTAACGAGGCAGGTACCAACCGCTTGCAGAAATTAGGAAGATACACAGAGACTAAAAATGGTCTATTTCATCTTCAGACCATCAGATGTACGTAGATGAGCCACCGATACAAGGAGTGGAATTCCTTGCTGGATTCTGTGTTTCCTGACAGCTACAACATAGGAGTCTTTAGGTCAATAATAAAAAAAATCCCGGTAAGTGCGAGTCAGTCTCGGGTACTGAGGATTGCGTTCAAACTTACCCATGAAAACAGTTCAATTCCCGAATTGAGTTACAAGATTTTTTTGAATCGCAAAATTTTTTTCTTTCCTGACTTGACTATCACGACTATTTACGGTTTTTAGATTTTTTCCAGTACTGTGCTATAAAACCTTACTTTGTGCTAAATATGAGGATTCTAAGTCAACGGAAAGTACCCAATGAATTTTGATTTAACCTTTCAATTGTGATAATGACAGACACAATTGAAAGACAATAGGTGCGCGAACGCCGGCGTTCGCTTGGGGTTTAATGAATTAATTGTTATAACTAGTGCTTGACTGCGATCCTACCTAATGATAAGCAGTGATGCAATTGTTGATTCCCTTGGGAGTGTACACGTTATTTGCGACATAAACGGCCGTATCTTTTTTTTCGTTAACTCAGAAGTTGTTTTTTTATAATTTCAACAAACTGCAGACCACAGTTTTAATTTCAACTCGACATGTCCACGCGTTTCGTGATAGATAAAGGATCTTGACAGACCGACAGACTTTCCTTTTGAGGTATGAAACCATAAAAACTAAAAAAGTAATCTATCGAGCCCTTAAAATCCAAATTTTATTGGGCTAATGAGTCAGCTTCCAGTCAAGTCAGATGCTGCTGAATACCAGTACTTTACCACATGCGAAGAATATTGTTCAAAATAAGTAACACTACAGTAAAATGACGTGGACCACCATGCGGTAGAATAGCAACACAATAAAAAGCCCTGATCACCTTCATTACAAAACCTTTTAATCACATCCCACGGATGAGGTGTCATTCATAGCCGTGACAATGGTTACACAGGACAATCCTCCAAACAGAAATTCAAATGTAAACACAATTTGACAACGCTTGAGCCAAGTTTCGAGGATAGTAGTTTGTATAACTGTGATCCCAGTAACGAGGGCCAAATGAGGTAGGCATTTAGTAGTGTACCGGTACAAAATATAAACGACACGCCCGTTCAATCTGGGCAGGTTGGAGTTATGACGGCTCCGGGTCCATTTGATGTCCGAGTGTGGTTTAAAATGTAAGAGCTAGCGTTGTAAATAAAAATATTATTTTTGATAGTTGCTATGATGACGGTTTACGATGGATTTATTATAAAAGCTGAACTAAGAGATATATTATTATACTGAATATGCTAACACGAACTTAAAAATTAATCATAACTTTCAAAAAGTTCAGAAAATTTTTTAGTAAAAAGTCATTGAGTCCCGTCACCGTGGTCCTGAAACGCAAAAGCAACTGAAGGAACACTGGTGGGTTTTAGTCAATAAAAGTTAGACACTCTTTTCACTCCTCCCAGATAAATTATTCGATGATATCCTACCTAAAAAAAAAGGACACTATCGTTTCACTTAGAATAGGAGGACACACAACTCAATTATTTGCTGATTATCTACGAGTATTTAAAAAAAATAAGGGCATTGAGATCTTTCGGAGCGAAAAAAAGCAGCGGTATTTCTAAAGTAGTTTTTCTTAGAACAAAGAAGGGACAGTTATTTGACCCGTTGCAGGTTAAGAAACACATACAAAACGTCACAATTATAAATCACTAATCGTCTGGTTCTTACAACTTGACACGTTTACAACAATGAGCAATACGAGGGTCCAGTTTGGACCCATTTCATTCGGCATTAAGCTTGATGGCAAGGATTTCTTGCCTTGAAATTTTCTCGTCAACCATAATTAATAGGGTGGGCCGCCCATTAGTATGCCCCATTGAATGCGTGACCCTGATAGGACATCTGGATTCGCCATCTGTCTATTGAAGATTGGATGAAAGGTTAATCAGGGGTACCTTGCCATTGTTTTGGTATTTGTCAAACGAATTGATGCGAACATTCAGTGTGTAATCATGAGTAATGCATTCTGCTTTCAGAGTGTGTGGTCGGCTTTATTTTAAAGAGATTGAACGCGTCACAGTATCAACCGTGCAAAAGCGTCTAATTTGATTTTAGCCTTAATTTTGTGGAGTGAAGTTCAGTGTAGTTTTGTGTCGAATGTATCTAGACAAGTAAATAATATGTGAAATCATTGAATCTCGGTTGGTAAAATGAAGCTGAAATTTTTATTGTCATTTTGACTAACTATAGAATGCTAGCTGATAATAATAAGAGAGTCTATAGACGGCTTTGTTCTAAAGAGATTGAACTATTCGTAGTATTAAACTAACTAAAGCTTTTAATTTGATTTATTTTTTAATTTTAGCCTTAATTTTGTCGAGTGAAGTTATGTATCGAAAGTGTCTAGACAACTAGATAATATGTGAAATCATTGGATCACGCCTCTTGTCGATAAAACTGGAGCTGAGAATTTTACTTTAATTTTAACGACCTCTGGAATGCTAGTTGACTAATAATTATAATAATATGGCTTATTAGCCTCGATCAACATCTTAAGAGGCTCTCGTTAGGCGACTGGATCAAGGGCTTGATTCAGAGAGCGGTACTCTTGGACACGGCTCGTATAGTCAGGAGGTTCCTTTTTGTGGAGCCCTAACTGCCGGTAGCTTGGACCCTGTTGACTGGCCTGTTGGTCAAGTGGATAGTGGCCCTGACTGCTATGCCAGAGGCCGTGGGTTCGATTCCCACCCAGGACAAATGTTTGTGTGATGAGCATAATCCTTTTTTTCTGTGTCTGGATGTAATTTATCTATAATATGTATGTATTTAGAAATATATAAGTATGTTTATCGGTTGTCTAGTACCTATAACACAAGCTCTGATTAGCTTGGGACTGGACAGCGTTGTGTGATAGTTGTGGAATATTATTATTATTATTTGTTCCCGATACCGGTGGGACACTATTCTTTATATTTTAAATGTTTTTATTTTTTATATTTAAAAATATAATTTATATGTATGATAATAATAAACGAAAAATAATATCATTATTGACTACTTAGGTAGTGAATACTACAGTAAAATTATTGCTTAGACACAGCTTGCTAATTAAAAAATTATAATAATAACATCTTTATTTGACTAAAAAAATTACAGGAATGTCTACATACATAACTGGCTATGTATACCTAGGTCAGAAGCCAAACTAGGCATAGGTTATATTTTGGGTATCAGAGTAACTTAGACTCGATACTTTGATTGCCGAATACTGCAAATTTATAAGGAAGTGGTTACCCATGTTAAAATGGAAAAGAAACTGTTCTTTATAAGGAACCGTGCATTAGTTTCTGACGTTTTATAAATGCCTATTTTAAAAAAAAACTAAACACAGTTTTGACTTAGTATGTTCATTTCATCAACTAAAGGAAAAAATCTTCGAACGTATTTTTACATATTATTAGTGCAGTTATTGCTAAAGTTATTATTATTTTCGCAAGTTTCCATAAATAATGGACCCAAAATGTCATTACACTTAATTATTTTGCATTTCTAATTTTACATTCCATGTCTACATATTTTAACGCTAGCATCATTCGCATTCTCCCAAACTGCTTTATTAGAGAAGATTATAAAATTAAATGTACCTACATTCAATTTCGCGTTCAAAAACTACTGATAAACAAATCTCCTTGACCGTCACTTTTTCAGTTCCAACTTGTTCTGAACTATTTATTAGCATTCCCTTTCATTCGCTCGTTGCAAAGCTTTGAGATATTACAACATGCCCCTCGTTCGATTTCAAAGAGCCTTTAGTTACTATCGAGAAATAAGAGAAACTTTAGCGTAACCCAGTTAAATTGTAAACTATTATTAAAATACAATCTGAACTGGGAGACTTTAATGAGGTTATGGCTATAAATATTATTTTAATAATGGAATGAAAACCTAACGAGACTGAAGAAAAAAGTATTTTCCTTCTAAATGTTAATAAGTGAATAGCTTCTACATGCTCCATCGTCGGCAACATCATCGCTTAACATCAGATGAGATAATGGTCAAACGCGAGTCTATCCATAATATAAAAAACCGGCCAAGAGCGTGTCGGGCCACGCTCAGTGTAGGGTTCCGTCGTTTTCCATCCATCACAATAAGTGTACCCACTTATGAGTTTAAAAAAATGCTTGCCTATACGACTATACAACAAACTTAGTCCAGAAATTATTTTGTAGAACCATTTTGTCTTTTTGTACAAAAACTGTTCTTTCCATCAAGTTCAAAATAATTTTCCTAGAAAGTCCTTATAAAGTTCTACTTTTCAGATTTTTTTCATATTTTCTAAACTTATGGTTCAAAAGTTAGAGGGGGGGGGGGGACGCATTGTTTTTTACTTTTGGAGCGACTATTTCCGAAATTATTGACATTATCAAAAAATGATTTTAGTAAACCCCTATTCATTTTTAAATACCTATCCAACGATATATCACACGTTAGGGTTGAAATTAAAAAAAAAATCACTTCCCACTTTACATATAGGGGGCTACCCTAATAAAACATTTTTTTCCAATTTTTATTTTACCACTTTGTCTGCGTGATTGATATACATATTGGTACCAAATTTCAGCTTTCTAGTGCTAACGGTCACAGAGATTAAGCGAGGACGGACAGACAGACGGACAGACAGACATGGCGAAACTATAAGGGTTCCTAGTTGACTACGGAACCCTAAAAAGCAAAGTTTGAATTCGCCAGCTGCGGTCTTCCCGTCCGATTATAACTTAGGTGTCTTCATGACTAGAGTGAATAGGCTCTTAATTCATTAAACCCCAATTTCCACGATTGAGAGGTTAACAAACAAGTGCGCCTCATCATCAACGATTGCATCACTGCTTGCCATCGTGTGGGACCGCAGTCAAGCACTGGTTTATGTCAATAAAAAAAATATCAGTTAAGACCTTCGAAAATACAGCCAAAACAAATAAATAACTAATTTTAAAGCAAAAAGGTAATAATATAAATGTTTCTTAAAAAAGTTTCTTTTTTTCTCTTCTCAAAATTAAATTTGGAAGAGGAGGAAGAGGCCAATTCATTAAAATTCTATAAAGTTTTTATGTATTCCTGTGTTGATTTTAGGTATAAAGCTAATTTGAATACTGGTATGTATACATACTATTTTGCATCATAATAATATGTGGATAGCGTCGTTAGTAGTGTATATGTTACACCTATTTACTAACTATGCAGTTTTATAAAACAAGTCGTCTTATGTACAAAGCATCCAAAATAGGAGAGACGATGATTATTCAAAAATTACGGCAAACCCTGCAAGTATTTTTTTCTTATCACCTTAAAATTTTTGGGGATCCGCACGACTACCTAAAATGGCAATACAGATCGTACGTGAGATGTTTGGGACGTAATCATCTAAGTTATGACTGAATTTTAAAGCAGACTCCCTACCCCATTGACCGCGATAGGATAGGTCAGAAAGGTTCCATAAAAAATATTTTATCGTATTTTTGGACACGAAAATTTGTAAAAGGCTGTGTTTGTTTCAGAACAAAATACATTTTTAATATCGTTCGAATATAAACGTACCCGCATCGCAGAGTAGCGTCATTTTATAAACCGGTTTTTTTTAACTCGCCATTGCTAGTGAATTACTTATAGCGAAAATTACGAAATTCTCGACAGGACACGCTATAAAATAACTCAATCTTGCAAAGCCCTTGTACCACATGACGTGTCTCATCAAACGTGTCGCTACACAGGACTATAATTAAATTTTGCTCACATTCGGTGATTCAATTAGGGTTTAATATTGACATTCGGTAGAGAGATCCGAAACTCGGGGATCAACACCAAAACATTAGCATAGTTGATTAAAAGGCCGCCGTAGAACTGTTAACTCGTAAATGTCATACATACAACATCATAAATCATCTTAAGATTATGCTTCACTTGCTAAATTTCATATAATTTTGGTGTGAATGTAACTTAGTTTAGGAACCTTTCGAATCCTCACCTTATGCTGCACTGATTATGGTTGAAAATCGCAAGTTGTTGGTCGGTGATTTAGAACCTTTTGGTAATTTAGATGATTTTGCAAGTGTAGGAAAGCCAGCAAGTACTGAATCAGCACCTAGCTGGTTCTCATATAATGAAGTAGAACGGGAGCTATGATTTATAGTCCAATTATGAGCTCATCGATTATTTCTTATGAGTCTAAGTAGGTAATTGTTGGTTCTTCAGTTCTCATGTTATTGGAAATTTAGATTAATAGATGATATAAAGAACAAAGCGGTTAATTTTTTCGTGACTTGCTGAAAAGGCTGTGAGCTGATCTAGATCAGAATTTTGCTTTTTATTAACACGCTTATATTAGCTTCATTTGTATGTTTGTAACCAACGCCTTTGAGCTCGATTTTGACTAACTTTGGGCGATCAGATTTTCTTCAAACTTTGCACACCCGTCAAAGACTGATGACAATACAGTAATCCGTTTTTTTTAGTTAAAAATATAGTTGAAAAAAAAAAACTAAAAAAACACTCTTTCATAGCATATCAAACTAAAGTGTAAAATAATTCTCTTATTACGAAAAATATGTTACAAAGCGCCCCACGCTTTTTTCACAATGATATTAATATTTTTCGTTTATTATTATTATTTTCTACCTGTATTGAAAATTATTTTACACTTTTTAGTTTGAACGTTTGCTAGTCACTCCACCGATCTATTAAATTTATAAAAGGCATTTATTTACTATATAGCTTAGCCTGCGAACATGAAATATAGCTTATGTCACTCAAGAATAAAGCAGTTTTCTATCAGTGAAAAACATTTACCAATCGAAACAGTACTTTCAGAGATTACCCCTGACAAACAAAAAAAAAAACATACTTTAAATTATTATAAAGAAAGAGAGATTAGTATCTTCCAGATGCTTCGCTAACGTGAGAATCGAAAATAATCTTAAAGAAATATAACCCCGGAATAAAGAGCTCCTATATGTTACTCCAGGACATCTCCTTGTCATGTAAATCATATCCACCCATGTGCAAAGTTTCATTCAAATCCATTTGCTTACATCACACTAATATAATAAAGGCGACACTTTGTAAGTGTGTGTGTCTATTTATATGCTTATTACTCCTTAACGGTGACTATCTGAAGGGATTTGTATGAAATTTGCCACACGGGTAGACTAAATCGTAGAATAGCACATAGAATATTTTTTAACCCGAGATTATGTTCCTTTGCGATAGTTTTCTACCTTAAGGGCCAAGCGCCCGAAAAGTGCCATAAAACAGTGACTTTCTGAGGCCTACTCCTCCGTAACGGCTCGGTCAATTGGTTTGAAAAAAATATATGTTTATTATAGATTCATGAACAATAATATCAACATTTGATTTTTTCGTGCAATTAATACTTTTGTCAAAAAGAAATATCTAGCAATTTCGCAACTTTTTGCAACTTTTCCCTACTTCTTCGAAACGGCTTGGACCTTTAGAAACATTTTTACACATAAAAATAGGTGGTTAAATATTCTTCAAAGTGAACATTGCATATGTAAATCAATCAATATCTCGCAGAGAAAATGGATTTAAAGCGCTTTCCGGGCGCCGCTGGCCGCAAATAAATGCACAGATTTGCGTACTGCCGCCTAGGCGAGTGCGAGAGTTGCGTTCACATAATTTCGGCCAGATGGTTCAAGGGACTATACGCCTTAACGCAGGCAAAGCCGCTGTCAAAAGCTTGTTTATGATATTATGACGATTTTACATTAGTGGTCGTTTCCTTTCTATTAATTTACTTAGCCCATACACCTCCATTTCTGGACAAATACCTCCTTAAATAACTTTCAGTTAATCTTTTCTCAAACTACCACGAATTTATTTAGTAATCATAATAATAATGTATTTATCGACCACAGTTTACAATTTAATATCAAGTTGACAAAGAAGGATATTAACATTGGCCTTAAAAATTTAGCAACGGTCCCCAAACTAGGCATAGCCTATATCTTGGTGACCTAAACGTTACACCTAGTTCACAATTTGTCTTGACCTGCTATATTTTGTGTGCTGTATTTTGTGTGTCTTTGTTTACAAAATAAAATTTCTCAGCGACTGACGTCACAAACAAAATTTGATGGACTCTTCTATTCTTAGCTAGAGACCACAAACACAAACAAACATTGTAAAACTGGTCCAAACTTAATCCACTAAGCTTACCGGGCAAAACGTGGTTATAATTAATATTTCATACGAGGTCGTTCGGACGGTACATGTATGATGTATCGTACTGAACATCAGACTGAGACCGACTTGCATTGTGATATTGTGACCTGATTTTGACAGGTGCTTTTACATGGTACGATTTTCGATTGGGTTCTCTTTTGTAGTCGGGGAGGTTTTATTATTTAGAAACAATCTTCTTCTTTTGCCTGGCTTCTTTCTTTTACTTTTGCCCGGCTTCTTTCTTCTTCTTTTCGGCTTTTATAATACTTCGGCGTCAATCCTTTCGCTGGTAATCATCGTCGTCTGTAAAGCCAAGCTTTTGTATGTCCATGTGTTCCGGACACTATACGAGTATATGAATATTTGTTACTATCTTTAATTTATCTAGTGCTCTACTTTGGATAGCCAGTAACATTAATCCAATTATATATCACAATGTAACTATATGGCTCATTATCATTATTTCAGCCGAAAGCCGTCCACATTAGGACATAGGCCACCCTCAAGTGTCGCCAAAACGAACCGTCCCGTGCATCTTGCATTCATCAGGTTCCCGCGACCCTCACTAGGTGCGCATTCTAACTAGGTGACTTGTTTAAGAAAAATGCGCTATTTACCTTTACTGAAAAATATTTTCTGCCATGTCACGATCGGACCGTATCGTATGTTGTAAATGATATAATATGTTATGAACTGTGCCGTTCCAGTGGCCGTCAGTGTCATAGATAACGAATGCGCCCTTTGTGATAATATCTCGGTATTGTGAGTACTTGTACTGTTCCGACTGTTCCAATACGTAGGCATATTTTTTGAGGTGGCAGTATATTTAGGCTAGGCTAAGAATTTACGAGTAAAAAGATAGAATAATGTTTATAGGCTTATTTATCACACCACGAGAGGTGTAATGCCTCATTTTTCTAGATGAAGACTAGTAATTTTATAAAAATAAAGACCTTTTCTCAGAGTAGATGCCTTAGTTTTTTCTACCAGCTTAGTCATTGATTTGTTTTAACTTTAGCAGTTTCGCACAAGGATAATTGTTCAACTTATTTTTTACATCAGAGCAACAAATCTGCCGTGCTATTGGTCACTTCTTTATCATTATCATCCTTTCAGCTGACGTCCACTGCTGGTCATACTCCTCCCCAACTTTCTGTTGTAAAAACATTCAATGACAGAGCTTAACTCAAAATGATCTGTCAGCGTCATCTGTCCGTCACTATTAATGTGTACTTAGTATTTTCTAATTAACTAGCTGCTTTCAGCGGGTTTGCTCGTAAAAGTAGTCAATTGTCCCACATACTCCCGGGATAAAAAGTTTTATGTGCTATGCCAGGACATGGTCTATGGTATGGCCAAATTTTAGCTGAATTCTATCGAGCTCGAATAAGTACTAAACATATACACACACTCATACACTTTCGTCTTTATACTATAAGTCTAATATTAAATGTTTCCATCATGAGTTTGATCTACACAATCTGAGTTTTATTCACAGGTATACGACCTGTGAACAGGTACGGTCCACTTCATTGTCCAATTTATCCATGACATTTTGACTTGGCATTTAGTCTCACCCAATTTCTAATCTTACCAAGCTACCATAACTTCAAACAGCAGTCTAAATGCAGGCACAAACCGTAGCCACGTGGTCTGATATTTAATGTTTCAATCATGAGTTTGATTTATACAATCTGAGTTTTATTCACAGGTACCTATACGACCTGTGAACAGGTACGGTCATTTCAGTGTCCAATTTATCCATGACATTTTGACTTGGTATTTAGTCTCACCCAATTTCTAATCTTACCAAGCTACCATAACTTCAAACAGCAGTCTAAATGCCGGCACAAACCGTAGCCACGTGTGTTTGTTCGGGAGCACAGCGGGTATGTTCGGAACAGTCCTCTGCCGGTCGTATGAAATATAAATTCGATTATACCGTCCGAACGCGGCCGAAGATTTGCCTAATTAAACAACGTGGTTGCTTCGAATGATTCGATTTATGTTCTTGTGCCGTTTTGTTTGGTGTCGATTAGAACACTTGAAGCTTTCATCTACTTTACATTCTACTGAATAAAGGGACTTTAGACCTTTTTACTATTTGTTTCTATTTAGAAGGGTCTAAAGATATAGGTCTAGATGTTAATTATGTTAAAAATATTTTTCAAATTCGTGTTGAGGTATTATTATTTTGATTTATCGATCATGGTAACTAGCTGCTACTTCGCGTGACCAAGAAGTTAAGTTAAAAATTGCCATACAATGTGACAATGCCGCCAATCTTGTGGGCATACTCCCGAGGAGGAGTTAGGATTATTTGTTTTAAGTTATTTAGAGTTCAGATTCCTGCAACTCTCATCAGGTCATCAGTCCATCTTTTGGGATGTTTCCCAACACTGTGTCTTTTAGAACACAGTCGCCCGGTCGCCCAGGACTCCAGAACTCTTCAATCCTATCGACCATCTGTTTTAAGAGCTACGTACTCTTGCCCACTGCCAGTTTATGAGATACGAGATGCTGGTCGTTGTGACGACTAGCAGCGCACGTCTTTCGGCTAAAATTACAATAATAGTACAATTATCTACAATATAGCGATTTTTTTTTTAATAATGTGTGTAATTAAATAAATAAAAAGGCTTTTAATAAAATGGTTTAAAGATTACTTCAAAAAATTACGATTAGGAAAATAAAACAGGAATCGGTAGATTTTTCACCAATAGCTCTCCATCAGCACAACTTCACCCCACGCCATTTTCAATTTAGAAAGTTAAGTGCCCAACTAAAACTGCTTTTATCTTTCCCCGGCTTATTAGTTCTCCTCCCTCCCAATAGAATCCGAAGCAATAAAAAGACTGTCTAGATCTGTTCGTAAATAAACAATAAGAACTGATAATTATTCTCATACGTTAGGGTAGCTATTGTTTTCGCCTCCCCCTCGATTTCTCCCCTCTACTTAGACCATACTCGATACGATGGCCCTACATTGTAGGGTTATTACTTAATTGAGCATTTTTTATTTTTGTTTTTAATTATGACGTTTTTGTTAGTCAATATGTTCTGGGTAGAAAAGGGAGCTTCAGAGCTTGGGGTCTTTCGATTTATGTTTTACGTGTTGTTTTATTTTTAAAAGAACTATAAGTTAAAAATAGTACATAAAAATAGGGGGACGAGACAGGGGCAATGGCATAGACCATGAAAAATTCTTGAGACTTTTCCTCTGAGCTCAACGAGCAATAGGTAGCTCGCTGTCCGACCGTCCAGTAACTGTCAGGACGGAACCCAAGTCGTCGACGGCGCGAACTGTTCCCGCGCGCCTCAAGAAGATGTCAGCAACTGCAGGGGCTCAGCTGGGCCAGGGTTAGTTTCGAAAGAGTAGCTCGAGCGCCGGTATGAAGGCACGAAGGAACGGGGTGGATTTTTAGTCAGTAAGAGTCTGACACTATCTCCCGTTCCGCCCTGAGCGGGGATTGTCATTAGATGATTTTCCTACCATAAAAAAAAACCGAACTCAACAGATGTCTAAAAATATGAGTATTCTGATAATACTGAAAGAGATCGCATGCTGATGCTCTTATTAACTGATTTAATAATGATACTTTTTAAGGTTTATGCTTTACACACTGCTTTTTTGCATTTTATTGGTAGTCGTATTTGATAAGAAGACAAAGATATTGTTTTCTAATGTCCATAGATTAAATAATTTTATAAACAATATAATGTAACATAAAGTACCCCTAACAATAAACATAGGTAGTGTGGTGATTAATGCACAAAAGTATTTCGTTATACTCGTATTTCCGTTTTTTTAAATTGATATAAACTATAGCTTGACTGCGATCCCAACTGATGATAAGCAGTGACGTAATCAATGATATCACAATACTTAAGGATTTTTAGACTATTAAATAACTCAAACGAAATAATTATTTTTCACGTTTTTATTGCAAATTAAAAGGTTCCAGAATGAGTCAAAAACCACTCACATTCCAAGTAACCGAAAAACATTATTTACAAGATTAAAACTTTAAAAAACCTGCATTTCAAAGCCCACCAACAATGTTGAACCAATACTAAATTAACGAAAAACCTTCCCTTGGATCGTAACAATCGTGGCTTTGAAGCAAAATTCGCCGAAATAGCCTAACTAATGTCAAAATAAACGTTTTTACAGCGGAGTGTCTCATAAACATATTAAGTTTATTCGCAATTCAGTTTTAAGCGCGGTATAATGGTGTGAGGGAAAAATTATCGCATCCATATTGCGAATCTGGTTAACGATTATATTGTTTTTCTTAGAACTGATATGCGTCATAGTAGGAACAGATGGAATAGGCCGTTAAGTGGTAGTAAAAAATTAGCAGTAGCAAAATATTTAGTTGTTATGCGGATTTTTGTAAGTTTGGCGGATGTTTGGTGTCTTCAAGGCTAGAGTGAATGGGCTCTTAATAAACTAGTGCGCCTCACCATCAACGATTGCATCACTGCTTACCATCAGGTGGGATCGCAGTCAAGTATTAGTTTATTACAACTAATAAAAATGTAAGTCAAATGTTTAATTTTGAATCACGCTATTATTATAAAGGCGAAGATATATGTGTTTTTTATGATTATTACGTCATCACGCTCGAACGGCGAAACTGATTTGACATACGGGTAGACCATGTCAACCATGTCCTAGAATAGCACATTTTATCCATACACAATTTTTAACTTTCACGTGGACGGAGCCATTGGCAGCAGCTAGTGGTTTTTTCTACACATACATAATTATATACGTAACAACATAAGTGATAAAACAGAATTTTCAATAGTGATGAAGACACAGATAGCAGAGAAAAAAACACACTATAGTACATACCCCAAGGAAAAATTAAAATAAACAAGCCACAAATTGCTGTGGGGAAATATCTAGAACACAGTATTTATTATGTTTGTTCAGTTCAGCGCAACATTAGTTGCAGAATCAGCGTACTAAGGCAGATTTAATGTCCCTAATGGAAACGCCTCGGGCGTCGGAAGTCGCAGGATAGTATCCGGCCACCTAAGAAGTAGGCTTGCGGATGGTGTGCAATGAGTAGTCCGCCGTCAATCAAGGACCCAGCCCAGGATGACGGTGACGGCGTGTTACATTCCATGCGCGTCTCAAAGAAATCTCATCATGTCAGTAAAATCGACGGGGCTAGTTGGGGCTGATGCTTTCCTACTGCGGTTTGTCGAAGAAGGTAACTTAGCTCCAGCTAATAGAGACTTTTCAAGGAACACTGTAATCAGTTAAACATTCGACAATCGCTCCCTTTCCACCCAGAGCGTGAAAAGTCATTTGATGAGTTCTCAAGTAAAAAACAAACGATATATTTAACATAATATTTTATGACATACCTATTTTGGAATGAAAGTTTAGGACGCGTAGCATTATAGACGCGTATTCAAAATTCAAAAAAATTCAAAAAATTCAAAATCATTTATTTCAAATAGACCATTTGCAGGCACTTTTGAATAGTCAAATGTCGGTCAGTCCAAGAAAAGTGAAGCTAAATTGCACGTTCCAAAACGTAGGTCTCTATGGAGAAGAACGTGCAAGAAACTCCATGGACACTCTTTTTAAAATATATTGAGTTACATAAATCTTGGTTACATATTTCTTGTCGCTTCTAATATGTGAGCACAATGTTGGTAGATACATAATAATAATAGTTTATTATTCTTTTTATTAAATGTAATTAAAAATAGAAACCGAATTAAGCCTCTGGCAGCCAAGAGATGACCAGTCTCAACCGATGGCACTCGTTCACGGGCATGACACGTGCATCAGCCCCACTCAGCTCAACCATTTTAAAGGGAACCGAATGACCCAATAACACGTGCCACCACCAGCAAGACATTTTGGTGAGCATGACAAACTCTCAACTGCCATGCTCGTAATGTCAATACAAGTTGTAACCTAATAGAGATGCTCCATGGTGCTTCACATTCACAAAACTTGAAAAAAAGAAGAAAGTGCTTCTACATTATACAATGCTATTTAGTTTCCAATTAAAAAAAGTAATAAATTATCATAAGCTCTACTGAAATAAACAAATAAATAAAAAATACATTTCGAAAGCAAAAAATACAAAAAGGGGAATAGTATCTCTTCCAATATTTAGAAATATATTTATATATTTATAAAAAAAAAAAAACTAATTTGAAGGTAAAAGTGGCTGTAGTTGTGGAGCAGGACCAGCATTTAGCCAAGCATTTTTGTCAAGGAGATAATCTTCCAGTTTATAATATGCTTGTCTACATAGTGTGCGTTTAATGCATGTTTTAAATTTGGACTCATTTAGTTGTAGAATCTCAATTGGTATTTTATTATAAAATTTTACACAGTACCCCATGAAAGAGCTACGTACTTTAGCCAATCTGAATCGAGGTTGATCTAATTTGTTCCTATTCCTAGTATTAAAATTGTGCCTGTCACTTATCTTAGTAAAAAGATGAATATTTTTCCGAACATACATGATGTTTTCATAAATGTATTGACAAGGGACCGTCAGGATGTTTATTTCTTTAAATAGTTCCCTAAGGGAATCGCGTCTGCGAAGGTTATATATGGCTCTGATAGCTCTTTTCTGCAGTATAAAAATAGACTCTATGTCTGCAGCCCGTCCCCATAGCAAAATACCGTAAGACATAATACTATGAAAGTAGCTAAAATAGACTAGTCTCGCAGTATCTACATCAGTTAATTGGCGGATTTTTCTGACAGCATATGCTGCTGAACTAAGCCGTCCTGCCAGAGATGTTAAATGAGGATCCCATTGTAGCCTCGAGTCAAGCGTGATCCCTAGGAAAACCGTACTCTCGACGAACTCGATTTTCTCCTTGTTCAATACTATGTCAGAATAATTGCTTTTAACATTCGGTAACGCAAATCTTATGCACTTAGTTTTTTTTCCATTCAATACTAAATTATTAACAGTAAACCAGTTTTGGACTTGCTGTAGAGCATTATTTACGTCATCAAGGTTTGTAGAACGTCTATTGATTTTAAAAATTAACGACGTATCGTCAGCAAACAATACAATATGTGGTTGTTTTTTTAATAGATGCGGTAGATCATTTATATATACTAAAAAGAGGAAAGGATCCAATATTGAGCCTTGCGGTACACCCATTTTGACTTTCAAACCCGGAGAATTGACACCATTTATCTGAACTTGCTGTTGCCTGTCAATTAAGTAAGATTTTACCAAGCTAAGTGCAAGTTTACCTAGCCCATAATGTTCAAGCTTTAAAAGCAAGGTTTCGTGATTAACACAATCAAAAGCCTTTGAGAGGTCACAAAAAATCCCTATCGCATCTTGGGCTTCTTCCCACGCTGCAAATATATGTTTTAATAAAGTGACACCAGCGTCAGTCGTACAACGACCTTTGGTGAAACCATACTGCTGATCGTGAAAGATTTTATTGCTATTAAAATGGTAAAGCATTTGATTAAGCATAACTTTTTCAAACACTTTACTGAAAACCGGCAATACTGATACAGGTCTGTAATTATTAGTGTCCTTATGGTCACCTGATTTAAAAAGTGGTATAACCTTACTGTATTTCATTATATCTGGAAAGACGCCTTGGTCCACACACAAATTAAATATTAAAGCTAAGTATGGTGCTATAGTCTCAATTATTGATGTGCATACTTTAACAGACATTCCCCATAGGTCTTCAGTTAATTTGACTTTGATTTGCCGGAAAGCCTTTATGACTGTCATAGGGTTTATATGTTTGAATTGAAATTCAACCGGACAACCTGGCAAGTTTGCTTTTAATAGAGTAATTGAGGCTTCAGGGGAGGAATTTAGAGCTTCCGTTGTCCTAAGAGGTACATTGGTGAAATAATTCACAAACTCTTGGGCTACTTCTATGTTAGAGCTTTTGGGACCATGTGGAGTCTCTAATAAAAAATCCGTGCTGCGTACTTTGTTCCTACCAGTTTCACTATTAATTACTTTCCACACAGTCTTTATTCTATTGTCTGCGGATTTGATCTTGTTGCTAATGTACAGGGCCTTTGCTACCTTGCAAATCTTTCTGAAAAGTTTAGAATATTTATTTACATATTTATTGAAGGTTTCAGTATTGAAGAATGGCTTAAGGCCATATAGCTCATACAGTCTTTCCCTACTTATTCTAATACCTTTAGTCGCCCAGTCACTAAAAACAAACTTTGGGAATATATTTTTCGACTTCTTTTCAAAAGCTGTATTAAATTCATTAAGTACCAATGAAAAGAAGTTATCATAAAATTTATTGGCATCATTAATATCATGGCCTAGAACATTTAACTTATTTTGTAAGTTACTATTAAATTTAGTTAATTTGCCAATTGTAATTGGCCTGAATTGAATCTGAGTCTTTTCCAGGGCTGCTTGAGACATAAAAGTTACCGTTTGTCCACTATGATCAGACGGAAGATAATTTACTATAGCTTTATCTAGATAGTCACAATTGCAGAAAACATTATCAATACAAGTTGCAGAGGTTGGGGTTACTCTCGTTGGTTCTGTAAAAACGTTAGACAAATGAAATGATTTAAAAAGATTTAAAAATCTGCTGCTATTTAAATTATTTTCCAAAATATTAATATTAAAATCTCCACAAATAATTATGGATTTGTTACTATCTACAAGTTTGGCGAGAATATCTTCCATTGTTGATTCAAAAAGACTAAAGTTTTGAGGGTTCGGGGGTCTGTACACGCACACTATAATATGCTTATCTAGCTCAACACAAGACAGTTCTATGTAATGTTCCGTTGACAAATTAACTATATCATTACGTTGCTTAAATTTTAAGCTTTTTTTTATTAAGATCAGGGAACCACCACGCAATATAGATTTCCGATTAAAACAACTACCCACACTATAATTTTCATAACTGATGGTAACCTGGTAATCCTTCAACCAATGTTCGCTAATACATACTACATCGAACATTGATTTTTCTAATAACATTTCAATTTCCAATAATTTAGAAGAGATACCTTGAATATTTTGATGAAATAGTTTTAATTTGTGCTGCTGGGACCCTTTTTGCTGTTTAACTATTTGAGAGCAAGAAGATACCTTATTGATGGTTGGTATAACTATTATGTTACCGGTACCCTCTGTTGTCTTATGAACTAGTTTAAATGATCCGGAGATTGCCCCAAATCTATATTATCACCTGGCATTGAGTTGCAACTAATTGTAGTTTCTACGCTAAATACAGGATTTTCTAAAGTGACACATGGGACCTCCTTCGTCGACTTTATAAAAATATTCGTAGCTATTGTGCTACGGTTAATATGGTTCACCACGTGATTATTAGTATTATTAATAATTATTGTGGTGTCAATTACGCAAGACTTCGACATACTACTTATGTCTGTGTTATGTAATATATAATAAGCCAATAGCTTAGCTATTGTGTTTCTATAACTAATGGGCAGATACGTTGTACCCCTGTTCGAATTTAAATGCTCAACAAAAATGTTGGTGTCCAAAAATATAAATTTGTCACTATGGTGACTAACTAAAAAGTTCATATGATTATTAAGCATATGAATATAATTGTTTTGTCTATATGACAATCGTTCAAAATATGGAAAAGCACACAATATTATTTTTTTACATTTTAATTTTAACATTTGAGTTACAAAATCAGTAATATCTTTCTTGTGTACCCTTAAACTATTACCTATAAGCACAGTTAAATTAGTATCATAGTCATAAGTTTTTTTAGTTACTAATTCCATAATATACTTGTATGTTGACCCAGGTATACAAAAATTGTGAGTTGAAAAATTAAGATTATTATTTATTAATTTGCCTAAACCCCTTCCCATACTATCCGAGAACATAACTGAATGATTGCAGTCTTGACTATTACAGTTAACCTGAGATAATTCCTGTTGACAAGCAAGCAAACTATGTCCAGTAACACAGTCATGAGAAGAACTCTCAGCCTGGGACGGGTCCTCCGTTGCCTCAGACAGACCAGCCTCCAGATTTGAGACTGTCTGACATGTGCACTGACACATAACCAATTCATTTGTAGCAAGAATGTGTTCTTTAATCTGGTTCTGAGATTGTACATACTTAGACATTATACGCATGTTGTACGCCTTCTCACAATTTATATACAAAACTGTGTCGTGCCATCCCGTCACTACGCGTCCGTGGACCGTAGGTTTTATTATTCAGCAAAATTTTCATTTTGGCACTTAGGTATATTTTATGCCAAGAATCGGAATTGTCAGTTTCTGAAAAAGTTGCCTATTAAGCTGACAAGTTATTAAGCTAAATATGTTCAAGACTTCATCTCTTAGAAACACTGACGTCTGACGTTATTTGTGACTCAGCTTAGAAATATGTTTGTGCCGATTTTGCGTTTTATTTTTTTCGCTATCTTTTGGGATAGGAACGTGGTCGTTAAATTGAAAATACGACTATAAAAATGGTTCAATATTATTTTGGATTTTGTTAATGGATTTTTTTTTAAAATTTAATAGCTCACGCCAGCAGTTTCACCCGTGTGAAGGTAGGTGTTTCTACAACATAACGAAGGATTAGGAGTGGGTTCTTAGTCGAGTAAAAATCTGACACTATTTTCCGCTTCGCCCCCAGGGATGACGCGGAGATGTCATAGAATTATTTTCCCACCTACAAAAAAAAGTACTGCCACGTTGTATGACAACGCTTAATCTCTGGCCGAGGTAAAAACCAGCCCTTCTTGATTTCATTTTTAAGTAATGTTTAAGTGTGTCTACCAGTCTAGTCGGCTTACGTCAGGGATTTTTACAGAGAATCTTGGGTTATTGTTATGAAATTCGCAAATAGGGTTCTTCGGTTCAAAACGCTTGGTTCATGTTGGAGTAAGTACTGAAAATACGAGTATGTCGTTTAAATCTGTTTTATTTAGATGTCACCTTAAACTTCTTTGTCAACTAGACGGAATATATCATTGAGTGTGTGGAAAATTGGACGATATCTTGCCCAGGTGGAAACTACTTACGGTGTTTTTCGATAGAGTTATCAGAGCCTCGGAACATAAAGGGCAACTAAACAACACAGGTGGGTTTTAGTCAGTATTCTTCTTCTTCTCGTATCGATTTGATTCAAATTTTGTTCGGACAAAATTTTAGTCAGTAAAAGTCTGACATTCCCTGCCACTCCACCGAGAAGTTACTTGATGATTTGAGCCCGAAATAAAAAAGTAGGATTTACTGTAGTAATTTTTTTTAAACTGCGCAGTTGCAGATATAAAATCTGTTTTTATCTGGGACGCCATTGTTTTTTCCTTTTGATACCGTTTTTCTTTCTTCTGTTTCTCACACTGAAACACTTTATGCGTTTACCGCTTTCGATTTTCCAGCACAATATAGTGAAGATTTACGTTACAGTGGGTAGCTTTAGGAATTTATTCGTAGTGGTGGGGGGTTTCATTGTTCGAATAAATGAGTGTTATTCTTTTATTGTCGAGACAAAGACGGCACTTGGCCTCAAAGCGAGGCGCCAATATTTATACAACCTTCGCCCGCGCCCTCCTTGAAATAACGCCGTGGGGGCTAAGAGATGGGTAATAGCGGGGCGATAGTTACCTGGAGGTAATTTGTTCATATCTTTGGTACTAGACTGCTGTCTTTGTCAATGTGCAGACAATGATCCAGGTATTATTAAAAAGTACTTGTGGACGTGGAGTTGTTCTGCCATATAAATTATTGAAAAAATGGGGTGTGGATAGGATGGTAAAGAATAGTCTAAGACCTTGTCTCAGGACCACCAAATATATTTCAAGGAAGGTTGATTACAAACTTGTGACACGAGTTATTTTTTAAATATTAGAAAGATTACCGCATTCATTTTTTTGACGTTTTTCTTTACCCAGGAGTCTGTAGTGTATATTTAGTTATAATTAGATAAATGTTTTTGTATTTCTTGTTTTATTATAAATGCCACATTAAAACAAAGGGGCTTTGCTAACATAAAATGCACGCGCACAGCTCGCAAGCGGCTTGCGAATAGCGCATTCGCCAGATCTGAACGCACGATTAAGGGGATATCTTTAAAATATTATTATACTTATCATGAGTTTTCTAAGGTTGACTATGGCTTTCATATGTATACGTGGAAAGATTTTCATTTTTGTTTGTGGTGAATAAACTCAAAACTACTGGACTGATTTTATAAATCATTCGAGAAAATTTATCAGCAACTATAGATATAGCAAGTGGCTGCCTCCCCTATCTCACTACCAAAATATGTCTTCAATTGTTCAAAGAAAGGGTAGGTACAGACAATCTTGTTAGTCATGCCGTACATTACCGCCACCTCTCCCCAATATGTGATCCCCTTAACTTCAACATCTGAGAAGCGGCTCTTGATTATATAAGAAAACGTTCGATGCTCCTTTGTTGGATCAGGAACGTAAGTTGTTCCAAGTGTTAGCAGGTTATATTTTGCTTACAGCGTGTTTATATACGGTATATGGGGCGCATACGCAGTTTGATTTTATCAATGTAAGCAAAGTACTAAGAAATGGGAACTTAATTTTGCGTGGGGAAGATGATTGAGTCATGATATCTCTGAAATAGCTGTTGAGGTGTTTGTATGTATATTATTATTTGTTTTTAACGCATACGCCACTGTAACTCATTGACTGTCACTGTGTGGTGGCCAAGTGGTAATGGCACCAACTTACGAGTTGTAGGTCACAAGTCCAAATCCAGCAAAGCGCATTATTAATCAGTTACATCGCCACTTTTCTGAAAACGGTGAAGGAAAACATCGTGAGGAAACCGGCATCGGTCTTAGAACCAAACATTCGGAGATATATGACATACGCCAATGCGCACTGGACCAGCTTGGTAGATTAGAGTGCATTTCCTCTTCTAGAGAAAAGACTTACGCCCCAACAGTACATTATAAGGATAATCATGCTATGCTAGCTGTCTCAAACAAACACACAAAAGTTTATCTTGACTTAATGCTTCTGGGGATGACAATGATAGCAAAAAATGACAAAAAAAGCAAGAACAAAATATTAATAAACAACGAGATAAGCCTACACATTAAAGTTTGTAACACTAATTAAGATAAGGCATTTATTTCCCTTCCGATCCCCGGATCCAAAGCCTCACCTTTTATAAGACCCTAACTAGACATTTCGTGTTAACAATAAAATTGTCACCTTTACAAATGTTTTAATGGCACGCCATTTATGTTTTGACATTTTAATCAAAGAAGGGTGGAATTAATAGATAGAACAAAGTGGGGATACAATTACTGTACTTCCCATGGGTTCACTACTGTTTTGAAATTATTGTGGTTAGGGCAACTTTTACCGGATCTAACGGGCTTTGGCATTTACCATACACAGGATGATTCTAGTGGTAATTTTTTGGGCAGGGCACATCGCTTGCAGAACAGATGGTCGTTGGGGCCGAAAGTTTCTGGAGTGGCGACCACGAATCGGAAGGCCTCCTAGAAGTTGTACCGATGATCTGGTGAAGGTTACCGGAATCCGATGGATGCGGGACGCACAGGATCTGAACGATCCTGTGTGTCGTCACTTGGGGAGACCTATGTTAAAATTACCGATAATAATACTTTTAATTCGGTGTTTTTAATGAAAAAGGAACACAAAAGGAAAAATAAAAGAAGGAAAATTTGAAGGAGGATTTGAAACTGAAAATGCCAATGCATTCAAACATTTTCCTGGATAAGTCTTTTACTGTTCAGGCCGCTCGTCTATGGAATGCATTGCCTGTGACAATAAAGCGTGCGCAAACACTGCCTGTATTTAAAAGCCTTTTGAAGGAACATTACTTGTCACTGTAGTCTTGTTTTCGTCTTACCACATATTTTCTTACCTAGATAATTATATTTTTAATTTATGTTTATATACTTTTTATTTTGCACCAAGTGCAACCCCATTTTGTGTCCAGGCATTTCTATCCTTGCCAAGTTGCCTGGAAGAAATCGCCAAGTGCGTTATGGCCGCCAATTGTATGCTTTTTTTTATTAAAACGTTTCTTTCATAAAATATGGTAATATTGGTGTACAATAAAGTGTATATAAATAAATAATAAATAAAGGCCTTGTCCATTGCTTTCTACGGTTGCCTTCATGATAAATCTTTATCTAATTTGCTTCTGCTGTCAATTTTGTTCCGTTTTTCCATCTCCACTCCACTACTGTCAGTACTAGTATTTACTTAAATAGGCCCAAAATGTTTCTTGGCAAAAAGATTCTACAAGATCAACTAATACCCACATAATAATTAAAAAAAAAACACCCAAGTGCGGAGGACTTGCGCTGGAAGGATTCCGTACAACGGTACGGAACGTTGCAAAAAAAAAATCTCGTTTGTTGTATGGGAGCCCCACAAAATTTTTATTTTATTATACTTTTAATATTTGTTATTACGCATATAGCGGTAACAGAAATATTTCATCTGTGAAAATTACAACTGTCTAGCTATTTACGGTTCAAGAGATACAGTCAAGAGACCGTCAGACGGACATCGGAGTGATAGTAATATGGTGCCGTTTTAACCATTTAACTACGGAACACTAAAAATCATTCTCACGTCATGTATGTGACCGTCACATAAAAATCAATTCCTAAAAATCGAATCGTCAAAAAAGTTCATATTATTATAAGCAGTTAATCAAATATGATTTGCAAAATGAAGTGTCGTCCAATTGTGTGTTAAATGGAAAATAAAACGGGGTAAAATCACCGATGGGAGGGGTTCAGAAGCCCTTCCGAGTGCACTGACCTTTAAGGGTGGCTACGCATTGGGGACCTGATCAGCTGGACATAACAGATAGGCTTGTGCGGGAAATTGGGAGTTTCCTACTGTAATAATCGCAGTTTCACTGATTTAGTTCTCATAATAATAATTGTAATTAATAATGAAATAAAGTAATTTTTGGAAAATTTAATACTCAATACTTTATTGCTGCAATCTTTATACATAGATGGTTTTGAAAGTTTTCATACATAAATCAATATTTTACCATGTTGGGCACAGCAAAATGTAGGAGAGAGAAAGAAAGCTGCAACACGATACTCCTAGGATAGACTGATAGTCAAATTTTCTAGCATCTGACGACCTGTAACGACTGTCAAAGATACACGAATGACAACTGAGATCGACGGATTTAGGTGCTTTCCGAAGCTTGGGGTGTTATTAATGTCCTAGATAAAATTAAAAAACTACATATGAATTTAAAAAAAAAACATCACATTGCTACTTGTCCAGTTCCCAACTCGCATGAGACGCTGGTATATCTACGTATACAAGGTGTAAGGGACAGCCCTCCACAAACTTTAAGGGCTTGCTCAGTAGATGAAACTGAACAACCTATAACTAATGTTTTTTTCAGGAAACGAAAAAAAAATTCGGCCTCTTCATACAAACTATCCAATCAAGTTTATAATTTTGTATGTGGGGCGGATTTTTTTTTTGTTTCCTGAAAACATTTTTTATGGAAGCTTGTTCAGTTTCGTATACTGAGCAAGCCCTTAAAGTTTGTGGAGGACTGTCCCTTACACCTTGTATATGTATAAAAATCAATGCCACTTTTCGTTGTAATTTTATAATTCAAGAACGGGCTCACCTATCCAAACCAAATGTTTAGGCTTTGTTCAGACTATTTAGTAGATGTTTTATGAGATGTTTGATAGGGTAGAGTAGGGTATAGTAGGGTAGAGTAGTGTAGAGTAGTGTAGAGTAGTGTAGAGTAGGGTAGAGTAGGGTAGAGTAGTGTAGAATAGGGTAGAATAGGGTAGAGTAGGAAAGGGTAGGGTAGAGTAGTGTAGAGTAAGGTAGAGTAGGGTAGAGTAGGGTAGAGTAGGATAGGGTTGGGTAGAGTAGGGAAGAGCAGGAGCGAAGCCGCGCGGGCAAAAGCTAGTGCGTTATAAATAAATATGTAGTTACCTAAGTTTAAAATTTTATTGAATGATACGCTTTTCCAAAGTTCTATTTCAGGAAATAGGCCAATCCATCAATAGTTTGACATTTACACAGCAAAACGCATACCAAGCCGTCCAATATCCAGCAAAGCCAAAACTTACATTCAATATATAAATGGAAACCCGCAATTCGTGCTTGCAAAGTAAATCCTCCAACCTATAGACTATATGTAGGTTAGTAGATCGTTCCAGTTATCAGCCACTCCCGCCAACCATCTGGCCCATCTGAATTTTTCACTTTTACCTTTTCCATCCAAAAAAAAAACGTTTTTCCCAAAAGTGGGTCGCGCAAAATGAATGCACAACGTGATTTATAGCCATAGACTGCTTTTTTAAATTTCATAAAATCTTATTTGGATGTGTCGCCCCTGTGATTACGTTATCTTCATTGAGTTAGAATTTTCCTGCTTCTTTTTAATTTATTTATTTACCGTGTCAAGTTTTTCACCTTAGCTTGGAATATTTTATTACTTAGTAGCTACTTGATTTTTGCTTTAAACAAAACAGCTTAATTTTAATCAGCTTGGAATTATTATTAGTACTCTAGATATGGATAGATAGATACATAGAATATTTATTTATACATTTATAAATATCCTATCACAATAATTACGGTAGGATACACAACTTCTCGGCCACTATTGAAGTCACCCTGGTCATCAGGAGTTCCTGGCTACAATCTATAGCGGCCTGATTTAAATCAGCTTGAAGCTGTCATACTCTAGGTAAAGCCTCTTAATGGCCTCCAATCACAATAAACACGGTAGGATACAGAACTTCCCGGCCGCCACCGAAGATGCCCTGGGCGTCAGGAGTTCCAGGTTGACTCCCAGCTGCTATAGACACGAGCTTGCGGACGGCGAGCAATATGTAGCTCACCGTCTTGTAAGGGCCAATACTGGTTCGATGGCGTTCCTTGTGTTCCACCCGCATCGGAGCTCGTTAGGGCTGATGCGTGGTAAGGCTGTGGGATTGTTCAAAGAGCTTTCGTGGCTTAGGAACATAAAGAACAACTGAAAGGACACAATTGGTTTCGCTCCCACCTGAATGGGACGAGTCAGACTTGCTACATAGGAATTGGGATCGAAAAAAAATACAGGACAATCATTAATAAAAATAAGTGTACAATGGGCGGTCTTATCGCACAGGGCAATTTCTTACAGACAACCTTTGGATGGACTGAAAGAAAGGAGATATATTAGTATTTTTGTACTTAATATGTGTATTTTTATTTCATTAATTTAACTTATATATTTATAATTAATATTTATTATTTGAGTAGTCTAGTACCTACTCATACCAAAAGGTCCGCTTAGTTTGGGTTTGGCGGTGTGTGAAAGTTGTGACATATTCTTATTATTATTATTCTCCAAGAGCACAATACTATAACCAAAACGATTGTATCATTACGTAAATGGTGATCAACCCCCACTCCATAATTAGGTAGTCATCATAAGCCCAGTGGCTCAAAACCGCAATTTTCCCTTCAGCCAAACGATCCGAAAATTAATGATTTATTCAACATTCTCATTGTTATTCAACGATATTCGCATTCACGTATAAAGATGAAGTGTTGAGTAGAAAGCGATTTTATATTAAAATTTCATGGTTTAGCATTACATTACAAGTGGATGCAATATGGAGCGTGCCGTTGACGATTGTTCCTTAGATTTCTATAGACAGTAATGTGGGTCTGGATGAAGTGATGTGTGACGTAGCGAAGCTAAAAGGTAGGTGGGAAAAATCAAGCATTGACATCCCCCGCCCTTGGGCGGAGCGAGAGACTGACTAAAAGACCCACCCCGTTCCTTCTAGCCTTCATACCGGGGCTCGAGCGCCCTTTCGGATAACCCTGGCCCCAGTAGGCTTCGACCCGGCTGGGTCCCTGCTGTTGCTGACAACTCCTTGAGGCGCGCGAAAACAGTGTGCGCCGTCGACGACTTGGGCTTGGTCCATTCGCCAAATAAATCCATACTAGGCTTGCAGGATTACGGCCCTTTCCCACTCCTAGAGCGAAAGTTCCCATCAGTGGGAACATTACACGGCTGATTGTGCTTTTATGTTATAAATAGAATTTAGAAAAAGAAATCTTGACTGTAACAAAAATCATATTGTTTATAAAAAAGATTCGTATTAATCAAATAAAAAGCTAAAATATAAAAAAAAACAAAAAACATTTTTTCTGGAGACAAGATTTAATCAAATGTATGAAACGAAACCAGCGCGTATAGAAACTCCGATTAGTTAAACAAACAAACGTTGTTCACCCAATTTCTTTTATATTACGTAATTGCTTTAGACAGAATTACAGAGCAACAATCTCTTGCTTGTGTCGTTCGTAATTCTACTGAAATTGTTGACAATATAATCTTGCGTATTGTAAATGCTAAATTATACAGAGGTATAGTTTATCTAGCCACTGCCAGCGGCTTCAGTCGCATGAATGTAGAAAATAAGGTATAATTATGTCACTTAATTGGACAGGTAGGGTTACAGACTTAGCCCAAAGAATCGCCAAACTTAAGTGGCAGTGGGCAGGGCACATTGCTTTGCAGAACAGATGGTCGATGGGGACGAAAAGTTCTGGAGTGGCGACCACGGCCTCCCACAAGGTGGACCTAGTGAAGGTCTCGGGAATCCGATGGATGCAAACGTACAGGATCGGTCATTATGGCGACACTTGAGGGAGGCCTATGTCCAACACCGGATGTCTTTGGGCTGAAATGATAATGATAATGATGTCACTTACTGATAAATTCCCATTATACTAGTGAATGAATTGTCAGTTTCAGAGATTACCTCTATGACACCTCGTTATAATTTTAGTATAGGAAACATAGAAGCCACTTTCTGTTTTGAGATGCAAAATCTTCTCCCGCTCTACAGTGGGTTGACACAGGAGGGCTTTACTGACTAAAACTCACTTGTGAAGACCTGAAGGATAGTTAAGGTAGAACTACACTAAGCACAGGTGTGTCACGTACGCCAATCTGGGCGTGTCGGTCTCCATATATATTTCATATGGAAACTAGTCTTGTAGAGCTACACTAGATCCACGCCACACGAGATCATTCTACGTACAAATCAGGCGTGGTCCACACTGGTGCGATGGTTTAAGGTAGTGCTAGCTTTACCCTTTGCGTTCTAAGGCCACGGTCACTCATTAAACCTTCCCTAGCAGGCAACGATCCTGCTGGGCTCTTTCTGTTTTGCTGACATCTCGTTAAGGCGCGCTCGTTCCTTACCGGACGGGTGAACTTAGAAGACACTTTTATTTCTATATTTCGCCTTTTTATTGATCGATAAAAAAGATACGCTAGTCTTATTGTGATATTTCTGAGAAATAAATTAGCTAATTATTATACCTCAAATCCAAAATAGTTTTATTTTATGTCACATAGCCCTACATAGACACTTATCAAACATAAGAAGATCGTCGGCCATAACATCGTTTACTATCAAGTGAGATGATAGTCAAGCGCGAGCCTATCAATAAAAAGACTATACTATTTATGTTGTTGATGGCAATAATTTAATTTGTTTAATTTAATATGGTTTGTTTAATTTATTATTTATGAATACAATTCTGAAATTGAGTATTATTTTTTTATATTGACAATTTGACTACTACTATGCCTGTAAGTACTATGAATTTTATCCAAATTTCAATTTATTATTATTATAAATAAATCAAAAAAAAAATTTATCTTTATTTCAACGGCCAGTTGTTTTCAGGTTTGTGAATGTTGTTGAGGTAATCTTACTTATTAACTTGGCTAGGTATCTACCGAGCCAAGTTTATTAAACAAAATTTAAATGAACAAACTTAGTATATCGTGCCTTGTTTATTTAAATAAATCCTTATGAATATGATCGCAATCATTTGAAGTTTACCTCAACATACAGTTGGAGGGAATTCGCTTTGCATACATATAAGACTGATTGAAATTTTACGCTCGTAGGAATTTTTACGCATATTTTAGGCCCGTTTCGCAATTTCACACCCATTCTAATATAGTCGTCCGCGAACGAGTATTTCACGTATAAATTTTCACTTTTCCTTATTTTCTGCGTATTAAGAAATGTGTACGAAGAAACATACACAGGGGAATGAGAATTAGAAACACTGTTTGCTTTAGTTCGGATTAGATTTTGTCAAAATTTGTTTGCCTTCAATCTTGAGATGGAATATTTGATCTGCAGATTCGTAGATATGTTTGTAAATAAAGGATAGGAATATTCTTATGAGTACGTATTAGCCCACATCAACAATCTTCGATCTTTAATTTGGTTTTATTAGTCTACTAACTTCTGCCAGCGGCTTTGCCCGCGTGAAGAAGCAAATTATTCCAAGGAAACATATCGTCGTATTGGAAAGAGGTCAATCGTCGAATCAGACTCGGCTGGGCAGCATTCGCAAAGCTGCACAGTACTTTCTCGTCCAACATACTACAATGTCTCAAGATGAAAGTGCTAATGCGTGTTGGCAGTGATGACGTTAGGTCTGAAACGTGGTCGCTCACAATAGGCCTCATGCTTGGAGTTTCCTTGTGTGATCGAATCAACAATAAAGAAATCCGCAAGAGAACCAAAGTTATTGACATAGCCCGAAGCATCGTGAAACTTAATTGGTAATTAATGGGCAGGGCACATTGCTCGCAGAACAGACGGTCGATGAGGCCGAAAGGTTCTGGAGTTGCGACGGCGTAGACGCAGCGATGTTATGCCTTCCACAAGATGTACCGATAATAATTTGGTGAGGGTTGCAACAATCTAGTGAATGCGAGACGCACAGGACCGCTCATTGCAGCGTCGCTTGGAAGAGGCCTGTGTCTAACAGTGGACGTCATTCGGCTGCAAAAAATAATGATGATATCATGCGTAAAATACTGAGTGCGTAATTGATGTAAGCAAGGCCTTCCTGAAGGTGATATTTATTTTCCTGCAATAAGATACATTGATCATATCCCTGGAACTACTAACATAAAAGTATAGGTTTATGCGAGATAACGATACCATGGTTGCCACATAGGAACTAGAAATTCAAAATCGCGGTATCAAAGTTTGCGATTAGAACATGTAGATTAGTGCAAAATCACACAGCTGACCGAACCAGACAACAACATCCTTCTGTTCGCAGAATCTTCCCTATTCGATGAAAATTTGGGGGACTTTACACTGCGTCTCTCATACTTACCTCTTAAATATTCACCCTCTCTTCCACTAAACGAACTGATCTTTAAAGATAACGAAACTAGATCTTCTAAGAAAAAACAGACCTTAGTAAGTAACGCTACGATGAAGGAGATTACTTATATAAACGGTACACTCCACGCAGCTTTGTTCGCTGTGAGGTTAAAAGAGCATGAAGATCTTAAGCAGGCAAAGTGCAGTTCTTGCCAACAACAGACCTCGCTAAGCAATTCAACAAATGCATAGGTAAAAATACAAAATGCGAGTCAAACATTAACATTTTCATTGTTTCGCCCCCAGGAACTTATATTAAACCGTTGAGGGACATTAGAACTTATAACACTTGAACGTAAACTTGCTACACAATTACAAACTTAAGTTTGCTGTTGCGAAACAACAATGATGACTTTAGAGCTTAGAATTTAGTGGTGGTTGTTGTGTTTGAAAGTAGTTTGAGAGCTGTAAAAACAATTTTGTGTTTTGTTGGAAGAAAGCATCCATTCATACAGGAGGGATGCGCCCTTATTTCTTTCCCCCACATCGGTTGTCGACGTAATTTTTTTAATCATGTTTTATACTCGTATTAATTTACTTAACGACCATCTTAGTCGGAGGTTTTTGAATGCGTCGCTACGTTTTCGATGAATAACGAATGAGCTTGCAGTATTATAATTAAGTTGGTGATTCTTGAAGATTGTTTGCTGAACCACCGGTGCGGAGGATTCTGATCTTGATTTTCATATTAAACTGTCATAATAATTTTGCTTTGATTGGATGCTTAATTTACATATTAGCGGGAATGCTCTCGTAAAATATATTGTTAATAAAATGAAGTTGATTCAGAAAATCTCTTTATCAAATTAAAATGATTCCAACTCAGAGAACTTTGAAATAATTAAATTTTCGTTTTGTATTTCATAAGATGTAGCAGTGACCTTCAGGAAAATAAAGAAATAATCTTCAAAAATTTTAGGTCATTAGAAGGCTTGAAGTCACCACAAAGGGCAATGGAAAGGGTAAAGCTCGGAGTTTCCTTTTTCAATCAGGCAGAGAAACTCCGAGCTTTGCCCTTTCCTATCAGGAATAAAGATATCCGTAAGAAAAGTCAAGTTCCTGACATAGCTCGAAGAATTGCCAAACTTAAGTAGCAGTGCTCACAGAACATATGAGGCCGCAAGGTTCTGAAGTGGCGACCGCGTACTGGGAAACGCAGCGTTGGTAAACCTCCACAAGGTAGAGTGATGACCTGTTGAGGGTTGCGGGAATCTGATGGATACGAGACGCACAGGACCAGTCGTTGTGCCGACACTTCAGGGAGGCTTATGTCCAAAAGTGGATGTCTTTCAGATGAAATGATAGTGATGATGAATTTTAGGTCGAGGAAGGAGGAAGCCTTAGGAAGCCAAAGAGATTGGTGGATTGTGTGACGAACGATACGGGAGAAAAGGGAATCAGTAATAACATGACGGTTGACAGGACAGAATAGAAGAAAAATAATGCGTTGCACTGACAAGTAACAGGAGACTAGAGGAAGTAAATGATAATGAATTCTAAGTTGTGTAAGTTACTGCTTCTAATAGTTTAAAAGCCGCCTTTGCTGAAAACGTACTTACTGTTTTGCTAACATTTGAAAAACAGTTAGATAAGAAAAGAATCAATGTAAACGGCGGTTCTTGATGCTACTACCATTGTAAGAAGAATAATACTCTTACAATTGTTATTTCTAATGATCCACTTTATATTTCCCCATAAATCCATTAGGAAAACAAATGGAGGGGGATTCAGATATGATTTCAAAGAATTTCAGCATCCGAATCACAAAAGGCGATATAAAATTTACAAATTGTAGCCATAAAACGAGCGCGGGAAACTTAGCCTGTGAAATTATGTACGAGCTAAAGGTAATAGGTCTTTGAAACAATGTAACTTTACATTTATTGTTATTTGAGTCGTCCAGAGAAGATAGGGAGGCATCGGGGGCCGTAATGTGATTTTTATTCAATACAGACGTGCAACTGTGTTAATTCTAAGGAGCTTTACAATGTTTGGTCTAATTCATAAAAGAAAAACTGATGCGGGGCTTTTAACAAATTCTTATTTTGTGGACTTGATGAAAATATTGGAGGAAGTTTAAAATTGGCGTCAGTGAAAAGTTGAATGTGAATCGTTTCTCTTGTTATGGTCATGTGAAGAGAAGGGATGAAACGCATGTTACTAAAAGGGTAATGAGTATATATGTGTATGGATAGAGAAAGAGAGGGAGGCCAAATAATAGACGGACAGATTGTTTGAATAGTGGTGTGAAAGGAAAGTAAGTGATAGCGCGACAGTTAAAAAACGTGTTTAGACCAACCCCAATTAATAAGGAACGAGGGCAGGAAGATGATGAAAGGCTTGCGATGACCATTACAGTCTCACATGATACTTAGCAATGATGTGGTTTTTTTTTTCGGTGGGAAAAATCATCTTATGACAACCCCCGCTCTTAGCAATGATGTGGTCGATGTTGGATGATGCTTACCTAGAAGTAACCTACTCATTATTGACTAAAAGACATCTAGGTTGTTGGTAAAATATAGAATTTTCGTAGAGGCTACGAGAATTGTATTGAAAACAAAAAGCTTGGTTTGCAATTTTTCATAGCATATAATCAATTCACACCCGTTTTTCTAGATGTTCCTATTATAAATAATAGTTTGAAGGTCTTAAGATTCATAAATTCGCCATCGGCCATCATTCAATGCAAACATATTTCATTAAACATGCTTGTAATTGTCTTGGTCTAAAACGCTCTTTTTAAAAAATCGCTTATACTTGTACATTACACCATTTCCTGGCCGAGAACACGGGAGGTAAAATTCTTGAGGTGTTGTTTGCCCTAAAGGCGATTTACTCCAAGTGTCTGTTAAGACGATAATTACGAAAGTTTTTTAATTAGTTTAATTTTGCCGTAAGCCGACGAGATTTTTGAAGCTTTTAAAGCATTATACACGATACGTTTACGAAGCGAAAAAATTACGAACTTTTCTTTGTGTGTGTTGGGTACTTTATTAGGTTTTTTTCTTCTATATTCCCTTTTTAGAGTCCGATAAGCTGGAACAATTTAAATGGGAGTTTTTTTGTTATTGTTCTTTTGACCAACTGTTGAGTTAAGGTCTTTTATTAACCGACTTCAAAACAGGGAGGTTCTCAAATATTATAAGTTTTTTTTTATTATTATTACCTCAGAACTCCGTCATTTATGCATCGATTTGGAAAGTTATTTTTTATTTGAAAGGATATACTTTTAGTTTCTTAGAATTCAGTTTTTATAGTTAGAATTAAAGGAAGTTCTTAAACATGTTACTTGAATTTTCTTGTGGTAGCATTTTTACTGTCGCTTAACAACTTTTTTAATACGCTTGAAAAGGACAATATAGAATAAGATTTATGTAGCCATTAGAATATTCTTATCGGAGGCACAATTCTGTCAAATGTATCCCTCGCTAACTGTTCGTTGAAAATGCGTTACTGTTAGAAATATGGTGGTCAAAGTAGGTTACTTTAAAATATATTCTGCACAATATCTGATTCTACAACACTACATACCAACTAGACACTAATCCCAATATCTCTTAGATTGCGATACTTACTGCTTTGCACAATGAAATCCTACCGCTATTCAACTTCTTAGCCTCAATCTTGCAATTAGGCCTTATTGAAGCTGAAGTCAGAACCTCATAAAGACTCAATGATTTCAATGTTTTCTAGACTCTGCCCTCGAATATGTTCTCTTTCTATAACCCTTAGGTTTGCCGAGAGAAAACTCATGCTGAGTTAAGCTCGCCTTTGTACAAGAACCGTCTGTATCTCCATATGTTAAAATATATAATAATATAATATTCCACAACTATCACACAACGCCGTCTAGTCCCAAGCTAAGCAGAGCTTGTGTTATGGGTACTAGACACCTGATAAACATACTTATATATTTCTAAATACATACATAATTATTATAGATAAATTACACCCAGATACAGAACAAATGCTTATGCTCATCACACAAACATTTTTCCTGGGTGGGAATCGAACCTACGACCGGCATAGCAGTCAGGGTCACTAACCACTAGACCAACAAACCAGTTATGTTATGTCTTTGTGTACAATAAGTAATTAAGAATGTTTTTTTTTAGTATGTCTTAGTCTTGGCTAATGTTATTTTCAGTCTGATAAATCATTACCAGCCTTTTTATGTTCCACTGTTGGGACTCAACCCTCCTCTAGGAGAGGTAATGGGCCGTAATCCACCACCCGGGCCCAGTTGGTGAATGTCACATGCCTTCTAATTTTTGGTTCTAGGACATGCTAGTTTCCTCACGATGTTTTCCTTCACTGTTATGAGAGCAGTAGTGATGACATAAATTACACAAAGTAATGCGCCTGGCTGGGTTCGAACCCGCGACCTACTACTCGTAAGTCGGGGCCATTACCACTCGGCCACCACTGTTCTCCTCCGTCTCCGTCTGATAAATTGTTTCATTTAATTCGATAGATTTCGACAAATGGTCAATGGTGCTGAAAGGTTTTGAAGTGGCGCGCGCGTAGCGGAAGACGCAGCGTTAGAGAGCCTCCTATAAGGTGGACCGATGACTTGGCTAAGTTAGACACTTAGGTGAGGCCAACAGTTTTCGATTGAAATGCTTTTGATATGATAATATAATTATTTAAGTACATAATTACTTACACCTAATTAAACACATCTATAGATCTACAATAATGTTTAATTCTGTGAATACACTAGTACTTAGCTACTTAGCCCTCTTCTTCTCTTCTAATCTTGCTGTGCCCGAAATTTATACTTCTCCATCTTAGATCGAGCGAAGTTATTTTGATAATTTCCCACCTCAAAAAGAAATAAAAATTAATACCACAAGGTCATATCTAATATTATCTTTAACCAATCTAGACGATCCCCAATGGGACTGAGGGTGTGATGCAGCTTGCAGCCAACGAGGCAGAACAAGTTGCGACCAGCCCCGGAAGAGTAGCACGCGTAGTCAAGCACGGCATGACGTCACAGCCAAGTTTTAAATTTAATTAAAGACAACTTTAGGGCGAGGCATTGCGACTGTAAACAGATTATGTGTGGACAAACGGGCGTTTGTTTTGGATTCAGAATTGTTTTGAAGTGATGATAAATCAATTATGAACATGTAAATCGTTTTGCAACTCCTATTTGGACGGCAAATAGGATTAATTGACTATGCCATTGTTTTTGATAGGGTTGGCCGAAAGAGATACCGTGGCCCTGAAACGCAAAGGTCAACTGAAGGAACACAGGTGAGTTTTAGTCAGTAAAATCTAACACTTCTTCTCGCTTCACCTAGAGTAAGAGGCGTTATTTGATGATTTCTAACTGAAAAAAAAAGATTATGTCGTTGCATGGTAATATAAAAAATTGTAAATATGATTCTCGAAGAAATTTATTTAAGCTATGCTACTGACAATTATTATTGAGAAGATGGTTTACAAACATAGATAAACAGTGCATTGTATTTATAAATATTTTAACGAATAAGTTTCAGAATGGAGAAGAAACAGTAAAGACGCAATTTCATTTAACGAAGATTTAAGTAATCTAATGCACTGAGTCTTTGAAATAAGAGTGATCTTTTGGACATGTTTATTTCATAGGAGGTAGACTAATCCATCACTTCCTCGGGCTCCAGTTAAGAAATGGCTTAATGTCATAAAAAAAAAAACTATTTTTAATAAGCAAAAAAAAAATTAAATTGAGTACCTATACACAAATCTGTTGTTTTAAATTTATTTCTAGCATATTATTGTCTCTATGCTTACGTAATAACGTAATAGTGTTAAGACACGCTCGAACTTGGTACGACGGATTTGGTCCGTCCTTACCAAGGTGGATCGTAATCAAGCGAGTGTAAAATTAAATCACGCTGAATCACACTTGATCTTGGCATGGACGGACCAAATGCGTCAGCCAAGTTCGAGCTTGTCTTAATACTGTAACCGCTAACCGCAGCGTTTCGCCCGCTCGTCTGCACAAAAACACAGTCGCCATGTGTCGCCACGTTACAGATGCACAAAGTATTGCAACGCGACATCCACGCACTTTTGCATAAAGACAACATGGCTGCCTCCCTTGTATGGGGCTCTGTTATTATAACTGTCGTTTTTTTTATGACTGAGGATGTTATTAAGTGTTTGGATGATACTGTAAGTATTTTGGTGTATTGTTTATAAATAATCCTAAGGATCTATATTCCATTCGTAATAAGATTAGACATTTAAACTAACCTCTACGGTCCGTAATAAGCGTTTCGCCTCGTCATTAATACCGATGCCATGCAAAAAACGTTTTGGGAACACATTCATTGTGCGTGCAGCTAAGGAGTGGAATTCCTTACCAGAGTCTGAATTACGGCGAAAACCCGGGAATCTGTAAGTCGAGAGTGAATAGATTTCTTCTAGGTAAGCGCGTTCCATCGTCAAACGCATCGTCGCTTTCCATCAGGTGAGATAGCTTTCAAGCGTAAACCTATCAACAATAACAATTATAAAAAAAAAAAAAACGTACATCGAAGGTCTGGAACAATCTGCCTGCTGCGTTCTTCTATCCTTATACCCTACGGAATAAGGTAATCTCCAGGTTAAGTAGCACTGGCCGAGATCAGTTTGTAGATGGATGACCATTTTACCAAATAGAGACACCTCCGTACCTCAGAAACCAACGTTAAATCTTTATTGTCTTTGGATGATCTCTGAGAGAGAGAGATAATGAACCGGAAATCTGGCACCAGCCTGGCCAAGGGGTAAATAATAAGTATAATCAATCTTATAATGTTCCCACTGCTGGGACTTACTACCTTCTCTCTAAGAGAAAGAATGGGCCACAGTCCATTTTTCCTTTACATCCACACGCGAGCCTGGTGCGAATTGGTGGATGTCACATCTCTTTGAATTTTAGATCCTAAGACACACACGTTTTCTCACGATGTTTTCCTTTACCGTTTTGAGAGTAGTAGTGATGAAATAAATAACACAAAGTAATGCGCCTGGCTTGGTTTGAATCTATGAGCTATAACTCCTATGTCGAAGCCGTTACCACCGGGCTAGCACTGCTTTAAAAAAACCTTGTTAAAACAAGATCCAGGCCTAGAAAAAATTTGAATTTGACTGACGTTAATTTACATTTTTAGCTTAGCCAAATGATTGCAAGAACGAACCGACGGGGGACACTTCTGATTGTGACAGATGTCATCATGAACAGCATTTATTTTGTAGAAGTGAAAGATGTCTCATTTAGCTCTTATTCAGTAACGAGCCATATTTAAAAACAAACAGATTCTATAGAATCTGCAGTATTGTACAAAAGATTTAACGTGACCATGAAATGCAAAGGGCAACTGAAGAAACACAGGTGGCCATAGACAGTAAAAAAAAAAGTGACGTCACAGTCAGAGAGTGAAGAGGTACCTAATTGATGATTTTCTTCAAAAGTAAAGGTATATTATATCTAACGACCTGTCTCAGCATCGCACTGGTGTTAGAATTTTTTTTTTACTATACATATAATATATAATCTAAACTATAATATTATAAAGAGGTAAAGTTTGTTTTTTTATTTGTAAGAGGTAATCTCTGAAATTCCTGGTCCGATTGCTAAATTTTTTTCATCTATATAAAGCTGCTTTATTCCTGAGTGACATAGGCTAAATTTTATGTAGGCGGGCGAAGCCGCTGGCAAAAGCTAGTGTATTATATATCTCTGAAACTTACTCATTGATCGCTCTGTTGTAATAAAAATGACTGAATGGATTTTCATGAACCAATGTTCTTGAAAATAGACGTCCAGTGGTTTTTCAGTGGAAATGGGGATGAGGGTAGGAGGGTAAAAAATAGCCTACGACATATTATATCAGACCTATCAAATATACAAAAAAAAAAAAAACATAAATTTGACAGGCCTGTTGGTCTAGTGGTTAGTGGCCCTGACTTCTATGCCGGAGGTCGTGGGTTCGATTCCCCCCCAGGACAAATGTTTGTGTGATGAACACGATCATTTATTCCGTGCCTGGGTGTAATTTATCTATAATATGTATGTATTTAGAAATATATAAGTATGTTTATCAGTTGTCTAGTATTCATAACTCAAGCTCTGCTTAGCTTGGGACTAGACGGCGTTGTGTGATAGTTGTGGAGTACTATTATTATTAGTGGTTAAGAAGTTTCGGAGGAGTTTGTTCACAAACACTGAGACACGAGGATTTTATATATCGGATTAGATAGATTTCCTACCTCAGAAAAAAAAACAACTATAGAACAAGTCATCAACAAACTTGCAGCTAAGGTTTCCGTCCCAGAAGGTTAACATAAAGGAAAGCTTGAGCATACACAGCAAACCCGCTTTAATGCGGTAGTTCCCGTTAATTTAAAAAGGGCCTCGCCTATTACAGTTTACGCGAAGGCATAAAACTCACGACCCAATTTGGCAAAAAGAAAATTTCTCGCAAAATTACCTATTTGGAGCCAAGGCACGTGTTTTTGAAGTTTAAAAAAATAAAAAAGGAATGTTGGTTCCGCCGAAGCCAGAGTCTAAAATGTAAAGAATTATTGGAACATAACAAAATATGACCGGACGGGTTTACCTCTATAAATCGTTTTACATCTGCTATAATGTAATGAGATTTAACCCTCCTATACTCGTTTACGACATACCCGTACCGTCTAAATAGATCATTTTTTTTTCTATAGCAAGTTCTTTTTCGTAAATACACGCGCTAATATTGAAAACGTGGTCGCTAAATTGACTGCTATTTGCGGATAGATTTGTATGAATGATAAGAAACCTGAGACCATTTTCACGTTTTTATAAGCTAGATAGGCATGTGTATTCGCTATCTTATAGAAAATATATTCGCGTAGAAAAGAAAACTAATACATCTTTATTATGTCATGTAGAGTTAAAATTTTTTTTTTGAGTCAAGATTTTTTCTAATTCTGTACTTCGCCGGTATATACCTATTGGTGGCAACTACTGTATCTAAGGTCCCAGATTAAATTCCCGGATAGGGCAAAATGGATTTCTTCGTACGGATTTTTTCAGTAGATCAGAGTTTTTTAACAAGCACAGACGTAGTGATATTTTATGTATTTTATCAATTAATTTAATGTTTATTTATCAACAAAACTTTTTTAACAGTGAATTTCTATTTTAAAGCTTGAATTTTGTCGCCCTTTGAATAAAATAAAAATCGTTCATAAAAGTTTTTCGGTGAAAAGAAAAATTCTCCTTCAATAACCTCAGAATTTATTTAGTATCTAAGAGCAGTGGTGGACCATTGGTAGCAGCCCCAACTTATGAGTTGTAGGTCGCGAATTCAAACCCCGTGATTATTTCATCACCACTGCTTTCAAAACGGTGAAGGAAAAGATAATGAGGAAACCGACATGTTACAGAATCAAAATCATCATCATCATCATCATCTTCCTGCCCTAGTCCCGTTTTATTTGGGGTCGGCGCAACACGTTTTTTTCAATATGACAATCATTAATCTGCACTGGGCGTGTGCGGTGGATTACGCCGCATTTACTCTTCTAGAGAGGAGGCCTCGATCCCAGCAATGGAAATATTATAATTTTGTATACTGATACTGCATATATTCATACTATCAATTGCTTGTAACTATAACAGACCCATGTCGGGCATCGCAATCACAGGAGGACCTCCAAACACCCTATATAGTCGCAGGTTTGTGGACGACGAGCGAACGATCGAGCCCGAGTCCACGCACATCTCAAAGGGATTTGCCGTTCACAACCTTTAGGGCCCGAAGCCTTTTAGGGCCATAAGAAAATGTATGAAAGGGATATTCGTAGTCTTAGAAAACAAAAGGCAACGGAAGGAATATAGGTTTAGTTTTAGTCTGTAAAATTTGGACACGACTTCTTGCTCCACGCTAGAGCGGGAGTCATTATATGATTTTCTACCGCGATGACTCTTTCGAACAATCTCTCTCAGCCCGCGTCCAACATCCTGACCCGTATATTTCCACTCCTTATCTTTTTAGTACAATCCCACAAAAGTTGATTGACGTATTCGAGGAGGGAATTCCTTTCTGAGAATTTGTTTAGACCTCTCAATGGCCGAGGGAAATATTAAGAAATGCCTCCCGTCCTATTGATGCCCGATTTTTATTCGCCGTCATCACAAGATTAATTCCAATATGGCTATGTATTTAGATACGGCATTAAGGGTCCTTTTGAATTTTGGCTAATATTCATTATTGAATATTTGCGAAGTGGATTAACTGCCGTTAAAAAACATTTAATGTTGGCCAATTACATTAGGATTTTGTTATTAATGTCTCCGTTTTGAACCTTTGAGTTGAATAGTGTTTTGTTGTTCTTAGAAGTTTGTTTTGAATGGGAATACGACTTTACAGATTTTGTATTGTGATTACATAATGTTCTTCTTCGAGTTTATACGGTTAGATCTTTTTTAAATTAGTTTATGATTTGTTTGACCTTTTATATAATAACTAAAAGCAAATGTTATTCTGCCTTATAAATTGTTTATCTAAGAAATTGCGGTGTTCCCGTCCTTTTATAGGTGTTTTAAAGGCTAGAGTGGATAGGTTCAAAATGAACTAGTACGCCTCACCGTCAACGATTGCATCACTACCTACTATCAAGTGGGCACAGGCGCAGTCAAACAATAGTTTATGTCAATTAAAAAAAATAACGTCAGTAGCTTTTTAGTTATTTCATTAGATAGTAAAAACCTGACCTTCACATGATTTCCACCCAAAGCAGGAAAAGTAATTTGATGGTTGCCTCACTGTTACCAGTTTAAAAAGATTCTAGATACAGCACTATTTAACTCCATACATTGATTCATTATTGTACACACAATTTTAATAGACAATAAAAAACTACGCAAAAAAAAATCTTTTGTTGGGATAGAGGTATATTATGTAATGTTATTATAATGCTATGCTATTCTCTACGTGAGGAACCGTAAAATATAGAGCAGCAAAAGTGGTGGTTTAAAAGTTATCCCTGGGTAACTCGGTCAGGCTTGCCCGCACATGCTCTCGTACATACAATTTATAAAGAATATAACACAAATATGTAGCGCATAAATCGACAGGTTTTTGGCTCCCTCCCAACTAACATCATGGTAACCTATTTCCTTCTCCTCGTGGTACAATTTCCGCGGGATGGTAAACAGCTGATTGCTTTATGTTTTTCCTTTAGTTAATCATTCGGCTTTTACTTTATGAAATGAGAAGAAGAAACGATAAAGGCAGAGCTGTTGGCACCCATTTGGAAATTGGATGTAGTAAATAAGCGAAATTTCGTGATTGATGGCGTTTTCTGCATGGTCTGCCTTGTAAGTCAATTTTTTTAAGAACTGGGCTGTCCGTGTATAGATAATATAACAACGTTGATGTTTTTACAGACGTACCAACCATCTAGACTTACTATTTAAGACCACCATCATTGCAGGTGAAAGACGTCCACTATTGGAAATGGAACATCTTAAAACCGGCCTAGTGCGAGTCGGACTCGCCCATGGAGGGTTCCGTAGCAGTAAGTAACATAATATAAAAGTTCTTGTAGTTCGTTGTAACTTTGATCGATGTTTTAATAATAGTGTGTTTTTTTAGATTTATGACGTATTTAAAAAAAACTAATTACTAGATTTCGTTCAAACCAATTTTCGTTGGTAGTTTATATTGTAATGTACATCATATATTTTTTTTAGTTTTATTATTCTCATATTTTAGAAGTTAGAGGGGGGGGGCACACATTTTACCACTTTGGAAGTGTCTCTCGCGTAAACTATTCTACTTAGAAAAAAATTATATTAGAAACCTCAATATCATTTTTAAAGACCTATCCATAGATACCCCACACATATGGGTTTGATGAAAAAAAAAAAATGTTGAGTTTCAGTTCTAAGTATGGGGACCCCCAAAATTTATTGCTTTTTTTCTATTTTTGTGTGAAAATTGTAAAGCGGTTCATAGAATACATCTACTTACTAAGTTTCAACAGTATAGCTCTTATAGTTTCGGAAAAAAGTGGCTGTGACATACGGACGGACAGACAGACAGACAGACAGACCGACAGACAGACAGACAGACAGACATGACGAATCTATAAGGGTTCCGTTTTTTGCCATTTGGCTACGGAACCCTAATAAAAACGAGTTATAAAGGCAAACATTTATGAGTGAGTGTTAGAGTGTGCGTGTATGTGTATGTTTGTCACTTCTTCCCGCTCAAACGGCTAAACAGATTTGGATAAAATTCGTAAAACGGATAGACCTTATACTTATTAATCCGGGAAGTATATTCTCTTGGGACAATTCTTTGCATACACGCGGGTGAAGCCTCTAGCAGCAGCTGGTTAGAATTATGGCTCAATCGAAGTACACAACACGAAGCAAGTTCATAAAGCCTGATAAATCTTTATGAGCAATCCAATATTCGAGAGTGATAAAATCGATACCTGAAGTTCTTGACCTTAAGAACAAAAGCTACGTTAAGCTTTAATCGTAACTCAATAATTTATATCGAGCACAACACATCACTCGAGCCTTTACATAATGCACGAGGGTAGCTAAAACAGCGCTTCTGAGCTCTCGGATGGATTGGTACTGTTGTGGAGTAGTGTGGTACCAATCCTTAGAGGTTAAGCTTCTTATGAATATTGTTGTGAGATCTGCGGTTTCCAGAAGGTAATTTACTTGAATTCAAATAAATGTGTTGGCAAAAATAGTTCTTCATCTTCTTCGTAATGAAGTGATTAGACATTTAACCCATCACGCTTGGGATGAAATCGGAAAGCGTGCCCACAAAATATGGAAGGAGTGGAGGGAAGCCTTTACCCACGAATGGGACAGAATAGGTAGCGATAGCTATAACCTGGGGGTCTTTAAGTCAAGAGAGAATAGGTTGTTCTAAGCAAGCGTACTCCATCGTCGGCTACTTCGTCGCTTACCAGCAGGTGAGATAGAAATAAAAGAATAGCTTAACAAAAAGAAACTAGATCTTTAGAAACCGAAAAAGACGCGATTTTCAACCAACACCAAGTGTGTTGTACCTATCATTGCGTGGAAATCTTCATATCCTACATCAAAATATGAGCTCAGATATATATCCGACTAAATCAATATCTGACAAAATATAAAAAAATCTCACTTTAAGTACAAAGAATGTATCCAATTCAAAGTTTTGAGACCGATTTCCCGAGTATTTGTCTAGACATGGATAATAATGGTTTTAGTTAAACGCACAACTTATTCTCCACACACATGTCAGTAAGCGCCATTTTAGCAGCCCAGTGCGCGGGCGCCTCCTATTATTTCTATCTGAATCTCTTTTATTGCATCGTAAATAAGTATAGTGACAGTTTTTATTGCGCCAAACTGAGTTCCGGAGTTAGTTGGGGTGAGATTAACATCTCCGAACGAGTGCAGAATAAGTATAAGGATTGCCGGTTTTAGAGTTACTCCCGTCTTTGTTCTGTGTTCCTGGTAATTGCTATAACATTTTCTCCAAATGTTTTAATGATTAGCTGGTAATTGTTTAGAGGATTTGAGTTGAGCTTAGAATCCTGCCGAGGATTTGTATTTCGTTTACCTTTCAATTATATTTTGAGGGTAATGTTATTTGGTAATACGATTGAGGTTTGAGTTTTTGGACTTGTGGTTCCTTTTATAATTGTGAATAATAATTATAGCTTGATATAATCCGCTCATCTGTTTATGCGTGAACACACACTAACTAACTTTCACCTTGACAATACTAGTGGTACTAATATTTGTGCAAAGTCACAGATCCTAGAATCTCGACCTGTTCAATTATTGCGATGGACTCAAGTTCAGTAGAAAAATACCTCAATTCACGTATAAACTATGTAGGTACATAGAACCTAGTGCTAGTTAGTTTTACGTTAAAGAGGTCAACACGTTAATGCTGTTCAACGCTCCGATAGGCCTGCCCCATGCTCTTAGCCAATCGGAGAGCCTAAAACATTTCGATCATCATCATCGTCATCATTTCAGCCGAAAAACGTCCACTGTTGGATACAGGCCTCCCCCAAGCGTCACCACAACGACCAATCCTGTGCGTCTTGCATCCACCACATTCCCTTGACTCTTACCAGGTCGTCGGTCCTTGTGGGAGGCCTTTTAACGCTGCATTTTCCACTGCGTGGTCCTCACTCCAGAACCTTTCGGCCCTATCGACCATCTATTCTACGAGTAAGCCTTATGGGGCATGGGTGATGCGAAAGAGATTCCCGGGGCCCTGGCACAATGGCAAAGCAGAAACAGAAGTGGGTTTTTAGTCAGTAAAAGTCTGACACTATCTCCCGCTCTGCTAAAGAGCGGGGGAAGTCTTTAGATGATTTTCCCACCTAAAAAAGTCCACAATTCCATTCGTATTGAATTTAAAGATTACAGATTAACAAAAAATCTCTTCAAAAGTCCGCCTCAGATCCCGCACCAATTTCTTACTATACTTTATGTAACTTAAGGGTACAGAGAACCCCCAAAACAGAGACATTCACGCTCGAATTATCACTATTTGTTGCGAGTGCAAACTTTCCTCCCCATGCAGGTACAGAAAAAAACGCGTATCCATGGAAAACTTTTACGTAAATAGTAAGGTATGTTTAAAGTTTGAGCCGAGGGTGTACTGATTGCGTTGCAGGGTTGGTTTCTCTTATAGATACGTGTATTTGAGTATCAGAAACGTTTTTGGAATTTTTATTTATTTTTTTAACTGATTTTCTAAAAAAGCAGGAGATTCTCAAGTTGACTGGTTTTTTTTTTGTCTTGTTCAGGGATATCTTGGCTACCAATTTTGTTTATTCTTTTTAAAACTTAGAAGATACCTAATCTCTGGTGAAAATTAAATGAGACAGTGGTTATATTTTTTGAAGTTCAGCAAATACGCAGCTCTCTAATTAGAATAGAAACTGACCCCGACATAGTTAAGAAAGCTGTGGGCAGATGGCTCTGGTTTTTGCCTTATTATTTTTTGCACAAAACTCCCAGTCTGCTTTTTACAATCTCACTAAATCACTTTTTAGACTAAGTCATAAGATTAAGTTTGTATTTTTTTATTTTAATCAACATTGGATCTTTTTTTCGATTAGGTGCTTTAAATTATTAATCTATATAATATAATACAGATGTAAAGTTTGTTTTTTTTTGTCTGTAGGAGGTAATCTCTGGAAGTACTGGTCCGATTGTTAAAATTTTTTCACCGATAGAAAGCTGCTTTATTCGTGAGTGACAGAGACGATATTTTATGCATGCGGGCGAAGCCGCGGGCAAAAGCTTGTTATGAATAAAATTAAAAAAAAAACATATTAATTAAAAATGATACAAAGATACAAGGCACAAAAATAAATAATTGAATTTAAAATTAAAATAATATCTCAAAATTACTGAGTTCATTGTATGTTTGTAACGTCTTTACTCTCAAACGGCTGTACGGATTTTGGTGAAACTTGGCACACGACGACAAGACAATATTTTTACTGTCAAGCGATCAAAACCGCTGCCAAAAACTAGTATAAAATAACTGTATTAATCGACCAACTGCTGTGTATTCAAGACCGGAACATTAATATATGATTACATACTGCATTCTTGCTGGTGTCAAAATATTTTTTTTTTAAAGTAGATCATTTGGGCCGTGAGAACAGTGATCTTATTGTCGGTAGATTGAATTACTGTCTTGTGCAAGTGATTTAGTTTTTAGTTAAGGGGATACTGCTGCGTCTTTTTTTTAGTTTTTGACTGTTCAGTTTTCAAATAAAGAATGAACAAGCGTTTTTAAAGGTTCGCTTACTTTATTGTAGATCTCATAGATGTGACGAGATCTGGATCAAGAAAAAAGGATTCACAAAAAAAAAAAAATACAGTAAAGTACAGACAACACATAGAGTACAGTACAGTATGGTTTATCTATAAGTTTTGATACTTTTTCGGTGTATATTATTCTATTCTACAAAAAGTCTTCGACAACTTCAAATATACATCATACCGACCTAACAGAAATCAAACCAAGCTATTCCCAGAAATCATGAAAATATAATGAAAAATTATTGAATTTTCAGGAAATTCTTCGAATTCACTTTAACGCGAAATTGTTCGTTTGGTTTATACGTTTACCTAAGTAGATGTCTAGGAAACCGTAGTAGAAAAACTATAATAACAATAATAAAAGCCTTTATTCGCTGACTATTTTACAGTTTTGCTTTATACAACTTTTATAAAATCAAAATTCAAATTTTTATTTTTTTTTAATTTGCAACCACTTAGTCAGGTTGTCTTTTGACATAGGCCTCCCCCGTTTCCTTCCAGTTATCTCTGTCACGAGCTATCCTCGTCCATCCCTTCGGCAGATCATCCTCCCATCTTTTAATTTGATGTCGAGTAGAACAACTACCCTTATTTATATAAAGGTGAGATGGAAACTGAAATAAATGAAGTAAACTTAAATCAAAGTGTGTCGAAGATTTAATCATCTTATAAATAAAAAAGCGAAAGTATGTGTGCACGTGTTTGTTACTCCTTCACATTTAAGCGAATTCGGATCAAATTTGACACAAAGGTAGACCATAGGTATATATATATAGACCCGGCAAACTTCGTACTGTCTAAATAGTCCTTTTAGATAAGCTATCAAAATATAACGCCATCTACAGGAATGACCAAAACCAGCATAATTCATTTCAAAAAGACATTTTCATTAGAGATCGTGTTATATTCGTATTTTTTTTCGTTACTAATTTTTTTAGCACGCTAGCCTCCTCATCATCACCAGCCTTTTTAATGTTCCCACTGTTGGGGCTCAAGCCTCCTCTCTAGGAGAGGGAATGGGCCGTAATCCACCACGCGGGCAAAATGCAGGTTGGTGAATGTCACATGTCAACGAATTTTTGGTTTTAGGACATGCCGGTTTGTTTCCTCACGATGTTATCCTTCACCGTTTTGAGAGCAGTGGTGATGAAATAAATTACACAAAGTAATGCGCCTGGCTGGGTTCGACTTCGAACCCGCGACCTACAACTCGTAAGTCGGGGTCGTTGCCACTACTGCTCAGCACGCTTGCCTAGAAGTAACCTATTCACTCTTAACTTAAAGCTAGACTTCTAGGTTGTATAGTACAATTCACGAATGATGGCGGCCGTGAAGTTTGCGCAGAAGGCTGCGCAGTAACGTGTTTTAAGAACCAAATGACGTCGTGCGTGTGCGAGAAGAGTGTGGTATGCGCGAAAGTTCGCAAAGGCTAACTTCACGCCCGCCATCATTCGTGAATTGTACTTTAGCAATCAGAAAACATGTCTGTGTTCAGCCGGAGTCTTCCGGCTGGAATTTCCATTCCCTAGTTCTTCGCACAATGCATGTGTTCTTAATGCGCTTTATCACACAAAACTATCAAATTACTTCCTCTTAAGTGCTGATCACAGTACCAAGACAAATCAAAACGACAGTTGCATGGAATATGTTGCGGTTATTAACTACGAGTATATCCCCTCTTATTGTTATAATAAGATTCGTGTTTGAGATAAAACTACATGGATTTTTTAAACTTAACTCGATTTCATGGTCAGACCTTTTTGATCGTAATTGATACTTAATTAATGGTTCACGTGGTCTTTATCAGTTATTTATCGTTAATGCTCTTAATTTTCACCCGTATTATTTATCATGTTCTACTTAATTTTATATTCAAGCGATTTCGTTTCATAATGTTAAAAACTTTTTGCAAAGAAGTTAAAAACATGTACGGAAAAGATGTTTCCCTATTAGTTTTGTTTCTAAATGTTTTAATGTCGGCTTTGAAAATTAAAATTACTACATATGTATGTACATAAAAAAAATACACACAGCCGAACATATGTATAATCTCATCCTTTTTTAAGTCAGTTAAAAATTAGGATACTGTGACATTTTTATTTACTCCATATCCTTGTTTCGGTCAAATTGCTTTTCCATAATCTCTGTTGAATTTGCTGACAAACTGAGTGATTTATATTGTATTGTTTTTAGTTGATTTACTTATATAACTAGAAATCGAAAGAATGAAATTTAATATTTCCTCACGTCATTAATAGGATTGTTTTTTCCTTAACCCCTCGAGCACCGATTGTGCAATGTACAAACGTCTGTTCATCTTAAATGACCTTTTTTTTATGACAACCCCCGCTCTTGGGCGGAGCGGGAAATAGTGTCAGACTCTTTCTGACTAAAAAACCCATCCCGTTCCTTCAAGCCTTCATACCGGGGCTCGAGCGCCCTTTCGGATAACCCTGGCCCCAGTAGGCTTCTGAAAACGCTTAATTGTTGTTCACACTTTTTCCTAGAAAAATCCTAAAAAAGTTTTTTTTTAAATTATTTTCTGTTTATTTTTGGTGATTTACGTAAAAACGCTCAATTACCTAATAATAATACCCTGGAGCGCCCGAGGGGTCTTCACATTAGTCTTTGATTTCAGCTCACCTATCACTTAGACGATACACTTCAACATTCAAAAATACTACCTCATTAATCGCACACCGTAGGCAGACATTACAAAATCCAAATGAAAAATAATGCCCCTTATCTCACCGATTCGAACGCACTTAGTATGGAAATGAAGTCATCAAGCTAAAGCCTCCCATTCACTAGGCGAGTCGATCGTTGGGGTGACAGTGGTGACGCTCGTCATTCCTACAAATCATGTTTACTGGTTGTCCGAACAAGGCGGGGGCAGACTGTCAATAATCGTGTATTGCACCCTTCTGTCTGTGGTGCGTTTGGTCTGCTGGATACAGTTGGTCATTGAATATGAGGTTTTATAAAAAAATTACGTTCTATAGAGTTTTCTTTTACCTTCAGTGTTTTGCAATTACTTAGTTTAGTTTAATTTCTTAGGGGTTTTTATCCAGTCCATTGCAATATCAACACTTTAATTTGTAGTTTTAGAAAAATATAGTAGTCTCAGACTTTACTTGAGTTGTTTTTAATTTGTCCTCATTACTTTTCCACTGTCTATCGCGTTATAGTTTGATTTAAAATCAAACATTGTGTAGAGTAAAATTGTTAGCAGATAGGTGACCAAAGCCAAGTCAATGGAAAATCTTGAAAATGTCCTTGCTTAGGTACTTAAATATTTTCCACTGTCTACAGGAACACAATAGTCCAAACGCTAACCACGTAAAATCTAGCTCCACCTATTTTTATTTGTCTCGCTCATGCACCAACTGTCACGGGTACGAGTCGACTAGACTCACCTATAAGTGTATTTGAATAACTTATACATTCAGATGAATTCAAAAAAAGTACTAGATAATTAGCCTACTAGCTGCTGGATGACCCAATCTATGGAAAAGCAAAAACTTCGAAAATATTTGAAATTAAAAAAAAATAGCGTACATATCTTAACATAAGAATTCCGGACATGACAAGCCCACTTCCCATTCACCCAACTGAACGGGTCACGAATAGACTGGACTTACATGCCTAATAGAGAATTTGAATAACTTGAAAATTAAAATGTATCAATAAGTAACTTACTAGCTGCTAAATAACCTAACCATGACCCAATTCATGGAAAAGAAAAAACATCGAAAAAATTCGAAAAAAAAAAACTAGACATATCTTGATACAGGAACCCCGGACATGACAAGCCCTCTTCCACTTGACTCGTCCATGCACCCAACTGAACGGGTCACGAATCGACTCACCTGTTAGTGAATCTCGATGACTCGGCGGAAAGCGCTCGCGTGCTATACAAGTCATTCTATTTGTTCGGAACTGGTTTATACCGGTTACAGGATTACTATGAGTTTTTGTTGTTCTCTGTTATGAATACAACAGGTAGTAATCGGTTATGTGTTTGAGCCTTTTAGTTTCGATTTATTGTACATTTATGACTGTGTCATATAACTGCAGCTCTGTACGTACTATACCAACAGGTGCCAAGTAAAGAAAGTTATCTGCCATTTGGTGATAATTGCAGTAACTTAATAGAATTCATATTTTAAAACAACCAAGACGAAACTACGTGTTTATTTTTTCAGTAATATTTATTAAATAACTACTTATCAGAAAACCACAAAATTGAATATAGCTTTTTTACTTTGCACCCGTCGGTTTAAGCAATACTTTGCTGTCAACAGAGCCAACTTCAGTTAGGCAGAGGCAACTTCTGCTGGTCTAGAAAAGCAACTGCAGCTGTCGGCAGCAGTATTCGACGCGACAGTGGTTGTTTTCCGCGATGTCATTACGCAGCAAACGTCGAAATGGCGACAGCTACGTCATGTACACTGTGAAGTATATCGGTCGGCGTTTACTGCCGACAGCAAACAACAATGCTGTCTTCAAACCACAGTAAAGCACTGACCGAGTTACTTCAGTGTAAACAAAATTGCAAGTTTTTACTTTAATAATTTAATTTATTTTTCATCCATCCTTAAGATATGTATATTTACCTGTCTTGAAAGTTAAAAGTCAAAGCTCAGCATTACCTGAAACAAAAAAAATGTGGTTTAAATAAATTGACTAAAGTGTTAACGTATAAATAATGTTTATTTATTTATGACGAAATATGACGTAGGTACTACCTGAATCAACTATTGAAACTGTTACCTTTTCATAATCATCTTCCTATTATTGAAAATAGCCATGACTTCTGACACCAGCTTTCAAACCAAAAAACCTCTACCGTACCATATTATATTCAGCCTTATAATATTCCCACTACTGAGGCTCAGGCCTTTTTTCTATGAGACGAAATGGGCCGCAATCCACCACGCGGGCCTAGTGCGGGATAATGGATGTCACATGTCTTTTAAAGGTTCCAGAACATTCTGGTTTCCTCACGAAGTTTCCTGTCACCGTTTGAAGAGCAAAGGCGCGACCACGAACTTTTAGCTTGATCCATTATTCGACTTAAACTGAACTGCTAAAGGGATGCAGCTATGTAGGGTATATATCTTCATCCCTCTTTCTTGCTCGCATGTTTCATATTTTAACACGTCATGGTAAAGCTCCAGTGGTGATGAAATAAGTAACATAAAGTAAAACGCCTTTATAGTAAACCCACGACGTCCGACTCGTAATTAGGGTATGTTAACAGTTGGTCATCACTGCTCCCTTTTAAAGGTATACACGCTAGGATATACCTTACAGGTTTACCTGCTCAGCCTGTCAGGTAAGCTTGTATGGAGGAGGCCGAACGCATCAGGCAACTGCGTTATCACCACCGCCGCCGCCACCGGGATTCTGATCCCGATTTCCGGCCACCGTAGGCGCGGGCTTGCGGACAGTGAGCAATGGGTAGCTCGCTGTCCGGCCGTCCGGTAACTGTCCGGACCAAGCCCAAATCGTCGACGGCGCGCACTGTTCCCGCGCGCCTCAAGGAGTTGTCAGCAACAGCAGGGACCCTGTCGGGTCGAAGCCTACTGGGGCCAGGGTTATCCAAAAGGGCGCTCGAGCCCCGGTATGAAGGCTAGAAGGAACGGGGTGGATCTTTTAGTCAGTAAGAGTCTGACAATATCTCCCGCTCCGCATGATTTTTTCTCACCATAAAAAAAAGGTAAGCTTGTATAGAAATCTGCACAGTTGTGCAACATACATTCATGTACAGTCATACCTGCTAGGTATGACTGTACAGGCAAAACCCCCTAAAGCCCTAGCGTATATGGCTACCTTAAGGCTTGACGACTCAACTCCCTGTATACAATACCCGCTTCACAGACCTCCCACAGCAAAGCAAGGATGACCTAGACAGCAAGAAACTATCTTCCGTTGACAAAAAACAAACAACGTACAGACTTGATATTTTTCTTCCAAACCCAGATGACGGTAATAAAATATAAATAAAGAAACCGAACTGAATCAGTGAAACTAAACTAGCAAGTGACGAACTACGTCTCAACAAAGACAAACAGTAGCTTTATTCGCAACAATAAATAAACCAAGCAAACACATGAGAAATACTGGGTATACCCTTAGGAGCCCTCATTATTTTAATAGTGTAAACCACATTATCCAAACTAAAATTAACTTTATTTGCTAAACATACAACCTAAATTTGTTTAGCACTTTAGTTGAGGTATTCAAACGTTGTACATCACAACTTGCCAGCTGAAATTAAACCTATTCGTCTAGATTTTAGGGTTTATTTTGGTGATTCAGTGTTCTTTAGCTTAGTGGTTGACCGGTAGGGACCGCACACAGTGTCTTGACGCCTACACTAGAATCGAATACGCCTTCGGATCAAGGGGAGACGAATAATTAACGTGTATCAAAGTTTCCAAACTTGGGATGCTGATGAAATATTTGCATGCTAAACTTTTATAAGACTTGGATCCATTGAGTATGTATGACGTAGTTTGAGACTTTATTCTTGGAAGATTTATGTGCCGCACACTCTTGAGTAATTATGATTTTTGGCCGAATAAGGGAATAAAATCTAAGTTATAAACATGTAAAAATTCATTGCATAGGCATTTACGTGTACTAATGGTAAGACACTGAAGTAATTTTCTGTCTGTCTGTTTCCTGTTAGACACAACACAACCTGGGGATCTAAAGTCAAGAATGAATAGTTTGCTTCTAGACAAGAGTGCTCCATCACCGACCACATCAATGCTTACGATAGGAGAGTAGTCAAGCGCGAGTCTAGCAACCTATTATCCATAGTTTACTGCACATAAACTTTGCTAGTGGTTTTACATATCTTCACTGCGCTCATAAACTCATAACGCTCTTATGAAGATATCTGCAGGAGAACGAAAAATATCGACACAACCCGAAAAATCATCAAACCGATGATTGTGACGATACATGAGAGAGAGAGGCCCTATGTCCAGCAGTACACATCTTTTAGCTAAACAGATAATGAGTATGTATCCTTGAAATAATTTTCAACTGGCGAAGTCGTTAGCAGAATTTAGATTGTAATAAACCACAATTATCTAAATCAAGTCTCATTCACAGTTATACGAGAGGTTAATTCCTTATCAATAACACTCCAAATACTCACTCTCCCTCCTAAAACACAAACATTAAATCACTAATAACGATATCAAACTGATACATAAAAAGGTTATTGGTACATTAAGACCACCCATCTCTTCCGTCTATTTTATTTCTTCGACTAAGTAGTGGTGGCCACCGGTAACGTAATTATTCGGTTTTTATCGTAAACAGCCGGTTTGTTTGTATGTATAGTGTCGGATTAAACCGTCAAAACACAGTTGAAACGTAATTAGATTTAATGATGTTGAATTTGGAGCTGTACCGAGGTAGTTGGATTTAGATTTCAGTTATTTATAGGTTGATTACGGTTTTCGATGACAGTAATTTGATATTCAATCGACACGTGTTTTTGTGTGTTTCAAGGATTTATTGCTGTTCTAAAACATTCGATTTCAAGTCTTCACAATATAAGGATTTTTAAACGAAGAAATTGATACTTATTTCCTTGTAAGATGGTATTACGTTTCTTTTTATATCTTTTTATTAGCATTCTGGTAATTTAATTCGATTCTTTTTTGTTGTACTGTTTATTTATCAAACAGTGCAACATTCTAATCGCAAGATTTAGGGCGAGAAATAGCAGGGTCGGCTGCAATTTCTCAAAAAAAAAAAATACTATAAAATACAAAGATGGTGGTTCACAAAGAAATTCTAATAAATTCATATACACCTCCTGTGAACAGTTTCAGAAACGTAAGTCACTGGTTATTGCAGTATGCCACCCACCTTATTCGCTGTGTGTCGTTAGCAAAACAATACACAGTAAAATAATAATAATAATATTCCACAACTATCACACAGCGCCGTCTAGTCCCAAGCTAAGCGAGCTTGTGTTATGGGTACTAGACAACTGGTAAACATACTTATATATTTCTAAATACATACTTAACCTGTCAATCGTGATAATGACAGACACAATTGAAAGACAATAGGTGCGCGAACGCCGGCGTTCGCTTGGGGTTTAATGAATTAATACATATAAATTACACCCAGACACAGAACAAATGATCGTGCTCATCACACAAACATTTGTCCTGGGTGAGAATCAAACCCACGACCTCCGGCATAGCAGTCAGGGTCACTAACCACTAGACCAACAGGCCAGTCAAAAATATATCAAACTAGCTTCTATCAGCGGCTTCGCCTACGTGAAAGTAGAAAATCGATCAGTGATACAGTAGCATTCTATTGGCATTGATATTCTATTGGTAAATACGAAATCGTATTGCCCAAATAGAGATTAGCTATGACTAGCAAGTCATTTTTAGTAAACAGCATACGCTTTTATAACAAGCTGCCAAAGGCGGTGACGGAACTTAGCGACGGAAACTTCAAAATATATTAAACGTGTTCTTAAAAAGGATAATACAGTAACATGAAAATATTGTAAGAACAACTTTTTTTTTAAAGTAAACAAGAGTTTCTTGCTGGTTCTTCTCCATAAAAAACGATAAATTTGGAACCGCACCCTAGTTTCTGATAATTTTCTTTCTGAAATTTTATATATAGATTTTAAGCCTAGGTAGGATTATGTGAAATAAAAATAAAAATGTAAAATAATAAATAGATTTGGATTTGATTGGTAAAACAATAGTTCAAATCGGGACAGTAGTTCTTGAGTTAATTCATTCACAACTTCCAACTCCAGGCATAACTAAAACTCAATAGCACTTTTTGCCTGACATGCGAACCTAGACCTGTGACCATGATACCTGTGAGGCTGTTCAAAGAGTTGTATTTAGTCTTTTGCAACTGCTGATAGTGATTATAATTTTGATGTCTTCAAGGCTAGAGTGAATAGGCTCTTAATAAACTATTGCGCCTCACCATCAACGATTGCAACATTACTTACCATCAGGTGGGATTGCAATGCGCCTCAAGGAGTTGTCAGCAACAGCAGGGACCCAGCCAGGTCGAAGCCTACTGGGGCCAGGGTTATCCGAAAGGGCGCTCGAGCCCCGGTATGAAGGCTAGAAGGAACGGGGTGGGTCTTTTAGTCAGTAAGAGTCTGACACTATCTCCCGCTCCGCCCAAGGGCGGGGGATGTCAATGCATGATTTTTTCCCACCATAAAAAAGGTGGGTTCGCAATCAAGCACTAGTCTATATCAATAAAAAAAAAAGTAAAATATATCAGGATATGACAGCTTCATCGACATATTTTTTTAAGCCCCGGATTATCCTCTGCTGCGTAAGGCATATCCTTGATTCTTTTTTACCCTTTCCCTTTTTACATTTTTCTGATTCCTTAGTCCCTCACCCAGATGTTTATTGTGCAGTAGACCGACACCGACCGACAGAGTTATAATTTTGAACATTAAGCCACCACAGGACAAGAAGAGAAAGCTCAAAAGAATATTTTTCCGCTGTCAGTACTGAAGTAGCTCACGTCGCGTCGTCAAGGAGTAGCCCCCGATTAAGGTTATCGGTTCCGTATATGGCCACTTGAACATTGTCAGCACTTTGTAGACCCTCTGTCGAGTAGTCGAAGCCTACCTGTCGGACAGGTATATTGTCTACCCCGGTCACCAGGGAGACTGGAAACGTCGGGAGATGTCGTGCGGTGTTCCGCAGGGGTCGGTACTAGGGCCACCCTTGTGGAACATTGGTTACGATTACGTGTTGCGGGGCGACCTCCCTGACGGGGTCAGCGTGGTCTGCTACGCAGACGACACGCTGGTTCTAGCGCAGGGAGAGTCGTACCAGGCGGCGGTCGCTTTAGCGACACGCGGGGTTGCGATAGTCGTTGGTAGGATCCAGGAGTTGGGACTCGAGGTGGCGCTTCACAAATCCGAGGCCATGTGTTTCCACGGTCGCCGGTCTCGGAACGCGCCGCCATTGAGTTCCCAACTAACGGTAGGAGGAGTTCACATCGGTGTCGGGTCGACGATGAAGTACCTGGGACTCGTCCTCGACAGCCGGTGGAATTTCGTGGAGCATTTCCGACGTCTGGCTCCCAAACTCAACCGGACTGGGGCTGCGCTCAAGCGGCTCCTGCCCAACCTTGGGGGTCCAGACGCCTCCTGCCGGAGGCTCTACACGGGGATCGTTCGGTCCATGGCCCTCTACGGGGCGCCGGTGTGGGCGCCGTCGCTGAAAAAGCAACCGGCGGCCATACTGAACGCCTGCCAGAGGGTCATGGCAATTCGGATGGTGCGGGGATACCGCACGATTTCCCGCGAAGCGGCGAGCCTTCTGGCTGGCCTACCACCGTGGGATCTGGAGGCAACAGTCCTTGCACACATGCACGACATGCGCGTGGAGATGCAACGCCGGGGTGAAAGTCCTCTGCCGCGACAGGTCGCGGCATGGCGGACAGAGCTCCGGCGGGATCTCATGGTGGAATGGCGTCAGCGACTATCGCAACCCAGTGCTGGGCACGCCACAATTATGGCGATAAGTCCCCTCTTTGAGGCGTGGCTGGAAAGACCTCACGGCGTCCTTACCTTCCGCATGACACAGGTCCTCACCGGAAATGGCAAGTTCGGGAGGTTCCTGTTCCGAATCAAGGCGGAAGTGACGCCCGGGTGCCGCCACTGTGCGGAACGCCCGGAGGACACGGTGGAGCACACAATCGCGGTGTGCCCTGCTTGGGCGGAGCATCGCCGTGCCCTCGTGGGGGTGATCGGCGGCGGAGACCTCTCGCGCCGGGCCTTGGTCGAGGCCATGGTCCGGAGCGAGGAGGAGTGGCAGGCGGTCGCCGACTTCTGCGAAGCAGTAATGCTCGCTAAGGAGGAAGCCGACCGCATCAGGCAACGGCGCTCTCGCCGCCGCCGCCGGGATTCCGATCCCGATTTCCAGCCACCGTAGGCGCGGGCTTGCGGACAGTGAGCAATGGGTAGCTCGCTGTCCGGCCGTCCGGTAACAGCCCGGACCAAGCCCAAGTCGTCGACGGCGCGCGCTGTTCCCGCGCGCCTCAAGGAGTTGTCAGCAACAGCAGGGACCCAGCCGGGTCGAAGCCTACTGGGGCCAGGGTTATCCGAAAGGGCGCTCGAGCCCCGGTATGAAGGCTTGAAGGAACGGGATGGGTTTTTTAGTCAGTAAGAGTCTGACACTATCTCCCGCTCCGCCCAAGAGCGGGGGTTGTCATAAGATGATTTTTCCCATCTAAAAAAAAAAAAAAAAAAAAAAAAAAAAAGCACTTTGTAGATTATGTGAAGGTACACTTCTAAAGGACTACGGAGGGAAAATTTACGCATTTTTATTAAGTTGTTGGGATTTTTTTAAAGTATCGACTCCTCTTGGGTTGTTTGAAACTTTGGCGCGTGTTAGTTGGAAATTTCTCACCAGCAAGGAGCAAGATATAAGCAGACAGTACAATAATTATTTATTATTTTGTGATTTATGTGGACTTCTACGGTCCGTACTAAGCATTTCGCCTTGCCGTTTGTACCACGTACATCAAACGACTGGAACAATTTACCTGCTGCGTTCTTCCTGGCCGATTATAATATATGTGTCTTGAAAGTTAGAGTGAATAGGCTCCTAATAAACTAGTGCGCTTCACCATCAACGATTGCATCACTGCTCACCATCAGCGATTGCATCACTGCTTACCATCAGGTGGGATTGCAGTCAAGCAGTAGTCTATATAATTTAAAAAATGTATAACATTTTTATCTGGTGGCTAAAGGCCTGTTTACGGTCTTAACGGCGAGCGGGGCGGACGCCGATCGCTAAGAGCGGCGTCTCATGGCGTACGTTTGTTCCTGCTTACCGCTCACCGCCCCGCGCTTGACTTCCGCTCACAGCAACGGGCCAGTGCGCTGAACGCAAGTTGTTTTTTATGTTAACGCGATTGAAAGGTTTACCACGTTTTGCTCTCTGATATGTAAAGAGCTTACAACAGGCCAATCGGAACGCCAAACGTCATTAACGTGTCGATCGCGACGTAAAAAATACTAACATCATGCAAGCTGGCTAAGGTTACTGTGTAGTTGGGAAACCATTTTAACATAGGTACCAAAATTCCACCATGACTCAGAAGTCATGATAAGCAGTTAGTCCCAAAAGCGCTAAGGCAATGAAACTAGACGATTTAATGCTTAGCGTCCACCGCGTCGGTATCGGCGCGTACGCAGTGTCGGTATTTACAAAATGCTGATAGGGTGCGTCTACTGCGTTCGGATTTTGCATCGGCAATTTTCGATCCGCAAGGCGTAGCGTTGGAAGGCCTCCGATGAAAGGGACAAGGTGGACCGATGACCTAGTAAGAGTTGCGGGAATCCGATGGATGCGACACACAGCACCCTTCATTGTAGCGACATTTGGGGGAGGCCGATAATGATGATGATGAATTACCGAAACCGTTTCCAACCCGTTCCAAGCTGACTGTCCAAACTGTTTCCAAAGGTTGTCTGTAAAAGATAGCTTTTAGCGATAAGACTATCCTTTGTGACACCTATAAATTTTAAGTTTCTAATGTAACTTTTATTTTTGGTGTACAATAAAGAATAAATCTATCTATCTATCTACCGATCCAGTGAATGCTGTACCATACAAATCAATACATAGCAACGAATCCGTCCACTCCGTACGCGTAGCTTTGCAAGAAATAATTCAAAAATCGAATGTACCTATACTTTTTTTAGTCATCCTTTTTGCCTGTATAACCATATCAGAATCTCTTTCCCTTAAGCAATTCAAGAATATTTGTGGTATTCATTTTTTAATGGCTGTACTACTACATCAGAGTTTTTAAAACATGTAAGTAAGACAAATCAAATAAACATAACACTTTCTCATACTACGTTGAATAATTAAACAAAATCGATTTCTATTATATTATTAGTATTGACGTATCGACTCCATCCTTCCATTGTTAACATTAGTAATCGTACAACATCCTCACGAGGTGAGAGTTAGGATCACTACATTTTGCTAGAAAATTTCAGGACACAGGACTTTGAATAAAGACACACACACAGAACAAACTGGGTTTGTTTACAGTCCAATACTAAGAATAGCTTTTGATGTGCATGCTAGATAACAGATAAACATACTTCTAAATACATCATGTTATAGATAGATTACACCCAGACGTAGAATAAATGATCGCGCTGAGAATCAAAACCACGACCTCCGCAATGTGTCCTGCCACTAGATCACCAGGCCAGTCAATGAGGGTGTTCTAAAATGGCGATCAATAGGTGCCAGGACTAAGGCGTCAGGTCCAAACACCTGTCAAAACGCTTATGTTAATGACATTAGTTAGATATCAACGTTGACGTCAAACGTCACACGTTAAAGTACACGAAATCTCAAAATGCCCACGAAAATTTGTCATAATTAGTAATTTCATAATTGAATCAATCATTTATAACAATTGTTACTTAAAAAACACTACGCGCAGTGGTTTTTCCCATTTTATCGCCATTTATTCATTCACAAGATCAATAAAAAATATTTCTATAAATTAAATGACATTTTGAAATATAAACAAACGCTAATAACTTTGTTGTTTATGAATATTATTTATTGAGGTTTTACTTAAATAATAACAAAACCTTTTCTGATAAGGCCAAACTGGTAGTGTGAATTTTCCTGAACACCCTTATTGAGAAGACTAGGGAGATAATGATCAATATTACAACAATAGAAAAACAAAACACTGTCGCTGAGTCCCATAACATTCCGATCGCATGCCAACCCTACTAACCGTGACTTGCCACCTTCCGCACGATAATTCTCGCTTCCTGCGGTCACTGCAAGTCATCGTAGGGGTGAAATGATTAGAAATTAGTGCCTATTAGTAACCTTTTCTGATATTAATGCAGTTAGATTTATTTCAGTGAGGGTTACTTTAATTGCTGGGCAACGACCTGGCTCTGAAGGAACTTGGGTGAGGTTTTCTTTTCATGTTAAGAAAAGCTTGAAGATGTAAAAACAAATATTTTTAGTGTTATACAAGTCTTTTTTTTGACTTTCAACCCTTATTGAACCGTTTTTTGGAGATAATTTTCAAAAATTATTTTAGTAGTCTTGTAACTAGTAAGTATTAGTAATTTCATTATACGATTACTGACAAATGTTTGCACTCTGGACAGGTTCACTCAAATCTACGTAGTTCTTTCCTCAAAGCAGCATTTCAGACACTGCTAATCTGTATGGATCATTTCATGGTGACTGTAGTGACTGTATGGACTTTACGTCTAATCTGGAATAGCATAATTATATAATACTTTTTATGCATGAAATTTGTTTCCCTTGGACCATTTTTTACATTCACGCGGTCGAAGCCGCTGTTAGTAGCTAGTTAAATAAATTTTTAGGGTTCCGCACCTGATAAAAGAAAAAACGGAACCCTTATAGAATCACTCTGTTGTCCGTCTGTCTGTCTGTCTGTCAAGTCCCTTTATCTCGAGAACGCGTGAAGGTATTGAGTTGAAATTAAAATCATGTACTCGTCTCAAGCTGTGAAAAAATCAAACTTCTAAGTTAACGAATGAAAAAGATACGGCCGTTTATGTAGCAAAAAACGTATATTTTGATACTCTCAAAAATCGAAATTCATAGGGTACCCACTTCCCGTTGACCCAGAATCCTGAAAATTGGCACAAAGTAAGGTCTTGTAACACAGTTATAGGAAAAATCTGAAAACAGTAAATTTGTTGTTACCAGCGTCACAAACAATTTATTTTTTTTGCAGTTCTGAAAAATCTTCGACACTCCTTTCGGGAATTGTAGTTTGCACGGAACCGTCAGTGTACGAGTCCGACTCGCACTTGCCCAGTTTTTTTTTTTATCAAAGACATATTATTTTGCATATCAAATCTAATCGACACTGTCAAATTAACTTGAAACAGTTAAAAAAAAAACTAAAAATACGCGTTGCCCTACAAAAGTCCTGGAATATCGACAATTTCTCTGTACATCTCTCCGTGTCGGTCAAAAGGTTATATTACAGTTTCAGCTGAATTCAAAATGAACACAGAGAAAACTTTTCATTTCAGATAGACTCCTGCAGGTACTTATGAACATCATGAATTTAGTATCAAGACAGACATATTAGGAGAGTGACCTGACTTTCAAACAGGTCGTTGAAAGAACAAGGTCAAAACAATGAAATAAAGTTTATGTAATAAAAAAATTATTTTATATTTTAATTTTATTTTATTTATTAGGGAAAATAAATAGTTGCACAATACAGTAACACATTAAAAAAAAATTACATAAAAAAAGACAAATGCACAACTAACGACATTTTCCACAGAATACAAAAAAAAAATACAAATCAGAACGACGTGCCCTTACAAATTACAAGAAAAACAAAAAAGAAACAAATAATTGCAAAAAAAAAAAAAAAAATGGTTGCCTGTAAAGTCGGTTTTACGGGCGAAGATTTTACGTGACAACGTCCATGCGCCGATTCAATGCGCCTAATTCTCTAGTGCTGCGCGCGCGGCAGACCGATCATAGTTGAGTGGGAGAGAGACGCAAGGCATTCGGCGGGCCTCTCTCTCGTTCGGTGACTCATCGTAACGTTACCGAGCGTTACACTTTTTCATAAGTGACTCCCAGCCGCAACCTAATTTAAGACGTTGTCACGTCAATATAACAGAATGAATGAATTAAGGTACAACGGATAATTTATAAAAATAATAATGATAATTGTAACATTTTTGATGAATCTGAACAGACTTCCAAAAATTTTAACAAAACAAAAGCAAGAAGTTCGACAAATTTGACCAGATTTCCAAAAATTAAAAATTAGAAAATTCATTTTCATTCAAACAGGTCGTTGAAAGGACAAGGTTAAAACAATGAAATTAAGTTTATTTAATAATGTTTAAGCCTTAATAATTGGTTACTAAAAACCATATTTTAGTTTTAAATAATACCTTCAATACTCTTTTCGCTAACGTTACGTAAAACTATGCTGCTATATACTAGCTACTAGCTTATAGGCAATATATACAGCTTTTTTTTTACTTGTTATCCTTTTGCGTCACTGCCTTCCTCGATAAATGCTACCAACATTCAAATATTTTTTTCCAATTTGAACCAGTAGGTTCCTGGAATTAGCGCATTCAAACCAACTCTTCAGTTATAAGCTATATCTTATCTATACATTTATATATATACATCTATAAATCTAAGTATACATATATATAAAATTGGAGTGTCTGTTTGTAATATTGAAATAACTGATTTTTACTACATGCATATGAAAATATATATGGTACATACATCAAAATACCATATTTTACAATTTTTCTCTGTCTGTTTGTCCTGGCTAATCTCTAAAACGGCTGGACCGATTTTGACAGGATTTTTTTTGGCAGGTAGCTAATGAAATAAGGTGTAACATAGGCTACTTTTATTTTAGAAAAATAAGTTCAAAATCCCGTAGTCCACGCGAACGAAGTCGCGGGCACAGCTAGTTGTATATAAAAAGAGAAACTGATTAACTGCCCCCCTAGCCAAGTTCCAAACGTTTCGCTTGCGCCGAACGCTTCGAGTTGGCCTTGCCGCCAATTCTTTTGTTCTGAGCGTTGAGACGACGTCATTCCCGTACATTTGAATCTTTCTACAAGCGTTAACTATTGCATATTAGCAACTTGGCTAGGGGTACTGATATATCAATGCACTGCTGGAACTATAGGGACAAGGAGCACACGATTTTGCACTAGGTTCCTTTTTATTTGCATAGGTAATCACTAAGAGAGGATTTTCTTAAATTCATATCCGTGGATGAAATAGGGGTCCTAAGGTCCAAAACTGCTGGAAGATACCAATATTTGTAATAATAAATTAAACTTCATCTTTTCCACCTACCCATCTTTCAAACATGCAATCCACCATTTTCCTTCAAATCCAACATTACTAACGACGATCACTGACCACAACTAATTGCCTAACTAATCACCCGGCGTATCTCGCCTTGCGACACCGTGCACTGATCAATTAGACAGAATGCGAGCCCCGCTCGACTTACAATCCGATTACGTTCGTCCCAGCCGCGTTTTAGAAAGTAATTTGAGTAGACTTTCGCCACTACCTAACCCTGTTAGGGGTTGATTTCGGAATTTGAATTTTGTAGTGCATTTTAGTATTTATTTATGGGTCTTGTTTATTTATTTAAACTTCATGTGCAATAGTGGTACATAGCATAGCATAGTCAGCCTTGTAATGTTCCCACTGTTGGGACTCAGGTCTCCTCTCTAGGAGAGGAAATGGGCCGTAATCAACCACGCGGGCCCAGTGTGTGTTGGTGAATGTCACATATCTTCGGATTTTTGGTTTTAGGACATGCCGGTTTGTCTCCTCACGATGTTTTCCTTCACCGTTTTGAGCAGTGGTGATGAAATAAATTACACAAAGTAATGCGCCTGGCTGGTTTTGAACCCGCGACCTATAACTCGTAAGTTGGGGCGGCTTCATAATATGCAGAACGTGTTCGTGAATAACCCATTTTTTTAGGTGAGAAATCGTCAAATATTTGCTCTTGATCTGAGGGAATCGAGAGTGACTCGATCGAGAGGGTATGTCAGACTTTTGCCCATCTTTTTTTTAGGTGAAAAAATCATCTAATGACATCCTCCACTCTTGGGCGGAGCGGGAGATAGTGTTAGACTTTGATTGACTAAAAACCCACTCCCGTTCCTTCTTTGCCATTGTTCCAGGGCCCCGAAGATCTCTTTCGCATCACCCACGGCCCCAGTAGGCTTCGACCCTGTTGAGCCCCTACGTTTGCTGACAACTCCTTGAGGCGCGCGTGGAACACTACGCTTCACCGACGGGACTAATACCCACCTGAGCCTCTCTATATGTTTTAGGTAATCAATAAATGCTTCACCGAGAGCAGGAGCAAATTACTTTGATGTTGGTCTACCCTCTTAAAAAAGGCAGTTTTTTGTTTATAAAGCAATGACGTGAAATCCTTTGAAGGGATGGATGGTTTTCTCATCAATTAAAGGAAAGTTGTCTGTAAAAAATCACTTATAGCGATAAGACCGCCCATTGTGGCACCCCATTAATTTTAAGTTTATTTTGTAATTGCTTTATTTTTGGTGTACAATAAAGAATTTATCTATCTAGCTATCTATCATTATTGAAATCAAATGGTTTTATTTTTCCGTTTTCAAGGAAAACGGAAAATTTATCAAATTACTCCGATATCAATCGCAGCAAAAACTACCATCACAAAAAATATTGGCTGTTCCATGAAATTCTCGTCATGTCTGCGGGGTTTACAGTAAGGCTTCTATTTCTGGATGTTTGTAAAAAAATAGTCCAAACAGTCCGTGTTGGGGTGTCCAAAAACCTAAATTGTCCGTGCCTAAAATTATGTTACCTCCTTTCCTACTCTCGTTTTTTACACACATTACCGGTCGCGCATTAGATACTCTATAGAATAGCGTATTACACAGATTGCCAGTAACATATAAATAAAGAGTTAGTTTGTTTTTTAGGGTTCCGTGCCTCAAAAGAAAAATCGGAACCCTTATAGGATCACTTTGTTGTCCGTCCGTCTGTCTGTCTGTCAAGACCCTTTAACTCTCTTTAACTCGAGAACGCGTGGAGGTATTGAATTAAAATTAAAAGCATATACTCAGGTCTGCGGTCAAGCTGTGAAAAAATCAAACTACTAAGTTAACGAATAAAAAGATTCAGCTGTTTATGTTCGTTGACCCAGAATCCTGAAATTTGGCAGAAAGCAAGGTCTTATATCACAGGTATAGGAATAAATCTGAAAACAGAAAATTTGTTGTTACCTACGTCAAAAAAAAAAACTTTTTTGCAATTCCGAAAAATCTTCGAGACTCCATTCGGGAATTGTAGTTTGCACGGAACCCTCAGTGCGTGAGTCCGACTCGCACTTACCTAGTTTTTTGTTTGTAGGAGGTGATCTCGGAAAGTACTAGTCCGATTGCTGAAATGTTTTCACCGATAGAATTATAATAGCCGTTTTATTTTTGAGTACTATATTAAATATAAGTACGCAGGCGAAGCTAGTTTCATTCTATGCACACCGAAATCAATACAGAAAACAATGACAAGAAAAATCATGAGTTCTTTTAGGAAAAGGGATTAAAAAAACATTATTCGCTTCATCATACTTCGTTTTGTAACAGTAGCGAATTCAGTCACAACAGCACGTACCGCATACGTAGTCCCACTATAATTTACATTTCTCTCCAAGAAACACAAACAAACAAGATAACGGAATAAAAACAAAAATAGCACACAAAGAGGAATGGAAAGGGACGAATTTATCGAGCCATTACGACCACGAGTGGTGGCATTCATGTGTCATAGTAGGAAATAACAATACAGATGCAAGCCCGAAATAGTAACGAAACTATATGGACGCCATCTGATTAGCCACTTAGCTGGTCTATATATTCTATGTTAAATTTATCACTTCGAAACGTTTTTAAATTTTTAGTCATGTTGGTCCAGCTCCAGTGGTTAAGGCACCTTGGTTCTCGTGCATGAGATTGCGGATTCGAAATGGGGTAAGTATCTAAATTCTAAGACATTTTTTTTATGACTTTTAAAAAATTATCATATTTTAGTTCATCAGATTTTCATACAAAATTAAAGTTTGAAAAAATAAACTACTTCAAAGAAATAATAAACAAATAAACAATAACTTAAATAATTAAAAATAATATAATATATACACTAAATGAGACATTATTGATACATCTTCTGCTTCAGCTTCAGCTCAAAGCTTGTAAAGCCGATGGGCATAGTTTTTACCTCTTACGGTTTATTAGATACAGTTCGCTGATAGACAGACGGACGGACAGCAGAGACTTACTAATAAGGTCCCGATGGTACCGTTAGATACGGAACCCTAAATAGAAAAAAAAAATAAGGAAATATTATAAAAGGAAAGGCACGACATTTAATTTTCTCGTACCTCACCATCACTGCTTATGGAAAATCATGACCTTTAGAATAGAATATATAGAATATAGAATAGAATAGCCAAATATAGCCGCGACCCTTCCTTGTTGACATCGATTTACTGCTCACTCTGTTAAGGCAATCAGCCTTAAAGATAAGTTGATAAATAATCGCCAAGTACCCATTAATATATCCCAGATAAAAGGCGGCTCCGAGAACCACATTCTCTTAGAAGTTGTTTCCAAAGACAAGCCTGCTCCTGCAGAATAACCAATTTAATTCACATTTCTCCATATTTGGCCGCATTATAGCCGACCAGTCGACAATACTGCATTGTACCAGTAACTTAATCCGATAGGAAGAACTCAACCAATTCAGGACCTTTAACCAATAAAAATAAAGACCATAGTTAACTGCAAGTCGGAAACGGCGGCGCCTACGCAGGATTGTCGTATGAGTATTTTTAGCGTCGCCCAAGAAGTTTTATTTGATTGCTACACAACACATAGTTGTTGGGATTTGTGTTTCAAATAAGTCATGTTTAAAAATAACAATGCAATGAATTCCTGAATGGGAAAAGCTACGAATAAAGGTATCTAAATAAATGTAAGAATCCATAAATTATGGAATCAGGGACTGAATGCGCTAGAAACGGCACCACATTTTGCCTTACCAGGCGACATCTGGTGGCGTAATCCAATAATAATTGTTCAGTTACCTCAATCCCACCCATAATCGCATACTGTATCGATTAATTTATCGATTCTGACACTTAAATCTCTTAGGCTTTATCTCGATTTCACCTGTAAGCCGTGATTACTCTTATCTTTAGGCTACTTGTAAACTTTGCACTAATGTATTGTCATAAATATGGTGATCGTGGAATATAATTTAAATTTATTTGTTGCAATCTAGTGACACGATTTTAGTATTCGATTGTATTCGACACATAAATTGTTTTCTATAGTTCTGTTAGTGCAAGGAGTGCTATTTAAACCATTTTGTTTGATTTTAGGTTAGGCTAGGTTAGGTTAGGACCACGAGTTGTGGCGACGTTTGTGGTAGGCCAATGTCCAACAGTAAACGTTTGTCATTGGAAGATTTTTCCCGCCATAAAAAAAAAGACGTGTGGCACTCGGGAACTGCCGCGGTAAAGCATTTTTATCAACTTATGCAATTATAATTGTTTATTTATTTTATTTATGCAGTATTTTTTTTTTCCTTTGTTTTGTTTTACTTTGATATTAATTGAAGTTACACTTTCACACATTGAATTGAATTTTGATGGATTGTTCACTCATTTGTTTTCTTATCGGTCACCACGCTCAAAAAACAAATGAGTGAGGGGTGTTAGGTTATTTTCGTTACGGAATTTCTGGATTCGGTCTCCACGCTCAAGGCCCACGATAGAAGCTATGCAATAGCTTAAAAAAACAGTGAACGTCTTTTGGTTGAAATGAAGTTGATGTTGATGTTACATAGGTACATATGTTCAACGTAAATATTTTTTGACCAGTAATTAGCATCCAGTACAGTTCTATCATTGGTGTCATATACATAAATCCTTTAGTGCTTTCTGACACATTTCAAGAACAACTAGATCAGTTTTATCCGGCAAAAACCTTGGCAAGATAATCCAAATCCATTTTGTCTTCCCAAAATCCGCACGTCACATATTATTCCATGGGAAATAATCTCCACCTGGGCCGGTCACATCCGGCAACGGGATTTTCCATTTCCACCCGGTGTGTGCCACTTCCGGGGGTCCGGGGGAAGAGGGGGGGGGCACGTCCTTACAAGTCCTCCTATTCTTGTGATTCTATGCTCACGTTAGCAATCAGTCGTCATTGTTCGGCCACATTCGATAATTTTCGTCGCATGCATTTCTGGATGAGCATTCGTTTTTGTGTTTGTAGGTGGGAATGGTCTTTGGCAATGTAGTAATGCGATTAGGGTTTGTGATGTAAATTGTGTTCATTAGCGGTAGGATTTTATCTAAGAACACTTGTTTTATTCATTGTAGAATACGAGTAATATTACCACACGAGCCGGGGGTTAAAATCACAAAAAAAAGAAACTTTTCCGGTTTTTTTCCAGGAAAAAAGTAAATATCATTTACGACCCAATAAATTTTGTACACCGGTGTATACAATACGACAGTTAAGTGTTCCCTGGATAAATAGTATAGTATTTTATTGTTCCAGCCTACCAGGATATAAGTAGATCATGTGCTAAATTCCATCGCAACCCATACAGCTATTTAAGTGTGAAGGAGTAACAAATATACACACGCACACTCACAAACTTTTGCCTTTATAATATAGGTTTTAACCTTTATAATAGTGTGATAAAATAGTTCTTAGGTTTTTTAATTGAATTAAATTCAAACCTCTCAATCAAAATTATGTAGTTTTGCCATTTAAAAGTAATATTTGAATCTGTTAACTATTTAAATCTCATTTATACACCTTTTAATTTGTAAAAGGAGTGGGTAATTTCAAGCTTAAGTTTTGCTCAGAACTCTATAGAATTAAATAAAACGATAACGTTATTAGTTGCTCGTTGTGTTTCCGCTAAAAGCAAAGGACTTTCTCGGAACCTGAATCTAAAAACGACTGCATATTATGAACTCCAGTTGCTAACACAGGAATTCCCACTGTTGAGCTATTCTCGTAACGTAATAAAAGAAAGAATCCTCTGCCAAGTGTTCCGAAACATATTTTCTTTAGAAAAAAAAAGAAACGAACGTAAAAAAGACGAGAGAGAACTAGCAAATAAGCCGTCTGGCTTCCGGAGACGTAAATATAAAAATAAATGAAAAATATATTATATAAACATTTTCGGGGGCGTTAAATTTGCATTTTAATGGAGATCCACGCGTAGGTAACAAGTTTAACTAATAGCCGTGAAATGAGGGGAGGCGGAATGGGCGGCCGGGGCACAGCGGTGCCTTTGTTCAGCGACCGGGCCAAAAATGTCATAAATTCAAAACGGTTTACTGTCTTTGTCTTATGAGTTCACTGTTTATGAGTTTAAAGAAAACCAGTGTGGACATTCTTTATCGTTTACTAGCTGACCTGCGGTTAATTTTTACAGTCTCAGAATCAATAAATTTTGTATTAACTTATTCAAAGTAAGGAAGTAAATTCAGTTATTATTTAGATCAAATAAATACCCAAAATGAATCAAGTTACAATATATGCACAAACATCAAGCCGTTTTAATTCTTGTCCATATTTTGCTTCTGTCATAATTCAGAGATAAGACAAATATTCTGTGATGTTTTTATTCTTATTATTTCTACACATTTATCTAAATTATGTCTGTTTAATTACTAAGAGTAATTTTGGCTTACAGACAAAATTATGTAAACGTCTATTTTTTAGGTGTACTTATTCATTATTATTATTAAAACCTAACTACAACACAATAAACAACTCAACAAACAAAACGCAGCTCCAAAAAGTGAATAGCCTAATCCTACAGCCATAACAACGCAGCGGGTCAAGTTTCGTTTCAACGTAATTTTCCTTCATATCCTACGAAATACAAAACATTGTTGGTATGGAGGACAGTTGGTACACCAGTAATCCTGGCTGAACAATCGGCCACCGCTCGCTCCGCGGAATATGGTACTAAATAAGAAGAGAGAGCGCTCTCTTCGTGTGTCAAAGACTAAGCTGCTTGCCAAAAAAATATAGGCTTGTTTTATGCCTATTATCATTACATTATTTCTACTAAATTAATCTTCTATACACCGTGTTTTAGACTTCGATCGTGAAAAGAATGTCAATGACAGCTGAGTAAAATAAATGTAGCTGGTACATTTTGGCAATCTCAAGTGCTAAGTCGAGATATTTGATTTCTTAGCTTTCTCCAGATTCTCGTCATGTGGGATGGTAGTATTTATTACGGTTATAGTGCGGCGCGATAATTGGTCTATCACCACCGTTGGCTGCAATAGTCCTGTCAGTGATAATATATCGATCATAGGATAACGTGATACGATCATTTTCGAGAACTGAGTCGGACACATACTTACATATATAATTATACCTCAAAATTCAAGCCGCCAGGCAACTGTAAGAACACTGTGGGTTTTAATCAGTACAAGTCTGAAATTCCTTCTTTTTCCACCCTAAGCGGGAGATGTCTTTTGATGAATTCCCTACTAATGGTTATTAGCATTTCTTATATATTTATATAGTTTTTAGTAATAATATAATTAAACCATAGTAAAGAGTGTTATAATCACGCCACTAATTTATATCTTTGACGAATAGATTACTTCTACCATCTAAAAACTTAAAGGCAAAAACCGAGATTCCTTTTAAACTTTTAATATCAGCACCACAATAATCTTGTCTTGTTAAATATTTCCAAATATTACATAGCCAAACCTATTATATTTCAGAGTGACGACGTTTTACGAGTCAGCACTCCCGCCGTCATTAATTCAAGCCCATCCATCAAAGCACTGTCATCTCTGTTCCAATAATCTACGGCTCGTCGCCACATAAAGCTGTCTCGGTGTTATCTTGGCATATTGCACACCGTGCGGACGCATATGATAAGTGCATAACCCGAACGTTTGTTGGAAAAACACACTTTCATCGCGGAAAGCGCCTCAAGACGATCTTGTTTTTCAAGTAGATGTTTGTTGTTTACATTGCTTGGGTGAATTTGTTCTGGGGAGGGATGCGGGATGTAATGTGGGGAATATTCTATTGGATATAGATTTTTTCTGTGGTTTGGGTTATAGTGCTGAGAGATATAGGGACGTCAGGAATTTATGACGAGTACTATTTATGAGGACCTGACTTTATCCAATTGCTTGAATAAACAACTTGATGATTGTATTTGCTTTTTAGTGGGACTGTATGCTAAAGAACCAATATGCTAGTACAGTGATGTGGTAGCCTGATTGACTATGACTAGACTTAACAACCACCCAATACTTCGTAAGTACATAAAGTACGTAAAGCTGTGGTCCCGGCTGTCACTCATAGATCTTTGACAATCATTACAGGTTCGTAGTCAGATGACGGAAAGTTTGACTATCATTTTATCCAAGGAATATTGTGTTACCCAGTAAAGCAATTGTGGAGGTCTGATAGGCAGTCGCTTTATTCAAAACACGGGTATTCAGTCGCATTTGGTTAGACTGGAAGCCGACACCAACCTAGATGGGAAAAGGCTAAGGAGATGATGATGATAATCAGAACATTCTAACAGAATCCATCAACATCGGAGCTGGAAACAACAGGAAATATGGAAAATAGTTTTTGCTCAACACTGGAACAGAACATGCCATAAATAACAATGTAATAAATCAGAACATCCTCTCTGACGAACAGACAATTCCAAAAACAGCCATTTTCATTTGTTCTGGAGAGTTCTCAATCTATGCAATTGAGCCTTTCAAAATGCTAGACATATAGGTAATTAATATAAGTCAAACCTCTTCAATAAAACAAACCAAAGCAGAGATCAACAATCCATAATAAAATCAATTCAAGCTTACACTTTACAATACTTTACATAATCATCAAGGCAGCGATAAATTCTCTTAATCTTAAACACGACTCATAAATATCTACCTAGGCGCAAGCCGTGACTCATGTGACCTCGCTGCAAAAGCTAATTGTATGTGTGCGTTTAAGAAATTCGTAAATAAATAAGTGTCCAACCCACACGAAGTCCGTGTGGTCAGAGTGAAACACTCTCTGTGCTTTATTGAAGTTATTGTAGTCCAGTGATGATGCTATAAGGTAAGATTTTTTTTTGTTATTTGTTGTCTTCATCATCAACATTATCATTTCAGTTGAAAGCCGTCCACTGTTGGACATTGGTCACACCAAAATAACGTCTATCCGTCTCCAATCTATCGGATTCCTGCGACTTGCACCAGGTCTTCGGTCCTTGTGGGAGATCTTCCAACGTTGAGTCTTTCGGTGCACAGACGCCTTTTCAGAAGCTTTCCGTATCATCAACCATCTGTTTTACAAGCAACATACTCTGCCCACTGCCACTTAAGTTTCTGGTCCTGTCCCCATAAAAATTGAAATCGTTTTAAGTTAACCAATGTTCACTATATCATAATTAGTCGTATTATGCTATACCAGGATTGCGGGTTTGTTTGAAAGAGTTGCAGGTACATACAAGTAATGCACGGAGTGTTTATTTTCCACGTTAAATATTTTGAGTAATGTAAACCATAAAACTGTATTTCATTTTAAAATCATTAATTTTATTGTTGTTAAATATGACTTCCTGGTTATAAAAGTTTTACAACATCCAGCGGAGTCATGCCAATGCGTGTCTGCATACATTAAAGGCAACTAATAGGTATTTTAATATTGCACTAAGTTCAAATCGGAACTGTACGATAAGTTAGTCGTTAAAACTATGTTTTTAATTATGAAAAAGTTTTATTTTCTTGCATCACTTCTTACTTCAGTTGCGAGAAAATAAGTAAGATTTTTTATAATTATAGTTTTTGTCTAAAGCCAGAATCATTAACACGTCATGACTTTAGCGTGTAGCGGGATCTAATACCAATTTCTTTCTTTGCTTCAATACCCATTTTTTGGGGTCATCGTAACAAACAGTATTTTTCCATATATCTCTATTTGGTCTTTACTGAAGTGGCAATAATAAACCCCATTTGTGGGAACGCGTACCCATAGAACGCCAAAAGCAACTGAAACACATAGGTTTTATGATTTCCCTCTTCAAAGAAATAATACGCCTTTCCTAAACTTAGGCAAAATGTACATTTTTTTCCTTTATTCTGAACAACTATACTTACTTTTATACCCATAGAACTGTTTTGAACAAAAAAAAAATTCGAAGAAAGTATCACGACTCTTTTAGCTTCGCTTGCACTACATCACCGCAGTTTTAAGCACTGACAATTTACTGCGCACGCAATTACAACATGGCGGACAAAAATTGCGGCGCGCATGCGCGACAAAAGCCTGTCAACCGGCGCCCGCGCTCCGGTGACATATTTACGATTTTCTTGTTTTATTTAATTAGATATGCCCTGTCTGTTAAAGTGGAGTTTTCTTTGATTTGCAGCTGTGTTGATGTTTTCAATTTAGCTTGTTGCATTTAACTTAAGTGACTTAATTAAGAATTGACAAATTTAAGTGGTTAGGGCACATTGCTCGCAGATTTTTTTTCCTAGTCATTACTGTCCCACTGTTGGGCAAAGGCCTCGCCCAAGTCCTTCCAGAAATTGTTCTCCCGCGTCGTATCGAACCATTCCTCGTGATAAGCGTCCAGGTCGTCTCGCCACCTCTTTCTAGGCCAGCCTCGACGGCGCTTTCCCTCAACAGGAACCTACTACTTGGCGAACCTTGCTTGTCAGCCGCACAAACAGTGACCGCATAATTAATCACACTAATATTATAAACCAGTGAGTGAGAGCAGTGGTGACCGAGTGGTAACGGCTCCGACTTACGAGTTGTAGGTCACAGGTTCAAACCGAGCCAGGTACTTTGGGTAATTTATTTCATCACCACTGCTCCCAAAACGGTGAAGGAAAACATCGTGAGGAAACCGGCATGTCCTAGAACCAAAAATTCGAAGACATGTGATATTTACCAACCCGCACTGGCCCCGCGTGGTGGATTACGGCCCATTCCCTCTCCTAGAGAGGAGGCCGGAGTCCCAGCAGTGGGAACATTATAAGGCCAACTATGCTATGCTATGCTAATATTATAAAGGTGAAAGTGTGTCTGTGTTTGTATGCTTGTTACTTCTTCGAACAGATTTAGATGAAATTTGACCCAAAGGTATGTAGATCAAGTCCCGTAATAGCATACATAATACGTAATAGTATATTTTATACCGAGAGTATGTTCCTTTGAGATAAATTTCTGATTAGACACGGACAAAGCCGCTGGTAGAACTTTGTGTTTGTATGCGTGTCTGTGTGTGATGTGTGTGTTTGTTACTCCTTCTGGTCCAAACAGCTGAACGAATTGGGATGAAATTTGGCACATAGGTAGACACTGTACATGACATGTACTAGGATAGCACTTTTGCGTTTAAAAGTATGTATGAGTAGATATGTGAGAGTGTGCGTAATAAAAAATATCATAGGTAATTTTATTTGTGGAATTATAAAACAAGCGACTAAAAAAAAACTTAGCGACTGACTGCGAGTGACGAGAAATCAATAGAACAGCGACTTAAAAACTTTAATTTGAGTTACTTAAAATACAAAATGAGAAGCTTCATAATATTTGAGTGACCTAATATTTGTTTGAGTGTCAATATTTTGTTCTGCATTTTTTTCCAGATTTGGCCAATGATTTATTTATACTGAGCGGCATTTTATCTTAAATGAAGTGTTTCGAATGTCCTAAATATAAATGTAGGTACACAGTATCGAATGTCCTAAATACCGATATTTATGTATTATGTATGTCACAAGGTAATTTGATAATCCGGATATTGCGAAAACCCGAATAATAAAAAAATGGTGAAATAAAATCTGCGAGCAACTTGGTCGTAGCGTTCGCCGGCCGCTGCCGCGGCACCGCTCGCTTCACTCACTCGGCTCACGCGCGGTAGGTCACAGTTCTAACCTAACCTAACCTATTTCACCCAGTTCAAATGATGAATCTACCTGCGACTAGATAATGAGACAATGATGAAAACATTTGCTAGCGTAAATTCCTTATTTAAAACCTCATTTTTATTTCTAGTCGCTCACTCACTCAACAACGAGTACCTGCCTACAAACTTGGGGGGTGACCAGATGCGACCTTAAATATAAATTATAAATATAAGTGAAGTTCACGAGAACGCCCTGCCGACAAACTGCGATGCAGTTTGGCAGATGTTATATTAAGATTATCGATGTAACAAATGAATAAAAAATTAAAAAAAAAAAACTTATTATTTTAGTCGCTCACATACTAATTTAATCGTTTAACTAGGATTTCAATAACCCACTTTTAGTAAGCTCGTTCTGGATTTTATTGTTAATCAATATTTGTTGTTAGTTTAGTTAATGTGTCGCTTACTCAAATTCATACCGCTAAAGTTATTAAAACAGTATCTCATCATCAGTCGCTAAGTTTTTTTTTTAGTCGCTCGTTTTATAATTCCCCCTTGTTTAATAACTTGAGCGGTATGAATTTGAGTAAGCGACACATTAACTAAACTGACGACAGCTATTGATTAACAATAAAATCTAGAACGAGCTAACAAAAAGTGGATTATTGAAATCCTAATTAAACGACTAAATAAGTGAGTGATTAGAAATAAAATTGAAGTTTAACATAACGAACTGTTAAAAAGTTAACTTTAACAAATGTTTTCACCATTGTCTAATTATCTAGTCGCAGGTAGATTCATCATTTTGAGCTGGGTAAAATAAGTTAGGTTAGGTAAGAACTGTGACCTACCGCGCGTGAGCTGAGCGAGCGAAGCGAGCGGTGCCGCGGCAGCGGCCGGCGAATGCTACGGCCGAGTTTCTCGCAGATTTCATTTCACCATTTTCTAACTATCCGAGTAGGTATTTGCAATATCCGAATTATCAAAGTACCTTGTGAAATAATACATAAATATCGATATTTAGAACATTCGATGATTTAGATGTACCTACACACATCGATATTTAGGTAATTCGGAACACTTCATTTAAGATAAAATGCCGCTCAGTATAAATAAATAATTTGCCAAAAATTTAAAAAAATGCAGGAAGTAACGTTGACACTCAAATAAATAAAAGGTCGCTCAAATATTATGAACCTTCTCATTTTGTATTTTAAGTAACTCAAATTAAAGTTTGTTAGTCTCTATTCTGTTGATTTCTTGTCACTCGCAGTCAGTCGCTCACTCATTATTTCTACAACCCAAAATAATTATTTTTGTCACTTAAAATTTTCATTTACAGTCACTCGTTTAAATCCATTTTATTACCACCCATTTTATTTTATGTCCCTTTGAAAAATAGCTACATACCTAATATAAAATATCTATAAGCAATCAACTATTCAAAAAAGCGCTTGCGACAAAAATACCAACATATCAGTTCCTACAAGGTATATTACCTGTGTAGGTATTGGTATTTTATTTATGTCCCTTTGAAAAATAGCTACTTATCTAATACAAAATATCTTTATGGAATCAGCAATTCGAAAAAGCGCTTGCAACAAAAATACCAACATAGCAGTTCCTACAAGGTATATTACCAGTAATACACATAACCTGTGTATTGGTAGTTATCTGCGCAAGAGTCACGATACAAGACAGTTTGTTGGTAGGAGATGATCTAGCGCAGTTCAACGGGAACAATGTTGCTAGTTCGATATCTCTAAGATTTATTAACTGCGATTCTCCGTAATATTCAAATAGGAGTTTATGGTTTTCTATACTTATTTCAGTGTTGACATTTTATCCAGTGTTGCCATAGATAACAAAATTATTTGAAGTGCAGCTGCTTTATTAGAATAAATTCGAAAAGCCAATGTTTTTCAACTTATTCTCAAGAAAATATGGAACGAGATGAAAGAAAGAAATACATTAAGGCTCATTGTATTATCTTTCATAAGCTATAGACGCAAGTCATTCTTAGATATTATTGTGATAACCTAAAAAGTTGCCTAACTGAATTGAAAGTACATAATATACTTACTAGGTGCATGACTCACAGAAAGGATGGCCTATTTTATGAAATTTTGTTATTCTTTTTTCGTTTGGTAAAAATGATCCCGATCCGTCTCTTTGGTTTCAGCTAATCTCCAAAACGGCTGGACTAATTTTGATATTATAAGGAAAAACTTAGGCTACTATTATTTTAGAAATATAGGGTTTCGTGCAAAAAAATCTTCTTTAAATTATGATGCTGTTTCACTAATCTAACGCGAACATATTCGCGGGTATTAACTAAAAAATCGGCAGTCTTTTCTTGGTCTTATTGTGTGTGTCTGTTTGTTACATCTTTATGCTTGAACAGCTGAACGGATGTCGATGAAACTTAGTAGGTACTACATGGGAAGAAAAATCACACTGCTCAACTCTTTGCTCACTCAGCACTTAGATCTTGATAATATCTTCCATGACAAGCCGTACCAAATTTAAAATTAATTTTTAAGTTTTTTTGTAGTTTGTTCTCATTAGTAGGTATTTAATAAGCTTTTTTATTAGTCTTTAAGATTTTAGAATGTAAGTGCTTTGGTCCTGTACTATGAACTTAATTTTTTAAATAAATTAATGTCCTGCACATATGATACTTTCAATTCTGACAATATATTTCCTTGGTATAATTTTCTTCATCTTTTTCCTGTAATGATGGTGACGTCGACTTTATAAAATAAATCTGAAAGTAGAATAATATGTTCGGTATTGACCAGTCACAACAATAAAAAAAGTTAAAACAGTTTATTTATAATGTAATACAAAGCATTCTATATCCCCCTCAAAGTTTACGACGCCACTTGACGTAGAACAGATGCTTCCAACAAATATGTATGGCATTGAGTGGCAAAACAGACGTTAAGTCATAACGGATACACTGAGGCACACGTCAATCTGACATTTATTTTGGAGATTTTTTGTATTAAAAAGTGAATTTGAACTAAGTAAGTAGGTGCTTCTGCATAATTAGATTTATTGGAAATTTAAAATACTACCTGGTCCAACTGGCTTTGCTTATAGCCACTCTTGAACATAGACTACCCTCAAATTTCACCACAATGAGCGCTCTTCTGCATCTTGGTATCCATCAGATTCCCACGGCTATCACCAGGTCGTAATTACACGTTGTAGAAGACCGTCCAACGCTGCGTTTTGCGGTACGTGATTGCCATTCCAGAATCTTTCGGACCCATCGAACATCTGTTCTGCGAGTATGTGCCTTGCTCGCTTTAGCAAATCTTCGAGCTAACATCCGTAACCTTGATTCTGTTGCGCCTATCTTCATTTCTGATCAAAGCCCGCTAGGTAACTCCGAGCATAGCCCATAGCATAGCATTATAACTTGTCACTTAGAAAAAAAAAAAGACGTGTGGCACTCGGGGACTGCCGCGGTAAAGCTTATGCAATTATAATTATTTATTTATTTTATTTATTCAGTTTTTTTTTCTTTGATATTATTTGAAGTTACACTTTTTGAGCGTGGTGACCGATAAGAAAACAAATGAGTGGGGGGTGTTAGGTTATTTTCGTTACGGAATTTCTGGATTCGGTCTCACACTCAAGGCCCGCGATAGAAGCTATGCAATAGCTTAAAAACAAGTCAACATCAAAACCAAAGGCATGATTAAAAACTAGATCTAAATAAAAATAACCCAATCCCTCTCGTCGATAGCTTTCTCAAAGCCTAAAAACCTAAAAATAGACGAGAGAAATCATAAATTTTATTAACCTACTCCTTTTTACTGCCATACCACATTACCGCACACTCATATACTTATGTGATCCCTATATAAATCATAGTCAACCTAATATTTTGGTAGTCGCGGTACAAAGCCACCACAAGTTGGTCAATCCGTACTAGAACTAGATTCGTTTATTTACTAAAGAACGGTTTGGAAACCACATGTTGTTTTGTTAAGGAGCCAGACAACTTTGTTTTATACGGACGGTTTTGCGATTGCGATGTTGAGTCGTGAGTTTTGGCTTTAAAAATTATAGTTGGATAAGAGTTTTATAGAGGTCGATAGTGAACTAGGATGTCTGTTAAATGTCATGGAAATCAATTCGGACTCACGGTTTTTTTTTATCTATAATAAACTAGTACTTGACTGCGATCCCACCTGATGGTAAGCAGTGATGCAATCGTTGTTGGTAAGGTGCACTAGTTTAATAAGAGCCTATTCACTTTAGCCTTGGGTTAGATTGTTCCAAACTTTAATTTAAGAGGAATACATGAGTTAATCACGAATTTTATAATGCGCAAAAGTATATGGTCTACTCCAGTAAACAAAATCAGAAAAATATAGTACACTCAAAATAAATATACACCTAGGATATGATACAAAATACCATCGCAATAATTATTATTATTATTTGTCAGAATATTTTACGAGACGTTTTACCGTTAACACAGCTTTAATTTTATAATCATATCGGTATTTTTTTAGTATATCGATTAAATACTTCGTATTTGTAAACATTGCGTCTGTCTTTACGCATCTTTTTCTTTTGGATGCAATCCGAGAGTGCTTCTCAACCATCTCGTAAAGTTATATTTTATAGATATATATAAAGGGTGTAAGGGACAGCCCTCCACAAACTTTAAGGGCTTGCTCAGTAGACGAAACTGAACAACATTCCACAAACATTTTTTTCAGAAAACGAAAAAAAAAATCGGCCTCTCCATACAAACTATCCAATAAAGTTTATAATTTTCATAGCAGACAGGGTCACTAACTAGGCCTGTCATAATAAGAAATTAAAGGCTGCTCAAAATTATAAGGCTGCTTATTTAGATTATGTTATGTAGGTAAGATCCAACAGATTTTATTTAGTTTTGTTTGCTTTCTTTCGGCATTTATACTCAATCAAATATTGTAGTAAACATCGTTACATATAAAATGAATCCATATTAATAAAACAATTTCTGATAACGGGATTCTGTTTTAAAATATTTAATGATAAACAACTTTATTTCGCTGTAAATTAAACGCAGTTCACAACAAATAAAGCAAATTATTTACAAAACTATTTTTGGTATTTGAATCCAATTTAAATAACCGCACAGTATTAACGCAACCGTATATTAATTTGGTCGGTAAAACGTTTTGTTTTTAAAGATCAAATAAATTAACGGCTTTAACGGGTCTTTAATTCTGAATAAATACAACATTAATTTAAGTATATGCAAAACCCGAAACACGTGACTAATATATATTTTTATGTAAAGAATATGTACTAAATTTCATAATTGTATCATGAAAATACACAAAGTTGTGTCATGTGTACTTGTTATGTCAGCAAAAATACATAGTCACCGGGCCATCCAGGCCACTGAAGGGTTGTATTGCACTTGCACCCATTTGTGTGCTGGTCCCTAATGCCCGCTATGACCTGCCATGACCTGTGCTGTACTTAGTGTCGGTGGTGTCCAACTTGTGACATTTTTAAATATTTTTGGAAAATATATAACATGGTGTAAAAAATATTGAAATCCATTCAATAACTGATTCTGTTCTGAACCATCTATATTCCGGTATCGCATAAACTAAAAATAATGTTGCATATTAAAAAAATTTGTTCGAAAGCTCTTGTACTATAACTCGTTTCCCTACTGACTTACGTCATGTCAAGGTCGGTTTCACGATTGATGAGAAGCAGATTCAACTCCCATAGTTCCACTTACGTAGTTACAATAACAATTATAGACCTCATTTCTTAAATGGTAAAGTCTATTTTTGGAAAAACGATCATGTGCTAAATTCGTTGGGAATCGGAAACCATGTTTTAGGCAGCTGTTCCATAGACATTTTTGACAGAATGAGAGCAACAGTGCCCATTTCGCACGCTCATAATATTTTGCAAATATCGCCGACTTAATTCTGAGTGTATTTGATAGTTTATGAGTTCATTGACATACCACCCAAGGGTCATAATATTTACATTACGAACTAGACTTCGATAATTGAAACGTTTTATAGGCGATCGATCTCTGTAGCACCGTTTATAGTTGAGATTCGAAACTCTGGTCACAGCTTGAACTGTTATAAAATTTTTAGTTGTAATTCAACTATGTCATTAATATCAGCTGCTACGTGGCCAAAATCAACCGATTTAAAAGTTCATCTCCATTCTGTGCTCAGAGTTTCTCGGCCACAGTTGGATATGAAAGTAACACGAAAGCCCATAACAAAACAGTATATCTGAGCGCACAATCACCATGAGGAGCCAAGGAATGCGGCCGTGATAGTATTGAAAGCATCATCTTCTGCCTCCACTTTCTTTTGAAGCAGTCACCATCAGATTGACTCATTGGACTATCGGTCAATCATGGTGGAGACGTGCCAGGCATCGGGAGTCGTCGGGAAGATTTCCGGTCAGCACGCGAGCGGCGAGCAATGAGTAGATCACTGTCTGGCTGCTTGTTATGGCGCATTGAGTTCTACGCGAGCCACAAAGCTATGTCCCACACCTGCCAGGGCTGCAGACAGTTTAAAGGAGTTATTGTAGTCCTAGCAGAAAGGGCATCTGAAGGAACTCTAGGTTTTATTCAGTCGTCAAACGGCTGACACTCCTTCTCGCTCCACCCAGATCGTGAGAAGATATCTGATGATATTTCACGTTAAAAATTGATAGGTGCTTGGGCTACAGAATTGTTCGAAAGAGTTATTGCGGTTCTAGAACGTAAACTGCAAATGAAGTAACACGGATAGAATTTAGTCAGTAAAAGTCTGAAAACCCTTATCGCTCCAGAGCGAGATAAGTTGATGTGAGATTTAATGATTACCCAACTTAAAAAAATAAAATATTTAGGTATGTAATGTCTTGATCAAACAAACTAGGTACCTACAGACAAAGTATACGTTGGCGGTTTCCATTAAAGCCGGAGCGAAACATACTAGGGGTCAGTTACAAAGTAGTCGTCAAATAATTGACTTGCTTACTCAGACCTAACTTCTGTCTAGGACCCAACGAACGTAACTTTGAAAACTTCGGCACTTGAATCTAAACAGCCTTTTTTTACATCTAACTTTTGCCCTTAGAGCCGAAAACCCAAAAAATATTAAAAAACTTGGACCTTGCTCCGTTCCGCTCGTTACAATTCTACACCCGTAAGAAACATGTAACTGATATTCGTCAAATCGTGGCTGCTAGAGCGAGACACAGATATCTAGTTCTATTACCGTCTTCCCAAATTGTAATATGATATAGATGCTTTGTTTCTCTCTAGTTTGGGTCACAGATAGTTGGATTATGCACGCTATACATCGCTAGTTTTGTAAAGTCACCAAGGCTAACAAAAATGTAAACAAAAGATTGGTTTTGGTACAGCAAGAAGAGCTTCAAAGTTCTTCAATGAACAGAAGACTGACAGAAAATGTCAAAATATAACGGCTAATTTCTTTCTCTCGTGGTCTATTTAGAAGTCTCCAGCTATTAATGTAACGCGCAAATGTAACGCCAATTTGGTAGTGGTAATACTTTGACAAATGGTATAAGAGTGCGTGAATGAAACTGCGTCGTAGATTTTTTTTTATTTACTTTCCAGATCTTTAATTCCCACGACCAATACTTACAGTAACTAACAAAAAAATATATATATGAACAGACAAATAAAATGAAAATGAATGAGAATAAATAGTATATCTATACAGTATAGTATATCTATCTTATGCAGTGCCTAAAAATATAACTAGAATAAAAAAAATAAAAAAATGAAAGTCTTTAAAAGTCTGAAAAGCTTGCTGAGGAGAATAACTTCATTAATAAAATATGATCATAATTCAAATAACTTTATTATTGACGAGCAATGTATTGTGAACATCGAAAAAACTATCGCGTCGGAACACAAAGGGATCGGTTTCGATATAATTGTATTTTCGAACAAAAAAAAAATTGGGTTGACATGCATCAGCGATTTAGTATACCGATGTTATGCTGTCCGTCCGCTGTTGTATAAAATTTATATTGACATTGTTTGTGGTTGCACTAGTTTGTTTACCCGACTGTACACCGATACATGGGTTTATAGATTTTTAATGTAGAATACTGATAAAAGTTACCTGTTTTTCACTAGGACTGTTTCTAACAGTCTCTATGATCATTGCTTGTTGTGGCAACTCATACAACTTTCCTGATGGCTACAACTTGTGGATTTAAATCAAGAGTGAATCGATTATTTCTAGATCTTCGTGAGATAGTGGTCCACCGCGAGACAAACAACAAAAAAAAAAAAAAGAAAATGTCTGAAGACGTAATTAAAAACCAATTCCTATCCTTTACCAAACTGTTGAAGTGGAAACACATTCATAACCCTAACTGAAGCAACGACGAATTTAGGATGCATTTACACAGTCACAAAAACGTCATTAACACAACAATCAAATTAAATAACCATAGAAACAGGCATAAAAACCTCCAAAAGCCCAGCATTTAAACCATTTATTGGTCAGCAAAAACATGAACTGAGTTCCCAGGGGTCATAAATAAACGATCGGGCCCGACGTTACCGCGTCTCATTTTGCCACATTTCAAAATTAGCGCGCGATACCAAGCCAATAAAACATGGCGGACCATCGCATCGGTCCAACATAAAACAGTCCTGGATTTATGTATGGTGTAAAATTTTATATTATTTCGCTCCATCTATGAATTGGAAGATACTTTGTTCTGATTGCCTGGTACTGAAAATATTTGTATTACCAAGCTGATATGAAAATGCAGCTGGAGTTTAAGAATCTTTGAGAGTTTGACAGGATTTCTAATTGAAGAGATTTTTAGACACTGTCTTCAATTATATATATCCATTGAGACGTATGAGTGCATCATTAACTTTCTAGCTTTTTCTGAACTACTAGCTTAGGGTTAGTTTACAGCCTAACAGGATATGACTGAATACCCGTATTCGAGCAATGGTGGCCGAGTGGCAATGGACCCGACTTAGAAGTCGCAGATTCGGACCCAACCAAGCGCATTACTTAGTGTAATTTATTTCATCACCACTGCTCTCAAAACGGTGAAGAAAAACATCGTGAGGAAACCAGCATGTCCTAGAACCAAAAATCCGAAGACATGTGAGATTCACCAACCCGTACTGGGCGCGCGTGGTGGATTATGGCCCATTTCCCTCTCCGAGAGAGGAGGCCTGAGTCCCAGCAGTGGGAACATTAAAAAGGTTGATGATGATGACCCGTTCTTTATATGGAGCGACTGACCAGTCACAAAATAGTACACTTTTGTAAGACTGATGCGATGGTCAGATTTACTGGCATCTGACTAGGTAGTCAGATGCCAATAAATCTGACCATCTTTGATAGTGATTACAAGTAGGTACTTGTAATCACTATCAAAGGATGGTCTACGAATGGCAGCCGGGACCAATAGCTTTACATGCTTTCCAAGGCACGCGGTGTCAGTAATGTTCTAGATAAACTTAGAAAAGTACATGTGTATTGAAAAAATCACATTGGGACTTACCCATTATGCGTACAGCTAAGGAGTAGAATTCCCTGCAGGGGTCTGTGTTTCCTGATAGCTACAACCTAGGGGTCTTTAAGTCAAGAGTGAATAGGTTACTTCTAGGCAAGCGTGCTCCATCGTCGGCCACATCATCACTTACCATCAGGTGAGATAGTAGTCAAACGCGAGCCTATCAATAATATAAAAAAAATACACTAAATAATGCGCCTAACTGGGTTTGAACCCGCGACCTACAACTCTTAAGTCGGGGCAGTTACTCAGCCATCACTGCCGCTTTTATGCAAATAAATATATTATATGTAGGTATATTCTGTTTACAGCTCCGTCTAACAACAACCCAATTCAATCAGTTTGTCCTCATCCAATTTCTTATTTAATCGCGCAAATCCCAACGATAAACGCAGCTCAAAAAGCTACTCTTTCTCTTTCGCTCGCACAAATACGTAAATTAAACGTAACTACATGCAGAAGTTGACCATTTAGTAGCAGGTGGGTGCAAGTTTGTGACTGTGCACTATTGTAAATCCGTATCCGCATTGCAGCCTCGGTGAATACTTCTGGAACAGGACCGTCTGCTCACCGCAGTCGAATAATTTCCGAACTTGCTTTCACTGGCGCCGAATGTTGAGCGTTTGTTGTAGATTTGTGGTTGTGCTGCATAAATATTAGACAAGTAGATCGTTACGGCTGTTCGCTGGTAGGTGAGGATTTTGTGAAGGTTATGTCAGGAATGACATTGTTATCTTCTATATATAGGTATATAAAAATCAATAGCTGTTCGATAGTCTCGCTAAAACTCAAGAACGGCTGAATAGATTTGGCTAATTTTAGTCTTGAAATATTAGTGGAAGTCCAAGGAAAGTTTAAACGGTGTGAAAATCTGGAAAACAACACGAAAAAAAATCTAAAACAATGCCATCTTTAATTAAAATGTAATTTTTAAATTAATTATGCCCGTAGATGGCGTTATTTGACAGCTTAGCTAAAAGGACTATTATGCAGTACGAAGTTTGCCGGGTCAGCTAGTTGTAAATAAAACTATAATAGATTAGGCTTTCGATTGCAGTCTTATTTATAACAACAAAGCAATTCCTGGCATAACTACTCCAAAATCGTCACCTACACTAAGTTATATAATAAAGAAGACTATAGATACTGGCACGGATCTTGAGCGCTGGCTTCAAGTTGCGCAGAAGTCAAATATTCGGTCTCTTTAGTGGTACGAAGTGAGACGCGGGGCGGGGAGTGTCCGCGCCATCGTATCAAAGACGTCACTCGTGATTCATTCCCTGCTCTTGCTGCTTTTGGCGACCCAAACGTCGTCGTTGTTAGATACATATCTAACAACGACGACGTTTGGGTCGCCAATGTGATCCCCGCTCTGACGCCGAGCGCTCAAGATTCGTGCCGGTACCTATATCAAAATCAATTCGATTATGAAAGCCTATTCTTTTTTCATGAAGTGCAATCTCGTTTTGTGTTTTGACAATCTCTGTCCATTCCAGGTGGCTTAGAAGACATTTTGAAATGTCATAAGGAAAATTGTATGTTTTTTTGAGTTTAGTGTCATACTTATCTTTATTATTCTGTACGTGTGTTTATCGCCTAATTTCTTTTAATTGGCTCGAGCGAATTGAATGTAAGTGGGTCTCTGGATGGTTTCAAAATACAATTAGATCTAGTAGGCGGCGTTGCAATTGGGTTCTTAATTTTATAAAAAAAAAACGGTTTGCGCTCCGTATATCGAGAATGCAGATTATGATTTTAGCAATATTGTTTAAATTTTCACGTCTAGAGTCTAGAGAAAAGCTGAGTTCACACTCCATAATAAATAAAACTTTTGTCTCTTACATTTTACATCGAAAACTTATCTCACAAAATATAATGTAGGCGACCGCCTCCCCCCGGTTGCACACTAAGAACTTAGCTGAGAAATTTTTTCATACTTGTAAGTTATTGGTTTGCACAGATAATACGATTCAGATAAGCTGTGCGAGATGAAATTCATGGGTAAGATAAAATTGACATGTGTATCTTAAGTAGATTGAGGTTCTGATTCTTCTGCTAGGTAAGAACATCTATGTCAAAAAAAAATCAATCTTCTACCAAATTATCATCTGGGATAAGGGCAGGCCTCGTCCTGTGTTATTTGGGAGCGGCGCAGTACATTGATTTCTTTCATTCTGTCCTACCACCCGTCACGCTAATACTGACTCCCTTTTCTTTCATATCACTCCTTTCATTATATTTCTCTTAGTAACCATCAGAAAGGAATGTCGGCGTGTTGTGAAGCTTGCTAACAACCTGAAGTGATGACCACTACAATTCTGTCAAGAGTGATACCGACAACGAAGAGAACATGCGTTTCGTATATCCCACCTCTTCACATGACTATACTATGACAAACGATTCCCTTTAAACATAGAATCTTTTTTCAACCGTCTTTTTAACTACGCAAGCAATAGGTCTCCGTCGGACCAATTGGTAACCAATATGACAGAGCTCGAGTTGTTGACGGTGCGTAGTATAATACCACGCGCGCCTAAAAGAAATGTAAGCGTAGGGGCCCAGCAGGGCTGATACCTATTAGGGCAATGAGTTGACTTATGAAAAGGTTACCCGTAATCCAAGAACGCTAAAGGTAACTGAAGGTATGGTTTTAGCCAGTAAAAGTCTGATGCTATCCCATTCCGGCCTAGAATGGGAGAGACAATTTGATAATTCTTCTTCTTAGTCGCACACTCCTGGCGGAGTGGTTGTGGTCATGAACCGTCTGGTAGTTTGGTTGGCTTTAGCGAGACTTCTCCATCTCTCTCTATTCGTGGCATTGCGTATATATTCAATGGGGGAACACTTAGAAGATGATTTGATGAGGTCTGTCCATCTGGTAGGTGATTGATCGAAAGAACGTTGGCCCTCTACACTTCTCTGTAGCACTAAACGTTCTAAAGATCATTAACTCTTTGAATGCCGTAATTAGAGACACAATAGAAAGACAATAGCTTATGTCGAACTGTGTAACATAAGACATTCAAAAGGTTAAGGATGACATATCCAAACATTTTGAAGATTCGCTGTCGCACAATCAATGAAAGCCTTTGCTTGATGCGAAACTCTTTCAGAATTGAAACGTTAGTTCGGTGAGCAGGCCATTTTATCCTCAGTAGACGCCTCCAGCACCACATCTCAAGAGCGTCAATTTTTTTACGGTATTCCATAATTTTCCACATCAAAATATAGCTTTTTAACCGGCTAGACATAATATTGTTACCAATTTTCAAGTTCGAATAAAAATCTAGTAAACTGGGCAACGAAATAAAATTTCAAGTGGCGCCGCAGGAGGTGAGTTATAGTGTCAAATAGAAGCATTATGTGTGCCCAACACGAGTGCGGATGTCGTTAAGTGTAATGCAGTTTAAAGTACAATATTACTGTTTTGTAAGTCGGGTAAACTTTGCACTTGTTCCAAAGTAAACTTGCCGTTATAAATACCGTGTGGCCACTAAAGTTTTACATGGAAAACTTCATGTTTTTTGTAAGAATCAGATGCTAACCACGAGCTCTTGATGCGATCCATTTAAAGACTATCGAGCATCGAAGGAACGGGTGAGTTTTTAGTCAGTATAAAATCACTATCTCCCGCTCCGCCCAAGGGCTGGGGATGTCATTTGGATGATTTTTGTCTGTTTAAGGGATAGAGCTGTAGATAGCTGCATCCCCCTTTTCCACTCGCACGCCTGATATTCAAATACGTCATGGTAAGGCCCGGGAAGTCAGGAAGAATATGTTATGGTTTACTTAATATGAATTTAGCTTTAGCCCGCGGCTTCGCCTGTATGTAATATAGCCTATGTCACTCAGGAATAAAGCAGCTCTTTTCTTCTTCTTATTCCTGCCCTTATCCCATATTACTTGGGGTCGGCGCAACACATTTTTGAAGTGAAAACTTCTTTAGCGACGTTGAGCACTTTTTCTGTAATGGGTATAAAATCTTAAACTCGCGTCAGGACACGTGACCTGATCGAAAAAGCGTAAGACGGATGGAGAGTAGACAGCTATCCCCTCTCTACGGCGCGGCGAAAATGTATGCCTGGGCCTACTGTTTCAAATATATAGATATATATAAATATATATATACATTTCAACGTATATAGATATATTATATATATATATTTATATATATATATATATATATTTCAACGTTAACTATCAAGTTTTCACTTCTGCCGGCACTCCCGGAGTGCAACCCGTCTTTTTTTTTCTTCCATTCTGTCAGCTCTCTGTCGGTGAAAAAATTTTGGTAATCGGAGCAGAACTTTCAGAGATTTACCTCATTCAAAAAAAAAAACATAAAATAAAAAAAATAAAAAAAAAATAAAAATTATTTCCAAAATCAAATTCGTTGATGAAAACAAAACTTAAATGCTATTACTTAACGTAAACAAAAATAGACGGTACGGATGGCGCATTGGTTAAGTAATTGGCTGTTGCGTTACGACTTGCAAATTCGATTCCTGCACGAAAAAAATATTTGTATGATCTTTAAGTTCGTAAATTCAGGTCCGGATATCTAGTGTATGTGAGTGTGTCCGATATATAGATGTGCCGTTGCTGGCAATATTCCTACTTCACGGCAATATTGCCATCAATATTCCCACTTTAAGGCAATATTGCCACTAATATTCCTACTTCACGGCAATATTGCTACCAATATTCTCACTTCACGGCAATATTGCCACCAATATTCCCGCTTCACGGCAATATTGCCGGCAACGGCACCTCTCTAGTCCGATAGTCCGAAATAGTTGTAGTCCTTAGCCATAGTCTAGTGATTCGACGGAGAGACAGGGGTTTATTTAAAAAAGAATGTCGTATAGTCTATTTCGTTTGTTTAGACACTAAAACAACACAATGTAGTCATTAACTACCAAATTAGTAGAACATTTGAAATATATACGAAAACTATTTCTGGGGGATTCCGTGGAAACTATTGACGACATTAAAAAAGCAATTTCTCCTCATTTATTTGACATTAAATGTAAAAATAAAATGGGCATTATATTACTCGGTTCTTAAACCGAAAGTGATGCCAAAAAAGGAAGCCATTAATTTTAAAGTGGTTCTGTCTCTTTCTATTTCCAATGCTAGAAAAGGATAGAAGAAAAGAAAACGAATACGACGTCATAGCTAATTAGCGTCAGTTAGTTTTAAGGGGAAGAACTTAGTTTTGAAAAACAAATATAATGATCATTAAGTAGGTTGATAATCAGAACTTAGACTTTCTAAATCAAAAAAATCAGTTCATTTCATGCATTTTGGAATAACAATTGAAATTCCGTTTTAATATTTAAAAAAAAAAATAAGAAAGTCTTCACGTGTAGCAAATAAACTTATAACCAACACAAAAAGTAATATCACATCATAATAATTTATTACATTAGGAACTTTCAGTGAAAGTTATAATTTATTGTACATGTAAAATATTTTAATTAAACTATAGGCATTTAAGTTACTCGTAAAAGTTACTATTGTCATTCCCGACCATTTATAACATTTAAGTATACTGATAAGTGACTACTTACCCTTAAATAAAGGCCACTTCACACGACAAGGAGACAAGGGGGACACGCATCGTTAGTCATGATCTTAACTTTTTTCTTCGTTTAAAATGCCTTTTTAATTGAGCCCACATGTTTTCAATATCTGATAAATCGGAGATTTTCAGATTGGTTTACACACGCACGCGGCTTTTTGTTAATGCTCAGTGAAAAGGTCGAAAGGAAAAAAAGCTTAATAAGGTAAGTAAATAAAGGATCAACAATAGACTGATAGTGATCATCGTGTGGTTTTTTCATCAAAAGACCAACTCGAAAACCAATGTGCTTGGTTCTTATAAGATTTGACCATTACATGTTTGCTGTATGAACTTTAAAAAAGACTATGACGCTTGAGATTTTTTCGGTGTTTCTCAGGTCAATGAGAGTGTTGTGAAACATTGGAATCATTTAGTTTAAATGGACGTGTAGAAGCGTTTTTTTTTTTAATCTATTTGCAAAATAAATATCATATATCGCTACCATAGTTTTGTAGCTGATTAACGGCAAATTCGGCACTGTTTTACAGTTGATCTCAAGTTTTCTAAAACGCGTAGATGTCTTCTGCAGTTTCTGCTCCGTTCCTATTGGTTGTATCATGATGTTATATAGCTTTTCTCGATAAATGGACAATCTGACATTTAAAGAAATTTTCAAATTCGAACCAAGAGTTCTAAAGATTAGCGAGCATCGAGCATTTAATCATAAAAATATCTCGTTTTATACAATACTAGTTAGTATAGATAGATTACATAATGAATTTAGAGTCAAACTAATACTTTCTTTCTTTCAGAATTTCTCAATCTTGTAAATTAGTTTATAGTTCTTTATAAAATCACAATTAAACGTTAAAAAAATGTATAAAATTCCACAAGACTAACAAATCAATTTCCCAAACAATTAACACGCTTTATATCAAACCCTTAAATGTGACGAAACATCCATATTCCACGGTTTTTATCATTTTTATCACAATTACCTTAATTTGACAGTATAGTCGTGTAATAAAATACCTCGGACGCGACACGCGCCCAATAATTACCAACAAACCAATAAAAAAATGGTTCAAAGAAAGATTTTATCACTAACCCACCACGATAAGCCCACATTCGTAAAATCAAAATCAAAGAAAAATCAACCATATTGCTTTGAAATAAGGATAAGGTAATTAAATACAGGTGGCAAAGCATTTTTGTAGATAGCCCACACACCAATTTACGAGAATCACCGAGTCACAGATAATTAGATAGCAAAAAGAATCAAAAAGTGTTGATTTGTTTAGGTTTTTAATTATTTATTTTTTTGGCAGGAGGAGGGAAAATCTTTCACTCCTCTCGATCATACTGGAGCAAGAGGGAATGTCAAACTTTTGTTGCTTAGAACCCTCCTGTGATCCTTCTGTTTCCATTTGCATTCTAAAGGCTGGTCCATTTTGCTCCTTTGGCTCAACTTTTCAATGGAATATTAAAAATATTATCTTTCCTGGGTCGGTTCAAATGCGATATCAACAAGGTACAAATAAGGTTGACTTCGGGCTAAATTAAAAGAATCGCTCTGAGTAATTATACTAAAGTTTGTATTGCCAGTTTAGATGACCCAGAGAGACATTGGTTAATTTTTAAAAGGAATAAAAACAGTATGTAAAAAAGGATTACGCATGAATAGTCTTTTGTGTGTTTTTTTGTACTTATCAGTGTTTTTTTTTTTTGTATATTGATGTCGGTGTTTTTTTTTATTATTATTAGGATCGCTAACATTACATGCAAGATCTTAAGCATAGTTTAGGCACCAACCTCCCACACTATTAAGTAGTAAGTAAAAAGTGCATTTTTTTACTACCCTGTAATTTGTAATGTAGAGGCGAGAAAATTAATGAACTATTATTATTAGATGTGACAAAAAATATCACGATAATTTCTTCATTAATCATTTAAACTTATTAATTAAATTGTTAAATAAATCTTAAAACCAAAAAAAAAACATTTAAAAATATATAAAATAATTTAAATAAAATCATTACATCTACACTTCTACACTAATATTATAAAGAGGTAAAGTTTGTTTTTATGTATTTTTGTCGTAGGTAACTCTGGAAGTACTAGTCTGATTGGTAAAAATTTTTCACCGATAGAAAGATGCTTTATTCCTGAGATAGGCTATATTTTATGTACGTGAGCGAAGCCGCGGGCAAAAGCTAATTGCTAATAAAACAGCAGCTTGTGTAGAGCTCAGAAATTTCCCATAGTTAAATATTACTATACCATTGTTCTGATAAAACTGATAATACTCTTACTTTAATACTATACATAAGCAAGTAAATATACCATTGCCAATGCATTGAAAGCCGGAAAGGCATTGTTTCGATTCGATACGAATCCGGACAAACATTGAATGTGTCGTTATTTGATATTCAATTATCGGAATGACCCAACATACGAGCTAATGGGATTTTAAATTAGTATTAATGTTTTAATATTAATACCTGTCTTTATGTCCATATCCCCTCGTGGGGTGGTGGAAGTGAAAATGGGTTTATGACCAAAGGTTCGACAAGCTATTAAAAGGTAGTTATCACCAACATTTATTTGGTATGATAAAAATATTATTATTAATTTTCTTTATCTCTGTTTTTGTATGATTTGTACTCATGTAAAGCTTCAAACAGAATAATTTCTATCAGTACATATTAAGTTAACAGTTGAAATTGTAGCTACAGCCTAAGGGTCTTTAAGTCAAGAGTGATTAGATTACTAGGCAAGCGTGCACCATAATCTTAATAATAATATTCCACAACTATCACACAACGCCGTCTAGTCCCAAGCTAAGCAGAGCTTGTGTTATGGGTACTAGACAACTGATAAACATACTTATATATTTCTAAATACATACATATTATAGATCAATAACACCCAGACACAGAACAAATGATTATGCTCATCACACAAACATTAGTCCTGGGTGGGAATCGAACCCACGACCTTCGGCACAGCAGTCAGGGTCACTAACCAATGGCCATATCGCCAAGGCCAATCGACCATATCGTCGCTTACCATTGGTTGAAATAGTGATCAAACGCGATTCTATCAATAATAATAAAAATAAATAAATAGTTTCATTACTCACGCAAACCTAACTTCAATTCAAGAAAAACAATCTTCTGTAGCGAAATAAAAATAAAATCTACACTTATATTATTCTCGTATCACTAAACCGTTCAAATTCGAACAATTTTCTGAAAACATCAGACACTATTTAAGGAACATCAAAACAACAATCCATTTGGTACATTTAATCCAGTTTCAATCTCGCACGGGATGAAACGGCCTAAAATAATTGTAGAAGTATTTCTATTGCCGAAAAAAAAACTAGTGGAATTTTAAGCTTCGAAAGCGGGAGATGTTTGTAACTGGGTCCTAAACGGTACGCCATTAGGTATATACGACCGACATTAGTCTTCAAACGTTCGGGAAATAAGCGAGACGTGACCCGAGAATAGGCCGTTTCTTCCAAGTCGGTATAAGCGAAGGAATTTGAGATGCCATCTATCCGTGACGCTGGATAAGTCTTGGGTAGTGGTATGATTTTCAGAAGCATGAAAGGTAATTTTGGTCAATTTTTTTTTTTTGAGTTTGGAAGTCATTTTCTGACTTTATTCTCTCTAGGGCGGAGTGAGACGGCTTTAATTTTACTGACTGTGTCCTTCAGTTGCCCTTTGCGTTCTAGGACACTGAGTTATCTTCGCCAAGCGGGGCACACCTTCACCGTATGCTCCACTGTATTCTCAGGGCAATCAGCGCAATGGTGACACCCTGGCGTTTCTTTGCTTGAATCTGGTGCAGGAACCTCCCGAACTTACCATGTCCCGTAAGGATCTGCGTCATGCTGAAGATGAGAACGCCATGACACTACTCCACTTTCATTTCTCAAAGATGGAATTTACCGCCATGATAATGGCGTGCGCAATATCCATTAGCTAAATAAGACTTCAATAAAAAATTGCTCTGTGGGATTGTTTGAAAGATTTACCGTGGCCCTGGAAAGCAAAGGGCAACTGAAAGACATTCCCTCTCTTGCTCCACCTAAAATGTAAGAAGTTATTCAATGATTTCCCACCTAAAAGAAAGAATCGATATTTTTTCCATTCATGATGATTTTAGATTTTTACAGTTTCAATATTATCTAACAAAAACAGTATCGAATAATTTATACTCGCTTCACTGATCCAAATAAAAGACAAATAATATCTGAACAACAACTACTAACTAATTAAAACTAAAAAATAAAATCGAAACTCCAATTTAAGTACCGAAGATTCTAGATTATTTCAGTTATACGAGCGTGTAATACACGTAAATTAATTGATGACAGACAAAAAAGATAAAATTAAATAAAACTGTAAATTCTGAACTTACAGATACAGATGTACAACCACGTAATAAAAGTCAGAAATTAATTTGTCCCGTGCTAACAAATACATTTTAACGTACAAACCTTAATTTGATTAATCTGTGGTAAGCACAAAATAAATCTTGGGATAACTGTACGGGTACATATACGTACAAAAGTGTTAAGAATCAGTCTAATATTTAAATAAATTTTATTGCATTATGACAGAACCTCATAAGGATCCTTGTGGTACGTGTCTAAATCATCTCTACATCTGCAACCTTACTATCTACAGGAACCCCAACGGTCACTATAGACACTGGTTCGAAATAAAGCTAGAAAAAAAAAATGTACGGTAAGACTAAGGGGATGCCTTTGCCCATCAGTGGGGATGTGTTGCTGGTTCGATTCCTACCTATATATAGTTGTTTTGGGTCTGGGTGTCTTGTGTACCTTTATGAGTTTATATTTTTGTGAACCATCTACAATACAGGAGTAATTCATTATAAGGGTCAACGTTTTTTTTTTTATAATTAAACAAAATAACAACATCTATGGAAAAAAGGAATGATTCTAAATTCTGCATCGCGATATCAAACCTTTCCGCGCGTTTTTTTTTTGTATGAAGCAGACATGACTCCCATCTATTGCTAGATGATCGTCCAGAAAGATTGTCTATTGAGTTTCATGTACATTATTTTTCATAGAGATCTACGCAGATGTGCAATTAGCATAATTTTTTGACTCACTTCTTGGAATTTCAATAGTGCCTGTAGATGGTTTATTTGAAATAAAATGCTTTAAATCTTGAATCTTTGAGTCCCTTTCCAGAAAAGGTTTGCCGGACTACAGAATCCTGTTCTCATATACCTTTACACCATAGTGCAGGAACTGACGTTTCTGAAGAAAATCATCAACACTTTTGTTAAAGACTGTACAATTTTCAAGTTTACAACGTATTTAACTATGTAGTGGCTTAATACCAATCTCTGACCGAAACTAATAAGGTGAAGTCCTTTATTGTTCGCCATAAAACTAATTGATGTCCAACAGTCTCAGAATGGGTATGGTATGTCCGTTTTATGGGTTCTCACCCGCCTGAGATTGTCAGAATCAATTTATTGGTTGAGGTTTATCTAAATAATATGTATTGATTAACATTCGTGTTGTAAATAATTTTGAAAATTTAGATAAGTGTGTATATCATTATTTAGTCAGATTTCCCCTGTTCCTAAATTGAGAATTTGTCAAAACCTGATTGAGTAGAGCAGCTACTCGAGCCCCGGTATGAAGGCTATTAGGAACGGGGTGGGCTTTTAGTCAGTAATAGTCTGACACTATATCCCGCTCCACCCAAGAGCGGGGGTTGTCATTGGATGATTTTTCCCACCATAACAAGAAGCTGCAGGTAAAAATTAGCATTATAATAAAAACTTGCAATGTTCTAAATCTCATATTCTCTGTTTAGAAAACTAGTGTTAAAAATAGATGATATCTACTATGCCTTTATTTCTTACTCCTGCCCCCCTAGCCAAGTTACAACCGTTTCGAGTTGACCTTGCCGCCAATTATTTTGTTCTGACCACGTGACTGAGCGTTAAGACGACGTCATTCCCGTACATTTGAAACTTTCTACAAGCGTTAACTATTGCAGATTAGCAACATGGCTAGGGGTACTGGTATCTAAATAGAAAATTTGTCTAGAAAACTTGATAACATGTTTGACTACATTTCACAATAACTGTTATTAATTTGCTTTTTAAAAGATCGACAAGAAAAAATGTGGCTATGAGAAAATATATATACTCGTATCTGAACTATTGTAAGAAACGTCTGTAACCTTATTTACACAGAAAGACGTTCAAATTGGATTGCAATATTTTTCCTCTTAGTTAAGGCCTGTTACGAATAAAGCTTTTTTCTCCTATTCAAAATCTCAACCACAATTCATTCTACAAGAATTAGACGTTAATAAAAGAAAATTTTTTTGAACTCAACCTTTCCATTGCCAATTACTTCACGTTTATATGTAGCTCATAATAATATCTTGAAAAGTTAAACTAGCCTTTTCCCGCGGCTTTGCCCGTGTACCTAAATTATAGCCTTTGTCACTCAGGAATAAACCAGCTTTTTCCATTACTTACAGAGATTACATTCTAAAAAAAAAAAAAAAACTTTACCTCTATATAATACTAGCTTTCGCTGCGACTTCGTCCGCTTACGTTAAATGTAGCCTATGTCACTCAGGAATAAAACATCTTTCTATCGGTGAAAAAATTTAAAACATAAAAACAAAAAAAAAACAAGCTTGACCTCTTTATTACATTAGTTTAGTAATGTAACATATACCTAATAGTAATTTTTTTTTTATTGAAATATTTAAAAACATAATTTATATTTCTATATTACTGAATAAATGGAATAATTAATAGTATAGATTAAAAACTTAATAACTACACCTTCATATCCTAACATCAAATTGATTATAGCAACAGCGCACCCTCATTAGACGTGGCCCATAGCTTTTTATGACAGATTCATTAAAGCAAGCTATTTGCCAGTTTTTTTTTTTCTGTTATATAAAGCGAAAAAATCTCTCCTCGGCCTTCCGCTGTAGAATGAGAAATATTTTTCGTTTCTGCATAATTAGTTTAAACTTGGTCCACGGGTCACTCAACTGAATTATGTTCGTTTGTTTGTTTGTTTGTATTATAAGGACCAAGTTTGATTGTTTGTTCAGGACGCCGCTTTTAAATTTCTGCAGTGTCTTTATTTTGAATGTTGTTGGAAGTTTCTGGATTAAAGTTTACTTTTCTATTTTGATTCGATGGGCTTCTTGCTTTTTTTTTGTTTCAATTATATAAACTAGTTCTTGGCTGCGGTTCTGATATAAAATAGAGTATGTTTTAATTTTTTTGGCTAGAATAGAATCGGAATAGGGTCTAGTGGTTAGTGGCCCTGACTGCTATGCCAGAGGTCGCGGGTTCGACTCCCACCCAGGACAAATGTTTGTGTGTTGAACACGATCATTTATTCTGTGCCTGGATGTAATTTATCAATAATATGTAAATATATATATTTAAAAATTGTAAGTATTTTTATCAGTTGTCTAGGACTCATAACACAAGCTTTGCTTAGCTTGGAACTAGACGGCGTTATTTGATAGTTGTGGAATATTATTATTATTATATTATTTTTAGTTTCTTTGATATAAACTAGTGCTTAACTGCGTAACTAGTGCTTAAATAAATATGATAAATCATCATCATCTACAGTTGGACCATTTGGAGACTTCTCCCAAGCACCACCACAACGAACGGTTAAGAAAAATACTCTGGTTTGCGAGACGGGACATCGCTCAGTTTCCCAAATGCTGCTTAAACGAGCCTGACTCGACGGTAGATTCCTCTTTTTTGAAGTTAGAACTACCCAACTGAACCGTTGATTCCACGTAAATGTAATCATCTACAACTTTGAGTGTAGTCTCCAATCTTGATAGGGCTTACCGCAACTGAGATCTCAAGTGGTCAATCCCTTTTCACAGTAGTTATCAGTTAGAATGTAAAATCTAAAAGTGGATTCGAAACATTAGAATAATTAAGACTAAAAATTAAAGCAATCTTATCTATCTGGCTATCGGACACGTTTTTTTTAATTGATATAAACTAATTCTTGACTGCGATCCCACCTGATGGTAAGTAGCATTTTTGAAGATGTATTGAAATCTGTAAGAATACGTCAGGGTGGCATTTATCATGTCTTCCTTCCTTAATTCTTTTTTTCTTTTTGGCTTTGGACAATTTGTGCATTTAGCCTGTATTTTCCATTAAAATACTATAAATATTTTGGCAGCAAATAAATCGAGTTCCAAGCAAGCTCGGCATGCTCGGCAAGCTTTGCTTTTCTACTCCAGTTTACCGAGATTATATCTATTTCAATGATTCCACATATTTATTATCTTGTACAGACATTATTTGTGATACCATACTTCACAATGTTCTCTAGATCTACTTTAAACAGCCACTTTAATTGCATTCGAAAAAAGGCTGCTAAAATAATTTGTTACTATTGGTCACTGAGTTTCTTTGTCAGAATCCACTCGTTTTATCTTTCTTTTTTTCCCATATTATTTTCTTGAGTACCAGTTATCTTTACGATCTCGATCAATGTACCTAAATAATTGGTATCACATTGGAATCGAGATGCGTAATACGTAACTCGACTAGCTCAGTTTGGAGGCAAGTCATTGTTAGTCCGAACAAAGAGTGCGGCTGGAACGTCGGGCATCTGCCTTCAGTATCGCTGGCTTATTGTGAAATAGACAACTGTTTGGCGGCCAGTAAGGCAGCGAGTCCAGCTAACATAAAAGCTTGATCTGCATAAGCTAGAGGATCTGATAACAGTGTCCTGTCGAGACACGATCGTAGCTGATTCTGAGAATGACAACTTATAGGTATACTGTCAAACGGTTGGATAATATTTTACTAGAAAAGTCTGAGCTTTATAACACCTTACGCTAAGATAATGGTGCATATAACGCAGAAAGTCTTGAATAAATCTACGTTTTCCCACTTATATTTTAGCACCATGTTATACCCATAGACCGCCTTTTGTCATGAACCACTTTGCCTAGTTATTTTTCTTTTTTCCCTGGTTGAGAAGACATCAAAAATTACTTTTCTATGATTTTTAACTGACTAAAAACGCAACCGTTGTTTTTCATGAGCCCCAACATTTTGCTGAGCGCTGGCCGTTTTGCGCGGATGTGACGCATATCTTACGTGCTACTTTTAGTCGACATTGTTATTTATTTTGTTATGGTATGCGTCTTGTTTGACGTGAATAAACACTTTTTCTTTCTTTCTTTCTTTCAACCCTCTTTCGAAAAATCTCTTAGTTCTAGCAGACAAGCAGCCCAAGCGGACCCCTTAAAGACTGCGTGGAACACCATGCGCTTCAGATTTGACCCTTTTTTTTACAAATATAATAATGTATGGCGAGCTACCCACAGTACCCACAGCTCGTAGTCTGCAAGTCCGAGCCTGCGTCTAGTCTGACAAGGAATCACCCTACAACTCCTGATGCCCAGAGAGTGAGTATTTATCTTCTTTACGCTTTCCGCCCGCTCCTTGTCGCAGTAGGGGACTGCTTCCCATACCTCCTACCGTAGGTACTGGTGGTAACTGTGGACTTAACCCAGACTAAGGATAAGATAAGGCCCATACTTTAGCAAAACTTCTTGTGACCCATTGACAATTGGAAAATTAAAATAATTATTGAAAAATAAAAGTACTCTCGCCAAAAACCATAATTTATCATTTTTGTTAATCAAATAACAAAATAAACCCTTTTCGTGGCCATACTCAGGATTACACTGAATATCAGAGGGCCATCTTCTTCTTATTCAGATCTGAATGGCAAATACCAAGAAAACCAGTAATCTTTGATAGAATATTTTTATCCTCCAATTACTTGACTGTCTAGCTCAAAGAATTTACTCCTACATTATTCAAATACTGAATTTAATAAGTATCTAAGTAGGTAGCAGTAGTGTATTGTATGGCATTTGATTTGTTTGTAGATAATAATAATATTCTACAACTTTCACACAACGCCATCAAAACCCTAAGCAGAGCTTGGGCGGAGCATCGCTGTGCCCTCGTGAGGGCGATCAGCGGCGGGGATCTGTCGCGCCGGGCCTTGGTATAGGCCTTGGTCTAGTAAAGCGAGAAAGAGTGGCAAGCGGTCGCCGACTTCTGCGAAGCAGTAATACTGACCTTGACGACTGCAGTTGGCAAATTGTTCCGGTTTTTCGATGTACACCATATTAATGAAGGCAGGACTGTAGTGGTCCGGATAAAGCGCTTGTTTATGTTGATGTCTAGGGTGGACACTAGGGGTGGACAATCGCCGTACATCAGAGTGGAGGTAAAATTTATTAAACATCATACAAGTTAATATAATAGTCAATTATGCTAATTTTCTAACAGTAGCGAAGCTGGCCATAGCTACCTACTATGATATTAGTACATACATATAAACCACAAACTATTCGATCGTACGTCACTCTTGATTTCTGGACACGCCGTCGGCTTTGTGATCGAAGACAGCTCATGTCATAACATGATGGATGATGTGAAAACGATTGATCCAATGATGAATATAATTACATTGCCTTATTGTAATATCTAGCCTGTAGAGTCATAGGGCAATGGCCGCGTGTTTTTGTTTGTTGGATTAAAATGTAGAAAGAAAGAAAGAAAAAAAAAACGTTTATTTGTATCTCACACATACATTTACATTAAAAAAAAACAGAATTAGGATACATTAAAAAACTTAACAAGAGATAACGGATAGTGATAACGGATTTTAGATAACTTTAAAATCTGTGTAAGGTCAAAAAGGCGCCTAACTCAGCATATGTTGCGATATTAAAAAGATAAATAACGCAGTGCTGGTATTCTGTTAGGGCCCGCAGTGATGCCACGGTCACACTCATGGAGATTGAATAAACTAGATAGGTATATCCACCGTTAAATTTTAATCGTTTTAATCCCGTGGAGGGTCGATCGGGTACATGAACTATCGATTTATAAAGATAAAATTAAAAAATAAAGCACCTTTTTTTCAACACTCGTATAAATTTACGCATGTACGAAATTAATTTCTTTACGAAAGCGTCAGCTGAGCGAGTCCAATGACCCGTAGGTAGTTGTCGGCGTTGCGTACAAGCTACCTACAGGTCATTGGACTCGCTCAGCTGACGTTTTTGAAAAGGAAACCTGTGATTTTGGAACGCAAAGGGGAACTGATGGATTTAGGTGTGATTTTAGTCAGTACAAGTCTGACACACTCTCTCGCTCCGCCCTAGAGTTGTAGAAGTCATTGGATGATTTCCAACCACAACAAAAGATGGTCTGTTAGATATTGCTGTTAACGATAACACCGCCATTGTACTCAAAGATTTAAGTTTGTGTAAACGTTTTGTTACTATTTTGGTGTACAATTAACTTTATTGTGTTCTATTCTATTATTATAACATAATTAATTGTACTTAATTACTTATAACGATCACGGAATTGTAATTTCACTCAAGGCTTTTATTATATTGTTCAGGTCTTGTGAAGGTACATGAATTAGACTGGAGTAGCGTTTCTCAAACCTTTTCCAAAGGACTATAAGAAGGAAAGCAAAATATTTGACGAAGCTTTTAAATAAATAAAAAAGTTTACGGGCAATGTTTACTTTGAATGAGTTGTTATTACATTAATATCAAATGCGAGGTATAACACTGCTTTTTATTTTTTAGCAATTAAACTAATATTGAAATACCGAGGAAAAAAGTCTAAAGACACCTTAGACCCTACCACGACCTCATAAGACGATCCATTTGATGTCCTAAACTGAAGTAAAATAGAGGTGGAGGTATAATAAGTATAAAGGTATAATGGTATAATATAGCTTCATCTCTCTTTCTCGCTCGCACGCTTGACATTTTAATACGTTTTTAATTTATTTTTTATTTTGCGGTGGAGGGTAAAAATCATTCAAATGTCATCCCCCCGCCTTTGGGCACAGCGGGAGATAGTGACCAACTCTTACTGACTAAAATCCCACCCCGTTACTTCGTTGCCTTTCATACAGGGGCCGAGCCTTTCTTTCGGAAATAGACCCTTGGCCCCAGCAGGCTTCGACCTTGCTGGGTCTTTACGGTTACTGACAACTCTTTGAGGCGCGCGGGAACAGTGCGTGCCGTCGACGACTTGGGCTCAGTCCGGACGGTCGGACAGCGAGATTCCCATACATTTTAACACGTCATGGCAAGGTCCCTGGTCTTAATACTTTCTCCCTCATTATAACTAACATTCACATGGGGCCTGGGAAGAGGCTTTGCAGAGCCTTAGGGGTCCACGGAGCACACTTTGAGTAAGGCTGGACTAGAGGATTGTTAGAAAATCTATTATGCTTTGTACTAGATGAAACATGAAAAAGTTTGTGACGAAAAGGGCCTTGGCTCTATTGAAAGGTATATAATGTACTCTCTGTATATTGAAGGTAGGGATACTGAATACACGACTTTTCAGGAAGGCTTGTCAGGTTAACCGAAAGGTCACGGGTAAGTCGAAAGTTTCAGAGCTTAATGTAATCTGGATTTAATCCTGAGTTCTATTTTTGAAAAGTAATTGGGTATCGTTGTTGTACCCCGAGGATCGTCATTATAATGTAATTGGTAGTTTTGATAGTTGGATACCTTTAGATAGGGCTGCAAAAAAAAATTCATCATTCGTATTTATTTACGGATTAAAATTGAACGGATAGAGTAGAGTTATAAGGATTGAATATATATAATTATTGTGTTTGACTAATTTTGTAATATGTTATTTTATTTGTATTTTAATTTAATTGTATTTATAATTAGTTAACTTATGTTGTATGTATTCTGTTATTTGATTCATCTACTTTTTTTTTGTCTGAAATAAACGAATTAATAATAATAAGTAGTTAATAATAGCGGCACGGACCAATATTTAGGGTTGATCAAAGCTTTCTGAGGTCGGTTCATAGATAAGTAACCATCTTATCATACGTAGATTAAAATTGGATGAGCAGCACCCTCCGAGTACAATACCCTAAAAAATTATAAAAACAATTCCAAACTGATACGAAAGCCCTTATACACCCACAATAAACAATGATGATAGGATTATTACACCACAGCGCTGTAATAACCAAAATTTTGTGACCCAGAAACCACAACGGAACCAAAATACTCGTTAAGGGGGAAAAAATTAAGGGTCCCCCAATTAACAATAATGAATTGGAGCTTTAAAGTATTAGGCTTTCGACCTATTTGTCGTCTCGTCGCCGCCTCGTCCCAGGTTCGAATCCGCTGACATTTTGAAAGATGGTCCCACTAATATTTACAGGGCTTAATTTGTTTGAGAGGCTCTCCCCTTTGCGAATTGCTGGATCTTGCCACTTTAAGATTTTTTTGTTTTGTCATATTTTATATTAATACCTTAATGTTCAATTGCTGGTTCTTACCTGAAACAAAGAGAACATTTTTTCATTAGAAGGCGTATTTTACAGGGATTACTTACAGGCTTGATAATAATTTTTAATCAAAACATTTTTCATAAAGCTGAAGTCATGCGTGGGATTCCAAGTTATAAACCTTTGTTTTATAATGGCATAAAGTTCTCTAGACAGTTTTTATAAGAATTTAATTTTCTATTGAATTGAATAGAATAGTTCTTTATGTGCACATAAAGGTAGGTATAGGGGTTAAAGATTTTTGACAAGTTTCATGTTCTAACTAATCTAACTAACTTAACTAAACCCCGCACATAAAGCCGCTTCAAGCTTCTCCGGCCACAAGCTGTCGCGCGGTTCAGCTTTTTTTTGTGGCCGCTTCTAGCTTTTTTCTGTGGCCGCTTCTAGCTTTTTTTTTTGTGGCGGCTTTTTTTTGTAGCCCGTATGCTAAAACATGCATTCGGTGAGTGTGCATTGGAATTGTACAATTTAATTCCATTCCACCAAGTCCGTTCCATTATTGGACCAATAGACGTACGACGTTGCGCCATCGATACATGGTGGATATCCCACCCATTCGTACAAAGCGTTTTGGAAACACATTTATTATGCGTACAGTTAAGGAGTGGACAACCCTGCCGGAGTCTGTGTTTCCTGATAGCTACAACCTAGGGGTATTTAAGTCAAGAGTGAATAGGTTACTTCTAGGCAAGCGTGCTCCATCGTCGGCCACATCATCACTTACCATGAGGTGAGATAGTGGTCAAACGCGAGCCTATGAATAATATAAAAAAGCAAAACACTTACAATAATACCTACTGTTATATTTTTTCTGTTTGAAGTATCTGTTATTTGTTTGTTGTGCAAACCTACCACAGTGTTGTCTTTTTTAGCCCAAATGTTGACTGATAGAGAATGCCTTGTTGCATTTTAAGTCCACCTATGTACCATTACTATACATGAAGTTTATATAAATAAATAAATATTAATATGCTTTGGACTAAAATACAAACGAAACACAGACACACATCTTGATGGTATATTGCGTTTTTTTTTATGCTCTCTTAAGACCTGTAATAAGATTTAATCTTATTTAATTTATTGTGATTTTAATTATTTAAACTTATTGATTTTAGTTGTGATTACTCTGTTTTATTATTTTTATAAGTCATTGATACTTGAAATAAAAAATTACAATTTATTTAATATTAAAAGCATTACAAAATGTTGCATCCGTATCGTAATGTAAAACAACTTGACTGTATTTTGTATACAAAAACCATTAAATAGGCACAATACGTGTGAAGACAAAATAATAAAAAAATAGGTTTGGTATTTCTGTTTACTTGAAATGTACTTTTCTTGGATCAGATTTCAAAATAATTCCACGTTTATATCGAGGTGTTAAGTTATGTATGTAGGCGTTACAAACAACTACGCTCACAAATAAATTCACTGACCTATCACAATCGCCTGTCATGAATATTATTCCTTCACCCTACACACCCGAGTCGCCGATACAATAAATATGTAACGCGCGCGTAAACGTTACTGATACGGAGTAAACGACAAGCTAGTGCGGCGGTAACCCGGTCGTGTGACAGGTCAAGGTATGAAACGGGTTCGATGGACTCGCAGTGATAGCGCCAATGCACGTTGTGTACAGATAGCAGATAAATATTTAAAATTTCTATAACGTAAGGTGTTTTTGTAAGGAGAAAAAAAGTTTGTATTTTTGTTAGTAATTAATAAACTCAAAAATTAATTGTAACGAATTTAAAAATTCTTTCGATAGTATAATCTTACTTTATCACTAAGTGATAGAAGCTATTGTTTATACTTTCAAACGGGCGAAGCTGCTTTCAGAAGCTAATGTTTTTTTTATTATGGAGTCTATTATAGAACTTAGTTATTACAAAAAAAAAAATGAGGTTTATTGTGTGGCAACCACACTTAAATGTTTATTTTAATCTGTTCCTAGTAGTAGTATTTGTAATTATAGCAGCAACAGATATTTATTTTCTGTAAAAAGGCAACTATTTATTTATCACAGTTCATGAGATACAGTCTGGTGATAGGCGGACGGACAGTGGAGTTTTGGTAAGAGGATACGAACCCTCATAAATACTTATAGATAAATGGAGTTTTACCTTTTATTTCTGAATAGTTTTAGCTTTGTTTTACTGGGGCCAAGGGTTTGCTTCTGAAAGCAAGACTCGGCCCTGGTATGAAAGCTTACGCAGGAGTGGCTTTTTAGTCACTAAACCCACCCGCGTCATGGATTATTTTCACACTAAAAAAAAAAATAGTTTTACCATTTTCATTAAAATCGAATCCACAACTGCAGTTTTATTGCGTAAAATTGAAATTCTGTATGGTTATTTAAAAATTTAAGCTAGCAGCTCCAAATCTATTTCAACATTAATAAAGGAAATTGAAATTGTTAAAACTGTCGCAATAAAATATTTTTGCGGACGCTACAATAAATCGGCGCACAGTGCGATGCTCTGTTGTTAGCGCTACAATATAGGGCCCATTCACACGAGTGATATTTGCACGAATCACTATATTTTGGTAGTTGGTAAAAGTTATTATACACAGCCAATTTGTGTACTGCGTAGAGTTCGGTAATTTAAAAAATGTAGAATAACGCACTTTGTAGTTTGAGTTATTTTTGTGAATGAATAGAGATCGCTTTTCAAATAGCAGGACCATTGATGATATGATTGTTTTTTTTTTTATCTGTGATTAATGTACCTAAAATAACTTTCCATTGCATATTTTTTTTATTATTCCATTATTTTGACTGGCCTGTTGGTCTAGTGGTTAGTGGCCCTGACTGCTATACCACAGGTCGTGGGTTCGATTCCCACCCAGGACAAATGTTTATGTGATGAGCATGATCATTTGTTCTGTGTCTGGGTGTAATTTATCTATAAAATGTATCTATTTAGAAATTTATAAGTATGTTTATCAGTTATCTAGTACCCATAACACAAGCTCTGCTTAGCTTGGGGACTAGACGGCGTTGTATAATAGTTGTGGAATATCATATTATATATTATATTCGGCCTATACATTCCCACAGCTAGGCATAGGCCTGCCCTAACTTTTTTCAGGTATTCCTTTCTCGAGCCACTTCAAACCAGCTAGAAGTGCTAATTAAATTGCAATATGAAATAAATTACATTGTTAAATTGTATTATTAAATTATATCACTGAATTGCATTAGTTTACTTTTTTCTACTACCTATTGTTTTTATCAATACACACACACACACATTTTACATTCACGGGAGCAAGTCGTTTTAAAATAACGATTATAATTGCATTATTAAATTGAGTAATTAAATAGTATAGACCACTTCAACACTGTATAATAAATATATAATACTATTTTTCTTCATATACAGCAGTCAGACAGCTTTCTATCTGTTGCAGTATCTACAGTGTTAATATAATATCGTTGTGGCAAAAATATACTTATATATTGGGCTGTCATCAAGAAACTGCGGACACAGGTTTTCTTTATCGCCACTCCAAGTACAAAACTTAAAGTAAACACAATCAAAAACTAAATTACATAAAAGTTATTACGACGGCTATATATTCAAGCCATAAAAATTTCAAGCCCGACGTAAAGCATTACACAAAGAGCTATATTTCAAAACTTAACAGGGACTTCATTGCGAAAGAAAACTAGAGGAAATCGGGTGTCTTTTCCCCACCTTAGCAGTTATTCTAATCCCTGGAGGAATCCTCCATTTGTAGGATGCCCCCACTTGCAGGGAACCGGGGATACGTGACGTCTGCACCTTGCATTTTATTATTACTGGCCACCCCTTAATGCCGGGGTGTGGTAAGTGGCTGGTAATTGTGTAGGATAACTTAGATTGGGTTTTTAATTCGAAGAACTTACCTATAGGGTGGGGTAACTTAGTGTGCTTGAAGCAAGATATTCATAAGTTGTACTCGGTTGTGGGAAATGTAAATGGTTTGATTTTTTTCTAGCATTGAGGAGTTGGTGTTAATTTGTAGTTAGGATTGGCAATATAAGCTTTGTAATGTTGCTATAAAGACAAGAAATGATCATAATTTGATTTAAAAGAGTGTCCATGAAGTTTTTCGTACGTTCTTCTTCATAAAGATCTACCTGCACTTTGGAACGTGCAATTTAGTTTCACTTTTTTTTGGATCTTTTTTTAATTGATATAAACTTGTGCTTGACTGCGATCCCACCTGATGGTAAGCAGATGCAGTTGATGGTGAGGCGCACTAGTTTGTTAAGAGTCTATTCACTCTATTATTATCGGCGAGTACAAAACATTTGTAGTTTGTTTGTGTATTTTTTTTAAACAATAAATAATTTACATAGGATTACTGCAACGATAAAGATGTTATATATTCCCTTCATCCTGGACTGCAAGGCAAAAAAGGAACATAGGTATGGTTTTATTTATTTATATAACAATTGTAAATATAAAATTAATAATAATAATTATAATAATTTCTAATTTATCTTTTTTTTTATTTATCTTTATAATTTATTATTTTATTTTTATTATTAGTTTTAGTTAGTAAAAGTTTGACATATTTTCCCAGGTAAAGAAAAAGTGAGTCCATTATATATCGATACATAGCTGAGACTTTCCGAATAGTACAGAAAGCTGCATCAATTGGTATTAACTTTATTTTTATTATTATTAAAATACCTACCTTAAAAACGGGGGTTAGTAGAACTAGTTGATGATGCTGTCTGTACCTAGATGCAATATTTTTTCCTACCTTCTTTTTTTGAGGTAGAAAATCATCAAATAACTTCTCCTGCTCTAGGGGAAGCGAGAGGGAATGACAGACTTTTACTGACTATCAAGAGTGAATAGGTTACTTCTAGGCAAGCGTGCTCCATCGTCGACCATATCATCGCTTACCATCAGGTGGGATGGTGGTCAAAAGCGAGCCTATGAATAATAAAAAAAATGAATGAATAATAACCTGCCCCATTACTACAGTTGTTGTTTGCATTCCAGGGCCGCGCAGATTCATGGACTGAAAACCAGAATTTAAAATATAGATTTAACATTACTGCCTCCAAAATTCTAACATTACTAAAGCCTACTAAAATGTTAAAATAAATAGCATTTTCTTCATGCTTCGAGTAGCCTTACTAAATTCTTTACAGAATTCTAGAATTTATAGCTTGAACACTAGAATCGTTTCGCTAGAATTTATTCCAGGTATTAGTGAACTGTGGACTGGTAGAAATATTAAACTTCCCTTTAGCAGAGGAATTATATCTTTCATCTCGGCTAAACGCGACAAGGTTAGGTTATAAATCTTTATACAAATCTTAAAGAAAATTTAATATTCTGAATATTTTTCAATGTTTATTTAGTACGAGATGCCAACTACGTGTTTTAATAAAAAGAAAAAAAATTAAAAATCTCAATAATTCAGAAACAGAACAAGGTAGCTTGTTCTGTTTTTGAATTATTGAGATTTAAGATAAAAACATATTATTATTACGAGCCTCCCTATGAGTAGCGGTGGAAGAGTGGTAACGCCCCCCGACTTGAAAGTTGTGGGTGGTGGGTTCAAACTTAGCTAGCATTACTTTATGTAATTTATTTCATCACCACTGCTCTCAAAACGGTGAAGAAAAACATCGTATGGAATGCCCTAAAACCATAATATCCATGTACACAAATTTGAAGACACACCCGCGTGCTGGATTGCGGCCCATTCCCTCTCCTATAGAGGAAGCCTGAGTCCCAGCAGTGGGAACATTGAAAGGCTGATGAAAAGCCTTTTTTTGTTTTATTCGAGATCTGTTGTTCGAGTATTAAGATAAACCTTTAACATATTCATTTCTATCACAAAGTTAATAAAGTCGTTGTCTAGTACAAACTGATTCCATCTTATAAACACATCAGTCAACGATTGTACCATCTCCGATCGTCTGCTTTATTATGAAACAACTTTATTTTGTACTGACGTGTACAAAATTCTCTTGTTGTCACGAATTTATGGGCTCTTTGTAAATTCGCAACTTTATAACACTTTTCGTGAGTTGAAAAATAATTTTATGTCACCTGTAATTTTAAATGCTATCAAAGATGATGCTTGTAATTAGTTATTTTAGCACTTACGTGTATCAGAATGTATAAAATTCTGTGAGATGAATGCATGACTGCGTCTGCTATTTATTAAATTAGTATCTACCTCTAAAGCCCTGCGCGACATGTGACTTGTCTGTTTTCATTTTAATGTTTTCTTGTTTTTGTTGTCTGTGTTTAAATAGTGTAATTGTCTTCGGCCGTTCTATTTAAATTAAATAAATAAATAATCTGAACTTATAAATAGCATGGGCGTTGGGAGCTTTACGGCCATCTTCAGCCACCGCAGGCGTGATCTTGCGGACGACGAGCAATAGCTAACTATAGCTCGCCGTCTGCTCGTCCTATATTGACAGAGGCCGAGTCGTCGACGGTGTTTAGTTTTCCACATACGCCTCATAGAAATGTCAGCTAACCATAGAGCGACAGAGGGACCGATGCCTCCTAGGGTCATGGCAATGAAAGGGATGCTTGTGGTTCTAGAACGCAAAGAAAAACTGAAGGAACATTGTCCTCTTGCTGCACTCTGGAGGTGGAGAAATAATCAAATAATTTCCTGCCTTAAAAAACCGCAGCTTTGTACGGGTGTTAGAAATCTTTTAAATTTAAAAAAGGTCCTCTACTAGGATATACTATATGAAAGGCCACATTTGAACCATGAACCGTTACTTTTAAAAATGTGCGATTTTTTAGGGAAAGATTGATATTTGAACAGTTTTTCGAAGGGACTTCAACAATGCTCAAAAACTATTCTAAATGTCATTTATCTTATTCAGAATAATATGATTAAAAAAAAAGACATTATAAAAAATGTCTTTGATCAGTTCAAACGTAATCCGATCAAAACTCCTAATCCTCAATCCAATGGCCGTTCAAGTGTCATCGAATCTTTAAAAATGTCAAGGGTACTTAATGCAAAAAAGCTTAAATTGGGGGATATTTTATTCCAATCGCCAAGATCTACTTTTTGCTTTAAAATATTCGCAAAATTAATCCGGAAGTTAATATTTAATTACACTGAAAATTTCTAACATTAATCGGAATACTACGCGTGATACTTTTGACTTAGTTTCATCTCTAGACAAAATCATATCCTATCTGTGATAGCGAAGATCAAAAATGTTTGATACTGACGTTATGACATTTCATTTGCGCATATTCTATACAGTTTGAGATTTTTAGGAATGATTGTGGTCTATCAGCCACGTGTGAATTATTTCATTGTCTACTTGGCACAATCAGAAATATCATATTGGCTTTCATTAGCGCAATCAAAGGCGTCACATTGACTTTTATTAGCACAAAAAAAATGTCACACTGACTCTAGTTGGCACAATCAAAAGTGTCGCTTTGACCTTCATTGTCACAATCAGAGTTGTCACACGGGCCACCGTTCGAAAATCAGAGGTTCATGTTTGCTCTCATAGGTATAATCAAGGATATCATATTGGCTTGGCCTTCATTGGCACAATTAGTGGTGTCATATTGACTTTTGTTTGCACAATTAGTGGTGTTACCTACTTTGGCACAATCTGAGGTATCCTGTTTTTTCTCAATAACTCTGACCTTTTTACCAGTAGTTATATACATGTTCAGAAATATTTAATAGTTCAACTCACAAATCACCTTACATAAAATAGGTCCTTACTTACAAATTCCCTAAATTAAATTCGCAACTTACCTATTTACTGACATTTTTATTCCGGTTGACAAACACGGACCGTTGTTATGGTTCATTTTAGTAAAGGATAAAGGACGCAGTAGGGAACTAGGGAAAAAATGGTTGACAAAACGTTTTGACATGTTGAGATAGGGCTGCTACCTGCGTGTACGGAAATGAAATATTGTTCGAATGATTTTTGAATTTTTCAAAAGAAGAAATACCTATGATACTTTTGCCACCGTCTCCCCTTTGCACTTACCTGAAGGTTTGTACAGGAACGTATATTGCAAAATATTTTTGGTATTTTTATGTTTATCTGCCTGCGTAAGTAATTGCAGAGAGTAAAATAACTGATACTCGTATTGAGTAGAGGATACGCGCCTACAAAAACAAAAAAAAAAAAAAAGACGGGTTGCACTCCGGGAGTGCCGGCAGAAGTGAAAACTTGATTATTAACGTTGAAATATATATATATATATATATATTTCAACATATATATATATATAATATATCTATATACGTTGAAATATATATATATATATATATATTTATATATAACTCTATATTTGAAACAGTAGGCCCAGGCATACATTTTCGCCGCGCCGTAGAGAGGGGATAGCTGTCTACTCTCCATCCGTCTTACGCTTTTTCGATCAGGTCACGTGTCCTGACGCGAGTTTAAGATTTTATACCCATTACAGAAAAAGTGCTCAACGCCGCTAAAGAAGTTTTCACTTCAAAAAATAATGGGGTGAAAAATCTCTACCTAATAAGTACTTATTATTTTTTTTACTCTACAAGCTCTAAAATCGTATCATATTATATATATTTTGCCATACCAACGTGAATACAAATCTTAGTACCTTGAGTTGTATTTATATAGCTTTTTTCTTGCCCTTACTGTGACATTAATGGGCAAAGAACTCTACTGAGTATTTCCAGACGTTCTTCACTCACACCGTCTCAAACCAGTCCTCGCGGTTGTGATGCTTGCCCAGTGGTCTCTGTGCATGCGGCTGACGTGACCCACCAAAGCCCATTTGAGCCTGGTAACTTTTTTGTCCACGTCTATTATGACCATTTTGGAACGTAGCGTGCCATTCCGTATTCGGTATTCGAATTGACGAGTACCCATAATCGTGCATTCTAACCTACAGTGCTAAGATCAGGTCATCTACCGAACTACAAAAGTTTCGCCTTAGGGTTTGCCACGGAGATATGGAACGCAGACTTCTGGGAGTAAAAAGAACAGTCCGAATAGTAGGTATATTGACTATTCGGACTGTTATTGTTACTCCCAATTTAAATACTTTACCAACCCTAATTTAAAATCCGCTGGTCTCATAAAGCTAAGTACACTGATCTTTTAAAATGATTTACAATTTGTATACATTTTACGCACTGGCAACTTTCAATCAATGTCACAGGCCCTTCCAGAAAGAATCAAGTTTGCAACAAATGACTATAAACTTGAATGCTTGACTGAATTTAGTGAATTTCTTCACAAAGTTTTTGTCGTTAGTTTAATGAATTCAATGCTATGAATAAAAGGGAATGGGGGTGAATATTTTTTATTGAGTGGCCAAGAAGAAACGAATTTGTTGATAAAGTTTTGTAACTACATTAATCCGTTTTGGTTTGTTGAGTAACAAGGAAAATACTGTATTAAATTGGGCTTGAAACATTTTATTTGGTCTCTTTTTGTTTTATTTGTTTCGCTAGTCATAACAAAATATTTTCTTATGTAATTTAATTGGGCTGGCCACGTCTGTCTCATTTCTAATGAGTTGAAGGCCAAAATAACCGATAAGTGTGCCCATGATACAGCCGAAAAGCAGATCATGTAATAGAAGTATATTAAAATATAATATCTCACAACTATCACACAACGCCGTCTAGTCTCAAGCTAAGCAGAGCTTGTGTTATGAGTACTAGACAACTGATAAACATACATTATATATTTCTAAATACATTCATATTGTAGATAAATTACACCCAGACGCAGAACAAATGATCATGCTCATCACACAAACATTTGTCCTGGGCGGGAATCGAACCCACGACCTCCGGCATAGCAGTCAGGGCCACTAACCACTAGACCAACAGGCCAGTCAAAAGTGGCTTAAGATAAGATAAATCATTTATGTGCTCAAATACGAGTAGGTACAATCACAAAAAAAAATGTCTGCATGCAAGAGATATTAAAATAAAAAAGACGTGTGGCACTCGGGGACTGCCGCGGTTAAGCTATTGCCTAGCAATTTTTATCAACTTATGCAATTATAATTATTTATTTATTTTATTTATGCAGTATTTTTTTTTCCTTTGTTTTTTTTTCTTTGATATTAATTGAAGTTACACTTTTGGAGCATGGTGACCGATAAGAAAACAAATGAGTGGGGGGTATTAGGTTATTTTCGTTACGGAATTTCTGGATTCGATCTCCACGCTCAAGACCCGCGATAGAAGCTATGCAATAACTTAAAAATAATTTTCGTATTTGCATTAAAGAATGACATATACCTAAATTGATTTGAAAACAAGATGAATTGAACAAGTCAAACGACTACTGCTCAATACTAGCCATGAATTTAAAAAAAAAGCCGAAAGTGATGGAAAAAAGCCTTGAAATAGTAGGTACCTATATCACTACACATGAATACACATTATCCACTTTCTCCATACACACAAGTAAACCAGGTCACTCCACCAAAAATACCAGAGCCCCTAAACTAAAGCAATCACCTTTCAATGCAAAATACTGCTCATATTTGAAACTTTTACAAAAACCGTGTAATTACTGTCACTGAACATGTAGCCCTCGGCTTTTGGCGAAAATTGTATGGAAAAAATGTCGGTCGGGAAACGGCGAGTCACGATCCCGGCCACCTTACTGAACGCTCGTAAATTACGGTAAAAATTGGTAAAAAAATATCCCTGCAGCATTAATATGAGCCGGTATATGCTCCCGGCGTCGGCGTCGGAGTCAGTGTACTTGTTGCAAAATATTGCCGGATTTTATTACTGTATGTGGGAAAACTCGGAATAAATTGATGAATTCGGTTTGGAATGCACTTTCCGATACCTTTTTTACGAATGTTTTTGGTAGTGAATAAGGGATTTTAATTTTGGAAGTGCTTTTAAAGAACCCTTTAATTCATTAAACCCCAAGCGAACGCCGGCGTTCGCACACCTATTGTCTTTCAATTGTGTCTGTAATTATCACAATTGAAAGGAAAAGATGTTATTTCGATATTACTAACAGACACTTCAGTATCATTTATGTATGCTGTCGCTATAGATTGCTATACACATTCAAAAACGTTACTTTGCTAATTATGACGTAGCTTAAATAAAGCGTAGCGTAAGCGTACTTTGCACTCATTTTGCTAACTTTTTTATAAGTATGGCAAGATATCTTATCATATGTAAAATCTACTACAGTTATTATTATGTGGCCATAATATAAAATATTCTAATGAATTCAGATTGTGAGTGTAATGGGTTAGTTTTATAAATTATATAATGCTGCTATATAACAGCACACATAACCCGAAGAATCGCCAAACTTAAGTGGCTGTAGTCAGAGCACATCGCTCGGTTGCGACTACGTGTCAGAAGATGCAGCGTTGGAAGACTTTCCACACGATGGACTGATGACGAAGTGAAGTCGCAAAAACCAGATAAATGCAAGACACACAGGACCGGTTGTTATGGTGACACTTGGGGGAGACCAATGTCCAACAGTGGACGTCTTTTGAATTAAACGATGATGATGATTACTTTAACAAATTAGGAGAAAGCAAAATTAAATTCATCAAAGTTATTCCCAAAAGTAACAGTTTATGCTAAGAACAAACAAACTTCTCGTGTAAAATAACATAAAAACCGACTTATTCCATCGCTCAATTATGACGATAAGCCTCAAATTACTACGCCATTTACTATCAGCCCAGATGAAAGCAAACTTTACTTATAACGTGTCTATATTATGCTTTTGAACCCTAGGCCACAACATCACTCACAGATCGCTAGGTATAGGCCAATCGGCCACAATCGTTCGCCTTATAAGCCGATAAAACGATTCCACGAAGCCTCATTGTTACCGGTAATGCTGATAAAGTACGGTAAATTACCGTAAGGTTACTGCTATACAGTTATTGTGTAGATGAACCTTGATTTTACGAGGTGCCCGTGGGGTCAGAAGTAAATGGGACACTGCAAGACGAGGTACGAAGCTTGGGATATGGTATTTTCTGGTGACTTTAGCATCATTTTTTCAGGGAGATGAAAATTTCGGGGCAGTATGAAGAAATAACTTCGGTGTTTAATCACCCCGAAGTTATTAAATGCAATGTTACTTTAAAATAATATTATAATGGTGGTCGTGACTGCCAATAGTATTATTGCCAAAAGCTTCGACGACCCTCTGTCGAAGCTGTCGTTGCGCGGTTGGATCAAGGGCCTGATACAGAAGGCAGTAATCCTCGATACGGCTCGCTCGCATTGTGAGAAGGTTCCTGTTTCTGAAGCCCTTACCACCGGTAGCTTAGACCCTGTTCCCGACATCGGCGGATACATATATTTAATATTTTTAAATGTTTTTTCGCTTCATGCGTTTTTTTTTGAGGCGGCACCGCCGGACACGAGTCACAAAAAAAGGCGCCTCAAAAAGAAGCTTGGAAAGAGCAACTAGTGACAGTTGCAAAACTACTAAGTCCTAATAAATTAGCAGTATTATTCATGAAAAAAAAAATACAAGGAAATGATAATGGCTTGTCCGTTTTTGCTGGCTCCAGTGAAATGTCAAGTGAAAGTTGACAGTGACGAGTGTACCGGGGAGAATGTCTACGCTCTCATCAAGGAACTAGACAGAACCGCAGTTTTTGCTACAATAGAAAGCTAGCTTTGAGAACTTTATTGCTGTTACTTCAATGACCAGTAGTAACTCATAGTTCATGGCTGAAGATGAACAGGCCAGAGGATTACTAGTCTAAATCTACACTAATAAAGGTAGGTGGATACGTCAACTGCCATTACTGATCCATCTGTCAAACGTAATGATTAAGGTGACGTGATTCCTGTTTCTTTTTTTTATGATATAAACCAGCGATTGACTGCGATCCCACCTGATGGTAAGCAGTGATGTAATCGTTGATGGTAAGGCGCTCTAGTTTATTAATGTAAGACCTTTGAAGGCACCTAAATTATAGTTGATCGGGAAGACCGCAGCAGGCAAATTGTTCCAGTCCTTCGATGTACGTAGTATGAGCGATGAAGCGAAACGCTTAGTCCGGACCATTAAAGTTTCAACAACGTATAGGTTGATACTCAATTTTGAAAAGCAAAATTACGTTTCAACTACGATCTTTTTATTCAGAATGATTTTATAGCAAAAGCCTGATCCCTTTTACAAATTATTTCATATAAAACAGTCGTTAAAATGGCAAATTGGCCACACAACCGACACTTTCATATCATTAGTTATATTAAAGGCTTCAACCGCAATATTAAAATGTTTTCTGGTTGCTTTACGGTGTTAAAATGTTTTTGCTGGTTTTTTGTAGGATTGTTATACATGACCTCTGTAATTATTATAAAAAGGTTAGGTACTGTTTTTAAAAAAGGTAGGTGGAAAAATCATCCAATGACATCTTCGCGCCCTTGTGCAGGTAGAGAGTTAGAGTCACACTTTTACTGACTAAAAACCCACATCTGTTCCTTCGTTGCCACGTACCACGGAGTTCAAAAAGCAACTGAAAGAATACAGGTAGGTTTTTGTCAGTGAAAGCTTGACAATGTCTCTCGCTTCGCCCAGAGCGGGAGAAGTAATTTTAGGATTTCTCGTCCCCTTGCCCACGAAAACATCGTGAACCAAATATTCGAAGACACGAAATATTCACCAACCCGCACTGGACCTGCGTGGTGGATTACGGCCCGTTTCCTATCGTAGACAGGAGGCCTGAGTCCCAACAGTGGGAACATTAAAAGGCTGATATTATATGCCCCCATAAAACAGAAAATTATAAAATTAAGATACTGTTTCTCCAGGTGCAACGGTAAAAGACCGTGCATTCAACAAATCTATCAACTTTTTCAATAATATTTGTTTTTGTCGTAAACGAACAAGGTCATGCCCTCGGCCATAACCTCGGTCATGACCTTGCCACGCCAAAAAGATTATTAAGGCAATAAACCACAACGCGAATGGTTTAAAAGCGTCACGACAGCCCTAGAACGCAAAGGGCAACTGAAGGTACTCAGTCAGTAAAAGTCTAACACTCCCTCTAGCTCTACCAGGAATGGGAGCAATTACTTGATGATTTGCCACCTCACACAAAACACCTGTCTAAATGTAATAGTGAATATCTGTTACCTAAAATGAAGTTGGTAATACTAGGAAAGGAGGCGGCCGCATGCACGAGGGTAAGGCCCTCACGCCCTGGCCGCTGGGATTCCGATCCCGATTTCCAGCCACCGTAAGCATAGGCCCGCTGAATGGGTAGCATGTCGTCCTGTAACTGTCCGGATGGAGCCCAAGTCTTTGAGGGCACGTAATGTTCCACGCGCGCCTCATGGAGATGTCAGCAAATCGAGGGGAACTCAAGGTAAAGAAGGAATAAACGAGTGGGTTTTAGTCAGTAAAAGTCTGAGATTCTGCTCTACCCAAGAGAGGAAGAAGTCATTGGATGATTTTATATCTTAAAAAAATCCCTAAATAAAATTGGTTAAAACATATTGCGAACAACATACTTTCAGAATGACCATGGTCTGAGTCACTAATATTGTCTGAGGTCACTTTATATGAAAACACTTTCGAAATATGTATACATATTTTCATAATATTAATGCATGGATTCTATACAATGGTGCTATATTCCAAGTGTTCGGATGCTTTATGAGATAACGCCCATGTCATAACGAACCGATGCGATGTGAGCGATGCCTTATAATCAGAGGGACCGTTAGCAAAAGCAGTCTCAAGTTCTAAATGCTGCCTTATTTTTTTTTCTTATGAATCAAACTCAAACTTATTTTATTTCATATACTACATAGGCACCAAAAAATGTCAGTAGTACACGGTTCCAACTCGACGTTACCTATGAAGAAGATATTTTTTTTCATTTAAAAATTACAATATTCCCATTATAATAAATTAATAAGTATAAGAAAATTATGTTAATACTTATATTTTCATAATTATAATGCCATTATATCATGCTCTATTGTCTCAGATCAATTATGTAGATAAATTAAAATGAGATTTCACATTAGACCTAGAAAATTTTGTGCTTTAGAATGTGACAGTTATTTTTTTTTGTTTTATTGCCTACAAAAATAATAAAATAATGTTTAATTTAGTAGACTTGAAAATTGAACTCATGAATTAATTTAAAGTTTTTAATAGCTAGTTTTTTGTTTACACAGTTTGTTATTTTGACCACGTTTTTCTTTTACGCAGTAAATTGATATTCATCCTTCGCAAACACGATGGATGAATTATGATTGAATTAATTAAAATTTAACATGCATTGAATAAAATGCTAAATTAAATTGTGTACTTCTTTTAATATAGGTTAAATATAATTGTTACAGAATACTGCACATTTGACTGGTCTATTAGTCTAGCGGTTAATTACCCTGACTGTTATGCTGAAGGCCGCGGGTTCGATTCCCATCCAGGTCATTAAATGTTTGTGGGATGTGCACGATCATTTATTCTGTGTCTGTTAACGGGTACTCATTTTTTTCTTTCTTTTTTAATTTATCTATAATATGTATGTATTTAGAAAATAAGTATGTTTATCAGTTGTAGTACTTATAACACAAGCTCTACTTAGCTTGGGTCTAGACGTCGTTGTGGAATATCAGCGTTAACAGCATCTTTATGTCGATATTAATATAAAATTTTTGATAAACTTCGTTATGTTACTAAGCGGTTATGTGGGAAAATACCCTTACTACAAACACATGATTTATTTTTTAGTGTAATTAATTGTTTTTTTAGATGTCACATAGATATAACACATAGAAAATAAATGTCAAATGAATGTGATAATGAATCTCATATTTAACTACAATATTGTTTTTGAAAACCTCCTCCTCCCCGCGTCGTATTTCTCATTACTGAGGGTCATAGGCGCGGGCTTGCGGACAGGAGCAATGGGTAGCTCGCTGCCCGGTCGTCCGGTAACTGTCCGGACCAAACCCAAAACGTCGAGGCGCGCGCTGTTCCCGCGCGCCTCAAGGAGTTGTCAGCAAAGCAGGGGCCCAGGCGGGTCGAAGCCTACTGGGGCTAGAGTTATCCGAAAAGGCGCTCGAACCCCAGTATGAAGGCTTGAAGGAACGGGATGGGTTTTTTACTCAGTAAAGAGTCTGACACTATCTCCCGTTCCGCCCAAGAGCGGGGGTTGTCATTGGATGATTTTCCCATCGTAAAAGAAAAGGGTCATGAAATTCATGTCGGATTAGCTGCTTACTGATGTCTCACCATCTGTGACGGTTCTTGGCTTCATAAAGTGCGATGTGCAATTCAGTGTCCAGTGTAGAGCGGACCAGATCTATCCATCTATTTGGACTGTGGTTCTTGGTCGTTAGCCATCAAGCAGCCATGCCAGAAAAACCCGATATCAGTATTTAATACACACTTAGTAAGTTTAAAAATATTAATAACATTTTTTAATAATCTTTTTGGCTGACCGTACCAGAGGTCGTCACTTGTCCGTGCAGCGATCCATTTTTTTTCTTTTTCGCCCATTAGTTTCTTAATTAATATCCCAAGCTTGGCATGTTGAGGGGCCCGGGTTTGAATCAATCATAATTATTTGTTATAAAATATTTATCATTATTTTACTAATAGATTTTACCACCACGGTTATTTTTGAATGAAAGACGTAGTGTATATGCTTGTCATATTACGTTTGCTACAAGTCAATAGATAAAAGATGGATAAGGGTGAGATGAAAGTATTTCTGTTAATTGGGGCTCTAATTGGAGATGTAGCAATTAGTCCAGTTATTAATCTAAATATAGAAAGAATAGAAAATCGTTATATGCGTTTATTTTTCGAATATATTGAGGTGAAGTGCATTTGGTTAGATTGGACTAATTGTGTGCAGTTAAATATATACCACCGGGTGGAATGTTAACATGAGTTGCCATGGCCCTGGATCGTTAATTAAAGTAACTGAAGGAACACAGGTGAATTTTAGTAAGTAAACGTCTGTCAGTCCCCCTCACTCCAACCAGAACGGGAGGAGTTGTTTAATGATTACCTTTAAAAAAAAATAACTTAATACTGGATTTCTGCCGTCAGGTGCTGGCTTGCCAGTTACTCATTGCTCCTCGTTCGCTAAGGAATAAGCCCAGGTCGATGGCACTTAGTGTTTCACACACACTTCAAAGTGGTATGAGTAAGATAGACGGGGCCAGTCAGGGACAATACCTATCATGGCTGCAAACCGTAGGGGGCAGCAGGGTCAAAGCCAACTGGGGCCATGGGTTCGCTTCTGATAGAAAGTACCCAGCCCTGGAATGCAAAGCAACGAAGCACTTGAAGTGGGTTCTAAAGTCAGTAATGCCTTGATCAAACGTACCGGATAAATGGGCGAGACAGTGCTCTCGGTCGAGTACTCGGTACGTGTAAACACAGCGTCGAGTGCTCGGCCTACCACTTATCACTACAACTCGCTTACATCACTGTCTCGGCCGAGCAACATTTTGCTGTCTTGCCCTTTTACTCCGTATGTGAGATCAAGGCATAAAAGTCTAACACATCCTCATGCTTCGCTCAAGGGCATAAGATGTCATAAGATGATTTCCCGCCAAAAAAAAACTTACCAGGGCTGCGAATTGTTCAAAGAAGATACCGTGCCCCTTGCAAAAGGCAATCACTCCCTCACAGTGGTCATTTAACCACTGTGAGCTTTAACCAGTAAAACATAGCTTATTCCATTAGTTTAAGATGCGAGTATAAGGAAAAATAATGATTAATAAAAAAATCAATCAATTTTGCAAGAATTCGAAATGAATGATGAATTTCACCAGTATGATTCACGTTACTTAGATTACCCATTACGAATAAGCTGTCAAGTGAAATCATTCATCAAAATACCGACAGCCGACAGTTCTCAGCATAACTAATAAAACTATGCACGATAATAATTAATACAGATCCATGTAAAAGCTTACGTCATGTTCTGAGAAACACTTGATGACTGGACGTTATCCAATCTGCTTTAATATCGCATTCATTTGCGTGTAAGATATGAGTATAAAGCTAGCGAGCTGAATCTGTCAATCAAGCTAATGATTGATTCTAGATTTAATGCAAGCATTGAATAGCAAAATCAATCTTTCAATTTTATGATAGGCCTGTTGGTCTAGTGGTTAGTGACCCTGACTGCTATGCCGGAGGTCGTGGGTTCGATTCCCACCCAGGACAAATGTTTGTGTGATGAGCATAATCATTTGTTCTGTGTCTGGGTGTAATTTATCTATAATATGTATGTATTTAGAAATATATAAGTATGTTTATCAGTTGTTTAGTACCCATAACACAAGCTCTGCTTAGCTTGGGACTAGACGGCGTTGTGTGATAGTTGTGGAATATTATTAATGTTTCTACTGCTGGAACTCACGCCTTCTTTTTACGCCCAGTGTGTGTTCGTGGACATCCTAATGTCTTCGAATTTTTAGTTTTTTGACATGCCCATTGCCCAAATCCACACAATGTTTTTCTTTACCGTTTTGAGAGCAGTGATGACGAAATAAATTTTGGTTTGGATCTATGATCTACAACTTAAGTTCACTCTTAAGTTGAGTTGTTGTGCTGCTCTCACGCGATTCAATCTACTTTAGTATGAGATTCATTTGCGTGTGTAAGTTATGAGTATAAATTTCGCGAGCTGAATCTATCAATCAAGCTGATATCTAATGATGCAGTTATTTGCTGGAATTAATGCAAAAATCATAATATGATGTTCAGTCATTTTAATATAGTTATTTTGGTTTTACTCTATTCGGGGTTGTAATAATATTCAAAAGAAATACTTTTCTATCATTAATTATTAAACACTCCATAAATAACAAAACCTTGAAGAACTAACTAAAAGTAATATACCTATATCAATACTTTCGCGCCATCTTCCTAGCTCGTCGTGTTTTGCTGATGCTGCCGCAGCGGCTGCAGAGAACCTCAAACATTGGAAATATAACCTTGTTAGTAGTTATATTTTCGAGCCGTTTGGGGTTGAAACTATCGGATTGTAGGGTATGACTGCACACAAATTGTATAAAGAACTTTCAGATTGCCTTGTTGACTGGTTCTTACCTTGAACAAAGAATATTGTCACATCATAATCAGCTTTATAATAATAATAAGCCTATAGGAGAAGAAATGGGCCGTAATCCACCACGTGGGCCCAGTGCAGTTGGTTCTATGACTTGCCGGTTTCCCTACAATGTTTTCCGTCACTGTTTTGAGAGCTGTGGTGAGGAAGTAAATTACACAAAGTAATGAGTCTGGGTAATTTTGGACCCGTGACCTACAACTCCTAAGTCGGGGTCGTTACCACTCGACCAACATTGTTCCCACAGTGAACAATCATTGAGAAGAAATTTTGCACCCAAGTTTGTTTTGACTAATTAGTGATCACGGAAACATGTCAGGAACTGGCTTAGCATAATTTATAAAGACAGTTTATTTTAAACCACTAGACAAAGCCTTACATGAAGCAAGGTACTCGTTGATTTATGTGCCTTTGCGCATCACTCTCCGTCTAGACTAACTACAGCATGGACGATCGTAATCTTTGAATCACGATGCACATTATTCCAGCTAGATGCAGATTGATGCTGCTAATTGTGTCTTCACCCTATAGACACTTGTTCTAGATAGCCACTTTAGCACGAGACATGCACATACATTTAAACATAATGACGGGTTAACACTAGTTGATTTCCAAAGCGACACAGCCTCTTCTGACTTTTTTAAGTTGTTTGGGTAAGATTCATTCAAGTCGATTTTTCACGATCAATTTTGTTTATGACCGCATGCAAAGCTATGGGGAACCCCCGAACCATTTTCTTGGGTGTTAATTGAACCCACGAACTCCAGCATAGTAGTTAACGCCGGGGTGAAAGTCCGCTGCCGCGACAGGTCACGGCATGGCGGACAGAGCTCCGGCGGGATCTCATGGTGAAATGGCGTCAACGACTATCGCAACCCAGTGCTGGGCACGCCACAATCATGGCGGTAAGTCCCCTCTTTGAGGCATGGCTGGAAAGGCCTCACGGCGTCCTTACCTTCCGCATGACGCAGGTCCTCACCGGACATGGTTCGTTCGGGAGTTTCCTGCACCGGATTCATGCGGAAGTGACGCCCGGGTGTCGCCACTGTGCGGAACGCCCGGAGGACACGGTGGAGCACACAGTCGAGGTGTGCCCTGCTTGGGCGGAGCATCGCCGTGCCCTCGTGGGGGCGATCGGCGGCGGAGACCTCTCGCGCCGGGCCTTGGTTGAGGCCATGGTCCGGAGCGAGGAGGAGTGGCAGGCGGTCGCCGACTTCTGCGAAGCAGTAATGCTTGCAAAGGAGGAGGCCGAACGCATCAGGCAACGGCGTTATCGCCGCCGCCGTCGCCGGGATTCTGATCCCGATTTCCGGCCAACGTAGACGCGGGCTTGCGGACAGTGAGCAATGGGTAGCTCGCTGTCCGGCCGTCCGGTAACCGTCCGGACCAAGCCCAAGTCGTCGACGGCGCGCACTGTTCCCGCGCGCCTCAAGGAGTTGTCAGCAACAGCAGGGACCCAGCCGGGTCGAAGCCTACTGGGGCCAGGGTTATCCGAAAGGGCGCTCGAGCCCCGGTATGAAGGCTAGAAGGAACGGGGTGGGTCTTTTAGTCAGTAAGAGTCTGACACTATCTCCCGCTCCGCCCAAGGGCGGGGGATGTCAATGCATGATTTTTCCCACCATAAAAAAAAAAAAAAAAGCATAGTAGTTAGGGCAACTAACCACTAGACCAACGAGTCAGTCAATAAAGTAAATAATAATAGTAATATTCCCCTACATTTCAAAAGATGTTCTTTACATAAAATTAAAAATATAAAAGTTAGTAGCTTTTACATTCCTGTCGACTCCTTGAAATCTGTTTACTAAAAACCAAGCCATGTGAAACCAGTCTAAATTAGATGACATAAGCTTGCGTGAGCACTAAGTGCATGCAGTCAACTGATTGAAGAGGTTTTTAGCACAGTCAATGACTTGTAACTTATCTTTATTAATCGCGATATTGTAACATGACGTGTTAATGTATTTTTATGGGGTTAATTGTTTGGGCTGCGAGATTGTTTTATTTATTTATTTGAGGCAGTAATTAACTTATAATAACATTATTGAATTATATTATATTGTTTTAAATTGCTTTTTTTTTTAAAAATTAAGAACTGGTTCGAGACGGAGAAGAATGACTGGAAGGACTTGGAGGGAAAGGCAAAAAAAATATCGAAAATTATTGAGTAACTTTAATAACATCAACCTTTCGTATGCCGTAATTAGAGACACAATTAAAAAGTTATTGTGTCCTGCGTGGTTCCGTGTTCCGGCCATACAACGGGTTAATGATAAATTAATGAATTACATTATTAATTTTTTATAAATTGTTGAATAATATTAATAATTTAAAATTTTAACAACGTGTAAACAGGTACACAGCACGAAACACTTCATACACTATCTAACTGTAAAAATTAGATCGTCGCTTTCCATCAGGTGAGATAGCGGTCAAGTGCGAACCTATCAACAATAAAAAAAAAAAAAAAAAGATAATGTCTGGTGTGGTGTATCCTAGCTGACTACCCTGAGAACAAACACTGAAACAAACTCAGGGGTCAAAGTCTCTTTTAATTCATTAATCCCCAAGCGAACGCCGGCGCACCTATTGTCTAAATGATCTTTATTTTTTGCAAGTAGCTTTTATAAAAACACTTTTACACGTCAATTTTTTTTTTCGTCAAATAATGCTAGATGAGGCCGGTGTTTCCTAGCTGACTACCCTGAGAAGAAACACCGAAGCAAACTCAGGGGTCAAAGTCTATTTTAAAGTCCATACAACAAAACATGTAATGGTCAAATCATATGAGAACCATGCAGATTGAGCCTGAGATGGTCTTTTGAAGAAAGAACCACACAGTTCTAAGTGGACCTGTCCAGTCAGTGCAAGCATTTGTCAATATGCGTGTAGCTCAACTCAGGACAACTAAGGAGCTCAACGACTTGACGAATAATGCCAAAGAAAGGACATTTGGGTAGGCCACATCAAATACTCAAAACTGCCAGACATCATGTGAAAATAAAAGAAAAGGAAAGAGTAATCCACATTGTTTAACCGCACACAGGTAATATCTAAAATAACCACGATCGTAATATCAACTTGTGAAAAGTGAAATTTGTTTGTTTAGTCGTCACTAGATGGCGTTGTACCGTTTTGTTCAATTTCTACATTGCGGTGTTAAGATTCTCCGGCATAGTATAAGGTCCTAGCATAAATTTTATTTGTTAACCACTAAGCATATCCAATTGTAATCATTGCATCTGAAATAAAACTAGTTTGGAATAGAAAGTGAAATTCTTTCAATCAAACCCCAGTATTCTAACCCTCAAGTGGTCGAGGGTTATTCATGGTCCTTCGAGCCGGACGTGGCTAGGGCTGTTTTCCATAGCCACATCAGGTGTGTTCTCCTATTTGGACCGAGAAACATCAACCCCATACGTTCCTGCGGCGTGATCCTGGCTGTTGACGAGGTGGAAGCCGATCCAGTTACAGGAAGTACGGAGGGAGGAGTTCTAATCAGCAGCAAGCAAGCTGCAGACGACTAAGGTCGTAAGGAAGTGAGTGACAGTGCCGAAAAACGTGAGTACTTTGTGATTTCTTTTGTGCCAAGGAAAAGTGACCTTTATTGCCTAGAAGATTTAAACTTTAACTTTTAATCAGTGACTTTGGAACTTAGAATAATTTCGTGTGTGCATGTTTAGACTTAGTTAGATTTAAGCGTAAAGTGTTCAGACGGGGAACCTATGCCCGAATTTTAGTAGATTTTAAAGTGTCAAAGACTTAGAAAAATTTCGGAAATTTTTGGACTTAGAAAAATTTCTTTGTTTACATTGACTTGTAAAATTTTTGATAACTTTTGGAACTTAGAATATTTGAGGCTCGTCAAACACTTAGAAAAATTTTGTTGTTTACATTGACTTGTAAAATTTTCGACAACTTTTTGAACTTGTAGATTTTTTTAACTGTTATTTTTCTGTATTGTGTTGTGAATTTTTTAGATTGCTAACTTCAAAATGTCTTTGCAATCACATGTTAAAGTACAGGATGATATTCGCACTCGGCTGTTAAGAGCTAAAAGTAATTTTAAAAAGTCGCCAAAGGATAGGATTACAAAGCAATATATAGAAACCAGATTAGAAAGTGTTGATGATTTGTGGGCGCAATTTAGTTTAACACATACACAAATTGTGAAGGATTTTGATCCTAAAGAATTGATGTCTTCAGCCTACTGTATAAACGAAGTTTATTTTAACACTGAAGATTTATATTTAGATTTAAAATGCGAGTTGAAAACTGCGTTAAACAAAATTAAGGGTGACGATGTGTCTCCGGTTGCGGGGCCATCATCAAATAATGTTCCCGAAGGGAAAGGCACATACATAAAGTTGCCCAGAATCACTATCCCAACATTTTCGGGGAAATATACGGAATGGCCGACTTTCCGAGATTTGTTTGTATCGGCAATACATAAGAATAGCACAATTGATAATGTTCAAAAGTTACACTATTTGAAAGGTTACTTGAGTGGGGAAGCTGAGCAACTTTTACGTCATGTACCAATTTCGGAGTCGAATTATATCAGATGCTGGACTCAATTAGAGTCCAGGTATAATAATAAAAAATATTTATCGCACTGCATCTTAAAAAGGTTGCTTAGTCAAAAAAACATTACCCAAGAATCAGCTAGTGCGTTAAAGGAACTAATGGACACTACATCTGACTGTCTTAACGCACTGAGTAATCTTAATATTGATATAACATCCTGGGATATTCTTATAATTCATTTAATTACATTAAAATTAGACCCAGACAGTAGGAAGGACTGGGAACTAAAGGTAACAAGTAACACTGATTCAGATCAGCTGCCTACGTTTGAACAGTTCAAAGACTTTTTAACAAGCCGGTATAGGGCATTTGAATTCATAGAAAGTAAGCCAAGTAAAAATAATGTTAATGTTAGTAAGGCAAAGGTTTTTCACACAGCAAGCAATGCGGCCATGGTCTGTCCGCTTTGTAACAGCGAGCATAAAATAAGAAATTGCAAGCAATTTGCTAGTCAGGATGTGGATACTCGGCGTAAGTTTGTTCAAGATCATAACTTATGTTTCAATTGTTTGGGGCACAACCACTCTGCCAGGGTTTGTAAGTGTACAGCCTCTTGTCAAGTATGTAAGCGGAGACATCACTCCTTGTTGCACCCTAAAGGTGAGCAGGAGTCTAGGGGAGACAGGGGAAATTCGACTAGCGATAGGGTTTTGCCAACGAATGAAAACACACACGTGGTTGGATTAGAAGCTGAAAACAAGGTCGTGACTTGTTTTTCGCAAGGTACAGCAAAAAATCAAGTCCTATTAGCCACGGCTCTAGTGAGGGCTGTATCAAAAAATGGGACTAGGTATACAATCAGGGCCTTGTTAGACCAAGGCTCACAGGCGTCTTTTGTTACAGAACATACTGTCCAAATTTTAGGATTACAGAAAAAGCCAGCAAAGGGTTTAATAACGGGTATAGATGGTAGTAACAAGTTATCCTTAAATTCAGTTGTTGAGGTCAAAATCCAGTCTAGAGTCGATCCCTCGGTTGAACTTGTAGTAAGAGCATATGTTCTCAAATCAGTTACATCATTATTACCTGGTAGGGAAACGGTATATTTAGATTGGGCACAAGCCAACGATATACAATTAGCGGATCCTAGATATAATACACCGGATAAAGTGGATATGTTGTTAGGAGCAGAAATTTATAGTCAGGTTCTACAAAACGGGTTAAAGAAACCTCCTGGTGGTAGCATTGTAGCTCAGTGTACATCATTGGGATGGATTTTATCAGGAACAGTAGCTTCTGCGGCTCAGAGTTCGACGAATATCACGGTGATGCATACCCACTTTGGTGATGATGAACTTTTAAAAAAGTTCTGGGAATTAGAAAAGGAACCACAAAATAAGAAACCTATACTTACCGAAGAAGAAAAAAGATGCGAAGAAATATTTAAGGCTACAACTGTGAGGGACAATGACGGTCGTTACGTAGTTTACTTACCATTTAGAAATCAGGATCCGAGCTGTAAATACGGTGATGCAAGAAAGGTAGCAATTAACCGATTTTACGCGTTAGAAGCTAAACTTAGTAAAAACACAGATTTAAAAACAAAATATGAGGAAGTTATCAACGAATACTTGGAGCTGGGTCATATGAGACCAATAACCAAAGCTGAAGAACAAAATCAATATGCAGTGTACTTACCTCATCATGCGGTTGTACGGAACGACAAAGACACAACCAAGGTTCGGGTTGTCTTTGATGCTTCCTGCAAGGGAAAGAATGGGAGATCGCTTAACGATGACCTAATGATTGGTCCAGGCCTGCAACAAGATCTGCGACATTTACTGATTCGTTGGAGAACTCATCGCATTTGTCTAATTTCGGATATCATCAAAATGTACCGAATGGTGCGCGTGACCGACCATCATACAGATTTTCAACGCATCGTGTGGAGAGATAACAAGCAATCTTCTGTTAAGGATTACAAACTACTTACCGTTACTTTTGGTACCTCTTCAGCACCCTATTTGGCCGTTCGAGCGATGCAGCAAGTAGCGTACGATGAGGGAGTCGAGTTCCCACTGGCAGCTGAAAAGGTACTTAAAGATTATTACATGGATGACCTTATGACTGGTTGTGACTCGATAGAAGAAGGCATGCAGATCTATAGCCAAATGAATAAGTTATTAGCAAAAGCAGGGTTCACTTTACAGAAATGGTCAAGCAACAGCAGTGAATTACTAGAGAAGATTATCGGTGAAAGGCACTCGTACAAGGGACAGGATGGTGTAGAAAGGGAGATCAACATAAAACAGGATGAAATATTTAAAACATTGGGACTTACCTGGAACCGAAGCTGTGACACCTTCCAATACTCTGTGCAGATGCCTCCGCGCCAGGAACCTGTAACTAAAAGAAACATGTTATCAGATATAGCAAGACTATTTGACCCCCTAGGATGGGTCGCTCCTGTAATAGTATTAGCAAAAATTTTAATACAAAAATTATGGATTTCTGGAATTGGTTGGGATGAGGAAGTTCCGTATGAAATAAAAAAGGAATGGTTTACTTACCGGCAGGAGTTGAAGGGTTTAACGGAATTTTCAATACCTCGATGGTTGAAAATGAGACCGGGAGACAAGCAGGTTGACTTGCATGGATTTTGCGACGCGTCAAAATCAGCATATGCTGCAGTAGTCTATGCACGGGTTGTCAACACTGATGGTAGTGTTTATGTAACTTTGCTCACAGCAAAAACTAATGTCGCACCAATAAAAACGGTATCAGTGCCACGATTAGAGTTGTGTGGAGCAGTCCTCCTCGCAAAGCTGCTTTCAGAAGTCTCCGAAGTGATGGGAATCGGTAAATCTAATACCTTTTATTGGACAGATTCAGAGATCGTATTAGCATGGCTTAATAGTCACCCCAACAAATGGAAAACATTTGTAGCAAACCGCGTTTCTGAAATTTTGAGCATCAGTGAACCACAGCAATGGAATCACGTTCAGTCGAAAAACAATCCTGCTGACTGCGCATCACGTGGTTTATATGCGTCGGAATTTGTAAATTTTAAGTTGTGGATAGAAGGTCCTGCATTCCTGAAAAATAAAAATAATATATTTGGCAAACGCAAGGTGGTGTCAACTAATATAGAGGAAATAAAGGTACATCTAGTAACAGACGACAATTTTATTTGGGATAAATATTCAACACTTACCCGACTAGTAAGAATGGTAGCATATTTAAGACGTCCGTTAGAGTTGAAGAAACTGAAGGCTGAAAGAAAGAATCATAAATTTATAACAGCAGAAGAATTAAGATTGGCATTAGAGACATGCATTAGGGTATGTCAAGGTCAAAGGTTCGAAGCGGTAATTCTGGATCTGCAAAAAGAAAAGCCTAAGAGAAAAATATTCAAGTCTTTAAATCTTTACCTCGATTCCGTAAAAATCTTGAGGGTGGGCGGTAGATTGGAACATTCTGAGTTTGACATAGATCGTAAAAATCCAATATTGATTCCTAGCGATACTCATTTTACCAATCTCTTAATCGCCGACGCACATCATAGGAATCTTCATGGGGGTCCTCAATTAATGCTTAACTACTTAAGCACGAAGTATTTTATTCACGGAGCCAAACGTTTGGTTACTGCATACGTGAAAAAATGTGTAACTTGTTTGCGTTATGCAGCGTCTACAAAACCGCAATTAATGGGTCAACTACCACCAGCACGGGTTACACCGAATAGACCGTTTAGGAGCAGTGGGGTAGATTATGCTGGTCCTATTCAGTTAAGGGCTTCAAAGGGTAGAGGTCACCATGCCTATAAAGGATACATTTGTTTATTTGTCTGCATGGCGACTAAAGCGGTTCACATTGAGGTCGTAAGCGACCTAACAACAATGGGGTTTCTTGCCGCTTTTAAAAGGTTTGTGGCAAGACGCGGTCAGTGCCAGGATATATGGAGCGATAACGGTACAAATTTTCAGGGAGCCTCTAAAGAACTAGATACATTACTTCGCTCGGAAAATTTAGGTATAGCTAAGGAAATTGCTGCGGCCTTAGCATCAGAAGGTACCACATGGCATTTTATTCCACCACATGCTCCGAACTTTGGCGGATTATGGGAGGCTGGAATAAAGTCATGTAAGAAACATTTGAACAGAGTAATAGGTAGCTCTACTTTAACTTTTGAAGAGATGTCTACTTTATTAAGTCAAGTAGAAGCATGTTTAAACTCGCGTCCCTTGTGTAGACTGACCGACTCGAACACATTTAACGCCTTAACGCCAGGGCATTTTCTTGTGGGCGAACCAATTATCAATGCGCCTGACCATAATTATGAAAAGGCTAATATTTCTAGTTTGAAGAGGTGGCATCTAGTCCAACAGATGACACAACACTTCTGGCGTCGCTGGTCCGACGAATACTTGACCACACTGCTTCATCGTTATAAGTGGTCTAAGCAAAATCCTGAACCAAACGTAGGGGATATAGTTTTAATCAAAGAGGATAACTTACCTCCTTGCCGATGGCTCATTGGCAGAGTGGTTGAAAAACATCCGGGGTTAGACAATCTTACACGAGTAGTCACACTCCGCTGTAATGGTTCCGTACTTAAAAGACCAACATCAAAACTGTGTGTCTTGCCGATAGCCTAAGAATGTTGTTATTAGTTATAAGTGATAATTTTAAGCATTGTTTAGAAATGTAAGTAATTATTTATATTTAATGTCATGTGTGTATGGCATATTGTAAAAAAAAAAACCTGTTTGATGAGCAAAAAATATAAATAGCCTATTAAAAATTGGAACATTGCAATTGGAAGGACATAATGTTGCACAAAATGTCCTTGGTGGGCGGAATGTTTAACCGCACACAGGTAATATCTAAAATAACCACGATCGTAATATCAACTTGTGAAAAGTGAAATTTGTTTGTTTAGTCGTCACTAGATGGCGTTGTACCGTTTTGTTCAATTTCTACATTGCGGTGTTAAGATTCTCCGGCATAGTATAAGGTCCTAGCATAAATTTTATTTGTTAACCACTAAGCATATCCAATTGTAATCATTGCATCTGAAATAAAACTAGTTTGGAATAGAAAGTGAAATTCTTTCAATCAAACCCCAGTATTCTAACCCTCAAGTGGTCGAGGGTTATTCACACATAGTTCTCACATTCACAATAATAAAATTTACAAAAGTGTAAATATTGCAAATTGTAAAAAAAAAGTATATAAAAAAAAAAAACAGTCAAATAGTAGTCTTTCAACTGTGTCTGTAATTTCCACGATTGAAAGGTTAAAGCCCATACTGTTGTACAAGTAATGGTTAAATTGTTAAGAGAACCATACAGATCGAAACAGTTATCGCCACCTTAGAATCCACAGGGAAACTAAGGGTTATATTTCACCGGGACACCACGCCGGCGCGACCAGTCACCGCTACCAACAAAATGAATGCAACTCTATAGAGAGTTACACACCTGGTGTCCGTTTGGTTGCGCAACCACTTTGGTGTCGCGACCAGGTCAGACGTGTGGCGACTCTGTTGTTTGTGTGGTGTCTAGTCTGGTAGCTTAGCGCTATATACAACTGGTTGCGCCGCCATGGTGTCCCGGTATAATATTGGGCAATATTATACCGGGAGAATATTATAAAGGAGCACTCACACACTCCTCTCAGGGCGAGAAAAGACATGAAGAAATTTAATTGTTTTGTAGACGAATTGTGTAAAATGTATGTTTTGGTGTAATAAAAAATATTAATATTCTTATTTCCCACCTAAAAAAATCGTATTCCTACTAGTACCTGCTAAGAATCTTTACTCATATTGTTTTGAATATGAAGACTTCTTCAACTTATATAAAAAAATGAACTTTTCCTTGAATACCTACGAACAACAAATTTACAATCTATTGTCATTTTAACAATATCGCATATCTCCATTCTTAGAAAGTCTGTTTTTTGGGCTTTGTAAGATATATTTCAATATGTCCTGTATTATTAAATTTATCTGTATTATTCTACTGCCGAGAAGAAAAAACAACCCATAATTTCTTTATTGACTTGCGCTTGACCACGATCTCACGTGATGGTAAGCGATGATGGATTGAAAATGGAGCATACGTGCCTATTTACTCTACTTTGACTGCTATCTGCCAATTTCATCATCATCAGCCTTTTTAATGTTTCCGCTGCTGGGAATCAGACCCCCTCTCTAGGAGAGGGAACGGGCCGTAATCTACCAAGCTGGTCCAGTGCGGGTCGGTTAATGTCACATGTCTTCGAATTTTTGGTTCTAGGACATGTCGGTGTCCTCACGATGTTTTCCTTCACCAAAGTGAGAAATGGTGATGGAATAAATTACACAAAGTAAGTAACGCGCCTGGCTGGGTTCGAACCCCCAACCTTCAACTCGTAAGTCGGGGCCATTACCACTCGGCCACCACTGCACTCCGCCAACAGAATATATTATAAACTTATATATATATTTTAATCATCTAAAAATTAAATCCTACTATTACCTACAGACTAACTTCCATCCGGTACATTAACACTTTCTTCGTCTTTCCCATAATAATGAATCCTTAACTGCAGTTAGGGTGTTTAGCAATAAATTTTAATGATAACCTAAAGTTATTCATTACCTAATCACGCCAGAGTGTGGCCAGTATGATTGATGAACTTTTCCCCAAGCTTCTCGGTGAATGAAGGTAGCTGGGCGGAAATATTCGGTCAATCATTCCGGTTAGGAGTGTAATGATGGGTATAAATGTATTGTGGAAGTGGGAATGATATTCTTTTCGATATAGTAGTAGGTGTTTCTTGTAATGAATAGTAAACTGTGAGGTGATTTATTTACTTATTCTCGGAAATATGAAGATAGGGAAGAAAAATAACGAAACAAAAATTTTTCATACAAATAATACTTAATGATACACGCAAAATGGAGGCACAATTTGTAGGTTTTCTTGAGGTAGAATTTTTGAGGTCAATAAATAACCTTTTCCACTCTAGGGCGGAGCGAGTGGGCGCGTCAGACTTTCACAGACTGAAACCACACCTATGTTTCTTCGGTTACTTACCCTTTACATTCCAAGATCACGGGTGTCCCTTTAGGAAGTCTCAGACTTTTTAGTAAATGCACCTTTCTCTTTATATTACTTTTTTATTGTCATTTACAAACTTCCAGATAGCTAAAGTTTTCTGATTAAGTCAAAATGTCGACAAAATGCTAAAAAAGAAAAAAAACTGACTAAGTGCGAGCCGGACTCACACAGAAAGGGTTTCCGTTTTACCATTTAAAAATCGAGCAAAAACGCTGAAAAAAGCATTACGTACGGAAAATGTATTTATTTATTTATATACACTTTATTGTACATCTATATTACAAACTTTAACAAACAAAACAAAACTTTTATTTTATTATTTGTTAATATAGCGTCAAAATAACATTCTGTAAAAATTTCAACTCTCTACTTTTGACGGTTTATGAACGGTAAACAAAAAGGTCCCTAAAAAGACACACGTCCAAACCAGAACTACATAATTTGTCAACGCAACGGTGTTCTGTAAGATTGAGATAGCACGTCGATTTGTGTGGCCGCCACTGTAATTTGTGCTGGACACCGCTCTCACTGCATACTTATGTGTGTCCTCATTTGTAACTGAAACGTAATTACGATTTGATAAATATGTTATCGTTAAATAAATTATTTTGATTGGTAAAGTTTGTCGGCTGTTCATTAAAGCTTAAAATATAGTTTTCATTCATGACAACATTGTTTATATTGAGGGTAGGACATATATATCGATGACCGTAATTGATATTAATTAATACGCTTATATTAGCTTCACCTGTATGTTTGTAACCAACGCCTTTGAGCTCGATTTTGACCTACTTTGGGTGATTAGATTTTTTTCAAACTTTGCACACCCATCAAAGACTGATGACAATACCATAATCCGTTTTTTTTTTTTAGTGAAAAATAAAAATATAGTTAAAAAATAACTAAAAGAACACGCTTTCATAGCATAACAAACTAAAAAGTGTAAAATAATTTTCAATATAGGTAGTAAATAATAATAATGAACGAAAAATATTAATATCATTGTGAAAAAAGCGTGGGGCGCTCGATTTACGAAAACTATGGTACAAGGCGCCCCACGCTTTTTTCACCTATATACCTATATTGAAAATTATTTTACACTTTTTAGTTTGTTATGCTATGAAAGCGTGTTTTTTAGTTTTTTTTTAACTATATTTTTTCTTGTTGAGTTGTACAACAAATTGATACCTACATTTGAATAGATTTGTACTCATAGACTTGCAAACTATAAATTTATCGTTTGGAACCAAAAATTAAAGTGGTTTAGTCATACACTGGACCACAGATGCTAATGTGCTTATGGTGTGAAAATAATCAACGATTCTTCTTCTTAGCGTGTCGATGGCAAAACTAGTTAAATTCTTTTAGCCCAGAATTTGGCCACGGCATAGCCGTCCACTGATGCTGTCATTAGCTCCCTACGTGAACAGGGACAATTAATATTTATCTACATCTACACTTATTTTTTAAAGAGATAAACATAATAAGAGTTCGTTTTTTTCGTGGGCGAAGCCGCAGGCAAAAACTAGTTTCAAATAAATAACAAAAAGATATATGCAAAACCCAATATATTTAATGTCTTTGATATAAAACAAAAAGATTGCTTCAGTCATTTAATTTAGGTCTGTAGCAATTGAGACATTGATGCAAAATGAAAAAAAAAAAACGTTTCGAGGCAACAGCAAAATATCGTTACAAATAAACTACAAAAGACCTATTAAAAGAAAGTACACGACAAATAAAACTAACAACCCTTACCTCGTTAACGTATTTTGTAATAACATCCTATCATTACGTCTTCCGCCATATTGGGAGACATGAGGACAGATGCGCATGCGCCGTTACGGTGTTCACCTGTTTCTTTTAACCCCAGGGCAAACGAAAGGGCTATTTTTAAAGCTTTTTATACTCGTCTTCTTTCGATTTGGTGTTGCGAATTAGCATTCGATATTATGAGCGGAAAATTAGGGGACATCAAACATATTATGAGAGGTATTCGCCATTGGCGATAATTTTGCCACCTTTTTAAAGCGTGTCCAGAATGAATCCGAGATTTGGTTTTTGTTGTCAATCAATATGTCCAGTCATTATTTTTATTTTTAGTATAATCAATGATTTACAAAAGAGGAGGGATGAAATGCATGTTACCAAAAGAGTTATGAGTATACATGTGGATGGGTGGAGAGGGAGAGGGAGGCCAAAGAAAAGATGGATGAATTGCGTGAAGAATGAAAAGAGAACTTTATGATTTTTCATGATACAGTTATAGAACATACATATTTTTTTTCCATAAAAATACTAGATATGTGTTTCGGGCTTCACATATACTAAAACTAATTTTGTATAAAATTATATTCTGAATTTATTGTACACACTTTTTTATACGAGTGAGAATGAAGAGAATCGAGTCTCCTCACTATTTCGCGCCAAGATATTCTATCCTGGAGTTTTTGGTAAGATTCCTTCGAGTGAAGGTTTGATTTTTTGTTTTAATTATTCGCAAATTGATTCATATTTGTATATTATATTATTCATATGGATGTTGTAATGTAAAATTAATATAGTTTTTTATCTTAAGTGTCTGAGCAACTGGACAATATGTGAAATCATTGAAACAAGCACGATCTCGGTAAAATGGAGCTAAGAATTTTATTGTATAGTGTGTCTAAAAAGTCAAACGACTTTAGAATTTTGTATAATATTTAATCATTTAAAAAATACTTATGTTCAATACTTTTTATAATGTTCTTCTATTAGTAAACAATGATCAAGATCTCTTAATTAACCTTGATTATTGAACCAGTGTCGATGTATACATTAGAATGTGTACATCGATATTCTAATGGTTACAGAATGGAAGTACACCTGATGGTAAAGAAATGAACTAATAATTACGGAGACGTGAAATTGCAAGACAAAAACATTTACAAAAAATCTATCCTGGGTTGTGGGCTTCGGCAATTGGCCTTACTTGAGGTCTTTCTAGATTCTAGACCACCAATTCAATATTTTTTTAATTATTAAAAAAGAACCTATTCATTTTTGAAAGAGCCTTTTCAAATTAAATAAACGTCGCGCTCATGCAGATTTTAATTTTCACTAATTCCTTACAATTTAATTTAAACGAAAGTATTAATCAAAATCACATTCCTGAAGAAAATACTTTCATATCAAAGTCTATGAATTAATTAAAAATGTATTATAAGCGTTAAAACGTGCTATCTCGTGTGTAGTTTATAATTGCATAGAAAATAATGTGCCTTGCTTTCATTATGTCTGCAGCCCCGCTTCGCAGGCCCTGCCTCGTTACGCCGAATAAAAAAACCAGTAATTCCTTTTTCATTTTATTTATCGGTTCGTTAAAATGTTCGTTTTAGAATTGTGTATAATTTACCTTTGCTCGGAGAAACAATTTAACGATTTGCAGCAACGTTTTTCTGATCGAATTGTGTTACGAATACAATTTTTTGTGATAAAGTTAACTTCTTTACAGATTCTGTTGTCGCAGTTCTCGTTATTATTAAGCATTTATTTCCAACGAGTTCCATATATTGTTAGAAACAACATCTTAACAATTAATGTTAGCATTGGCAGAAAAACTACTTCACTAAGACATGACATAACTACATTCAACCTATCTGTAAAACCACTCAGTATGGTGTTGGGTTCAAAGATATCAGGTACTACAGGACCCACAGATCAAAATCGGTAGTAATGTCTTTTAAATCTCTTTAATAGTGTAACATATGGACATCACTATACTCGTAACTGTTAAACTAAATAATTTCGTTATTTTATTATTGTGGAATATGTGGAATTCTATATTATTATTGTATCATTAAAGGTCGCAAAAATCCGATAGATAGAAGATGCACAGGACCAGTGGTTATGATGTCACTTTGAAGAGAAGTCAGTAGAGGTCTTTCGGCAGAAATGATGATGTTGGTTTAGGCTGTATACAAGGTAAAAATCTATGAGCGATAAAGTCGAAAAGTGAAAATTTAAAAAATCCATGGCATTTAATGACCGAGTTGTAACGTACTAGAGATCAATTAAATGGAATAGCGTTGTCGCGTGGTCTCTGGTACAACTTGCAACCGAGATGGTCGTTATTAAAAGAATCATGAATATACGTGTGGATGGGTGGACCGGAAAAAGGAGGCCAAAGAAAATAGAAAAGTTAGATGGTCTTACTCCTAGAGCCTCTGAAAGGACGTCTTTTTCCAACAATAAGAAACAAACGGCTAATTTATTAATCTTTCGAATACCGTTATTAGAGACAGTAAAAAGACAATGAGAGAGTGATTGCCGGCGTTCATTTAGGGTTTAATGAATTAATAATAATGAAGAAAAAATGCACAATTCGTCATATAGAGTCCGCACTTGATTCGCGTGCCTTGCTCGCGTGTCGGCCTACCAACGTTGCTTTTATGCGTTTTCATACCGTAAGCCCTGGTACTCCTTCTTAACCTATATAGGGAACGAGTGGTAAGCGTTTAGCTAACGCAGGGTTTATAGTAATGTCGTACTTACATGTATATTGTGTTTGAGAAGCCATTTGTTTGTTGTTAATGTACATGTAAAAACAATGTTGTTTGCAGGGTTAAATGTTTGGACTGCACGTTTTTAACCAGCCTTAATCGTGATTGTAGGCTTGCCAAGGCTATTGGATTGTACTCGCCATAACGTCTTTTTTTATGGTTGGAAAAATCATCCAATGACAACCCCCGCTCTTGAGCGGAGGGGAGATAGTGTCAGACTCTTACTGACTAAAAGACCCACCCCGTTCCTTCTAGCCTTCATACCGGGGCTCGAGCGCCCTTTCGGATAACCCTGGCCCCAGTAGGCTTCGACCAGGCTGGGTCCCTGCTGTTGCTGACAACTCCTTGAGGCGCGCGGGAACAGTGCGCGCCGTCGACGACTTGGGCTTGGTCCGGACAGTTACCGGACGGTTTTTTTTTTTCGATGGGAAACATCATTCATTGACATCCCCCGCCCTTGGGCGGAGCGGGAGATAGTGTCATACTCTTACTGACTAAAAAAACCATCCCGTTCCTTCTAGCCTTCGTACCGGGGCTCGAGCGCCCTTTCGGATAACCCTGGCCCCAGTAGGCCTCGACCCTGCTGGGCCCCTGCTGTTGCTGACAACTCCTTGAGGCGCGCGGGAACGCCTTGCCTGATGCGGTCGGCCTCCTCATAACGGTCTGGGGTGCTATTCTCTAAGAAAACAGCATTGAGCGCAGCGCTGGCACAGCGACGAGTCGTGAGCGCAGTACATTGAATTAACAATCCAATGTAAAGGGGCATTCAGTTGTTAATCCAATGCACTTATTTGGATTTCGTCGCTACGGCCAGCACTGCGCTCAAGGCTGTTTTCTTAGAGAATAGCACTCCTGGTAAGGAACAAGCATGAGTCAATATCAGCGCGTTGTCTTTTACGTGCGCCTCAAAGAGATGATGAGGAGCTCAGTACGGCCATGCCCGCTAGAGCAGCGGAAATGTTTGAAAGAGTTACCGTAGTCCTGGAATACAAAGAGCAACTGAAGGAGCATGGTTGAGTTCAAAAAGCAAAAATCTGACACTTCCTCTCGCCCCACCTAAAACGGGAGGAGTCATTTGATAGTTTTCCTACACTTTGGGTGTAGAACACAAAGTCGAGCAAGTAACAAATAAAAATACATTGACTGTTTAAACGAAGCTAACATACATAACCTGCTTTAATAAAAAATCCGTAGAAATTTATTTCAGTATGTAAACAATAAACAACAACAAGTTCCCTTAATAGCTTACAGGTAAATAAATTACAATAATTGTACAAGTGCTTGATATAAATGATTGTTCCAGTGTTTGCTGTAAATGTTAAAATTTTGCGCTACTCATAAAACTACTACGCCTAGATTTCTGTTAGTCTCAACCCTACCAATGCACTTTACATTTCCATAACTCCACTAGCTTTAACATAGCCAGAGACAAGTATACTTTAAAACTAGAGCACGTCAGTCTAACTACGTCACAACATATGATCGAACATACTCCGTCCAATTGAAACCGTTCCATTCAAATTCTTTTCAAATTCAAATTTCGAATTCGCAACGGACAACAGCCAACGACAACACTGGCCGTTTGTATAGTGACGGGAATCGGGCGCTTGAATCGATTATTCGAATGAGCTGTCTATCTGATTGTAGTCGGGAACGGGACCATCTCATTCTGAACATATGTTGAACGAGTGAATGATGTTTTGTTGCGAATGTTTTGGGAATACCTTTCGTTTTTTTTTTATCTGATTATTTTCCACCTACGCTACTGTTCATCTGCCTACGTATATTATTTTTTATCTTTTTACGATTTATCATTAAAGCCAATTAGAATGGATACGAGATAAAAGATGTTGCTCACAAATTACTCTTAGCACCAATGACTCAAGCTAAATTGTCTTAAGAAGTACATCTGATTCTTTATGTATTCCCATCATGCCATAAATTAGCATGAAATATGCACTCGTGCGATCCTCAATGCAAGAGAAGTGCAAGCTGATGCCTGCAATTCTCGTAAGTGAGCGGAACGAACGAACGAACAAAAGGACACGAAGATAAATATCAGGTAGAACGCTGAATGATATAATCAAACTGGCCATTAATAATATCGGCAGAGCAATTTCATACAGATCATGAAAGTCAAATTAACAGAGATCAGATTTGTTCAAATACACGATTTTAAATGTTCAAATGTATCAGTGACTGTATTATCTCATCAAACGGCCGAGCGGTTAGAGATCCCATTAGGATAATGGTCGGCTGTAGTTGACTAATGGCCGTGTGTTCAGAGCTCTTTCATTCACTCGTTCGCATTCCATTCAACTCGTTCATACGGTCGCCGGTCGCTCGGCTATTTACAGCTTTATGAGTCCGCGCCGAAGATCAAATAAGTCTTGATTTATTTAAATATGTTTTGGAATTTTGTGCTATATTGAAATCGTTTTGATGGAAAGTGGCTTTTTCTATTCTATTTCTATAACATCTTGAATAGAATTTATAGAATGAAATGCAAGAAGTGCTGGATGAATGGTTTGAATGTGGAGTAGGAAATGCACTTTCTGTGTGAGAGAAGAAACTCTACTATCACGGAATTATGGTATTATAAACTTCTAAGTTCTAACCCAATCATGTCCAAATGATTGTGATAAGACAACACTCAATAATCTTGAAATATTACATATTCGTAATTTTGGCATAACTTATTAGATAGGTACTTGATAACACCATCTGTACTAAGATACTGATAACTTTCATCACAAGCCACAGCTAACCCTACATAACTTATCACAAAGTATCATACAAAGCTAATAAACATAACATCTAAAATAGTACAATCTTAAAACAAACGCTTAAAATCGATTGCCGAATCGAATGGTATAATCGGTAAGTTTGAAGAGACTCTCGGCTTTTGAAAATCGAATCGTTATGCCATCCACTACAAACTAGGATCTGAATAGAAATCATTCACACATTTAAATATGTGTCTTATCCGTATTTCAATAGAGATGGAAATAGAATAGAAAGGAAGGTTTCATATTTTTTTTCCGAACATTTATTTTTGCAGTATCTGAGTTGCCTACATTGAAAATAAAAGCGAGTATTTTGGGATTTAGTCTATTCGCTAGTTTAAGTCAGGTGATTAGTTAGAGAGAAGTTATATACCTATACGGTTGGTTAATTCCTACTTTCTAACTTTCATTCACAAAAAAAATTACATCTTTTTTTTAAATCCATAATGATACGGCCTCGAACGCGGCTCAGCAGAAAATTATCCCGGAGTAAAAAGTAAATATCATTATATAATAATAAAATATATAAAATTAAATAATAATATTATACCTACCAAGTTTCATAGCATTGGTAGGATGACAGCAGGGGACGAATCTATAATTAAGATAAGAGAAGAGGATAGGTCTACATTGTAAGAATTCGACAGCTGTCACCTGCACCATCTTAAAAATTATAAATCTACACTTTAATAAAAAGGTAAAGTTTTTTTTTTTTTAAGCTATTGCATAGCTTCTATCGCGGGCCTTGCGCGTGGAGACCGAATCCAGAAAAACAAAATGCATATCTAAAAAAAATAAACAAATAATTATAATTGCATAAGTTGATAAAAATGCTATGCAATAGCTTTACCGCGGCAGTCCCCGAGTGCCACACGTCTTTTTTAGGGTTCCGTAGCCAAATGGCAAAAAACGGAACCCTTATAGATTCGTCATGTCTGTCTGTCTGTTTGTCTGTCCGTCCGTCCGTATGTCACAGCCACTTTTTTCCGAAACTATAAGTGCTATACTGTTGAAACTTTGTAAGTAGATGTTTTCTGTGAACCGCATTAAGATTTTCACACAAAAATAGAAAAAAAGCAATAAATTTTGGGGGTCCCCATACATAGAACTGAATCTCAAATTTTTTTTTTTCATCATACCCATGCGTGTGGGGTATCTATGGATAGGTCTTCAAAAATGATACTGAGGTTTCTAATATCATTTTTTTCTAAACTGGATAGTTTGCGCGAGAGACACTTCCAAAGTGGTAAAATGTGTGTCCCCCCCCCCCTCTAACTTCTAAGATAAGAGAATGATAAAACTAAAAAAAATATATGATATACATTACTATAAAAACTACCAACGAAAATTGGTTTGAACGAAATCCAGTAAGTAGTTTTTTTTTAATGCGTCATAAACCGAAAAAAATAAACTATTATTAAAACATCGATCAAAGTTACAACACATAACAAGAACTTTTATATTATGTTACTTGCTGCTACGGGACCCTTCATGGGCGAGTCCGACTCGCACTTGGACGGTTTTTTTTGTTATAGGACGTAATGTCTGCAAGTACTAGTCCGATTGCTAATCACCAATAGAAAGCTGCTTTATTCCTGAAAAACATAGGCTATATTTTATGTACGCAGACGAAGTCGCGGGCAAAAGCTAGTTACTTATTCTTATGCAAATAGGTTTTTACTTATAAAACACTTTTTCACGCATTTTTTTAATAGCATTTTTAGTGTAGTTATTTTATATATTGATTCAGATAACTAGGAATCAAAAAGCTGACCCTTAGTGGATATAGCTACTATCAGCTAATTCAATCAACGTCAGAAATGTTTGGGGCTTATTAGGAACTAGCTTCATTAGTACCGAGGTTAATATAATTAAGACCAGTTCATAAACTATGAACTGGTCTTAATTATATTATGTTGATTGACCTCAATTGATTTATGTTGATTAATAATTCACACATCGAGTACAAATACGAACTAGGCGAAATGATTTTGGAGCAAGAATAGTTAAATCCTGTGAAATTTGGTTTAATTTTCGTCGTAAATAATTATGTTTCGAGTTCTCCAAATTATGATGATCAAATAATATTTTTCATAGTATTTTTTTCGTCCTACTGTTAAAAAAAAACCATACCATTTAAGATATAAAGTAAAAAAAAAATAGAAAAATAAAATTGTTAAAATGACGTACTTAATAGTCGAATTTAGATACAATTTCGAAAGTTATCGATTTCAACTTTTAAAACGATTTGGCCAGTATTACTTAGCCCGAAGGTTGACTGATAGGGAATGCCTCGTTTCATTAAGTCCGCCTATGTACCACTACTGTACATGAAGATTAAATAAATACATATCATGAACGATCAATTTCTAAGATCTGGCCATGGCCTACACAATTACCTACACATACATAGGTATACACAAATTTTTGCCTTTATAATATCTATAAATATGATTGGTTTATCACAAATAAGGGAAATATAAAATTACAGTTGAAGAAGACGAAATAGTTGACATAAACGACAATAATGGTCCCATTATCAACATTAACTATCTAACCTGTGTACCAAACCTTATTATGCCGCAGTAATAAAATGAACAACTAACATCTACAACTAAAAGACACCGACGACGATTAATATTATTTGATAAGACCACAAAATAATCCTTTTATAACAAGAAAAGTCACATTAAAAGTGTGGCCATAACAACGCGTTAACTTAAAAAGTGTGACTAGGGTTCATAAAGATCCCCTACTCCCATACCATATTAACCCATTCGAAATTACTTACAACGTATACATTGCTGTATTTTAAGACACCGGCGTAAACGGGGGTGGAAGGAAAGCGGTAATGAAACGCATACGTTATAGGTACGGTCGTAAAAGGAAAGTTTTATGAGATTATGTCTTATACGAAGGAAGCGAGGGCAAGCGATAAGGTATCACCAGAGACAAATGCTATGGACTTAATAAAGATATTTCCCTCCTAATAAAACGTATGTGCTGAGTTACGTTGAAATTATGGGAGTAATAATTTCTGTATGAGGAAAGAAAGGTGACATAATAATAATAAACAAATTTATGAGCGCTGTTGTACGAGAGGATGAACAGTTTGTACGAGGAAGTGCCGTTTTGAAGAAGAATATAAAAATATTATAAGGTGTCTAGCAAAAATTATCTTTGACAATTGTGGGCATCGCAATTGCATGGTATATAAATTCCGCCAAGTCCGTTTCATCATCGGTCCATCAGACGTACGGTATGGCCATCGGTACATGGTGGACATCCCATCTATATACACAAAACGTTTTGGTAACACATACAGCTAAAGAGTGCATTTCCCTGCCGGAGTTTTTTTTGAAGTGAAAACTTCTTTAGCGGCATTGAGCACTTTTTCTGTAATGGGTATAAAATCTTAAACTCGCGTCAGGACACGTGACCCTGATCGAAAAAGCGTAAGACGGCGACGTCATCTCTAGACTAAAACATGCAGATGTTCCATCCCACAAAAACCGGGTTTTTTACCTACAACTGATTTAGTGAACACGAATTTGCATGATGTTTTATTCCGTTTGTTTTTTGAAGTGAAAACTTCTTTAGCGGCGTTGAGCACTTTTTCTGTAATGGGTATAAAATCTTAAACTCGCGTCAGGACACGTGACCCTGATCGAAAAAGCGTAAGACGGCGACGTCATCTCTAGACTAAAACATGCAGATGTTCCATCCCACAAAAACCGGGTTTTTTACCTACAACTGATTTAGTGAACACGAATTTGCATGATGTTTTATTCCGTTTGTTTTTTTGAAGTGAAAACTTCTTTAGCGGCGTTGAGCACTTTTTCTGTAATGGGTATAAAATCTTAAACTCGCGTCAGGACACGTGACCCTGATCGAAAAAGCGTAAGACGGCGACGTCATCGATATCTAAGTACTAGATAGGGCGTGCTGAACACTCACTTCAAACGAATCCTTTGCACTGAATTCTAGGCAAATTGACATTGATGACTTTAGTGCAATTTTGACGTTCATACAGTTGAGAGCGGAGCTTATAAATTCAAAAGAAAGTGAATTTGGGACGTAAATAATAATTCAGTAGTCATGAAAATAAAATAATTGATTATTCAAGCAATTTAATTGCTTCAAATTTCGTAATAGTATGTTAGAAATTATATTATTTTATTTAAAAGATTTTCCATTTTACAATCATAGACTAAAACATGCAGATGTTCCATCCCATAAAAACCGGGTTTTTTACCTACAACTGATTTAGTGAACACGAATTTGCATGATGTTTTATTCCGTTTGTTTTTTTTTTTAAAAATATTCTGTTTAATATTTTTTTCTTTTTTGTATAAATAATAGGTACCAATGAATTCCGTCAAATTCAATAAATATGAATACGTCTGTTTTGCGATACTGTAAAAACTCAGGTTCAGTTGAATTTGTAGTCATAGATATGTGTAATAAAAGTGATACATCACTAAGTGATCATTACTGTTATTGAGATTTCGTCCTTCATAAACTATAATTATAATTATTTCAAGTTTGTTCACTCTGGTCAGCCGAAAAGAGAAAAATTGATAAAATATCTTAAGAGGATAGACGTGACAACACGTGGCTTCCTACAAAATATCCTTTTATCTGCTCTTCACACTTTTAAACTGATGATACTAAAGCTGGAAAACGTTTTCTAATGAGTCGGTTATTCCTTGCAGTAATGCTATTCCTTCAGAATGTGCCTTTAAAACATTTATAGCTTTCCCCTACATCATTAAACCAAGTGCAAATTTCTGACTCCGAATCAATTTTTGATTCGCCCCGAAAAATAAAGTTGAAAATAGATTTAAAAAAAGTTTTAGTTTTTTATGTAATTTAATTCATCCCCATTGCTCTCAAAAAGGTGAAGGAAAACATCATAAGAAAACCAACATATTTCAAAGACATGCGACATTCACCAACCCGCACTTTACCTTCACTTTTCTTGGACTGACCGACATTTGACTATTCAAAAGTGCCTGTAAATGGTCTATTTGAAATAAATGCTTTGATTTTGATTTTGATTTTGCACTGGGCCAGCGTGGTGGTTTACGGCCCATTCCCTCTCCTAGAGAGAAGGCTTGAGTCCCAGCAGTGGGAACATTAAAAAGCTGATTACGCTATAGTTATAGTTGTTGTTTGTTTTGTTACTAAATATTAGCAGCGCAGTCCTGACCATCATTTTCTGGTGGTTCAATGGTTTCATTATTTTACACGATTTTGAATTCACTAATTATTAGACGTATTTTTCTGAATTTACACTAACGTGGACTATTGGTAAAATTTTTAAATAGAGTTTTATTGTAATGTGAAGTATTGTAGGCAAAAACTATGTCACTTCTGCGGTATAAACATCTATATGGATAACATGTCATTACACTATGTTGAACTAAACGCGTAAGTACTTCGAAATTCATGGCGCTTAAGACGTTTTGGTCGTGAAAAAATTATCCTCTAAAAGCTATCAGCGCTTTATATTTTAATAGTTCTGTTAGACGACATAATGCCAATGTAGCGCTGCAGCAGATTTTCGTTTTAACTTTTCAATATTTTGACAAATCTTTTCTATGAAAGGACCTGTCTATCACTAGAATATAAGTCAATGGGCGACGTTGATTTTTCGGAGAGATAAACTTTTTAATGTAAAATAATTGTAATAGTTTTAAAGTGTTAAATTTTTAATGTAATATAAATTGTCATGTTTGTGTACGATAGCGCAATAAATGAATATTGTATTCTACCACATAAATGATAGTACTTTTATACTGATTGAAAGCAATTGGTGCAAAATTATTCCCTAACCATTCCAAAATATCAAACATGCTCAACGTTAATAATCAAGTTTTCACTTCTGCCGGCACTCCCGGAGTGCAACCCGTCTTTTTTTTTTTTTATAATGGATAGGCTCGCGTTTGACCACAATCTCACCTGATGGTAAGCGATGATGTGGCCGACGATGGAGCACGCTTGCCTAGAAGCAATCTATTCACTCTTGACTTAAAGACCCCTAGGTTATAGCTATCAGGAAACACAAACTCCGGCAGGGAATTCCATTCCTTAGCTGTACGCATAATGAATGTACTCCCAAAGTTTGTGTATCCTAATAACTACAACCTAGAGATCTTTAAACAAGAGTGAATAGGTTACTCCAAAGCAAGCGCACTCCATCGTCGACCACATCGCAGCTTTTCATTATGTGAGATAATAGACAAACGTGAGCCTATCAACAAATAATAAAACACATAAATAAATAGCCGATTTCTTGGTTTAAGTGGAAACAACAAAATAAACAAGCTTTTATTGAAAATATTTTTTCATAGCAAGCTTTTATAGCTCGGTAAACCTATATAATTAATACTCGTCAAGACGAATCATACGAGCCCAAACTCTATGGGGTTGTGTCGTTTAACTACCAAGTTCCTATAGCCACCTTCCGTTTCTATCATCAGATCAGCTCCTTGTCAATGCAATAATTTTACATTGTTATCTGATTTACACATTCATGCAAAATTTCAGCTCAATCGGTAACCGGGAAGTGGGTTAAATTTAATTTACAAGATTTGATGACACAAACATCGGGACAGGTGAAACTAAATAAGAGCTAGTAAAAACAGTTTAGTTAAATGATGAAATTCACACCAAAACGTAGCTGAATGAAAAAAGTAAATTAATATAAGGAAAATTAGGTAAAGAATTAGAAAAAAAATGCAATTTAATGCAACAAACTAGTTGAACTAACAGACATTGTTCTGTCGTACTGAATTACATCGATACAAAAATACCATAGACAAAAGACTTTTCTATAAAAAATATTGTATCTATTTTATTTATTCTGTGCAAGTTTGCTTTTAAAAAAAAAAATACGTCGCAGTATGACCAACATTTAAAAAAAATATAGCCGCTTTTGAAAAGATTTGCTAACCAATGATATATTTGAAGTTTCTGACGCGATTTTTTCTAGTGAATTTCAGGTCGGTTTTAATTATTCACAAATTGATTCTTATTGGATTTTTTGATGTGCTAAAGTGGTTTTGTATCTCAGTGACCTTTGGCTAATATGTGAAACCATTGAAGTAGGCGCGATCTCAGTAAAATGAAAGTGATATTTTTATAATGATACTGACTTACTCAACGAAGTTTACCGAGAATGCCGACTAGATTCATTTTCTACCAAATACTGTAACATCTGTATTTTAATGAAAAAAAGTGACTGTATGTCAGAAACTTAATAACTTCTGAACTTTAAAACTATTTTGATTGGGTAAATATTTTTAAGAAGACTTAACAAAAACAGCATTTTTTAATAAAAAAAACTTAGATATTAGAAAAACAAATGCATCTAATACGTATATAAAAATTTCGTGTTTGTTTGTTATCAAACTCCTCCAAAACAGCTTGACTGATTTTGAAACGGTTTTATTTAAATTGTTAAGACTAATTTTGTGTAAAATTGTAGGCTAGTTATGAATATGTCGTAGTCCTTTATTTTATCCTTCTTCCTTCTTTGTTCATTTATATAGCAGGGCAGCGCTAGCCATGATAAGCTAGTTATTTAAAAAAAAAACAAATCACAAAGTCGCATAACGTTATTTCCTAGTAGAAACAGCCGAGCAATCTGCACTGCGCTAGACAATAACAACAATGGGCGCGATGGATCAACCGAGGCGAAGGGTCGCGCATGCGTTGCTGTAAATTATAATCCTGTGCTGTGAACTCGCTATCTGACGAAGTACGAATGAGCTGAGAAATATCGGAGGTACGAAGCAAGTGCTTAGGGATTGAGATTATTATAAAAACTTTTAACACGTTTGGACCAACAACGACATATAACGTTAATTTGTACAATTTACTGTTAACATGTCTAATTACGACCAAAAAAAAATATTTTATTACTAGCTTCTGCCAGCATCTTCGAAAAACTTCGCTTACAAAATTTAGACCCCCGTTTTTCCCCATAGAGAGAGGATTTCCCAAACATTATCCAGTTTGGGAAATCCTCTCTTAGTGCTGACTTAGACAAGGAACTTTTGTGCTAAATTTTATGCTCCTAACCCTAGCAGTTTTGACTGCACGTTGTCGGCCTATCAGTTTCTCCTTATCCATGTAGGTATAGATTTGCAATATTATATATACTATATATTAGCCATAGTAAATTCTATTAGTTAAACTTTTTGGCCGCTACACTTGCAAATGTCAAATGTTTAGAGCTGCTTATAGAGCAAAACGTTTATCAACAACTGATAATGTTGTTAGAAAATGTAGGTAGGTATCTAATATGTAAAAAACTCGTGTAAGTATTTGTTATACAACTCCTCTGAAACAGCTTGACCGATTTTAAAGTTTTTTTTTTTGTGTACTGTGTGTATTTTGAGACCTACAAAATATGGTAAGTCTCAACAACAAGTCAGTTTTCCTGAAACTAGTGGTGAAATAGATAGGTACCTCTTTTGAAATATCAAAAAACCTTTACTCAACTAGGTAGGTAGGTTAGGCAGGTAGGGTTTTAGGTTTCAATAGTTTTCCAGGAAGATTCTATACTAATTCTGCAAGATAGTTATGATAATTTCCCGGATCTTTATTGCAGTGTAACATCAAAAATATGTTTCTATGAACAATCAATGTTATATCAAGTTTTATCGATATACCTTCATCTGTTAAAACATGAAGAAATCAATCTATATTATGTATATAAAAGCGAAATACCATTCACTGATTAATCATGAAATCTCAAAAACTATAATAACTTAAAATTTGGCATATTGACAAAGACATTTTTTTTTATTGTTGATAGGTTCACGCTTGCCCGCTATCACACCTAATGGAAGCTTAAACTGACTTAAAGATTCCCGGGTTGTAGCCATCAGGAAACACAGACTCCAGCAGAGAATCCCACTCCTTAGCTATACGCACAATGAAGAACAGTGTTTCCAAAACTTTTTGTGCATGTAGGTGGGATTTTCACCATGACAAAGATGATGTCCAATTAAAACAAAACCTCACTTTTCCAAAAAATATCACATCTTTCAATACGAACATTTTCTTAAGAAAAGTAATGCCTATCTTCAGCAATACCAAAGCCACTATACCGACTCCTACTTTCCTATTTAATAATTTGAAACCTGCAGAGAAACAAAGCTGAACTATGTTGCTCCAAGTCGAACGCATAAATCTGTACCAGGCGCTATGCCCCGGGCAAGTCGCGGCCCGGCCATCGAACCGAAACACCTTTGAATTAAATCCAACGTATTACTCTTTAACTATTATTTCCTGATGTCGGTGAGAGGAAAGTTGTATACAGGTTGCATTGTCATCAGGTTCTGTCAGTGGAGTTAATAAAATAATTGTTTATAGGGCTTCTAACACTTGATCGTTATCAAGAACATAAAGTTGTATACAAAGTGAGATTAGGCGAGTCACATCAGCTGCATGTGCTCTGACCGTTGGGCAAGAATCACCACAAAGTAGGTTTAGCTAGTCCATCCTTAGACAACACCGCCGAGGTCGCCCTGAGAAGTGGTGGCGAGATGACCTAGACGCCTACCGCAAGGGTTGGTTCGGTGTGGCTTGAGAAATGAATACCTGGAGGATGTTGGGGAGGCACTTGTCCAGCAGTGAGAAAGTAGAAGCTTAGTAAAAAAAAAACGTTCGGCCCAAATTCTCGGTTAAGCTTGCCTTTGCGCATCAATTATCCTTTTGTTTTTCTGTATTCTGTATGTTTTGTGTGCAATAAAGAATAGGAGCGGTTGGTAAATGATTGAGATCATTTACTAAGCTAAGATCACACTAATATATAAAGGTACCTAGATATGTATACTTGCAGGCAAACAACATAACAAACACGTATGTGGGTATGTTAGTTACTCCAGAAAAAGAAAATTGCCACACGAGTAGACTATGTCTAAAAATTGGACATAAAAATATTTTTTATGCCGGAAGTATGTCACCTTGGAAATTTTTTGGACTTTCACTAAAACATCAAAGTCAAAAATTTTTTTATTTCACATAGGCCTACATGGGCACTTATAAAACGTCAGAAGATAATGCACGGTTTGAAATTGGTCGTTTCCTATGGAGAAGAACCGGCAAGAAACTCCATGGTTACTCTTGTATTAAAAAAATGGTTGTACTTACAATATTTCCATATTACAGTATTAATAAATATTATTTAAGAACATTGTAAACCGGTCTATATTGTACTCAAAAGCACAATAAAAATAAACATTTAAAAAAAGTACGTCAAAATATGAAGTAAACTAAGAATTCGTGGAGTCTACACTATTCCTCCATTTACATTATAAAAACAGGCGAGAGAAAATACTAGCTTCTACTAGTTGTTTCCCTAACTACTGGTAGAAACTAGTATTTTTTTTTAAGTTGAAGGAGATGACACTCCTCAATCATCTCAGAACGAAAAGTATGATAACAAATATTGATGTTGTGTAAGAAAACGAAAGGCTCATGCACTATGGTCACAAGAAAAACATATATCATACTCCTTCGGTGTAAAGCTTTTGCCAATAATTAATTATATAACCTCGTTAACCCAACACGTATCCACAAACGTGATGTAACTTTATACAGCCATTTAAACAACCAGAATTTAGTTTTATATTCTTAACGAAACAGGGGAAGGCAACCCCAGCAAGTTAATATGAATCAGGTGGACGCAAGACCCCTATTTTCAAAACCCACGAGCCCTATTCGGACCCCTTAAAAATTTATCAAATGCACCGCAACGGAAATGTCTAGTATTCTTATATGTATAGGTTGAAGTGAAAGTTGTGAAGGAGAGTTTGGGGATCGCTAGAGATTTACAGCGTTTCAACTGAAGGCCCTAATAGACGTAAATTACGTTGCGGTCCGATTTATAGACTATATTTCTTTTGTTTTCCTTTTTTTATCGATTTATCGCCAGGTGTGGCTGTTTCAGTGTTTGGATATTCAATTAGATTGGCAGCCGGGAACTATACGATGATCAAAGTGATGATCTAACGTCTCATTTATTGACAGTTGTAATTATTATTTTTTTCTAGCTTTTTTTATATATAGCCTCTTTTTTATAATGTAAATGGAATCACTTATTTAATATGATTATTTTTATTGTACTTACCGGTTTACACTGTTCTTACACAATATCTATTATAACTGTAATATGGAAATATTCTAAGAACAACCATTTTTTAAACGAGTAACCATGGAGTTTCTTGCGGGTTCTTCTCCATAGGAAACGACCAATTTGGAACCGTGCACTAGCTTCTGACTTTTTATATGTCAGAATAGTGATAGGCCTATTGTGAAATATAAACTTTTGAATTTTTTGAATCGTACCGCTTTGTTTATCCAGTGTTCACAAGTTGACATTACTGCTGATTGGTACCTGAATGTTGGCATTGGCACGTGCTCACCTTTTTTCCCTTAATTGGGGTACTTGAAACACTGCGATAGAATATGGTTTGTTTTATTATTATAATGTCGAGTACACTTCAGCTTGTTTAATAGCGTAGCGTAGTTGTATTAGTAGTGCTTCAGATTATTTTGAAAGTAAACAATTATGTTGTTGTTCAACTAATTTTTATTAAGCAGAAGCTAGTCGTTCTGCTGAAGGTTTCGCCCACGTCAAAGTAGAACATTTTCGCAAAGAAATATACACTCAGAATTTTAAAAAATGTTTTATTTCAAGATCTGGTTTACTTGTGTGCTAAATTTCACTTAATCTATTTAGTCGTTTGAATGTAAACGAATAAAAATTATACACATACGTACACACAAACTTACACATTTATAATAAAGTGCGACATATATAATTTCAAATATCAAAATTAGTCAAAAACTATTTTGTCAAATAAATACAAGAATAATATCAACGTATTTAGTAATATTGACATTATATCGTCAGTATGTCAAAAAGATTTTGTTTATTACAAAATTGCATAGATTTTAGCCTGAAGCCAATCGACCGCATTATACTAGAGCAGACTACTAAATGACCACAACTTATAAGGTAAAGGCAGTGAAATATCAAAGGAAATAAGGCTAAATGACCAAGAATGACCTGTACTTATCCGTTTACCACAGTTGACTTTTGCAACTTTCTTAGACAATAAGTAGTAGGTAGATTTACTGTGTTCTTTGAGTCAATTGCACTTTCATTAAAAATGTCAAGGATTTAGTGAATGACGTTATATCGGCCAGAAAAGTTACCAGAGAATTTCGAAAACAAAAATTAACTGATATGAATTTTGGCATTAATCAAGGTTTTAGCAACAATCGATATTGGCAACGATAGATATTCAATTTTTATTTAATCGCTATTTTTAATTGTCTTTTATTATCCTACGAATAGAATAGGCACTTGAATGGATCAATACCATAGAAATAGGTCAATATACACTTTACTGAATTTTTTTAGAAAAAAATACGTTTTGTAGAATCGTAGGCTAATTCAGCCGCATTCAAAAATGTGTCTGTCTAAACATTCTCTCTTTCTAATAGAGAGAATGTTTTGAGTATATTTATGGTCTAAAACACTTAGATTTAGTTAGATTAAAATAAAAATATTTAAAAAAACTGTCCTGTTCTTTGAGGTATGTCGCCATGATAAAAAGAAAACTATTTCTATATGCTTTAAATGACACCTGTTTAAAATCTGTTGGTGGTCGGGGACAGTTTTACGCAATGCCCTTTGGTTTTTTATTAATTTCAATAAAGTTAAGAACCTAAGAGGCCGTGCAACATAGCACATAATATTATAATTTTCATAAAATCCTGACTTTTATGAAAATTATATTAATTATTGAGGAGTAAAAAATAAAGAAATTATAGTTGAAAAGCTGTTCTTTTTAATATAAATCTCATCGCGTAGTTTAAAGAGAGTTTTGTTTTCATTAAAAACTGATTTAGTTAAAGTTTACAACAAGACTTTAGAAGGAATTGTCTTGACATTTGTCTGTCGGAGACATCTGTGTGTAACTACGATTTTACTGTGAGTAAAGAATCGAAATCTGTTACAAATAAAAATGTTTATCATTAGTCACAATTTTTATGTATTTTTTTTAAACTAACTTCTTCCAGCGGCTTCGCCCTCGGGAACATAGAAAATATTATAGGCATAATATAATATGCCTATGTCAGTGATAAAGTAGTATTCTACTGATGAAAGATTTTCAGGGAGAGAAATTTTAAAGTCACTTCAGCTTTTGAAAAATAAAGAGCAGAAGAAAGTAAACTTGTTTGCACATGTTTTACACACATTTTTTTTTCTTTTAAGGTGGGAAAATCATCCAATGACATCTCCCGCTCTTGGGCGGAGTGGAAGACTATGTCAGACTTTTTCTTTCATAACAGGGCTGGGTTTTCTTTTAAACCCATTGTCCCAGTAGGCTTCGACCCTGCTGGGCTCCTACGGTTTGCTATGCACAAAAAAATAAACAGTGATGTTTATTTTTTTGTGAAATAAACTCTATTTGATGTATAAACTAATTTACTGACATCATATTAAATTATCCCAATTTTATTATAAAACATTTTTTATTAAAAACATTGCCAAACACAGAATAAATAAGGCCAATCTTATCTACGTATTAACTTTTTCTAAGCTAAAGTGAGTTGCCAGTGATGAAAATTTAAAATGTCATCATGACCTTTTAAGGGGCGCAGATGTTGCCAAACTTTTTCTTTATAAGAATACAAAATTAACTTTCAGAAAAGTTAATATTCAAATACTTATACTGACATCATAATACGTAACTTTATGTCTTAAAATATGGGTATGACACTTACATTGGGCTCCAGAAAAAGAAAAAAATAACAATGAACAGTGATTTAGATTATCATTTTGTTTTTTTTATTTATTTTTTGTTTTGGCTTTGTAGGTACGGTTTGTGCATTTAATTAGTGTCAAGTTTAGAAAATATTAAGATTTTGAAGAATACAGTCATGTTATTTTCTACTAGTTTTTGCCCGCCGCTTCACCCACGTACATAAAATATAGCCTGTGTCAGTCAGGAATAAAGCAGCTTTCTGTGTGAAAAAATTTAGCAATTGGACCAATACTGTCAGAGATGACCTCCAAACCAATAAACTATGTATATCACTTTATAATATTAGTGTAGATTGAAATGCGGATGTAAAATATTATATTCTGCAATTGGGGAGGGGCAATTGAATGGAATTTATACTAGTTAGGGATAGTTTTTAATCGTTATGAAGCATCAACTATCCCTCTATGACTTTTCATTTATAAAACTCAAAAAAAAAAACTTACTCGTTAATAATTAGCCCATTTTTTGGGGTAAGTATTGTCAGTACACTAACATTATGAGTAGAAAATAAAACAAAGTATTCATGTTTAACATCAACAATAGGATATTTAGGTACATACAAGGTCAAAAAGTACTTGTATGCATATATTCTTTATAAAATTTTCGCTTCTCCAATAAATGATTTTGACTTTTAAATCAATCCTAAAACAAAACATAGCGAGTGTATCTTATGTTATACATAAAACGCGTGAACTGTAAAAGCCAATTGTGAGAAAGTTATTATCGTTCATGTAGCCGATAGCTATAACTCGTAATATTTATGTTTTATTACGATCTATAAACTCAGCATGCCATTGCTCACGGTCTTCGGAAAACCGAAGTATTTTGTGTTTTTATTGCACGTTTTTGGCTAAGTGGTTTTGTTTCGCCAAATTAAATGGTAAAGTGGCTTGTATATTATATGTTAGACTAGCTTGCCACTAAACGCATTTTTTTTTCTTTCTTTCTTTTAGTATTTTTTTTTTTATGGTGGGAAAAAAACATGCATTGACATCCCTCGCTCTTGGGCGGAGCGGGAGATAGTGTCAGACTCTTACTGACTAAAAGAGCCACCCCGTTCCTTCTAGCCTTCATACCGGGGTTCGAGCGCCTTTTCGGATAACCCTGGCCCCACTAGGCTTGGACCCAGCTGGGTCCCTGCTGTTGCTGACAACTCCTTGAGGCGCGCGGGAACAGTGCGCGCCGTCGACGACTTGGGCTTGTTCCGGACAGTTACCGGACGGCCGGACAGTGAGCTACCCATTGCTCACTGTCCACAAGCCCGCGCCTACGTTGGCCGGAAATCGGGATCAGAATCCCGGTGGCGGCAGCGGCGATAAAGCCGTTGCCTGATGCGTTCGGCCTCCTCCTTTGCGAGCATTACTGCTTCGCAGAAGTCGGCGACAGCCTGCCACTCCTCCTCGCTCCGGACCATGGCCTTAACCAAGGCACGGCGCGAGAGGTCTCCGCCGCCGATCGCCCCCACGAGTGCACGGCGATGCTCCGCCCAAGCAGGGCACACCTCGACTGTGTGCTCCACCGTGTCCTCCGGTATTAAGTCTAATACTATGTTAATTAATATATGTTTGGCAACTATTAAAGTATTTATTTATGTAATTCAATCAATACCACTCTCTCAGTTCGTCATAGGATTAGCTGAACCCAAAGCTATGTTTGTTGCGGTTGCTAATCATATTTATTTGAATATAGAACCTGTAACTGCAAATGTAAAAAAAACTCGAAAATTTGAATTTCGTAGCGTATAGTCTGTCTAAAAACTCAAACGACTTGGAAATTTGAAGCGAATTAAAATATCTGCTATATATATATATTACATACAATACTTTTTCTAAGATCCTATTAGTAAACAATGATCGTTTCTTTGCAACCTTGATTGTTCAACCAGTATTGACTTTAACAGATTTCAAGAATTTGATCATTTCATTAGTTTACTCAAGTCGTTTTACTTTTTAGACAGACTCTACCCTGTAATATTTACCTTAAGTAGATACTAATCTATGCCAAATCTCATTTTTAATATCGACAAGTTTTCAATTTATTTTCCCTTTTAGGATAACGAAATATTTTAATGAAAACGTAAACGATTTCTGTGAAAACGGCAGACACTGTAAACTTGATAATATCAAAGACATATTTTTTAATTCCAAGACCACTTTCTGGAGACCCAAGACTCGTTACGAAAATCTACAGTAATCTCCTGCTAGTATTAAATTTTGTAAATTATATTACGTAAACGATCTAAATAAAGGTGGTTTCGTAAGTACAAGCTATCGTATACATTGCTATCAAGCCTGGCCACGTACCGAACCTCGTTTACTAAAGATTTACGCAACAGATAGATCTTACTCGAACCCTTTTCAGTCGTTTTATACCCCTAATTCTACCTACGCAACGTCAAAACGTAACATGTCTTTTAGAAGCCCAAACCGAATAAGTTTTTACCGAATTGATTCGGGATTTTTATTCTGCAACATTAATACGGACCTATACAAATATTCTTAACACCTTATGCGGTACAACATAAGGTTCCAATTTAAGTGGCCTTGTTCAAACATAAGCGTATTGTGTAAAGTTGTGGGATGCGTTCAAAAGTTAGGCGTTCGTTTTGTCCATTTTTCTTCTCCCCTACGACGGCCATAGAATGCTATTTTTAAAACATTCAGCGAGCTATCTCAGTTGTGTTATGGGAATTTGGTTTCAGAATGAATACTTGTTGATTTTTCAGGTTTGAGGTAGTTTTCGGAAAGCGCACCGTCGGAATGTTCAATATTGATAGGATTAGAGGGAGGATTATTGATTTTCATTAAATTGAGACACACGTAGAATGGTGGGTTGAAACTTAATAAATTTTGCTAGATTTACAGGCACTAGCATAATCTGTCTCCAATCTAAAAGAATCCTGTCAAAATTCTAAAACTATGGTGGCTTAGTGATAACCTTAGTGATGGCCTAGACTTATAATTTGTAGGTTGTCAGTTCAAACCTAACCAGGCACCTAAGAGCAGTGCTGGTGATTACTCTCAAAACGGTGAAGGAAAACATCAAGAGTCACTACCAAAAACCGAATTTATGAGATCGACAACGCATTCAGTTATTTCATAAATAGATAGCTTTGTTATTTTTTTCATACATTCCAAATTCATCTTTGGAAAATCACTTTGAAATATCAGGCGACAGTTATCCTTAAGGTATAATAATACTTACACGCTACTAACCTGACAGGTTTCCTGTGCAGTCAAACCTGTCAGCTACACTCTAACGTGTATGGCTACCTTTATTTTACTGACAAAAATAACAAAAGCTCCATTGATTTAAACAATAGTACCAAAACATTAACTAAATATTGAAAATGCTCAATAAAAAAAAACAGTATTCAGGCAACAAACCAAACGATCACAATCACCAATTGAATGAAATTGAACGACTACATGGCCCGTTCGTTTCCGTAATGAAATTAATCGCCGTCACCAATTGAGCGAACGCGAATGACCGCCTGACGGGACGCCGAAATGATTGCCGCCCAAACTTTAATGTTACTAGCCATTTTATATTTTGTAATTATAATCACGTTAATAATGTTTGCGTACACCAATTTAATGATAAACTTTGATTGCACGGTTTTTTCGGTTCGTTGGGCAACGGGAATTTATTTATATTTCAACGCTAGCAACCCTTTGGGACTATGTTCAGTGTTGGTCATTGTGCTCATAAAGTTTGGTATCGGTTGGTTTTAAGTATTTTTTTTATTGCTCTTATTAAATGAAATGTACTTTTAAAATGTACGTTTCGTATGGTTTTTTTTATGTCTACACTAATATATAATTAAGAGGGAAAGTTTGTTTTTTTGTTTGTAGGAGGTAATCTCTGAAAGTACTAGACGATCGCTAAAATTTTTTAACAGATAAAAAGCTGCTTTATTCCTAAATGTCATAGGCTATATTTCATGTATGCAGGCGAAGCTGTGGGCAAAAGCTAGTACGAAATAAAGTCATTATACTATCCACTAGCTAATATTATCACAAGGGAACATACTCCTAGGATAAAAAGCTTCAGGACATGATCTATCATCCGTGTACCAAGTTGCCGAAACTACGGAGCGTGAAGGAACAAACATACATACACACGCTGGCAAACTTCGCCATGTACGCCAATGCGGATGTAACTACATTCTAATGTTTTTAAAGTATTTGAGAGTAAATGTATCGTATCAGCATTCTCGGTAAGCTTGGTTCTATGGTAGGCAAAACTAGGTACAATAAAATTCCCAGCTTCGTTTACTGTGGTGAGCCCGTTTCAATAATGCCACATATCATTATTGTTTAGTGGTGTAAATCCTTTTTATTTTATTTTTCGGTGGGTAAAAATCATGAAAGAAAAGGGAGTTAGTGATAGCGTGACGAGTGACAGGGCAGAATGGAAGAAAAAAACGTGTCGCGTCGACCCCAAATAAAATAGGATAAGGGCAGGAAGAAGAAGAAGAAGGCGGGTAAAAATCATCCAGATGACATATTCCGCCCTTGGGCGGAGAAGAAGACAATGTCAGACTCTTATTGACTTAAAAAAGCCACCCCGATCCTTCGTTGCTTTTCATATCGGGGCCGAGCCTCCCTTTCGTAACTAGACTCTTGGTTTCAGTAGGCTTCAACCCTACTGAGCCTCGACGAGTTGCGAAAACACTTGTGTTATAATATAATATTCCACATCTATCACACAACGCCATCTATTCTCAAACCAAGCAGAGATTGTGCTATGAGTTCTATACAACTGATAAAGATACTTATATATTTCTAAATACATACATATTATAGATAAATTATACCCAGACATAGAACAAATGATCGTGCTCATCACACTAACATTGTTCCTGGGTGGAAATCGAACCCACGACCTCCGGCATAGCAGTCAGGGCATCTAACCACTAGAATAACAGGAAAGTCAAGATAAGATACAATGAGATACAAAACTATTTCTTTTTATATTACCAATATTCCTAGAATCATTATGTATCCAAATTATTATCAAGATTAATTTGGGTATCTTCAAGGCTAGAGTGAATAGGCTCTTAATAAACTAGTGCGCCTCACCATCAACGATTACATCACTGCTTACCATCAGGTGGAATCGCAGTCAAGCACTAGTTTATGTCAGATAAAAAAAAAAAAGAATCAATTTGGAAAACAGTAACTTGATCTTCATAAACCTAAAAACTCATGGTATCTCTTTTTCCCCTCTAATTTTATCATTCCCCTATCTTTAAGTACTGACATACGTTCCATCCTTCTTCGGGAGCAGCATCGATCTTGGTTCAGTAATTATTAGTGCCAGTCCCTTGTAATTGGCGCAATCGGTCATGGCTTGCCGTCGCTCTTCCATCATTGGCAGAAGCCATTTAGTTGAAGTGTTGTGATTGGCGGAGACAGCGTGTGATGGCTTTAGGCAGTCAGGTGTGGAGTGAACGTGTGTAGAAATTCTTCCTCTATAGATGGTAGGGTTAATAACTTCTTTTATTGTATCGAGGTTTTTGTAGAGCTTTTTTTTCTATATCATAAAGGCGAAAATTTGTGTGAAAAAACGAATTTGGATGAAATTTGGCACACCGGTAGACCACGTCTTTGAGTAGAACATAGGAGTTTTTTTTTATCCCGGGAGTACAATGTTCTACTTTCATTCGGATGAAGCCGCAGCTATTCCGCATGTAGCAGCACATAAGGGATATGTATGTATATAGTTTTGGCTGCGGGTTTGTCCAAAGAGCAACAAAAAGAACACAGTTAACTTTTAGCCAGTAAACTCTCCTTCTTGCTCTACCTGGAGCGGAAGAAGTTATTTGATGGTTTTGCAACCTTAAAAAAGGGGGATAAATGTAAAAACAATTACGGCATCATGCAATCAAGAAAATGACAAATTCTTCAAACTTGCAGAGACGAAGCATTCGGATTCCATAGCTATAAATCAGAGCAAATAATTGTGTAACGAATCGAGTCTAATTTCTCGATATACAACGGAGACTTGGCGTTAATTTGCAATAATTGAACCATGCCGATTGGATTTGCAATTGAGACGTCTAAACCCAAAGCTAGACGAGTTATTATTAACTGTAAAGACAGAATTTAAAATAGTTTTTAATAGTAAATGATGCAAAGTTGAGATAAAAAAATCAAAATCATAATCAGATCAGTCGAAAGATGTCCACAACTGAACATAGACCTCCCCCAAGTGTCGCCCCCAATGAACGGTCTTATGCGTCTTGCGTCCATCGTCTCACAGACCACATGGCCGCTAAAGCCGAAAGGTTCTAGAGTTGCGATTGCGTACCGGAAGACGCAGCATTTTAAGATCTCCAACAAGATGGACCGATGACCTGGTAAGGGTTGAGGGAATCCGATGAACTATTTAGTTCAATCAAATGCAGAGGCCTTTCTTCTTCCTAAAGTGGACTACTGGTCTTCACATGACAGAAAAAGTAATTAAATCTTTTGGTCAAATAATTTCTAATTGGACCGCTTGTTCAAGTTTTGCCTTTAGGGATTGACTTTGTCTCCAACATTGCAACACAGTCGCTATTTAATGTCATGTTGTACGTAGGTATACATTGGGTATGTGGTCTGAGGTTTCATGGGGTGGCCGCGTTAATCGGACAAATTGATTGCAATTTGGAAGCCAACCCCCATAATTACAAAACGTTATTTGCTATTGATGGCTATGCTGGCTTTCTTGTGGGGCAGTTGTATTGGAGAACTGTCACTTTGATCGTTAATTAGAAGAACTTAAAGGGTGCAGTTTATATTTTTTTCAAGGTGGGATGTCATCTAATGAGTTTTCTCGCTTTAGGGTGGAGCGCAACGGCTTGTCAGTATTATACTGACAAAAACAATACCAATATTCCTTCAGTTGCCCTTTGCGTTGTAACCTTTTCAGAAGTCAACCAATGGTCCTAGTAAGTTTCGATCCTGATGGCCCCCTACGGTTTTGCTGACATCTCTTTGAGGTGCGCGTGTTTCTTGAAAAGAGAATTCACGGACCCATGAGAATGTATGGGTCTTAATTACACTATAAGTGTAATGTGAGGTGGAGAATCATCAAATAACTTCTCTCGCTTTTGATGGAGTGTGTCAGACCCTTATTTGTGTTCCTCCCTGGTACCTTCCAAGGCTATGGCATATCTTTTGAACACTCCCGCTGCAGCCCTAGCAGGTATCGGGCACATGAATTGACTTGGTTTTTCTCCTTAATGGACAACCCGACAGCCAACTACCTATTGCTTGTTGCCTGCAAGCCTGCACATAGCATATAAGCTTAATCAGCCTTTTTAATGCTCCCACTGCTAGGACTCAGGCCTCCTTTTTAGAAGAGGGAATGGGCTGTAATCGACACGCGGGGCAAGTGCGGGTTGGTGAATGTTACATGTCTTCGAATTTTTGGTTCTAGGACATGCCGGTTTCCTCATGGTGTTTTCCTTCAACGTATTGAGAGCAGGGATGATGAAATAAATCACACAAAGTAGCCTTTGACCAGGGTTTGATCTACAACTCGTAAATCGAAGCCGTTAATCTCCTAGCCTACGCATACCCCTGCGCATTAGTGGGGCCAGGGTTATCGGAAAGGGAGCTCGAGCCCCGTTATGAAGGCTAGAAGAAACGGGGTGGGTCTTTTAGTCAGTAAGAGTCTGACACTATCTCCTGCTCCGCCCAAGAGCGGGGGTTTTCATTGGATGATTTTTTTTCCCACCAAAAAAAGAAAATACCCCTGCGCATACTTTGGTCAGTTATCGCCCTGCGCCTCAATAAAGCTTTTAGTATAATTAGCCGATGAAAAGCGAAAAATCCTTACATGAGTCCAAAACAAGAATAGTTTGATTAACAAAAGTCAGTACGTAGCCATGTAATTGATACATCCGATTATCATTGCCACACAAAACGCTTATTGAACACACCGCAATTTGATGGCCAGAAAACATAGACCCGCAGAACCCTTGCTTGGCAAAACAGCCTGGAGGTGATATAATGACGTGGATGGGATCCAAATGAATTGGATGGCCTATCGGTCCCAATAGGATTGAATATTGATGCACCAGATGGCGGCACATTCGACACATAATTAATTTCTCAGTCGCCCACCGTGGATTTCGACATTGTTGTTCTATTTACATATTTGCTGCTGTTTTGTTTGACCACTAAGTCAAACTTGTGGGGAAAAAGGAGTCTAAGTTCAAAAATGTAACTTTCCACATGAAAAAACACTCCGCGACCTCCAAACCTCGGGTTACATCTCGTGTGACACAAAATAAAATAATACTTTTCCATTTAAAAGAGTACAGAAATGCTTGAAAGCGACTTGTGTAGTTTTTTTTGGTGTTAGTTGGATCCTTTTACGCAAAGTTATTTTTACAGTTTTAGAAATAGCTTAGATCAATTTTTAGCAAACGACAGAGCATTTTTTCTCATTACAAAATCGGACTTAGGATCTCTTTCACTAGAGCTTCCGATGCTGCGTCTTCCGGTACACAGTCGCCACTTGAGAATCTTTCGGCCTCGTTGTACATCTGTTCTATATCCATCAAGCAATGTCCATTGTTATTTAACTTTGGAGTATATTTACAAAGTGCTTTGGAATATGATGATTTCAATATTTATTTTTACCAATAAATACTCATTATAGAGTCCGTTTAAAAAGTCAAACGATTTGGGTAATCAAAAATCAAATTCTTGAAATCTGATATGGGTAGTCAACACTAGTTGAACAATTAAGACTGCAAAGAAATGATCATTGTTTACTAATAGAATCTTATAAAAAGTATTGTATGCAATTTATATTTAACAGATTTTTTAATTAGTTTAAAAAATTCCAAGTCATTTGACTTTTTGTACAGAGATATAATCTTATCTCTAGAATAATATTATGATTGACAAATAAATATTGCAATGAACTCATAGTCCTTAAGTGACTTTTATTTAGCACCTGTGTTTGGCAACACCAAAAACGTTGGTTACACGCAAAATTCTTCGAAAACCATTAACCTCAGTACTTTCAACAAACCACAAGTAGTTGTAAACCGCTCTCTATTAGTAAGTGGCGACTAATATGAGCAAGAACAATGACTAAGCTACGAATGAGTAAACCGACCGCTACCACAAAATAGATAGGCACAGAAGTCAATCTTATGTATGTATTTCACTATTCATTTATACCTACACCCAGCAATTACGCTAGGGTCAGCGCTGCTCTATCCGAGCGCGCTCGAGTGCGGCGATAAATGTATAATATATAAATACCTAATTTAAATTGAAAAAATATGACATATCCAGAAATTCATACATATACTTATTTGTTCTGCGTTACGTAAAAACAAACTATCAAAATACAAGTAAATACCTACCTAATTACGTCTTAAAACTGATAGCTTCATAAACGATAATTCAGCAATTAATGTTGAATTTTAAAAACTGCGCACTAAATAGTTATAAATTCGCAAAAAAAGATCACAGACGCGTGACTCAATCGGATGCTTACGCACTCGCAATGATCTGAATTGATTCGAGATATCGTGTCCGTGAACAGTGTCTATGCGTGCGTTGCTCGAGCGCGGTTTGTATGTAGATTGACTTCTGTACCTTCAACTTCAACTTTAAATTAATGGCCTTTGTGGAAGAGACACCACAATTTTGCCAATAACACGTGCGGACTGTTAATAAACCATCAAACGTTGGAGAGTATTTAGCGTGAATTAATAGTAAAAAATTATATCTTTCTTTTTAATGAATTAATGAAAGTAGGACTTCTGTACCTATCTATTTTGTGCCGTTACTGACATGCGGTCAATTGTTTGACGATCCTCGGACTGACGGCAGACCGAATGTTACATGAGTCAGGATTTGATTGACATGTATACGAGACGGTTGCTTGCGGTTTTACTAGATTTAGTATCGTGAGAATTCCGAATGTATTGTAGATGTTTATGTTGGAAGCCCTCCCACTAGGTGGACTGATGACCTTGTGAAGGCCAAGATTTTGGAGGAGCGTTACTTCTTTCTCAATTTTTAAGCTATTGCATAGCTTCTATCGCGGGCCTTGAGCGTGGAGACCGAATCCAGAAATTCCGTAATGAAAATGACCTAACACCCCCCACTCATTTGTTTTTTGAGCATGGTGACCGATAAGAAAACAAATGAGTGAACAATCAATCAAAATTCAATTCAATGTGTGAAAGTGTAACTTCAATTAATATAAAAAAAAAACAAAGGAAAAAATATACTGCATAAATAAAATAAATAAATAATTATAATTGCATAAGTTGATAAAAATGCTATGCAATAGCTTTACCGCGGCAGTCCCCGAGTGCCACACGTCTTTTTTATTTTATTTGACTAGCAGCTTTATAATGAGTCTTAAGAGTATTTAAGCCAAGAGTGAATAGCTTACTTCTAGGCAAGTGTGCTCTATCGTCGGCCACATCATAGCTTACCATCAGGCAAGATGGTGGATTATTTCAAGGGAACATACTCCAGTGAACGTATGCTATGGACAGGATATTATGATGATGAGCAGTGGAGACCCAGTGATAACAGCCCCGATTTACGAGTAGTAGGTTGCGAATTCAAACGTAGCTAGGCGCATTACTTTGTGAAGTTTATTTCATCACCACTGCTTTCAAAACGGTGAAGGAAAACATTCTGAGGATACTGGCAAGTTCTAGGACCAAAAATGCGAAGTCATGTGACATCGACCAACCCGCAACGAGCCCGCGTATTACGGCCCCTCTACTAGAGAGAAAGCTTGAGTCTCCAGTGGAAATATTATTAGGCCGATTACACTGGGTTATTTGTAAAACACTACTAACTAAAAATTTATTCTTTTAAAGATCTAGTACTTGTTTACTTTTCTTAAAAATATTCCGTTACTAATAGGTACAATTAGTTAATGGATATTAATTAACTTAGTAGCAAAAGTGAGCAAAGGATTCTTTTTTTATCAATAAAATAAACTTTTACATCACTAATATTCTTAGTCATACACTTATAGTATATACATAGCTAGGTAAAAACCCGCTATATTAAAATATATTAAACACCTAAGTCATCTAGAGATTTAATAAAAAAGTTTATTTTTGTAACATAAAACAGTTGACAATACTTACATGGAAAACGATGATAGCTGCAAAGGTTAAAAACACCAAAGCAACTTAAAAAAAAAATTGTAGAATAAAATAAACTTTATTGTACACCAAAAAAGTTACACAATTTTTAGATGTAAATGCCTTACACATCTATACAATACCTATACCACCTACCCAATACATATACCAATAATACTAATATCTATTCCATCTTGAGCCACTCTTCATTCAATTTCATCACACGCTAATCCAGCGACAGGGAAGAGAAAACTCGAAGTCTCATTTTCATCGACAAAAATTACGCTAAACCAGAATTACTTACTATAGATACCCGGACAGAGAATTGTACACATCTAAGATCAATAAGAGCATTCAAAACCAATATAAGTTAGTGACACCGACATATAGTATGTCGCATTACATATGAATATATTTGTGTTAGTACATAATATGCAGACTCATGCATTATGCATCAGAGATCATCGCGGTAAACGTTTACATTAAAGGAGGCTTTACATGAGCCGGACGCCGGAGGGCAACCGGACGGTGATTTAATTTGCCTGGGTTTGGGTACTCGTATGACAATGGTATGTGTCTATTACCAATGTCTTCAAGATACCTTTCGATATCTATACAAATAGGTTCGCATCCAATTTTTAATTAAACACTAGAATAGTTGCAATGGTTCTTAAGACCGTACCCTTATTGAATTAACGACAAGCAATGAGTAGCTCTGCGTCCGGCTATCCGGTAGGGACAGAGTTATCGACAGCGTGTCCACGCGCGTGGTAAAAGAGATGTCAACAAAACCGTAGGGTCCCAGTAGAGCTGGTGCCCGCTAAGACTACAGGAGTTTTTTTTCAAAAAAGATACCAAGGTCCTGGGACTTGGAGGTCAACTGAAGGACATTGGTGACTTTTATTCGGTAATAATCTGACACGTCGACCACGTTGACGTTGACCGGAGAAGTCACGGTGGTGGGAGAAGTCAACACTCCTCAAAAAAAAAAAAAACTTATCAACTTATTTTAAAGTAACATAACATTGACCAACATCTTATGAATTGACCGACATTTGAACCACTTTTTACCTCCTACCGGACGACATAACCGCAACCGGATAGATCCTAATGAAAACTCTCCCTAACACATAGCATGCGTCGCTATGGAGAAACGCATCCGGTCATATTTCGACCGGTATTAAGAGTTATAGCCGCATTTTTATTCATAGAGCAATTTTAGAAATCCTTTCTTGGACACTCCTAGGATTTTTAGGGGTTTCAAATGCAACCAACCCTTATTTTGGGGGAGCAACTGACCTTTTATACCGGTCATAAAATGGGGTACGTAATGGCGTTTTATATACATAACCGTATGACGCAAAATTTAAATAGCTGTGCGTTTATCATGCTTAATGTGGTGGCACTTTTATATGTGTTTAGGATTACGTATTTTCTATTCAGTAATTTAAATGCAAACATTTCTAATTACCAAATAAAAACGATTAAAGAGTATTTTCCTACAAATATGGTTTAATATTTTCTTTTTAATATAGTTCTAGAAATTGATTTCTCCTACACAAAGATTTGCTGAGTGCTCGGAAAACTAGTGAAAGATCCTTTACATTATATTATTATGATATCTAACTTTTGAATGAATAATAAAATATTTTTCGCTAAAGAAAATCTAAATCACGAGTAGAATTTTTTTTTTGACGTGGAAAGAAATCATCCAATGACTTTTCTAGTCTACAGCAAAGCGGAAGTGCATGTCAGAATATTTCTGAATAAAACCACACCTGTTTCATTCTCTGTTCTTTTTTTCAGTAATTTTCCTGTGGCCCGAACGGGCATCGGTCCTGCTATGCTCCTACGTTTTTGCTGACATCTTTTGCGGCGGGTGGAACACTACGTGCTGTCGACGACTACGGCTGACTACGAACTAACCATTGTTTGTCATCCGCAAGCTTGCACCCTATAGTAGCCAGTACCTAGTCTGCCCAACATAACTCCAACTTCACTAACAATTTTCCGTTATTATAATAATAGATTTTTACTCATCGTAGACGTATTTTTATCCGTCTATAACTTACGCCAGGAGATAAACAATTAATAACTCTTTTGATCCTTCCTTAAACCACACTTGAACGTCGGACCAATATAAATTGAAACTCCAATAAATGTTGAAAGTGCTCTCAGAATTAATCAAAATAACCCTTCGAACGTTTCGAAAACTTAACAGAGCCATCGAGATCTTAAATCGTTTAGAAGGGGCCCCATATTGAGTTATCCGGCGGTTACACATAAGTAATAATGTATGGCAAGGGTATAGTAACATCGACGCTTTAGACCCCGATACCAGTTTGATAGAGACTGCCTCGATGAGAAAGGGTTCGTACCGATAGAATATTAGGTTGCTATTAATTTTGGAATGTCAATTATGTTAACAATGGATCTGACATGGAACTCGAAGAGCAGTAAACCCACTGAAGAGTATTTCGTGACCGCATACTGGCATAGTTTGTGGTTGACATGCCAAATCGTGATTCATACACAATACGAGGTAACGAAGACAGCGAGGCTCCTTCAATGACTATAGGCGAAATGCATATTTATTTGGAATCTCCATACTGAAGTGAATGACTCCAAATTAAGAAACAAATCTAAACAGGCGTTAGACTGGAATTTAGAAAAGGAAGCATGGCCATCCTTGGCAAACCTGGTGACGTACCGTGATGGCAGAAGGGACGGCCATCGAAATGACATGGAGCGAAGTAAAATGTAAAGCTAACAACAAGTCGCGATGGGTCTACTGTCCACGTTCTCTGTCCAAGCTAAGTGACATAGGATCTTAAGTCAAGTAAGTCAAACATGAAGAAAACAGAAGTAATCTACATATGAAATTAGGTTAAGATGATAAAGCTTACTAGTTAACCCAGCTAGACACTTTGTGTAATTTCATCACCAATTTTCTTAAAACGGTAAAGGAAAACAACGTGAGAAAACCAAAATTGGGTCCCCGTAGCGGATCACAATCCATTTTTTTTCCTAAAAAGGAGGCATGAGTCTCAGCAGTGGGAACATTATAAGGCAATAATGATAATTGTTATGAGTAAGTGGTAACATCTGATGGTAAGCAGTGATGCAATCATTAAGAGGAAGAAGCCTACTTGTCAGAACCAGTGCGGCTGGCAGGACCAAACATGCTGCTGCGTCCAGCAATACCCACGACACTGCTGTACGTTTTGTGGCTACATCACGCCACGAAGATTGAGGAGATCTTATAATATATTCTAGTCAAGACGAACTGGACTTTGAGAGTCGAGCAGTTGGAGCCGCACCATAATACTAATTTCAAGTCGTTAGTGTTGCGGGTGCCGACTTATAATTTGGACACCTTCCTCAAAGGAGAGTTTTGGCCGAAGGGTGTCGTGTATCGAAGATTTCGTGGAAGGATACCGACTTCGCAGCGGAACACGTCGCCGTCACTTCGTGTACAGTAGTTTAGTTTAATAATTAGTTTTAGGATCTTTTATGTATTAGTTTATTATTTTGTAAGATTATTTGGGTATTTTATCTATGGGCCTTAGTTGCCTGAAACTAAAGAATCATTATTATTATTAATAGTGAGCTGTACTAGTTTAGGAGCCTATTTACTCTAGTCTTGAAGATACATAAATTATAATCGGACGGGAAGACCACAGCAGATAAATTGGCACGCTTGTATAGATATCTTAAATGTTTTCTTACTTGTTGACTGCCACAGTATACATGACAAAATAAAATGTATCCAGCACGCCATGGTCTCGACTTCATGACAGATTTAAATACTAATAATTTTTACAAGAAATTAAGTATTGTGTTGTTAAAAGATGAAATGGCCGTTTTTGGCTTAGCACACTTTTGCTTTTTTGACAAGACAGTGCAAAGGTAAATTACATTTAATTCGATTTTCTCTGTCGACGCTACTAACCCGACGAGCAAGTATCGTGTATGCTTAGACCGTAAGTTATCGAGATGCGTTAAAGGCCCGGCCTCACTAATTAATAATGATTGAAATACGATGCATATACGGAACACAGTTTAAGCATTAGTGGGCAGGGCACATTGGGTTCGGTAATGTATTCGTTGGACGATGGCTCTTGGCATGATTTAAATTGTAGGTGCAATTTATTTGGCTACTTTGGACACTTATAAGTTCTATTTCTGAGTAGAGTATTAAAGTTACTGTTATTGAGTACAGAATATTATCTTTTTAACGAAATGCGAGGTCTTTGATTTATTTCAATCACACTGTATATAAAATATTATAAAGGCGCAAGTTAGTAAGTGTGTATATTTATTACTTGTTCACGTTCATACCATATCCTGAAAGGACTCATAGAATTCTCGGGAGTTTGTTACCCTGCGAAAATTTTGTACGTTCACATTGACAGCAGCTAATATCTGATAATCATATTTAGTATAAAAGAGTGTCAATGATTTAAAAGCGTGTCCATGGAGTTTCTTGCACATTCTTCTCCATAGAGATCTACGCTTTGGAACGTGCAAATGTCGGTCAGTCCAAGAAAAGTGAAGCTAACTTTTCTTGGACTGACCGACATTTGGCTATTCAAAAGTACCTGTAATTGGTATATTTGAAATAAACGCTTCTGATTTCTAGTTACTGATCGCTCAAGAACGATTATACAGTTATAACTCTAGCAGTTATCCAGCAAACTTGTCAAATGTTTACTTGTTTTGTTTTAGGTCAAAATTTTAAGTTTAGTTTTTACTCGGTTAAAATCAAACACAGTGTTGTGTCCTATGATTATCATAGAAGTAGCAGAATCAGCGTTAGCATTTTTCCTACTGCTGGGACTTAGGCCTCCTCTGTAGGTGATGGCCCATTGCCATCCATCACGCGGGCATTTTGCAGACTGATGGATATTACATGTCATGTTTTCGATTTTGTGGTTCTCGACATTTATAGACAAGACTCTACATACATAGTTTCCCCATGACGCTTTCCTTCATCGTTTTGGACCCAGTAGTGATGAAATGAATTACACAAAGTAATGCATCTGGTTGAGTTTGAACCCGAAGCCTACAACTCATAAATCTGGGCCATTGTCACTGGGTGACTACTACTCTCATCCTATGTATAATAATATAATAATGTGTGTACTAATTAAAAATACAGTAAACATCTAAGTATAGTCTAAATTTTTGATGTGTTACGTGTTCTTTTGTACAAAAAAAGAATAAAATCGACAACCCTTCTGTACTAAGTACGAGTAGTTAGAGTTAGAGTAGAGAGTAGTTAGAGTAGTAAGAATTATCCACATAATTGAACTTATAACAATTTTATGATCGACCATAGATCTACTTTACGATCTTTCTGCTTTTATCAGATTTCAGTTTAAATCAGAAACAAAAAAAAAATCAGAAACCAAACTCAGAATTCGTATTATTTAGAGTTCTGAAAAAATTAAATTCATTTCAATTTAGATCTCGACTTCATATAAAAATTCCGTTTAGGATTTATAAACTTCAAAAAGATAAAATAAAATCACAATGTAAACCCTCGGGCGTTACCAGAAACAGACATGATTGTAGGAATGTCGTTGACAATCTAAATCTCTGACCTTGCACACAAAAAAGGAAGATATCCTGGTTTGTGTCTATGGAAACAATTTGTTCAATTTACGCATGACAGGTAAAGTACAAATAGATGAGACAGCGCCAAGGGCAGTCTTTATGACGTCATCATTAGGTGGAACAGTGTCTATAATATTCCCAATATTCTTTTTATTGTCGTAGGCTTGGTTTTGACCACGCGATGTGATTGTGTATGTGGGTCTTTAGACTGCAATTGTTCTGCATGCAATGTGTACTGCTACTTAAGTTTCTTAATATGGCAGTGGTGGCCGAGTGGTCGCAGGTTCGAACCCAACCTGTATTACTTTGTGTAATTTATTTCATCACCACTGCTCACAATCCGGTGAAGGAAAACATCGTGAGGAAACCGGCATGTCCTAGAACCAAAAATTCGAAGACATGTTACATTCATCAACACGTGCTGGGCACGCGTGGTGGATTACGGCCCAGTCCCTCTCCTAGAGGCTTGAATCTCAACAGTGGGAACATTAAAAAGGCTGGTGATGGTGATGAAGATGATGATGATGTGGTTGACAATGGAGCACGCTTACGTAGAAATAACTTATTGAATTTTGATTTAAAGACCCCTATATTGAAGCTATCAGGAAATACTGTTCTTTAAGTCCTTCTCCCTATTTTTGTCAAATCCTCTGAACAAACAAGGTGGAGCACTGATCTGGTAAACGTCACTAGAGTCCGCTAGGTGCAAGATCCATGGGGCTGGTTATAGTTTCGACGCTTGGTGGATGCTGGTGTTCATTAATAGACATCTTTCAGCCGAAATAATAAGCAATTACTGAGTTGGTGACCCTTTCGGTTCAGGCACAGTCACTGCAACTGTATTGTATATCTGTACCATTTTATAATTTATTGTTTTATGTTGTGGTATATTGTATTGCTTGCGCCGAATAAATGCTATTCTATTCTATTCTAAATATTGATGATGATAATAAAGGCAAAAGCACTACATACTTTATTCCAGCATTGAAATTACTATTCTATGGGTTAACAAACTCAGGCATGTAACGTTAAATCTATCGTGTATGTTACAATGTCTCCCTAATCAAAACAGATCGTTTGGTTACATTTCTGATTCAATACGTCTATACTGTGTCGAAAATAATATCGCTTCTCCATATCAGAGGGTGAGGAGTCAGACAAGCATCGCCGGTGGTCGCGCGTCGGATTGCGAACGGTTTCGACATTCGTCGCGTACGCCGCCGCACCGCCGACTTCGAATGTACGCGATCTGCATTGTTTATCAATTGAGGATATATCGTATAAAAGCTTGTAATGTGTTTTATGGAAGGTAAGTGACTCATTTGTGTATAAGCTTTCTATATGAGAAAGATTTAAGTTATTAACATGGTAATTGCAATCGTTGACATATGGCTCCGAAAGGCTTAAAGACATTTTAACACGTCGTGAGTGAGAGACCCCAGTGCGTGTTGCCAGTAATAACATATTTACATATGGTAGTAGTCGATCACAATGGGCTTCATCAGAAGGCTTACAGTCACCCAAAGGCAATGGGAAGGGCTATACTTAGAGTTTCTTTGTATGATCACTTCAGAAATGAAGATATTCGCAGGAGAACCAAGGTTACCGATATAGCCTGAAGAGTCGCCAAACTTAAGTGGCAGTGGGCGCCGCACATTGCTCGCAGAACAAATAGTTGATGGGGAGGAAAGGTTCTGGAGTGACAACTACGCACCAGAAGAGGCTAAAAGCATAGTTAAGGGCGCACGTTTCTTTAGGCTGACCAGCTGCAGTGTGTGATGTATTATGCTAAAAATCATAGGTCAAACAATGAATTTCTTTTTGTTTAAAATGACTATGTAGATAGAACGATGGACATTGTGACAAATCAGGAAGTGAAACTCTACTGCAGATCCGTCTTTATCAAAATCACGCGATTGCAATCATCCTCCAAGCAGTGACGCATCAATACATTAGTTGTTCAAATAGACATTCGTGTGGTGAAGAGTTGAGTATGGAGAGTGTATTCAAGGAATTTCGATTTTCCTTAAACTGTCAATCAAAATTCACGCGGGGTATATTTCTGGCTGTAGGTACTTAGTCATCAGGTGAGAGCTTCGTACTCAATGCGTATCTACTGACCAACTGAGTCAACTTTATATCGGTATCGTATGTTTGATGTTGAACGCGTTTGGAATGTATAATAATGTTGTGAATTTAGATTTCATTTCTATGTTTATGCGCACGGTTGGTACACTCAGCCAGTGTCAAGTGGTACACGATTGCGCAATTTTTCTGTTTTACTTTACTGATTTCAGATTTGTTCCTAAACCTGTGCTATAACACCTTGCTTTATGCTTTTCAGGATTCTGGGTCATCGGGAAGTTCAAAATAAATTTTGATACCAATGAGAGTGTCGAAATATATGTCCGTTTTTTTTTTTGCAACTGTAAACAGCCGACGAACATAGAAGTTTAATTTTTTTACAGCTTCATGAGACCGTAGACTTGGTTTTAATTTCAACAAGATATCTCCACGCGTTCCCGAGATAAAGGGTCTTGACAGACACGAACAGACAGACGAAAAGTGATCCTATAAGGATTCCGCTTTTTCCTTTCGAGGTAAACGAATTAAGTACCTTATTTTACCTTTGAATATTTTTTTCCAGCACAAGCTTAAAGATTTCAATCTGTAATAAATTCTTAGAGGATCTCTCCTGAAGTTATCTCACAATTTATTCTGAACAAATTCTTATTCTACACTTATTTTTCCAATACCTAACTCAATTTTATCACTATCACCTATTTCTGAATATCCGTGAATAAGTAACGAGAGGTGACCGCGAGTGACGCAATACTTCAGGTGTTCCGAACTGTTCACGGCACGGGTCCGGCATGGGACCGGCACGGGTCCGGCGTGGGACCGGCACGGGTCCGGTGAGGGAACAGCGCGGGGCTAGTGCGAGAGCGTGTTGCGATAAATATGTTATGATCTTGTTACGAGCAGAGCTTGCAATATTAATGTGTTAATACGGCAGGAGGACATGATACTGGATGCATGAATTGGTTAATGTGTATGCTTGTCATGTACTGCTAGAATAACATTTTTTTTCAGGTCCAACTCTTTTTTATTGGGTTACCGTAACGGAGCCCTGTTGCTAAGTGTCCATTGTCCGTCTGTCAGTCACTAAATTGTATCTCTTGAACTATGATAGCTTCTTTTTCGTCTTCTCGAATCGATGGTTTTATTTTAGCCCAAAGTTTTTGGGCCCAGTAGGTTGTCACGGTAATAGCGGCGTCAGTGGTTGTCCTAAGTAAAGATGTAAGGACACTTTAGTAAGTGGGCCATCATCTAGGCAGGATAGCTAGAGTTGAAATTTTCACAGATGATTTAGGTATTTTTATTGTATTTATGATGTATGTCGCTATAACAACTAATGCCAAAAACATAATAAAATAAATCTACACTAATATAATAAAGAGGTAAAGTTTTTTTTTAAATGTTTTTTTTTTGTTTTTAGGAGGTAATCTCTGAAAGTACTGGTCCGATTGCGATAATTTTTTCACCGATAGAAAGCTGCTTTATTCCTGAGTGACAAAGATATATATTTTATGTAGTCGCTGGCAAAAGCTAGTAGGTATTCATATAAGTGTAGGTAGGTCTCATAATATGACAAACGTTTATATATAATTTTTTTGCCGGTTTTTGCTATAGACGGTACAGAACCTTTTGTGCGCGAGTCCGACCCACTCTTGGCTGTTTTTTTTTCTCGGTGATGGGAAATTATACAATGAGTTCTTACGCTTTGTGCAGTGGGAAGATGGAAAAAACTACACCTCCTTCAGTTGCCCTTGGGTTTGTAAGAACGGGTTTTATTTTCTGAAATTCCCCGCAGCCTCAGCGGGCATAGGTCCTGCTGAGCCTCTACGGTGTCGTTGATATCTATTTGAGGCGCGCGTTGAACACTACGCGCCATCGATGACTTGGGCTCGGTTTCAATAGTTACCTGACGGCCAGGTGCAGTGTTTACAGTAAGACGTTCGAATGATGAATGAAACCGCACGTGATCATGTTCATGAATGTTGCGGAATTACTTTCTGTACAAATAGTGAATTCGTTTCAAAACTCTTTTCTTTTACTTTTATAAATAGATAGGTATATTTTATATTAAATTATATATGTATGTTTATTTTGTATATATGGCATTTTGTAAAAGTAAATTATTTTGAACCCTTGTTTTTTCGTAATAATCTTTTATTTGTTTTTATTTTTTTATGCACCTGCCATGTTTTTTCTACACCACTCTAGGTTGACTGGTAGAGAATACCTAAGGCATTAAGTCCGTCTATGTACTTTTATGTTGCATGAAGTTTTAATAAGTAAATAAATCGTGATTATTATGACTCCACTTCTTCTTCTTTTCGATGGTAAGCTTGTTAAACTGTTGGGGCCCAGTAGGTAGTTACGTTAACTGCAGCATCAGTGGCACTCATCATTAAATCCTCCATAGTGCAGGTGTATGGACACTAAGGACACTCTAACATATGGCCCATTATTTGAATAGGGGCACTCACACTTAAGTATTTGTCTGACTCACAAGCTGTATGAATCTAACTTCAAGTATCACGAAAAATTTTTAACCTTCTTTACTCTCAAAATATTAGGTACAGGAGAAACTAAAAGAACATCCCCCAAATAAAACAGGATTAAAAGATGGATAAACTATCCTTTATTACCAAAAACTGACTTACAAATTAATTATTTAGTCTTTCACTAACAAATCCGTACGTTCAACTTTCCTGCCCTCGGCGACCCACGCGAGGGTTTGCTCAAACTGAAAGAGTATTATTTGGAGACTAAATAATGTAAATAATAAAATATAAATTAAGTAAACTACAAAACACAAATTGCATATTAATTTTAGTTTCCTCTACGGTCCGGACAAAGCGTTTTGCCTCATCGTTTATACCACGTACGTCCAAGGACTGGAACAATCTGCCTGCTGCGGTCTTCCTGTCCGATTATGATTTGTGTCGTCTTCAAGGCAAGAGTGAATTATAGGCTCATAAACTAGTACGCCCCAATATCTGGTGGGATCGCAGTCAAGCACTAGTTTATATCAATAAAAAATTATTAAGATATAATTTTGAGCTTAGGTTGAAGTAAACTTTTATTACCAAATTGTTGAGGTCCTTATGAGTCTTAAATTGAGCTCAGGGGCCGTATTATGACCTCTTAAAACCATCATGTTTTCGGTGTGAAAAAGAGACGGAGCTATACAGGACGAATAGCACTATCCTTTTCTCACACAGAAAACATGATGGTTTTAAGATGTCATAATACGGCCGCAGATACGAATACTGACAAACGCTTGCACTGACTGGACAGATCCACTTAAATCTATGTGGTTATTTCTTGAAAAGACCATCTCAGACGCTAATCTGCATGGTTCTCATATGATTTGATCATTACATGTTTGCTGTATGGACTTTAAAAGAGACTTTGATCCCTGAATTTGTTTCGGTGTTTCTTCTCAGTGTAGTCAGCTAGGATACACCGGCCTCATCTAGTTTAAAATGACGAAAACATTAAAAAAAAAAACAATTTATCATTTACTCAAAAGCTGGCCAAGTGCGAGTCGGACTGCGAGTCCGACACGAAGGTTTTTGTACTATGCTATTAAAAACGGCAAAAAAAATCACTTATTTTTTATAAAAATGGGATTTAAATATTAATTATTTTATTCTCTTTTTAGTATTTGTATTTATATTGGCAACAAAAATATATCATCTGTGAAAATTTCAACTGTCTGTCACAGTTCATGAGGTACAGCTTGGTGATAGACATACGGACAGTGGAGTCTTAGTAATATAATCTGATTTTACCCTTTGGATACGGAACCGTAAAAACCTAATATTCTTTAAATAAAATAGTCAAGTTAAGTATTCTTTTGAAATTCCAATATATTGGTAGGTACATTATTTATCAATCATATATAAAGGACTCTTTAGCGCATAAAATAAAAACAGAACTTTAAAAAATATGATAGATTTCAACTCTCTGCCGAATATCAGTGCGTTAACCTTAACTGCCTTCGGCGACGGCGACGTACACGTGGAGGATTGGGTCAGACCGGAATATCAGTATTTATTTGTGACTTAATTTATTTATGGCAACCAACCAAGTATGCTCAACGGACCACGGAAAAAGTAAAAATGTGATAGCCGGATTAATCTTTTATTTAAAACCCACAAAATCGGGAAAAAAGACTAGTGATATTTTTTTTTTTTTTTTTTTTATGGTGGGAAAAATCATGCATTGACATCCCCCGCCCGTGGGCGGAGCGGGAGATAGTGTCAGACTCTTACTGACTAAAAGACCCACCCCGTTCCTTCTAGCCTTCATACCGGGGCTCGAGCGCCCTTTCGGATAACCCTGGCCCCAGTAGGCTTCGACCCGGCTGGGTCCCTGCTGTTGCTGACAACTCCTTGAGGCGCGCGGGAACAGTGCGCGCCGTCGACGACTTGGGCTTGGTCCGGACAGTTACCGGACGGCCGGACAGCGAGCTACCCATTGCTCACTGTCCGCAAGCCCGCGTCTACGTTGGCCGGAAATCGGGATCAGAATCCCGGCGACGGCGGCGGCGGCGATAACGCCGTTGCCTGATGCGTTCGGCCTCCTCCTTTGCAAGCATTACTGCTTCGCAGAAGTCGGCGACCGCCTGCCACTCCTCCTCGCTCCGGACCATGGCCTCAACCAAGGCCCGGCGCGAGAGGTCTCCGCCGCCGATCGCCCCCACGAGGGCACGGCGATGCTCCGCCCAAGCAGGGCACACCTCGACTGTGCTCCACCGTGTCCTCCGGGCGTTCCGCACAGTGGCGACACCCGGGCGTCATTTCCGCATGAATCCGGTGCAGGAAACTCCCGAACGAACCATGTCCGGTGAGGACCTGCGTCATGCGGAAGGTAAGGACGCCGTGAGGCCTTTCCAGCCACGCCTCAAAGAGGGGACTTACCGCCATGATTGTGGCGTGCCCAAAGACTAGTGATATGAAAAGCATAATGTATAATTACGCTTTCCGTTAAATTTTGGTCGTTTTAATCCCGTGGAGAGTCGATCCGGTACATGAAACACTATCGATTTGTAAAGACAAAACCAAAAAATAAAGTACCTTTTTTCAAAATTCGTATTAATTTACGCACGTACGAAATTAATTTCTCTAAGAAAACGTCCACTGAGCGTGTCCAATGATCTGTGGGAGGTACTCGGCGTTGGGTACAAACTACCTAAATGTTCGAGCTATGTCAGTAACCTTGGTTCTTTTGCGGATATCTTCAATCCTGATGCAATCAGGCAAAGAAACTCCGAGCATAGCCCTTTGAATGACTTTAAGACTCCTGATGAGGCCCATTGTGAGTGACTACGTGTCTAGACATTGCTGGCAACACACACTGGGGTGGCCATGAAGTGTTAAAATGGATGAACTCGGCGTCAGAGTGGGGATCGCTTTGCCCATTCCACATATTGGTGAGCCAATCGTCGTCGATGTTAGATACATGCAGCAAGGGCAGGGAACGAATCACGAGTGACGTCTATGACTCGATGGCGCGGCGAACCAATTACTGACACTCCTTGCCTCCGCTTCTCACTTCGCACCACTATAGAGACCGAATATTGAGCACCTTGAAACGAGCGCTCAAGATCCGTGCCGGTAATTGTAGGTAGCTCTATCCCTTTAATTGTTCAGTTTAGGTCGTCAAATAGATAGCGATAAGAGCTCGTGGTAGGGCCTCTGGTCATCCTAATAATGTTGTAAACGCGAAACTTTGCATATATGGATGTATGGTTGTTTGTTACTCTTTTACATAATAACTACTAAATAGATTTTAATGAAACTTGGTACACAGGTAGACCATGTTCTGAAATAGCACATAAAATACTTTTTATCCCGGGAATACGTTTCCTTGACGTGGGCGAAGCCACTGGCAGTAGCTACCTAGCTTCATAATTTATATGCATTTTTTAGATTTTTTATTTTTAAATTCCGGAGTTCTAATTTGAATAAATTAACCTATCACCCAACGATATTTTTCTTCAAGAATACAGACCCAACACCTGCATGTTATTAAAAACAAACAATCTCGGCTTCAACTGCCGATTGCGACCCGACATTACCATTAATTAAGAGGGCGCAGTTAAAAATCGTGAATGTTCGGGCGACTGTCGTAAAATATATCTTCCTTCTAAAACAAAACGATGTTTTGACGTATGCGCCCGCGCAACGGAGGCGACGCTGCCGAAATAGCCCGACTAATTACGATCGCAGTTCGTGTTGTTCTTATTATTTTTGAATTATGAATGGTGGGTGGTGCAGTGATTGGTGTCAGGATATGAGTGTGTAGTACATTTTAACGTTAGAGTATTTTTATCCTATAATGATGGGATTACTTAAGTTCAGGAATGAAGGACTTTCACTCACTTGTACATTTGAGAGATGGAAGAGTGTATAAGCATACGGTTTTGATTCTAATAACTACAATTGAACTCGTAGACGAAGGGACATTTTCTCAGTAAATATTGTTACAAATCTAATTTTATTTGCCATTAACTTGGTAACATTTTGCTTTGTTATGATCACTTAGAGAATTTGATTTTACATAGGCTTTCTTGTTTCTTAAACTTCGACAGCGCGTTGTGTTCCACGCGTGACTTGCAGATATCAGCGAAACCGTAGGGGCTCAGCAGGGTTGAAGCCTACAAAGGCCATAGGTTCGCTTCTAAAAGAAAAATCGGCATGACCTAAATTGGGTTATTAGAATATATTAGTATCTATTTCCAATAGCTCAATACTTGAAACTAGAAAATGAAAGTAAAAAAAACAACTCCACATTTCACACACTAGTCCGTAAATCCTCACAAACTGAAATCCGTACGGCCAGCATAACAGTTTCAAGAGTGGAGTGGGCGCAAGCGAGCGCGGAGCAGCGCGGCTCCGGGCAATTAATAAGTTTAGACCGGCGTCGAGACGGCCCGGGCCGGACGTCCGGCACGCGGCTGTCACATTGTTGTGTGCTACCGTACGGACGGCAGAATAGATTATAATGGAAATATTGTAAGACTACCAGTTTACGTGCAAAACGTAAAATGGTGGTAATTATAAGAGCCAGCCAGCCTTTCGATGTTTTACAGAAGAGATCTCTTCTCTCATTGCCACTTTAGTTTGGCGATTCTTTGGGCTATGACGGCGACCTTGGTTCTCCTTCGGATGTCTTCATTCCTGATGTGATAACGCAAGGAAACTCTGAGCATAGCCCTTTCCTGCTTTTCTTTGCCTGGTCGTTTTAAAAAGTTCTCAGTTAAAGGTATCTGATTTTGATACTAAAAGTGTGTTCCCGTTTTAATCGAAAGAAGTCAATTGATCGTTTTCCATGAGGATCGATCACTTAAAGATTTAACTGGCCTTAGTGTAGTGGTTAGTGGCCTGACTGCTATGACAGTGGTCGTGGGATCGATCCCCACCCAATACAAGTGATTGTGTGATGAGCACGATCATTTGTTATGTATCTGGGTGTAGTTTATATATAACATATTATATTACATGTATTTAGAAATATATAAGTATTTTTGTGGATTACGGCCCATTCCCTCTCCTAGAGAGTTGTTTTTCAGTTGTGTACTCATAGCACAAACTCTGCTTAGTTTGGGACTAGATGGCGTTGTGTAATAGTTGAGGAATATTAATCGTGGAAGAAATATTGTCGGTGTCTGCACAACTAATGTTAGCTAGACAACATTAATTTGATACTGGGTGTTAGTTCATAGTGTTTCTTGCCACAGCCTAAGGGCATTAGAAAGTTAGAGCTCAAAACCGTTACTAGTACAGCAAAACTATGTTCTTGTTTACTAATAGACGCCTTGGTATAGCATACGTTTGAATTTAAAGTTATCTTTTTATCGGATCAATATAAAAAAAAAAGTTTGATGTTAACAAACAATGCTTTGGCATCACGGTGGTTCAAAATCATTAAAATACACTTTCAAATTCCTTAGAAATGATTTTTTTGAAAGTTGATATTTTACCTGAGGAATAAAAATGATGGTTTGGCAAGCAGCTTTTGTTTAGAAAATAAGTCATACAGTTAAATTTATTTTTTAGTTAAAAATCGTCAGACTAGCGAAGATTCCACCCCTGATAAATCATATTAACAGGATCGCTCCAATAACAGTTTTATTAACTGCGCTGCTGACGTTACATATATGTCAAAAGAAGACAGCACTAGCGATCAACCGCAGCGCGCTAACTCAATAAACAAGAAGATTAGTCCTTAGTAGTGTCTTTTAAAATATTGTTAAAACAATTCGTTTGGGATTGCTTCCTTTATACAATTCTGTTAAGTAAGAATAAACATAAATTTTAAAATCTAGGTTATGTTGAGTAATGTCTAGGCAGTTGAGTAATGGCTGGCTAGGTAAAGTGTAAATAAGTAAAATCTAGATATATTGTAAAAAAAGTCGCCAAAATACTTTAGAAAGAAAAAAAAAACAGGAAACACAGACAGGAAAGGACAGGAAAGTACATTTTAGCCTTTTATTAAAACGTTTTATCAACAGGCAAAATGAAATTCTTCACTCCAACATCAAACAGTCTAAAAGGTTAAGCACCGCTTGCTGAAGTCAGCCTGTGGATGGGTGTCCGACTGGTTTCGGAACCCAAGTCTTCAAGTTGAGCTTTCTAATAACGGTCGATTCTAACAAAGTTAAGAACTCTATATTTATATTTATATTTATAATGAGGAAACGCAAAAGCTGCAAAACAAATTTTGAAAATTCTTTCATCAGTAAAAAGCTATTTTATCACTGAGTGACAAAGACTGTATATTTTTAACCGACTTCAAGAAGAAGGACGTCATTTACGTATGTATCTTTGCCATCATCATCATTATCACCAATCTTTTTAATGTTCCCACTATTAGGACACAAGCCTCTTCTCTAGGAGGGGGAATGGGCCGTAATCCACCACGTGGGCCCAGTGCGTGTTGATGAATGTCACATGTCTTCGAATTTTTGGTTCTAGAACATGCCAAAACGTTTAAGGAAAACATCGTGAGGAAACCAGTATCTTTGCCAGCATGAAAGTATTTTCATGCTGGTAAAGATGCTGTTCGAGCTGGCTGGTATTTAATAAAATTAAATAAATAGTTTTGCTTCACTTTCGTTGCTATCGTTACATCGTAGTTACAAAAGAGCCAATGGCATCACCCCGCGGGCTGCGGCCTGACTCCGGTTTGCGCCAAGTTCACAAGTTGAGACCGAAAGTAGTACATATTGGTCATTGCATAATAAGTTGGTCTATCAAATAGAATACTAGTACAATGAGCCTTTTTTATGTGGGAAATCATTCGATGAATTATTAATATTAAAGGAAATATCCACTACATGGTGGAGCGGGAGAGTGTGACAGACTTTTACTGACTAAAACGCACTCTTATATTCCTTTTTTACCTTTGTTTCAGGACCCCGGCGTTCTCTTTCGCACAACCTTTGCCCCAGTAGGTTTCGAACCTGCTGCTACTGTCTTGCTGACATCTCTCCGAGACGTGCGTGGAACACTACGTGCTGCCGACGACTCGGGTTCAGTCCGGATGGTCACCGGACGGCCGGACGTAAGCCCACGTCTACGATGGTTGGACATCGCGGTCGGGATCCCGGCAGTTGGGGCGTGAGGAAGTCTTTTCCCTCACGTGTGTGGCCACCTCATTCGCTAGCATAATTGCTTCGCAGAAGGAGGCGTCCGTCTGCTATTCCTCATCGGTCCGGACTGTGGCCTGTACTGGGGCCCAGCGCGAGAGGAGTTCAATTGGCCTGTAGGAAACCTTGACCAGCATTCGAATCTTCACTTATTACATGGCGGTATAACGCCAATATATGTAGTTTTAACTATATCATTGTGTTTTAACACTGAGTGTTAATAGTCTATTTAGGTAATTTTTACTGTCACGAGGGCAAAGCCGCATGCAGGACCTAGTATAATATTCAACCTAGGTCACTCAATGATAGCTATTACGCAGGTAAAGCTGGACAACGAGTTATTAAAATAAATTTGAAGTCAATCAAACAAATATTTTTGTATAGAAACAAAACACTAGAAAAGTCGTGAACCTTTAAAATAGCTGTAACCTTAAACGGTTGGCGATGTGTTCATTTATAATTCAATGGTCAGTTAGTCCCCACATTACTCAATTACCTAGTACCTACTAGTGTCAAACACGCAAACCGACATTTAACCTTTTTAGTCGTTGCTAATAATATTTTAATGTCATAATTGTCATTTAATAGTTAACACGATTTTATTACGGGTTTCTATGATACCGATAATTGGAATTATAGTTATTAAATTTAATTAACTAGCACTTTTTTTTTTAAATTTAAATAAATATATATCTACACTAATATTATAAAGAGGTAAAGTTTATTTTTTATTTGTTTTTCTTTGCAGGAGGTAATCTCTGAAAGTACTGGTCCGATTGCTAAAATTTTTTCACCGATAGAAGACTTCTTTAGTCCTGATTGACATAAGCTATATTTTATGAACGCGGGCGAAGCTACGGGCATAAGTTAGTGTTTTGTAATTATTATTTTTTTGAGGTGGGTAATCATCAAATAGCTTTTCCCTTAATCTATATATAGGTTTTCTATAATGTTTCTTCAGTGGCACTTTGTATTCCGAATGTTCTGAAGAGTTATCATAGCCCTGAAACACCAAAGACAATTGTCCTCTCCTTCTTCTCAAAGCAGAAGAAGTTATTTGATGTTAAGAAAAGAACTTGCCTGATCATAAAGACGGGAAGCTTCATATTGCTCGCTGCCCTCAGACATGCGCCTACAGTGGCCGGAAATAGACTATTAATAGAAATTACACTTTTAAACTTCTTAAACACTTTTAGTTTCTAACCACCAAAATAGACTCTCAGAGAGCTCTGTTTTGTGCATAAAATAACGGTAAGTACTAAAAAATTCAACAGCAGAAGAATAAAATAGCTAGAAACACACACTACTAAGTGTTAACCACAGTTCGCACTTATCTCCTACAATTTTAACAGTTCAGGAACAGAATAAAACCCAAAATCAAAGCCAGATCCCAGACCATTTACCAAATAGGTCACGTCCGAATAACTAATAATACGGTCACAAAACTATCCCTGTATAACTCACAAACAAACTTCCCTTATAAATCTCAACCAGTCGGCAGAAATAATAGGGCAACTTTTATCAGCAGCAGGGACAAGCAATGCGAATGGTAGCTTATCAATGGAATAGTCGTTCAAATTACAGTGGTAGCATAAGTTTTTATCGGCTTGCCCCCGGGTTTGGACCTCATAATCAATAAGTGGCTACTGCTATCTCAAGGTGTGATTGCAAAGGAAATGGTCTAAGTATGAATTTGTTAGGATTTGTGTTCATGGGCTTAGTTGGTTGGGCTTAAGGAATGGTTTAATGTCCTTTTGGCTTGTTAGGTAAATACGAATGGGTATTGGAACTCTTCTAAAGTTTAAAAAATAAAGGTTTTTTTCTTATGGGGAGCAGAACTTTTGTTCTTTTTATTTAATACTGGGATATCACCCAATGACTACTATTGCTCTAAGGTGCAAGAGCAAGAGGGCGAAGATTTTTACTGACTAAAACCTATTTAGGCCTTTCAGTTGCCTTTATAATGTTCCCACATCAGCCTTTTTAATGTTCCACTGCTGGGACTCAGGCCTCCACTCTAGGAGAGGGAATGGGACGTAATCCACCACGCGGACCCAGTGCGGATTGGTGAATGTCACATATCTTCGAATTTTAGGTTCTAGGCCGGTTTCCTCACGATGTTTTCCTTCATCGTTTTGAGAGAAATGGTAATGAAATAAATTACACAAAGTAATGCGCCTGACCGGGTTTGAACTCGCGACCTACAACTCGTAAGTCGAAGCCATTACCACTCGGCCACCACTGCTCACTGACCGTTGTATACCTTTCAGAAATTCCACGTGGCCACAGCGGGAATCGCCCTACGGTTTTGCTGTCATCTCTTTGAGGTCTCGTCAATATTGCCACAACTCTTAAGGGCCTTTTGTCCTTACCTGTATTTTTTTTTCACTCTCAAGGCCAACTAATAAAGCAGGCTAAAGAAATTTACAGTCCCCAAATTGTTTGATTTCTCAGCGTAACCGGATCACAATCGGATGGTTCTAATCCCTGACCATAGCCAAGCGATCAGAGCCACACATAACACGTAATCTGCCAACCGTCATACACACAAAACATTTTCCGGCTAAAAGTGGGTTATCACAGTTCACAATGGGCCCGCTAGCCGCGACTCCATCTGATAGGCTTCTTGCCAGTTGCCTCAGACTTGGCTCACTAACAAATATGACTGGAAATACTCCGTAGGGTGACTATGACTTATACTTGCTGCTGGAAATAGTTGTTGAGGAAAGGATCGCTATTGGATGGTTTGGATTACGTAGAAGTTGATCTTAATATTATTTACTAGATTTTGCCCATGGCTTCACCGGTGTACATAAAATATAGCCTATGTCACTCAGAAATAAAGCAGATTTCTATCGGTGAAAAAAATTTAGCAATCAGACCAGTACTTTCAGAAATTACCAACTAAAAACAAAAAAAAAAATTATATCTTTACAATTTTAAATGTAGAATTGTAGATTTATTACAATTTCAGACACAAACACAACGACACAAAGGAGGACTTGATGCTTCATGCATCCTCACTAGTAAACATAGGGTGGTGAAGATACAAAATGGTACCTAAGTATACAAAAAAAGAAAATATAATAAAGATAAGATAATATAATTAAGAAACAAAGTCTCTATCTCTATCTATATGCAATGAGAAAAACTGACTGACTGACATAACAACACACGGCAAAAACTACTGGGACTAGGAGCGTGAAATTTTGCAAAATGTTTTTCTTTTTGTGACATAGACGAGCACTAAGAGAGGGTTTTCCGAAATTTGTCACTTAAGGGGATAAAACAGGGTTCCAAAGTTTGTCTGCAGAAACCAATCGTCTTGTAGGCGAAACCGCTAGCAGAAACTAGTATATAATATACTAGCTTTAACCCGCGACTTCGTCCGCGTACCTTATGTCACTAAGGAATAAAGCATATTTCTATCGGTGAAAAAATTTTAGCAAACGGACCAGTACCTCCAGAGATTACCTGCTACAAACAAAAAAAAAAAAAAAAACAAACTCAACGACAAATCCAGAGTACGCACAACTAATATTTCGGTGAAACTTTGTGGATAATATTATTGAATTAAGTAAACAAAGAGGTGGGCGTTCTTTATATTTACCTAATTTAACCTTTCAATTGTGATAATGACAGACACAATTGAAAGACAATAGGTGCGCGAACGCCGGCGTTCGCTTGGGGTTTAATGAATTAATTGAAGTACTTAATCTTTTCAGCTTGATAAATTAACAACTAGGGAAAGTAGAGGTTGACTTTATTATCATCATCATAATTATCAGCCGAAAGACGTCCTCTTTTGGATATAGCCTAACCTCCCCAATAGTCGCCATAACGGTTTATCCCGAACGACCACCCCGGTGGTTGATGGAGAAGACAGAAGTAGTTATAGTACAAAAGTTTATTCGCATTTCACATTGCGCCATATCAATAGAAATTGAAATAAAACATCACTGGATATCATGAGCAATAAAAATAATGTTATACCATTAAAAAAATTGTATTTATACATGTAAATTGTTTCCAGAATTAAGTATAAAAGAGTTCCAAATTTGGCATTATTAAATTTATTTGCTAATAAAACTAAATATGATACTATTTAGTTTCATCTGCCTCCTTCTGTCTCCTCCACCAACCCCCGGGTGGCCAATGGGGATGAAGGAGTGCCAACCGCCACCCCGGTAGCAAGCTCAGAAGTGGCCGATGGGAATAAACCGCCATAACGACCGGTCCTGTGCGTCTGACATCCATCGGTTTGGTCCACCTTGTGGGGGGCCTTCGAACCCTGTGTCTTCCGGTACGTGGTCGCCACTCCAGTACCTTTCGTCACCATCAACCATCTGTTCTGCGCGCAATGCCGACTGTCAGACAAGCCCAAAATTACTGAAAAAACCTAAAAAATAACTGGTCAAATGCGAGTCGGACTCGCGAACTAAGAGATCCGTTCCATCTGTAGCAATAAATCCATCAACCATCGAGGTGGTCGATGGGAATAAACCGTAGATCTGAGCAATATTTGTCACTTGCCCTTACAAAGGTAGCCCGGCGTCGCCCGTCCGGTCGGAAGTTATTAGCTATCAAAGCTGCAGTGCCCTAAGCCTTAATTAATGGCAGGTTAATTTCCAATTTCCTACTACGTAAAAGCACTTCTCGGTACGCTTATGAACCATAAATTGCTTTGGAGTCACTTCCAAGGTTGGTTGGTTGAAAAATATTGACGTCGTTAGTCAAAGGGATGATTAGGTTAATCAAACAAACTTTAATATTACTTTAAGGCGTCTAAGTTTCTGCAAAACTAAGTTTGAATTGTAATAAAATTAAGAGATGTTGAAGAGAAGATGAAATGATGAATGCACTGTGAGAAAGGCGGTATGAGGAGAAATTTAATGACTGTTAAGATGAGAATTAATGGAGAAGTATGAAGTACAGAAGAAGAAAAATAAATCGGGATATAGACAAAAAGTGGTATAACAGAATATTAATTAGGTTTATAAGAAAACTAGCATGGGTCTTATTGTATTCCCTCACCCAAAATTGCGAGCTTTTAAACAAGGTAACATTAAAAAACGGCACGTTTGTTGCAGTGGTTGTAGAATTGGTTGTTGCATTGCGTGCTGCTTTTTCAATTCCCGTACGTGATAAACATTTGTATGGCCTAGAGATAGTTGTTCTGCCCTCCTAGCCAAGTTACAACCGTTTCGCTTGCGCCGAACGCTTCGAGTTGGCCGCGTCGCCGAATCTTTTGTTCTGACCACGTGACTCAGCGTTGAGACGTTATTCACGTACATTTGAAGCTTTCTACTAGCGTTAACTATTGCAGATTAGTATTTGGCTAAGTGTACTGGATCTGAATGTCTTGAGTTTACATGTTTGTGAATGTATCTACAGAATTAATTCCAAGTATTTTTTGAAATTTTCCAATGACTTCTCTAGCTCTAGAGCGGGAGAGGGTGTCAAATTTTTATTGATTAAATCCCACTGATATATTCCGTCTTTGCCTTGTGTCCCAAGACCCCAGGGTTCCTTTTCGCACAACCTATGGTGCCAGTAAGCTTCGGCCCTGCTGGGCCTCTGTGGATAACGAATAAAACAAAAAACTATGATGCTTTTAATTCTGAGTATCAACTAATGAACTAGACAGCATTCAATATATTAGTACTACTAACTCTAAATACTAAAACGGTTTTGTAATACATACTTAAGTAAGAGAAACCAATTTATTAGCCAATAATTGTGACCACATCTGCGATTCGAAGACGCATTTTCATTAGACATATTGACTAGTAATCTAAATAGCTTCATCAGACCTACTGTCTGAATGTCTGTTACAACCGATTCCAATTATCATTAAAGCTGTAATAATCTAAAAAGGCTACTGATTAGACGTCCTTTATGCTCATTTGAGTTACTCTACTTAATTTATTTTTTCATTACCTTTTTTCATTCCTTTACTTAATTAAGATTTTTTTCAGACCCTAATCTTTTGGCACGGTTTTAAGTATTTCTTTATCGTTAATTCATCTAGTGTTTATAAATTTCTATAGTAAATTACTTTGATTAGAATTTTTCATTAGTTATATAGCATAGGACTTAGCAGCAGTGTACACACTGCAACGTGCATAGACCTATTCTCAGTAAGAGAGATTGGATCGTAATCCACTACGCAGTCAAAGTGTGGTTCAGAGGGTATAACATAGTTCTAGAATATGGTTTTTTATTACGTTTTCTTCACATACCTATTACCTACTTATTTGCAAAATAAATATCATTTATCATTACAGCTTTTGGTCCAGTAAATAATATAAACAAAAGACGTGTGGCACTCGGGGACTGCCGCGGTAAAGCTATTGCATAGCATTTTGTATCAACTTATGCAATTATAATTATTTATTTATTTTATTTATGCAGTATTTTTTTCCTCTGTTTTTTTTTTTCTCTTTGATATTAATTGAAGTTACACTTTTTGAGCGTGGTGACCGATAAGAAAACAAATGAGTGGAGGGTGTTAGGTTATTTTCGTTACGGAATTTCTGGATTCGGTCTCCACGCTCAAGGCCCGCGATAGAAGCTATGCAATATCTTAAAAACGCAAGCATGTTATATGCTTGAGTTTAAATGTTTTTAATGTAATAGTTAATGTACCGTGTTATTACACTAAACAAAATATAACATTAAAATAATCTTTTCCAACAAACAGAAACACTTTTAGTTATTAAATGAAGCAGCAATTTACATTTCAAATTTTAGTCGAAGGTTGCGGAAAACCAATGGATGCGAGGCGCACAAGATCATTCATTGGGAGACCTATAGAACAGAATAGAATAGAATAAACTTTATTGTACACCAAAATAGTACCTATGTTAAACAGTGGACGTTTATCGGCTGAAGTGATGACGAGACTGGGCAGGGTGGCTCTTTTTTTTTTGTACTACTAATGGCGGTGACGTCACTTGACAGTTTTCCATTCTACCAGATTTGAACAGTTTATAACTTATTGAACGGATTTGAATATAAATATATTTTTATTGAGATTTTGGATGAAACAAATTTTTCATACAACCAATAAAAAAAAATAGTTCAGCGTTTGACACAAGCCGTTGTAATTTCTTTCAAAAAAATTTAAATAGCTTCAATCCTTCTTTTCTTCCTTCCTTTTCAGCTTCATCATGGTGCCCCTACTGAAGTAGGAAGAGAACGTCATACCAGCACACTCTTTTAATAGGTCCGGTTTTTGCTGAACTATTAAATACGCAGTAAGAAGGGGTTGCCAAATTGGTTTCCACTAGTTACTACAGCCGCCATTTGCAATCAAAAAGATTTGTACCTCTCTTAGATTTTATTTTTATTGATGCTGTGGGATTCCATTTAAGAGCTTTTCCTTTTTATTAGAGTACCTAATAACCACTGCTGAACTGTAGTTAAATATAATATCATATAATTTTGAGCTACTTTGGTAGCACTTAACCCAGTACTTAGATATTGCTTGAATTGCTTTTCCTAGTACCTACAACGCAAATTATATTTTGCGGTTATTTGTGGTAGCATAATCAACCTTGTAATGTTCCCACTGCTGAGACGCAGGCCTCCTTTCTAAAAGTGGGAATAGGCCGTGATCCACCACGCGGGTCCAGTGCGGATTGGTAGATGTAACATGTCTTCGAATTTTCGATTCTAGGGTATGCCACTTTCCTTACGATGTTTTCCTCCAACGTTTCAAAAGCAGTGGTGATAAAATAATTAACACTGAGTAATGCGCTTAGCTAAGTTTGAACCTGCGACCTACAATTTGTAAGTCGCGGCTGTTACCAATGGACCACTATTACGGACTGTTCACGACTTCGCTCGGTCTTAACGACGAGTGGCGCGGCGAGCGGGGCAGCATCGCGTGGCGTGCTTCAAAAATTGTCATACTTTTGATCTTACCGCTCGTCGCCACGTGCTTAGCTCCCGCTTACAGTGGTAAGGCTGTGAACGGGTTGTTACTCCTATTCCTAGTACCTATTTATAGTAGGTTTACATATTATCTTACGCATATTGTTTATTTATGAAACTATAACAAGAAAAAAACGTAAGCGCGTACCTAACGTAAGTTGCGGGCTTTTCTGGCATACTGGAGAGCATGTCAGACTTTCACTAACTAAAACCACCCTTATGTTCCTTCAGTTGTCTTTGCGCTCTAGGACCATGAGTATATCCTTTGCAAAACCAGTCTTTTCGTACTAGGCGTTTACCCCATTTTTATTTTTCCACATAAAGAGCTGAAGTTGTTTTTTTTTTTGTTTGCATGAGGTAATTTGAGAATGTACTGGTCCGATTGCTAAAATTTTATCACCGATAGAAAGCTGCTTTATTCCTGATTGACATAGGGTATATTTTTTGTACGCGGACGAAGTCGCGGGCTAAAGCTAGTATATTATATACTAGTTACTGCTAGCGGCTTCGCCTACAAGACGGTTGGTTTCTGCAGACAAACTTTGGAACCCCGTTTTATCCCCTTAAGTGAGGAATTTCGGAAAACCCTCTCTTAGTGCTCGTCTATGTCATAAAAAGATACCTTTTGCAAAATTTCACGCTTCTAGTCTGAAGCTGCAGGCTTTTGATGTAGAGGTAAATATGAAAATATTGTTTATGACATGTTTCTGTAACATATCGGTAAAGTTTCCGAGATGAGTATGGACATTGCATCACCAGGAGATGCAGGCAGTATTGGCTGAGTTGACATTTGCCAAACTTAATACCACGAAACTACACACATATTGGAAACTAGTTGTTTGTTTGCTAAGATGAATATTCCAGTAGACACCCTATTGGTACCTACGCATCGTAATATTAGCAAACTAGCTTTTGCCCGTGGCTTTGCCCGCATACATAAAAAAAAAATAGCCTATGTCACTCACGATTAAAGCAATTTTCTATTGGTGAAAAAATTTTAGCAATCGGACTAATACTTAAAGAGATACCTAATATAAACGAAAAAACACAAAGACAAACTTTACCTCTTTATATTATTGGCTAGCTTTTGCCAGCGGCTTCGCCCGCGCACATAAAATATAGCCTATGTCACTCAGAAATGAAGCAACTTTCTATTGGTGAAAAAATTTTAACAATCAGACTAGTACTTTCAGAGATTACCTCCTACAAACAAAAAAACAAACTTTACTTCTTAATTATATTAGGGTAGATAGTGTAAATGTAAATATGGTTCGTTTTTGCTTATAGAGGAATAAGATTTATTAGTAAAAAATTACATACTCAAGATATGGCGTTTCAGTCAATAATTTAAAATACTAATAAAAGTAAATTATAATAAAAAAAAACACTAGTTAATCAAATATTAGCTGATCGGAAATTTCTGAAATAAACTCAAGCTCAAACTGGGTTTATTTCAAATTTAACATTGAAAAATCGGCTAAGTGTGATTCGTACTCGCTCATGAAGGATTCCGTATTGTCGTATATAATAGCAAAAAAATAATATAGCAGCAAAAAAAAATCAAGTATGTTGTGTGAGAGCCCCACTTACACATTTATTTTATTCTATTTCTAATATTTGTTGTTATAACAACAATAGAAATAAATCAACACCTGCAAGTAATAAAATTGTAAATCAGTACTACTGAGGCAATTTTAAGTTACAATCGTATTTTTTCTGCTTAAAATGAAGAAAATTGCGTTTAATTAGCAGCTCACCATAATGCCAAATGGTAACACAAGGCCACTACCTGACGCTGATTTTCAGCTGCAGCCCTTGATGCTCGAACAGAAAATATTTATTAAAAGCCAAAAAAGTCTGTGCATAGACCAGCTAAAAGAAGAAGTTGCGATTTATATTTAAATTATTTTGCCTAAAATTGAGTTACAATGTTTAATTTTTACAGGTCGACAGTCTAGTTGTCACTGTTCATAAAATACAGCCTGATGACAGGCAGACGCACAGCGGAGTGATAGCAATAGAGTCCCGTTTTCACTCTTTGGGTACGGAACCCTAAAAACCGATAAATTAGTTTTTATTGTAAAATGATTTGTATAAAATGCATAAAATTATATTAAACGGTCTCACAAAATCATCTTGAGTAATCAAAATCGAAAGTCTACGTTTTTTGAAGTAGGTTCAAAACGTAAGCCTTCAGAACGGTTGATAGCGAGTGTGTACAAACTTATTTATACGTCGCTCGCTCGGAACTCCGGCGGAGTGTCTGGCGTTATGGGGTGCCGAGTGCTTGCTACTGTGCTGCCTTTACACCACTCGCCTGTTTACTTGCTAGGGCAGGTAACCTCTGATTCTTCTTCGTTTAAGTACAGTTTTTATATCATGTGAAAGAGCATACAGAAGTTACTAGCAATCAGTTTGGTCCAACCAATAGCTCCTCAAACACAAACTCTCCGGGTGATTCTTTGAATACGAGAGAATGTCTCATTCATCTGGCCAAGTTTTTTCTTTAGAATTTGATATTTTTATTTGCATTTTAGTTTTTTCTGATCACTAAACGTATGAAAGGCGCTCATTTGCGCCCAGTGGCATACAACAAAAAATAGATAGAACGAAAACTAAACCGTATGAATAAGACATTCTCTCGGTTTCAAAGAATCACCCTACAAGTGTTGGAAGCATTTGAAAACACAGTAAACAGCGTTAATAAAAACCACAACATTCAGTTGTATAATATTTGTTAACCTTCTGATGGTATAACAGTATTTAATTATTTATATCTATATAACAATAATTATTATATTCAATCAAATATAACGAGTGACGATAAGTACATAAATGTACGTCTAATGCTCCTGGACTCTTTGGGCTTCCAGTCACTGACTAATATTTAACAATTTACTCCTTTTGTTATTTATATTACACTCTAGGACATATCTTAAATAGCTTCTGTTCTATTCACACATTTACTCTGTTATTTCGAAAACAGTGTATTATTTTATTGCCCTACTGAGCTTATCATAATTGGCAAGAGATTCTAAGCAGATAATAAACTAACATCTGAGTTTTACTAGATAGGTGCTGTTTGATCTAAGGTAACAAGTTACTGGCTCAAGCCAACTGGCCAGTAACAACGCTCCACAGGGACGCGTGTCTCGTCACTCAGTGGTACTCAATAATGTATATGCAGACTGAATCGCGCGGCCTATACGATCCGGTTCCATCACACAAAAATGCCACTTTGACACACTGTCCGTGTAAACAAAAGCTTGATGAAATGGATTGATTAAGTGCCTGATGGTTTTAGGGTTATTGGTTGAGGAATAAGTCCTTTAAAAATCTGAAGGGGACGCGCTAAAAGAACTTACTTCGATCTATTTGGTGATTTTTTTCAGAAAATCTAGATATGTAATCCTTACAACTGTAAGTACTGTGTGTGTATGACTGGATGTGTGAACTGAAATGAAACTAAAGAAAGGCTTACTTAAGGATCATGTAAGAGTGCCTGTTAGTCAGTTATCTCATAGTGTGTACTTGTGCGCCAAATAAACGTGATTTCTTTCTTTCTTTAAAATTCTGACGCGACCAGCTCCACCCTAGAGCGGGAGAAATCGTCGGATGTACTCCCACTTAAAAGAAAGAAAAAAAAGAAAACTCGTTTATTTGGGGTAATTGGACAAAGGTGTTAACTACTGCTGTTAGAACATTTCAAATCTGAAATATATAGTTACTTGATTGACAGTTAATACCTTTGCTAGCATCTGTAACTATGTAACGAATTAGAATTGGGGTGTTTTAAATCCATAGATCGATTTACCATTAGTTAAAACAGGTGTTAATGCAAAATGTCCGATTTTTTTTATTTTGCCAGATACCATCTTTGTCCACTTAACCCTTCAATTATTATCGTACCTATAGAAACTTAAACTTAAAATACATCTACATTGTATGTCTCACGGCTGCGCCAAATAGGTAGGTCCAGTTCGACATGACGCCAAGCCACCACGTAGCAGTTGCTAAAAAAATGGCAGGCACTAGATAAAGCGAGTACGTTAACCTTTCGTAATATTTCTTCGTATGTACCTACATGGACCAACAACAAACAGTTTTTCATTAATAGAAAAAGAAAAGGTTTGCGAAGAAAGACAGCGTTATATCTTTATTAAGAATGTCAATAAATGTTGGGGTCAAACCATTATTGTAAATTTATCTGGCGCCTAGACGGCTTTCTGTAGTTTCTGCCTATCCCTGCTGTATGAAAAGGCGTGATTTTATTAATGCAATACACAGGTCAGATTAATTATTATCAGGCAATTGTTTTTCTTGGTATGGTCATGTGAAACGGAAATTAAGAGAGGAAGAAGTTGGCCAAATAAAATATGAATAGTTGGTGTGAGGAGTGATATGAAAGAAAAGGGACTTAGTGATAGTATGACGGACAGAATGAAAAAAAAAACGTTTTGTACTGATCCTAAGTAATATAGAATAAGGGCATGGAAAAAAAGACACAGGTCTGAATATTTTTAAAACAGTCTAAGTGTTCGAGTATCATCATAAGTGGCATCACCATTACAGTCGAAATAATTTGGATACTGGACATAGGCCTCTCTAAAGTGCTACGTGAATGATGTGGGGGTACTTTTACAAGCTTTTATTTACTTTCACCTGTCCCGATGTTTGTTTGTAATCAAATCTTTCAACTTAAATTTGAATCACTTCCTGGTTATTGATTGAGCTGAAATTTTTCATCCATGTGTAAATCAGATGACAATGCAAAATATTATGACTGCATGTCATGATGCACATCTGAGGATGATCATGCTGATCTGAGGATGGAACCGGAAGGTGGCTGTAGGAGTTTGGTAGTTAAACGACACAACCCCATCGAGTTTGATTCGTCATGACGAGTATTATTATATAGGTATTATACCGTGCTATAAAAGCTTGCTATGAAAAAAATATTATCATTAAAACTTGTTATTTTTTAGGTACGGAACCCTAAACCTTGTTCATTTTATTTTCTTTTCTATTTTTATATTTCCCACACACTCTAATGAGTCATCGTTATAACTCCTTCATAATCACACGCACTAAAATATAACCTTGAACCTGAATAAGGTACTTTTCGCACCCACTCGTGGGCACTACGGCTGTCTGAAGTAGTCTGGCGCGAGACACCAAGGGGACCTAGCACTACTTGTACCAGGAGGTCGGAAAGATAGGACACGCAACGGTGTAAAGGTTTTAAAGAATAATTTTGGTTGGGAAATGTGTTACTGTGCTCGCGTTCCTCCGTTTGTCTATAATTTTGACAAATGAGTTTGGAGCGCAAGTCGTCGGGCGTCGGTCTCTGGTTCATTATATATTGCACTTTTTTTTATATCTAACACATAACACGTATTAACATAATTTCACCCTATTTACCAATGTTATTTATTTATTATTTGTCCAATGGGTGTTTTACAATGTTCGTATTTAATTATTTATTATTTTATTCTTTTTTTTTTTTTTTGTTTCGATACCAATATTAATTATATTGAACCTCCGTGAATGTGACCGTGGCATCACCGCGGGCCCTAACAGAATACCAGCGCGGCGTTATTTATCTTTTTAAATATCGCAGCATATGCTGAGTTAGGCGCCCTTTTGGCCTTGCACAGATTTTAAAGTGTTTCCTATTATTTATATTATCGGATTCTACTGTATGTGTGAGGTACGAATAAAAGTTTTTTCTTTCTTTCTTTCTTTCTACTGTAGTTTGCAAGAAAGAAAATTATCTAAACTAGTTTGCATCTACACTAATATTATAGAAAGGTAAAGTTTGTTTTTTTGTTTGTAGGAGGAAGTACCTACTGGTCCGATTGGTATTTTTTTTTTTTTTGACCGATGGAAAGCTGCTTTATTCCTGAGTGACTTATGTTATTGATAATATTTAGGTACGTGGGCAAAGTTACGAGCAAAAGCTAGTATTATAATACCACATGTAATGTAATAAACACATACCTAAAAGTAGTATGTTTAGAATCGGCTACTGAATCAATTTCAGCAGTTTTAAAATAGGTAGTTAATTTTTAAAGTGTGAAATTACTGACTTTATTAATACATAAAATAAGCTACTACTACTACTTATCCTAAAATAATCAAGAATTATTTTAGTATTTTTTTTTACCTGCGTCGATAAATTCTTGATTACGTCACTAGTGTGTTTGAGTGTGTGTGTGTAGATACCAATACCCATGCAGTATCAGTGTAGTGCGTCAATTCCCATATAATTTGCCAGCAATTAGGATTTTTAAAACTGCATTAAAAATAAGCAGTGCTTAAATTATGATTGTAATTTAATTTTATAATTGGGGTGTAATAGGATGTGCAATATTCCAGTTATATAGTGTAAGGATAAATGCGAAAGTGGCTACCTATCTGTCTTTTACCTTTTTTTTGAACGCGGGATTGAGAAAATACCACTAAGGGTGAGTTGCACCATTTAACTATAACGATAACAGAGCTGTTAACAGTTGTCAAATCGTCGAATTGACCAATAGGCGGCCGTTTTTCGGCTGGTTATGGTTTGGTTATCGTTATAGTTAAATGGTGCAACTCACCCTTAGTAATTTAATGTCTTCACTTTGTACAAAAAGTAAAGTAAGTTGAAAAGTAAAGTGTAAACTGAGTTGTTTATCTGTAAAACACTTTCTAGAATGCTAATTTGAATTATTCTAATTGGATTTGAATAGGTATATCTACATTTAAACATGAAAATTAAAACAATCCAAATATTTTGTAGTTGACATACAGACGCATTTATCCTTTGACACACATGTTAATAATTATAAAATTTAATTAACCTATTCTCTTGCGTGTTCTCAAATGGAAAGCCTAGATCGGCAATTAATATTAGATAGTAATTAATTAGAATTATAATTTGTATGCGAGTAACAGCTTGTCTTCATTATCACGATAAGGATTATAGTCTAACAATTTCCAATATTATGATTTACAATAGTTTATTTGAGAATTATGTTCTTCCAACGACTTTGCCCGCTTAATATTCGAAAATTATGCCAATAGAACATACTGAATATAAATAAGTCCTATGCTATATTAGGGCATGGTCTATCCGTGAACCAAGTTTCATCTAAACCCGTACAGCCGTTGGAGCGTGAGGGGGTAACTAGTGAGATTACTTTTAAATCTTTCGCTTATTAACGCGATTTATTAACCAAGTTACATTGATTAAATTAATGTCTCCTTTTGCTAATTCTGTAATACTGTAATTACCCTTTGACCTTGTTTATTGTATTTCTCTGATATGTACCCAGTATGTTGAGAGGTCTGGCTCTTGTGATTCAGGAAATCATAGTAAAAGAGTCACAGCTACACTGATAACTGTGTCTTGATGTGTTAATAATAATAATTATTATTATTAATAAAATATATTGAATAATACACGAATAGAGAGAGATGGAAAAGTCTCGCAAAAACTGCAACCAAACTACCAGACGATCCATGACCATGACCACTCCGCCAGGAGTGTTCGACTGAGAAGAAGAAGAAGATTAAATAATACATTAAATTCAATTGCGAGAGCTTCAGCTAGATGTGAAGCTTGTAACACAAGACATCAAATGGACTCCCCAAAGTGATATTCAATTAGTGATTACTGTGAAACTTTCTCTAAAGAACTAGTTCCCTAACACTTCAGAAATAGTTACTTTTTGTAAAAGATAATCAACAATTACCAAGCATATTGAATGATCTTCTAAAAGGCTTCTAAAATAAACTATCAAAGAAACCTTGTTCAATATAACATAAATTACAGAATAATTTTACGAAAACTGTTCCTTTATAAATTTAGGAAACTGAAACCTATTTTACACAACGTAATCTAGTCCAATATAGCTTAAAATTATATCCCTAGGTACCCTAAATAAAAGGACTTATTTCCGGCCGTTTACCCTTCGTTTAGGGGCTGTTTAGGACGTGACTGCCTACCATTTGCACCCCCACCCTCACCTGGCAGACACCCCTTATTCAGTTTGCAGATTCTATTCATGATTTTAGGTTGGCTGTACACGTAGTTGGGTGAAATATTTTGGATTGGCAGCGATAAAGGTGAAGGGTGCGGGAGCTTCACACGCAAAGATATTCAGGGTAAGAAAGAATACTATCGCACAGGTAGTTTTAAAATTATTTACAAAAAGTACTATTATAGTGATTGACATCATTTCAGTCGATTACGTCCACTTTTGGACATAAACCTGCCCCAAGTGTCGCTATAATGACCGTTCTTGTGCGTCTCACATCCATCGGATTCCCCCGACCCTCACCAGGTCATCGGTTAACCTTGTGGAAGGCCATCCAACACTGATTTTCGGTATATAGTCACCACTCTAGGACCTTTTGGCGCCCGCGCGCCTCAAGGAATTGTCAGCAACAGCAGGGCCCCGGCCCGGTCGAAGCCTACTGGGGCCAGGGTTATCCGAAAGGGAGCTGGAGCCTCAGTATGAAGGCTAGAAGGAACGAGGTGGGTCTTTTAGTCAGTAAAAGTCTGACACTATCTTCCGCTCCGCCCAAGAGCGGGGGTTGTCTTTGGATGTTTTTTTCCCACCATAAAAAAATAACCTTTTGGCGCGATCGACCATCTGTTCTGCAACCAATGTGCCCTGCCTACTACCAGTATAGTTATAATAGATGAAGAGTTACACACGCTCTTTGGAATGATGGTTTTGGACCGTCGCACCAAGGTCCGTAGTCTATCCGTAACAAGCTCGAGCATGACACAGCTTAGGTAATTAGTATTGACACACTATTGAATTTGGTATGAAGGTCCAAACTTACGCTAAGTCACGCTCGACCTTGGTACGGAATGGACCAAACCCTTCGAACCAAATTCAAGCGTATGTTAACACTATTAGATTACGTAATTTTAGACAGTAACCTAGCGATTACTAAAAATTAAGAGAAATGTAAATAAGAAAGAAAAGAAAAAATATAAAGAAAATAAATGGCCGTAAACCACAAAATGAGTGCCCTGACACAGAGACTCAGAAATGACAACAGTGCAAAAACTAGAAAATCCTCAATCTAGGTTTTTAATAAAACAAGCTGACAGAATAATCTATTGACAGATAATCTAATTTCCAGCATATATTACTTGTATTTTAGTATAGCGCATCTTTGACTACACTCAGAACTTTCTACCCCTTTAATTGTGACGACATATTGGCGTGAATTGTGTGAAATCAACCAAACCGCTCGTCTAGGCGGTTCCTAACTGGCGAAGCGTGATGGTATAGTTAACGGGGGATCACAAGTACTTATGAACGTGTGTGTAACTTCTATTAGGCGTGGGGAAGAGGTTGTAGGTATCTAGAGTTTTGATTTTTTTTTAAATATAATTGAAGTAAATGTGAAATTATTTTTCTTTATAATATTTTTGTCTAGCTGTGGGACATAACTAAATTAAATTAGATTAAATCATTGGTGGCTGATAGCACCTTTGACACTGAAATAATTAGTGAAAAATCTTACCTTGGGTATACAGCATACTACGTCCACCAGGAAGTTTCCATTCCCCTTTTCTTGTTTTAATCATTCATACACCACTCACCTGTGAATAAAGAAAAATCTAATTAGAAAGCTCATTGTTTGGGTGCTAAATAATCAGCTTAGCTCTTTGCTGTTCGTTTACTAATGCAGCCACAATAAAAGAGTGTCTAAATGATACTATGTTAGCCAAGTGTCTATGAAAACCACGTTCTGGGTGGATATAAGAAATAATCAAGAAGACTGAGGCGATAGCTCCGCTCCGCTCCCGCTTTAGCCTTCTGACCTAATTCATCCGTGTCCTAGCGCTTTACAATTCTGAGCTCGCTTCGCTTGCTCTTAGATAAATAATATTTAGTTGGCATTGTAAAGAAGACGAGTTAGTTTCTTAAAGTCTATCTCATTTTCCCATTGCTTAGCTATAAAATAAAAAGTGAAAAGTTTAATCACTTGGCCATTATAGAAATATGTGGCTTAATTTATAATTCTCTTATTGTTTTATCGTTCTTTCTATTAGAGAAAACCGCATTGAAAACTATTGCATGGTTTAAGAGGAGTTAACAGATAAAAAGTCTAATGTGGATAACGACTTTATTTATACCCCCTCGAGCGCCAGGGGTTCATTGACCCGGAAAATTGTTTACGTAAATCACCAAAAAAAAAAACAAAAAAAACTTTTTTCTGATTTTTCTAAGAAAAACCAATAATATAATATAGATATATAGAAGAATATGTAAACAAATCAAAATTTTCGACCAAATTCGTACAAACTTGTAGAAAACACGAAAATTAAGCATTTTTCAAGGACATCCAAGTTGTACAGACGTATGTACAATCGGCTCTCGAGAGGATACTACAAGAAGAAAAAAAAAAAAGATTTAGATGACGCTATAATTAAATTCTTAGCCTCTAGTGTGTCAACGGCGAGCAATGAGTAACTCTCTGATTGGTAAGGAATTAGCACGGGTGGACGACGTATTGTGTTCCACCACATGCATTTCAAAGAGATGCCAGCAAATTTGACAAGGCCAGTTAGGCATGATTTTTGCCCACCATAAAAAAAAAATAACAGGGCCGACGCTTGCCAAGGGCTGCGGATGATTCGAAAAATGGCAACTGAAGGAGCACTGTGGGTTTTAGTCAGTTTTAGCATTTCCCACAGAAAAATTGACTGAATTAACACTGACTTTTACAAGACAATTTACTTCAAATCCCATCTCAATGAAAAGAGCACATTCAAAACTCAAAAATAAGTTCTTAAACTTAATTATTCTAGTTATTCCAAGAATTAACTCCAGTAGGTACCTACACAAGTAGATATATAACAGTGCCAGTAAATTGGACAGGATTGTTACACAGTTTGCGTGAAACGAACCTCACTAAATTATTTAGTAGACTAGTCAAAATTCAACACAGATTGTATAAAGCAAATATTACAATGAATGTTGCTGTTAAATGCACGGAGGCAGCCGTAGGGATGGGAACAATTTTGTATTTACTATCGACAAAATGTTTTGTCACTGATGAGGCCAATATATTTTTTACCGATTCTGTTTTGATGCATTTTTAAATGACGAATTGGCGTTATACTGATGCAGTAAGTTGTATTACAATTTTTCTAAGCAGTAAACTACTCGTGTTCAAATTTTTCTTTTGATTGTCGAAATATTAGGCACAGTGTTTTGGTATGCACCTGATTAAGGATCCAATGTTTGATACAGGGTTTTAATTAACTCTATAACAGCACTTATATTGTAAGAATCTCTAAAAGTAAAGTTGGTTTAATTCAGCTGCTGGACAAAAACATACTATCAAGTAAAAATCGATAACTGGAAATGTCAACAACGTCAATACAGTCGTCTTTTGGTAGTAAACAACAATCGACAAGACAAATTCCCGTGTCTGTCCACACTGGCGTGCACACAAACAAACAGGTGTTCCCGAGCCAAGTGGAACGCATAAATATCGCAAAACACAAAGTTATCGATGCCACTAAGCCGCCTTTATTGACTACGTTTCCCTTCACTAGCGAAACGGCTGAACAACAGCTGCTGTCGCGCCATTTTAGACTTCAACACTGGAGAATAGAGTTTAGTTTGTGTTGTGGATGTGATCAAGGATGTTCCGTTAGTGTTAGACAAACTTCGGTTTTGCAATAATGATAGCATGACAGCAACGGTGTGTATAAAGTGCGTTTCATATAGTAAATCGATACGGGGGCTTCGACGTCGCATACAAACTGGTGCTAAGTACTGGGATCGCTGATTTGCGGCGCGGAAAATCCTGATCCTAAATTCTGACGGATACGAACGGTCAAATTCGAAAACTGAATAAGCCGTTAATGGGCAAATTGGTGAAACCCAGCGGCTTAGTAACCTAGATACGTACATTGAAAAGCGTACGTAGCGAAAGCGTATTTTTAGTCAGCCATAATTTCAATTAAATATTCTACGTCATAACAGTATTTGTGAGTATCAAAATATAAGAATTTTGATACTCACAAATTTCCTTTTTTTTTTATTTAAGTCCATTTAGTACCTTATTAAAAAAAACCATCACGCACCGAGGTTGGATGTAACTACGAATTTAGGGTCTTCAGATTTTTTATTTATTATGGTGTTAGTAAAAACTACATTGCTTCTTGCTAAATTTTATGATTTTAGATCGATGAGTAGTTCTATATAGGTTTTAACTTCCTAACAAGAGTAAACAAAAAAAAAAATATATATGCTGTAAACAAAGTATAAACGGTCTTATCCTTAAATTGCATTGACTTAGAAGTTTGATTTTTTCATTGCACCAAGGAGCAGACTATTTTGGTGGGGGAAATCATCCAATGACAACCCCCGCTCTTGGGCCGAGCGGGAGATAGTGTCAAACTCTTACTGACTAAAAAACTCACCCCGTTCCTTCAAGCTTTCATACCGGGGCTCGAGTTCCCTTTCGGTTAACTCTAGCCTAGGCTTCGACCCGGCTGGGCCCCTGCTGTTGCTGACAACTTCTTAAGGCGCACGGGAACAGTGCGCGCCGTCGACGACTTGGGCTTGGTCTGTACAGTTACCGGATAGTCGGACAGCGAGCTACCCATTGCTCACTGTCCGCAAGCCCGCGCCAACGGTGGCTGGAAATCGGGATCGGAATCCTGGCGGCAGCGAGAGCGCCTCCTTCTTTGCGAGCATTACTGCTTCGCAGAAGTCGGCGACCGCCTGCCACTCCTCCTCGCTCCGGACCATAGCCTCAACCAAGGCCCGGTGCGAGAGGTCTCCGCCGCCGATCGCCCCCACGAGGGCACGGCGATGCTCCGCCCAAGCAGGGCACACCTCAACTGACCAGAAGCAGCTAACATCAGTATTTGATACTAATTTCAGCATGGTTGTGCCAAGATGATACCGAGCCACGCATAACTGAGAAAATGAATCTTGACAGACGGACCCATTCGCAAAGGAGGAGGCCGAACGCATCAGGCAACGGCGTTATCGCCGCCGCCGTCGCCGGGATTCTGATCCCGATTTCCGGCCAACGTAGACGCGGGCTTGCGGACAGTGAGCAATGGGTAGCTCGCTGTCCGGCCGTCCGGTAACTGTCCGGACCAAGCCCAAGTCGTCGACGGCGCGCACTGTTCCCGCGCGCCTCAAGGAGTGGTCAGCAACAGCAGGGACCCAGCCGGGTCGAAGCCTACTGGGGCCAGGGTTATCCGAAAGGGTGCTTGAGCCCCGGTATGAAGGCTAGAAGGAACGGGGTGGGTCTTTTAGTCAGTAAGAGTCTGACACTATCTCCCGCTCCGCCCAAGGGCGGGGGATGTCAATGCATGATTTTTCCCACCATAAAAAAAAAAAGACGGACCCATAAAAAGACAGAGTGATAGAGAGATAGACGAATAATACAATTATTTTCAATAGTTTTTTTTTTGCATGTTAGCTTATATACTTATACCTATAAGCTTACACTGATGTATTTTTTTTTATTCATGTGGTGTTTACCTTTAAGTTATTGTTACACTGTTTAAAGTTTTATACAAATGGTATTTTTGTTTCAAGTTATTGTGTAAATAATTGTTGGTAGACCAAATAAATAAATAAAATTATCCTACAAGGGTTCCGATAACCGAATCTTTAAAAGATCTTTACGAAAACATGTTTTTCTAAAAATTTATGCCAAAATAAGTTTGAAGAACTTGTTAATAAATTTTCAACATTTAATTCATGGAAACTCGAATGCCTTTTGTGCAGGTTTGTAGTATCGGACATGGTAGAAATAATCCGATTATAAATATAGACTGCTATCTTTGAGTCGCCGTAGTAAGTAATTGCTTCTGGTATTATAAAATAGCAGCTCGATCTTTTGTTTTCAAGTGGCTGATTGTTATTGACTCAGTTCAGTTTCTTTTGTTTTCTTGGTTTGGTTTAATTTATTGAGTTTTATTGTTGTTTTATTGATTGGTCTGTTTTATAAATACAATACAGCTGTTTAATGTTTCAAGTTTTTGGTGGGTTTTCAGATAAAAGAGATATCTTTTGACTGACTGCGTTACTTGATCACATGTAACGCTTTCCTTCAGCTTAGATACTGGTCAAGAGCGTTAGCAATCAGACCAGTACTTTCAGAGATTACCACCTACAAACAAAAAAAGAACAAACTTTACCTCTTTATAATATTAGTGTACGTAGATATAGATGATGGACAGAACAGAACGATTTCTAATCTTCAGATTATAACACAAGAAATATAAACATAATTCTTCTATTAAATCTACGAACTTCAGCTAACTAAGCTGTTAGCTAAAACTCATCTCACTTCTATATAGTTTATTAATATTGACTAAAACTATTTGTTATTTACTCAGCTATATAACTTAATAGTTTTTTGTGTTTATTACTTATTATTTTAATTTTTATACACCCTTACACATTGTTTTTAACTGGTAGAGAATGCCTTAGACATTAAGTATATCTTTGTACCATTATGTTGCTTAAAGTTTTGATAAATAAAAGATATAGGTATTGCCGAGTTTGCTTAACCTAATCAAATCTTCCAACACTTTCTAGGCGGGCCATATCTGCTGCAAGTCACGACAAAATAAGGCAAAGGCAGCCACAGACATCGCCAGAAAAAAATGTGATGTGAATGTGGCGTGTGTATGCGTGTATGTGTGATGTGTGTTGTGTGATATAATGTGTACAATAAAGAATATGAATATGAGATGGCGTGACAAGTTGGACACCTACAAACCAAACGGAGATTGACGCTTCGCGTGAACCAAGGGCTGGCTTCTACCTCGGTCAGAGAATAAGCATTGCCATACAACGTGGCAATGCCGCCAGCCTTTTGGGCACACTTCCAGTCGACAGCGATGCGGAGGAATTTTATGACGTCATATTTAGCTAGGCATTTAGTGTATATATTATTTTTAATTATTTAAGTTGTTTTTTAATATTTAAGTTTATTATGTATATATTTTCTTGTAACTAAATAAATAAAATGAACGGAGATACTTTTTGTTCCAGTTACCGACACCGACCTCTTTTCGATCCTCATTAGTATTATTATTTATTTATTTATTTAAAGCTTTATGCACAAAAAAACTGTACAAAGGCGGACTTAATGCCTTGGGCATTATCTGCCAGTCGAGTCAGTCTAGTCGAGTCGAGTGTTATTATATACACCGTTAAATTTTAATCGTTTTAATCTCGTCATTTTACGCATGTACGAAATTAACTTCTTTAAGAAAACGTCAGCTGAGCGAGTTCAATGACCTGTAGGTACTTTGTACGCAACGCCGACTATTAACTACAGGTCATTGAACTCGCTCAGCTGACGTTTTCTTAAAGAAATTAATTTCGTACATGCGTAAATTAATACGAGTTTTGAAAAAAGGTACATTATTTTTTAATTTTATCTTTACAAATCGATAGCGTTTCATGTACCGGATCGACCCTCCACGGGATTAAAACGATTAAAATTTAGCGATGTATATGCATATTCTTTAGAGTATGTGTATTAATTGGAAGCAACTGAACAGAAAAAAAAAGTTAACGTATGCGTAAGGAGTGGATGATTTCATACTGGTTCTATAGAAATCAAATATTCATCGGTAGCTTGTATCTGACACAAAACACACGTTTTCGCCCTGCCTAAAACAACTACCTACCAGATGTACTCGTAGCTAAGAACAGAGAAAAGCAAAAAAATATTTTATAAAACAAACGCAGAGGCAAATCCCAATTGTATGTACCCCATTTAGACCTTATACTTCTGGAATACAACTAAACTTAGTAAAGAAAATGTACCTTAAATGTCTACAAGATTACCAAAACATATTCATTAAGATAACAATCCCGGCGCCTCCGACGCCAATCTAAGTTTACTCTACTCTTCATAATGACGGCAACCTCAGGCAATTTGAACGAACACTATAGGACACTAGAACTATAGGTATGTTCATCGTGCTTTAAGAGACACGAAATCTATATATACATCTATACATATAAATAAAATTGGAGTGTATGTTTGTAATATTGAAATAACTGCTTTTAAATAATTTTTGTCTGTCTGTCTGACTGTTTGTCCGGGCTAATCTCTGAAATGGCTGGGCCGATTTTGACGGTACTTTTTTTGGCAGGTAGCTGATGTGATGAGGAGTAACATAGGCTAGGTACTTTTATTTTAGAAAAAATGAATTCAAAATCCTGTGAACGAAGTCGCGGGCACAGCTAGTAAGAATTAAAATTAAAAAAGTAGATTGAGGATGGAATAATATGTGTCTGGATTGTTCGAAAGAATAATTGAAGCCCTTTTTTTAGGTGGGAAATCATTCAATGACTTCTCCCTCTCTTGGGCGGAGCAGAAGAATCATCGCAGCCCTAGATTGTAAAAGGCAACTTCAAGAAAGTCCAACACTCCTTGCTCTACCCAGAATGAAAAAAATTGCTTAATTTTTTCCCAAACTCAAAAACAAAGACTTTATTGGATGGAAGAAATGAAATAAACTGTTTTTTGAAGAAAGAACAAGTGTAATTCCAGAACCTGCAGGCTTGGTACGGGAGAAACTGCGTTGGTACGGGAGAAACTGCGCCCCTGGGCTGCCCGCTGACTCAGAGTCTCCGGCCCCAACTCGTGGAGGGTGTGGTGAGCGCTCTGTTCCCTGCAAGAGGGGAACACTCCCCCCCGCCCATGGCTCCGCCTCCACCAGCGGTGTCTAACGCGGACCGCAATAGCGACGACGACGATAATGCTCCAGAGGTGACCGAGGTAGAGATGAGAGTGGCGGTGCAAAGGCTGAGTGCCAAGAACGCCGCCCCAGGACCCGATGGCTTGCCTGGGAAAGCCTGGGTCCTGGCCATGGAGGCTCTCGGGCCTCGACTGCGAGGGCTCTTCAGCGCATGCTTGGAGAGGGGCCAGTTCCCACTTCGCTGGAAGACGGGGAAACTGGTCCTCATCGCGAAGCCAGGGCGCCCTGCGGACTCTCCGTCCGCGTACCGGCCCATTGTGCTGCTCGATGAGGTGGGCAAGCTCTTTGAAAGAGTGATTGCGAGCCGCCTCGTCGCGCGCCTTTCACGGGTGGGGCCGGACCTTTCGGACGGACAGTTCGGCTTTCGCAGGATGCGCTCGACGGTACACGCCATCATGCGCGTGCGAGCCCTCACGACGGGGGATGCGGTGTCCCAGGGTAGGTGTGTCGTGGCAGTGTCCTTGGACATTGCCAACGCTTTCAATTCCCTGCCCTGGAGTACGATCCGGAGGGCACTCCGGTACCACCGGGTGCCCGAATACCTTTGTCGAGTAGTCGAGGCCTACCTGTCGGACAGGTATATTGTCTACCCCGGTCACCAGGGAGACTGGAAACGTCGGGAGATGTCGTGCGGTGTTCCGCAGGGGTCGGTACTAGGGCCACCCTTGTGGAACATCGGGTACGACTACGTGCTGCGGGGCGACCTCGCCGACGACGACACGCTGGTTCTAGCGCAGGGAGAGTCGTACCAGGCGGCGGTCGCTCTAGCGACACGCGGGGTTGCGATGGTCGTTGATAGGATCCAGGAGTTGGGACTCGAGGTGGCGCTTCACAAGTCCGAAGCGATGTGCTTTCACGGTCACCGCTCTCGGAACACGCCGCCAATGAGTTCCCAACTAACGGTAGGAGGAGTTCACATCGGTGTCGGGTCGACGATGAAGTACCTGGGACTCGTCCTCGACAGCCGGTGGAATTTTGTGGAGCATTTCCAACGTCTGGCTCCCAAACTTAACCGGACTGGGGCCGCTCTCAAGCGGCTCCTGCCCAACCTTGGGGGTCCAGACGCCTCCTGCCGGAGGCTCTACGCGGGGATCGTTCGGTCCATGGCCCTCTACGGGGCGCCGGTGTGGGCGCCGTCGCTGCAAAAGCGACCGGCGGCCATCCTGAACGCCTGCCAGAGGGTCATGGCAATTCGGATGGTGCGGGGATACCGCACGATTTCCCGCGAAGCGGCGAGCCTTCTGGCTGGCCTACCACCGTGGGATCTGGAGGCAACAGTCCTTGCACACATGCACGACATGCGCGTGGAGATGCAACGCCGGGGTGAAAGTCCTCTGCCGCGACAGGTCGCGGCATGGCGGACAGAGCTCCGGCGGGATCTCATGGTGGAATGGCGTCAGCGACTATCGCAACCCAGTGCTGGGCACGCCACAATTATGGCGATAAGTCCCCTCTTTGAGGCGTGGCTGGAAAGACCCCACGGCGTCCTTACCTTCCGCATGACACAGGTCCTCACCGGAAATGGCAAGTTCGGGAGGTTCCTGTTCCGAATCAAGGCGGAAGTGACGCCCGGGTGCCGCCACTGTGCGCAACGCCCAGAGGACACGGTGGAGCACACAATCGCGGTGTGCCCTGCTTGGGCGGAGCATCGCCGTGCCCTCGTGGGGGTAATCGGCGGCGGAGACCTCTCGCGCCGGGCCTTGGTCGAGGCCATGGTCCGGAGCGAGGAGGAGTGGCAGGCGGTCGCCGATTTCTGCGAAGCAGTAATGCTCGCTAAGGAGGAAGCCGACCGCATCAGGCAACGGCGCTCTCGCCGCCGCCGCCGGGATTCCGATCCCGATTTCCAGCCACCGTAGGAGCGGGCTTGCGGACAGTGAGCAATGGGTAGCTCGCTGTCCGGCCGTCCGGTAACCGTCCGGACCAAGCCCAAGTCGTCGACGGCGCGCGCTGTTCCCGCGCGCCTCAAGGAGTTGTCAGCAACAGCAGGGGCCCAGCCGGGTCGAAGCCTACTGGGGCAAGGGTTATCCGAAAGGGCGCTCGAGCCCCGGTATGAAGGCTTGAAGGAACGGGATGGGTTTTTTAGTCAGTAAGAGTCTGACACTATCTCCCGCTCCGCCCAAGAGCGGGGGTTGTCATAAGATGATTTTTCGCATCGAAAAAAAAAAAAAAAAAAAAAAAAGGTCCTGCAGGCTGTACCTATCTTGCAAAAGCCGAGCGATAGCAAAAATTGCACAAGGAGCACAGCAATAAGTGCATGTTAACAATCGGCGAACGATTAGCATTTTTAGATAATACGGATTTTTTTGACGTTAAGCGATTGATCGCGCATCGACTGCGCAATCATTGCGCAATTTTTGCTAATCGCTATTCCATACGTAATCAGCCTACTGATCTACAAGTAGGTACGCCAAATTTCATATAAATGCATTCAACCGTTTAAGCGGCACTTTCGCCTATAAACTATGCTTGTTCTGTTTTTGTTATTTATTCCCATTAAAAAGATTAACAAAACTATTTGATATTATTTTAGCTAACTCCAAATTCTACCCAAAAAACGGGTATCCGGTCCCGATACCCGTTTCTGCAGAACATATGCTATTCAAGCGATCAATCATTCTAATCACCCCGCGCGGAATACCTTAATCCTACATTTAATTTGTCTCTTTGTCTATTCACGTCACGTAGTAATTAAATTATATTCGTACGTTCCTATTAGATTTTGAGGCGGTTTTGCTTGTATTTCGGTTTTGAATTTATTGAGTAACTAACTTCTGCTGTCCACGTCATAGTAGATAATTGACTAAGTTTTATCAAAACGCGTTCAAGCGTGTAAAAGTAACTAACATACATGTCCACACTCATTAAGTAATGTGAGCTACTGCAAGTGGCTTTGCTAGAAAAATAGGCTTGCGTGTGACTACTATCTAACCTGATAATAAGCAATGATATGGTCGACTGTGGAGCACGCTTGCTTAAGAGTAACCCATTCACACTTGACCCTTAGACATAGACGTAGTCGGCCTTATAATGTTCCCACTGTTGGGACTCAGGCCTCCTCTCTAGGAGAAGGAATGGGCCGTAATCCACCACGCGGACCCAGTGCGGATTGACTCTTGTCTCTTAAGTTGTAGTTATCAGGAAACATTACAGCAGAAATAGGCAGCAGGGAATTTCACTCCTCAGCTGTGTGCGTAACAAATGTATTCCCGAAACAGTTACTACGTATGGGTGAATCTCAGTGGCGAAATACCACCGTACGTCTAATGGTCCAATGATGGAACGGAATTCCGATACAAAATCTCCGAAATATGTACGATGCAAAACTGACTTAGTTCGGTGATAAAAAGTACCTTAAGTGTTATTTTAGGACATGGTCTACTTATGTGTCCAATGTCACCCAAATCTATTCAACCGTTTGAACGAGGAGTATCAAACATACATCCAAACAAAAATTTACCTTCAGTGTATCATAAGAATGATAAACAACAAACATCTCTTACATTTTAGATATATGTATTAATTTAGACTATGAAAACTTAGTTTATTAGTCTAAGGCCTTTGATTTTAGGTGTAACGATTTGAGCTTGACCTTTTAGGCCCTAAGGGAAACATTGAAGTTCGTAGACAAGGAGGTCTCATAACTTGTAGCCCTTAACGACGTCTAAAACTAGCATCTCGTACTAGCATTACGCTAGGTAGGCACTTTATCACCTTGGATGAACAAGACAAGACTAATATGACTTACATTTTTCACATGTGAAAACTGTACTTACTTAATATTAATTCACTGGAAACTAAAAAGCTATATTTACTGTGATAATTATTCTTTTATCATCATTATTATTTAAAGGGTGACTGGTAATTAGTATACGATACTTAAATACGTGATTGTGCTCATGATAATCAACAACTTTTACTATGGGAACCAACCTGAAATCGCGAAAAAAAATTAGCTGTTCAGTACATTTATGTTGGCCTAATGTACTGAAGAGCTGATATTTTTTACGCGATTTCGGCTTTGCTCTCATAAAAATTGGTTATCATGAGCACAATCATGTGTTCAAGTATCGTATACTCCAGTCGCCAGTCACCCTATATATGATTTATTATTGCTTTGAAACGTGCAATATCTTTGGACTAACCTACATTTGACTATTCAAAAGTGCCTGCAATTGGTTTATTTGTTGTTTATCATTCTAACGCTGCGTGTGCCGTTACGTGGTCGGTTTGTTTCAAAATCACTATATTATCGACTTGCTTTTGCCCACAACTTCGCCGGCGTAAATAACACATAGCCTATGTCACCAATAAGTCAGCTTTCTATCAGTGAAAAAATTTTAGCAATGGGGACCTTTCAGAGATTACATTCTACAAACAGAAAAATACACTTAAAAACTAACTTTTACCTCTTTATAATAATATTAGTGTAGATGTATCAAATTAGGAATTAAAATCCAACCAAAGGAGGAATAGTTTCAATTAACAATTCCCAGATAGTTTCAATTCAAAATCATTGGTCTAACATCACCACAAACACGAAACACTAAAACAATTTTTTTTCTTCAGTCTCGATCGTATAATTTTCATCTACGCCACTGAGACGTGTAAATACGCATCCAAATACGACAATAGTAGTGTCGACAATTAGTTGTGTCGTCTAGCCGAAGCCTTTCAACAGTAAGCTGCAGCCAGACGCCGTTGTCGCCAGTTTTATTTCGACTATATCTATAGGTACACGGCTGAAGGGTACTGGAAGTGTCTGCGTGTGAAGTTCAGGACAATATGGGGGTGTTGAAAATTTTATCACGGGCAGGAAAGATTATCTGGGGATGTGATGGGGTACCGTATGAATGTTTAGGCAATTATAAACACAGTAGGTTTTTTCTGACCAATATTTGACAACCTGCATAGCTCTACTATTGGTCTCGGATAGATCCTGAAAAGTGTATGTGGTTATGCAGGATGGGCAGCATAGTTTTGGCAATAGATAGCAGTAAATGGAAAATATTGATCAGCCTCCAACAAGGTGGACCGATGACCTGGTCAGGGTCGCGGGAACCCGATGGATGCGTGACGCACAGGACCGGTCATTGTGGCGACGCTTGGGGGAGGCCTATGTCCAACAGTGGACGTCTTTCGACTGATATGATGATGATGATGATGATTGATCAGTAATAATCTATTGTCAAATGCCGCAAAAATATTAAAATGAGTTACGTCCGCATTTTAATTGATATATAGATAACACCTTAAAAAAAAACCGGCCAAGTGCGAGTCGGACTCGCCCATGGAGGGTTCCGTAGCAGCAAGTAACATAATATAAAAGTTCTTGTAGTTCGTTGTAACTTTGATCGATGTTTTAATAATAGTGTACTTTTTTAGATTTATAAGTTACAGGGGGGGACACATTTTACCATTTTGGCCGTGTCTCTCGCATAAACTATTCAATTTAGAAAAAAAATATTAGAAACTCAATATCATTTTTGAAGACCTATCCATAGATGGATTTGGATTTGATGGAAAAAAAAAATGAGTTTCAGTTCTAAGTATGGGGACCCAAAATTTTATTGCTCTTTTTCTATTTTTGTGTGAAAATCTTAAAGCGGTTCAGAGAATACATCTACTTACTAAGTTTCAACAGTATAGCTTTTATAGTTTCGGAAAAAAGTGGCTGTGACATACGGACGGACAGACAGACAGACAGACATGACGAATCTATAAGGGTTCCGTTTTTTGCCATTTGGCTACGGAACCCTAAAAAGCTGTCACATGAGGGCTTGTCTTTGAAGGTATGGTTGGCGCAGCGGTTGAGCGATTGGCTACGTGCCGCGGGTTTGAAATCCAAATGAAACAAATAATTGAGTGGCCCAAAGATATTGTTCCAGGTTTGGGTGTTTTATGCTGAGTATGATGTGAAACTACTCACGATACAGAAGTAATTCCTAGGGCGCAGCTGCTTTTTGATTAAAAAAAAAAGACCCGGAAACTATTCTCCAATTTTGTCATTGAATACTCATAATATTTAAACTACAATTAAACAGTACTCTTCTGTTACTAGTAGAGCAGATTTTATTATTATTACCAGTAATACTGCAAAACTATAGTTTTAAATTATGAGCTTGTTGTGTTCCACCCTAAGGCATTTTTATTTGAGGTGGGATATCATGCAATGTTTTCTTTCTCTCCAGGGTAAGAAGTGGTGTCTGACTTTTACTGACTAAAACTTTGCGTTCTTATTTTGCCCTTTGCGTACCAGGACCACATATTCCCTTTCAGAAATTCTCATGGCCCTAGCGGCATAGACTTTACGGTAAAGATCTTTTTACACCACCTGCTCGATAATGTCGTTTTATACGTCATACAAACCTTACTTAAAGCAATTCATTCTATCCCTAGGGAGATAATGCAGTACGGCCGATTCCTAGTGAATAATGAAATTTGAATTTGGAACATCAAAAATCGTCAACATTTGCATTGTGCATTAAAATGTACGTGAACACGTTGACTCGAAATTCAAACTGGCCACTAACAAAAACAAAAGAACATAGAATAAGACGTGCTTATTGACGGGAGCGTTATAGAAAATTGAAACTATAGAATCTTGAAGTAGTGAATTTTGTTTGTTTGATAAATATGTAAATATAATACTTATATTCCTCTAATATATGATTTGGTCTACCAAATTGTCTTTTAATTATCTCACAGATGGTGTAAAAAGTAAAATATGCAACGCGGGGATAAAGCTGTCTTAGTCTTGGGCGGCTTAAATTCCTCACTTCACTCAGGTTTCTTTATTAACTCCCTCACAATGCTCGGGAGTTAATTATATAAATCCCTCACTAACGTTCGAGATTAAAATCAGCAACCTTCGTTTCGTTCGGAATTCAAAATGCCGCCCGCGACTTAAAGACACTGCTTTATCCCCTAGTCACATAATCTATTATTACTGCGCCTTTCCCATTTCTTTGGTCTATTGTAACTTTGGAAGATATGGCCATCTCTTTCAATTTTCGTTTTCAAAGTGGATAACGTTTCCAGTAAACATATAATCTTCAGAAACAGGCGTAGGTTGGTGAATTCTTGGCATTACTCATGTCACGAGTTGCATGGCTTCATCTAAACGCATTGTTCTTCATTCCCACCACTCTTTTTTATTTTAAACATTCGATTTATTTTGCTTATTTTTTAACCATATCTAATATATTTAAATTAGACGTCAATATAATTAATCTAAAATATACAGGAGAAGATTACTTCTTTAAAATACTTATATAAACATTAGTTTTTTTTAACTGTTCCTTACCTCAAAAAGAAAAAACGGAATTTTTATAGGATCACTTTTTTGTTTATCTGTCTGACTGTCAAGACACTTTATCTCAAGAACTCTATTGAGTTTCCTCTCAATAGAGTTGAAATTCAATTATTGCGGTCCCTCGAAAATCAAACTTTTAAGTTAACGAGAAAAAAATTTAAGACCGCAAAAACGTATATTTCCACGTCTCAAGAGAATCAAATTCATAGGGTACTTCCTGCTGACCCCGAAGTCCCAGAATCCTGAAATTCAGCATAAACAAGGTCTTATAGCATAGGTATAGGAATAATTCTGAAAACTGTTTTGTTGTTACCTACTTCACAAAAAACAATTCTTTTGCAATCGGAAAAATCTTCGAAACTCCATTCGGGAATTAAACTATTCACGTAGATAAGTTTATACGGAACCTTCAGTGCGCGAGTCCGACTCGCACTTGCCCAGTTTTTTTTTTTACTTTAGAAAGCCATTAATGAAAATCAAAATAACACCTTGTTCTTATAAGCTGAAATCCAAGATCAAAATATACAGATTAAAAAATGCTGCATCGATAAAATTTTAGCCGATGATGAAAATTATCGACCTATACAGGGACAGAAATCAACGCACAATTGAATCCAATTTCCGGTTTTTTTGCTAATTTAAATATATCTATATAATCCGTATAATCGTTATTCTAACCAATCCTGATAATATTTTAGTAAAAAAAAAAATGTATACCTAGTAGTATGTATGGTAAACATGTTTTTAATTAGATAGTAAGGATCAAGGTATATTTTTGAGAAACATCAAAATGGTTTATAATCTCAATTTAAATGTTTTGCGGGTTTCTTTTCATAGTCCATCTCAGAGCAATAATAAAACTTATGCCCCATACAAATATTTTTTTTATTCACATACCTCAATATTTTTACTCCAAGATTTTTATTTCCCTGCAAGAAGCGTCACATAATAAGTTGAAAAGATACAGGGATATTCGCTCGTAACTGAAGTTTACAAAACAAGCGCATCAGAGAGCTGCCGAAACAAATGTCGTCGGCAATTCTTTCTCACAGCGTTCCCGGAGTGGAACATCTCTGCCATCTTATGCACGGCGTGTGGGGCAAGGCAGAGCTGCGAGCGGGGCTTATGTGTGTCAAGGATAGGGAAGCGGCAAGCCTAGATACGGTCCAAAGTATTTAGTTCCAGTAGAAACCAAACCACTTCCACCATTAGGAACCCATCTCCATTAGTGGGAATCAAACCACTAACTAGGCGCGGGCTTGCGGACAGCGAGCAATGGGTAGCTCGCTGTCCGACCGTCCGGTAACCTGATCCCGCGCGCCTCAAGGAGTTGTCAGCAACAGCAGGGGCCCGGAAGATTCGAAGCCTACCGGTGTCAGGGTTAGTTTCGAAAAACAGCTCGAGCTCCGGTATGAAGGCTTGAAGGGACGGGGTGGGTTTTTAGTCACACACTGGTAGGGGTTGGTGGGGGTTTTTTGACAGTTCCGATCATCAGTGATCATGACCATGTCCCACCTTCCATCTTGCTTCACGTGCTCTATTACCTGTTCACGTAGAAATCTTACAGGTAACAGACTCAGTGGACGACATTGCCATGGCCAAATGCAAAGAGCCATGGGCCAAGCATAAAAATAAATATTTGCAGGAAAAGTTATTTTAGCCGTTGGCAAGCTAATAATAATACTAAGAACTTGAATTTTGAAGTAATTTAGTTTGCCATTTTTTTTGCAGGTAAGTAGTTTTGTGTTAGCTGTTGATACGATAATGACCCTTGTTTTTTGGAGGAACTTCTCCAATGTGACGAGAGGCCCGCTTTGGGTAGAGCAAAAGTGATTGTTAGGCTTTTAGTGTCTAAAACACGCTTATGTTCCTTCAGTAAGTTGTCCTTAGTATTTATCGACAGGATGCTAGCGACCTCTAGTGATGTAAAGGAGGATGCTGGTGACCCTTATCTTTACTATTATTTGTGGCAAAAGTCGTCTACAGCTGAATATAGGCCGAGTGTCAAATTACCCATACCTTTGTACCTATTAAATATGAGTAAAACATTTCATTACTTCAATAAATATCTTCTACTAAATTATATTGATTATAATATAGCCTACAGGCAAGTTTTCCAAGAAAGTGTGTAACATCTATAATATTCGGCAAATTAACAGTTACCGGGAATTTTGTCTAGTGTCTTGAACCCATTTAGTAGTCGACCTTACGTACTTATTATTAAAACCTGAAATCAGAAAGCATTAACGATACTTCAATAAAGTCTGGTTACTTTGGCCCTGGAGTATAACTTTGGCCTTGGAGTATAACTTTGGCCCAAGCTTATGAGCCAACTGCCAACGGCTTCGCTCGCATGTAAATAGATTTCTATGGGTGTTTTTAATATCGTGTGGTTTACCATGAAACTTTTAAACCATGCTCCAGGTTAACGATAGCATTAACCTGAGCATGGTTAAAAGTTTGTTGGTTCATCTAATGCAATGTTTGATAAAGAAGCGTTTTTTTTTTTAAATAAAAACCTTAATAGTTTTAGTAAAAAAAAATTTCATTAAAAATTTTCATTATCTGTGCTAATTTTCTATAGTTACCTATATTTTATTTATTTTTAAGGTTCCGTACCCAAAAAATAAAAACGGGACCGTATTACTATCTGTCCGTCTGTCTGTCACCAGGCTGCATCTCAAGAACCGCGACAGCTAGACAGTTAAATTTTTCACAAATTATATATTTCTATTGCCGCTATAACAACAAATACTAAAAATAAAATAACAGAAATACTCAGGGGGGGTTACCTTACAACATACGCGATTTTTTTGCCGAATTATCCTAAGAACGGCAAAGAACCCTTCATGCGTGAGTTCAACTCGCACGTGGCCAGTTTTTTAATTTATGAGTACCTCTATACTAATATTATAAAGAGGGAAAATTTGTATTTTTTTTTGCATGTTTGTAATGAATAAACTCAAAAACTACTGTGCCGATATCAAAAATTCTTTCACCATTGGAAAGCTACATTACCTTGACTATCATAGGCTAAATTTATTGCTCGTGCAAAGCCGAGACGGGCCGCTAGTACATTATAAAAAGCTAAATTTACCGCAAAACTAACCGATTTTTAGAGGTCTTTAAGTACTGGTTTAGTTTTAGACATATTTTGATTTCTATACAAACCTAGATACTATTCACAAAATATCTATGTTTCCAAAATAACTAGAGTAAGATGTGTAACAACGCCCTAATCACGTAAGAGTTGTTGTATAAAAATGTACCTCGGGAAGAGGTAAGTTGAGTCGACTTTACGCTACAAAAATTTACAACTGCAAGACTATCCATTACACCATCCGCCCAACAACCCATCAAATTGTCAATTCGCTTCGTCTTCCCTCAAACACCACACAAAAAAGTACCTCAAGTAAAACTTGCTATTTTTCCCATCTTAAAGGCTTCTAATATCGCAGCTCCCCGCCTCAGGCCAGTTGTCATTTGTCTGCTGCTCTGTAGGCAAACTTCGCTTCAATGTTTGAAAGCACTACATTATATCCGTCCTTCTTTATCGTCTTCGTCTACCGAAATAGTGACGGGGTAAGCGAAATTATTTACATGTCGATAAAGTATTTTTTTTTTTTTGTAAAGCCTATATAACTGGCATACTTAGTTTGTCAGAAGAAGTATTTTGTTAAAAGATTGAAATATTGTAGTCCTAAATTATTTTTTATTTTTTTCTAAACCAAAAATATTCAAAATTTATATAATGTAACAAAACCATATAAACGTAGTCAAGTCATACTTCAAACATATTAATAACATCATTAGTGCTAAGCATGATAAGTTTGACAAAATGACACCATATTGTTTCACAAAATACGCAAAAATTTAAAAAGAACTGTTAATTGGATGAAAAAAGATAAAAATATACTTCGCTATAGAAGTTACAAAGCCGAAAATGTTTAATTAATATTTACTGGCCATTGCCTTCACTTCAAAGGTGTCTACATTAAAATAATTAATTTTCTGTTATTAATGAGATCATTTTGGAAAAGCGGATGCTGATTAGAAACTTTGAGTTATGTATCTTATTTTAATTATCTATGTTTATTTTAACATGTTCTTTTGCTACTAAAATGTTTGTTCTCTTATTCTTATTATTTATTGAACACAAATACAAAAGGAAAGTTAAGCTAAGTTTATTATTAGTTTTGTTTTTAAAATTAATAAAATATTCGAATTATCTCTAACTCCTCCGCTCATTTCAACTTTATAAACCCATTGTTAGTTAACTTATCGACAAATATTTTGTTTTCACTGTCTTATTCTTTATTGTACATATAGGTACGTATACATAGAAAGGGAAACCTAAATTAGATTTATCATCAGTTCTTATTTAACAAGAATTTAAAATGAATATTTTAGTAATCACTTACTCTTTCACTTATGCCACCTTTATAGACCCATGTTTAATTTATCGACAGATAAATTATTTTATCGATAGTAACCTCTATCGATGGCTTCATGTGACTAGAAGAGCTCAAGACTCGGCACTTCGTAACATAGCTTAGATTTCTTTTTAATACCACACATTTAAACTCTTTGTAGGAAGCACACATGTCGTTGGTTAAACTTTATATCAACTTCATCTATTGTACGAGCACTATATTGGAAGTTTATGTTGGAGAGCTTATACTAGCTGCTGAAATTTATTTGAACTAATTTGGTATGCTTTGGGTTAGTGTTTTACTAAAGAATTGGGGTGTTGGTGGATCGTACGGCTCGTATCCACTCTTACGTTGTTAACGATGTTGCGATTCATCTCTTCGTTTATACTGCGTACATCGAAGGATTGGAACATTTTGATTGGTGTAGTCTTTCTATTCGATTATAATTGAGGTGTCTTCAAGGCTAAAATGAATAAGTTCTTAATAAACCAGTAGGATACACCATTGCATCACTGCTTAAAATTAGATGGGATCGCAGTCAAGCACTGATCCTGCCATTAAAAAAAATGTTTTTAGTTTATCAAGCGTTCTTTTAATGACTATGTTCAAAATTGCTAGATGTATTCTTATATGATGATTCTGTGAAAGATGTGCACGCCTGTAATTGGTTTGTTAGCACGGAATCATCTTACTAATAAAATAAATAAATAAATAATAGATGCTATATTTATTTATGTTTTTAGTAAGATGGTTTAGTGCTAACAAACTAATTATAAAAATAAAAATAAAGTTTAACCAACGACATGTGTGCTTTCTACAAAGAGTTTAAATGTGTGTTATTAAAAAGAAATCGAGTAACAAGTGCCGAGTCTTGAGCTCTTCTAGTCACTAAATACTCAAACTAAGTATGTGTCTCGGTGTGGAATTATTTGAAAGAGTTACCTTGTCGCTTAAAAAACACAGGAGGGATTCAGTTATTAAAAGTTTGACTCTCCCTCTCTCTCCACCCAGGGTTGGAGAAGTTATTTAAGTTATTTAGCCTCACCATGAGAGTTTGAATCACTGCCTACCATCAGGTGGGATCGCAGTCAAACACTAGTTTATAACAATTGAAATAAATGATTTTCTAACCCAATCAAATGGTAAGTATCTGCTGTCTGTGTATTTTTAGCTTTCTAAATATTTCCATCACGTATGCACTATAAATTACATATGAAATAAGAGAGATAAGAAATTATTAGCTACAAAAAACTTCTATCTTCAAAACCATTTTCCCCACCTCAAAATCCGCTTCGCTTTCTCGCACCAGCAAGAAAATCAAATAAAATAGTGTGGATTTTAAAATCCTCTACAAAAAACTGTCGCCAAGGGCGTTCACGAGGGTTCAACCCGCAAAAACAATAAACTGTCATAAATCAGAAAGAAAGTTTAATATACCCCTACTTCGTACAATTTCTACCACTTTTGTACTAGCCATGTAACATTCGCCAGTCCGGGTTTTGTTATTGCGCGGAATTTTAAACTTCCCCGTGATATATAACTGTGTAATGTAAATAAATGAGTGATTTTAAAGATTATTTATGAAAGACTTTGGTAAGGATACGGTGTCTGGTCGGTTTACTGAATTTTGCAGGCTTAGATGAGTTTCCTGAGTATGATGAACGAGAAAAGTAAAAGATAAAAAACACGGGTATATTTTGTAGAAAGTTATATAGAACTTATGTTGCATGTACTCAATATTATGCTACCGGTGTACGATTTTAGGAACAGTAATCATTACTTTCACAAGATAGTTAAAGAAGAGTTTAATACAGTTAATCTGCAAGATGGATAGCGATAACATAGTTTTTTTTTTTAAACTTTGCTCTGCACTAAGAATTACTCCTGTATCGTGGATGCGTTCACAAACGTGTAAACTCAATAAAAGGGATACTTAGACCCGGATCAACTATTTGTACTTCATCTAAATATTTGTTCCGTACGGGAATCGAACCATCGATACACAGCGCAGCAGTCAATCGTTTAACCACTGCGCTGACTGCACCGTCTTCGACTAAATCTGTTCAGTAAAAATTGACGGGGCTCACTAAGGCTTAGGCTGACAAGGCTGCGGGTTTATTTGAGAGACCGTGGCCCTAGACTGCGTAGGCAACTGAATGATCATTGACAGGTTTTAGTCAGTAAAAGTCTGACACTTAATCTCTTTTCACCTAGAGTTTATAGATAGTTATATAGAGGTTAATATAATTTTCCACTTCAAAAGTGAAAATAAGGTAAAGTTTTATCTACAGCATCAGCAAAGTCTTGTATCTAATTAACATTAGCAAAAACTTTAACTAAAATCTGAGAGAAAACTCTAAACCATTTTTTGCTAAAATCCAAAAAAAAAATCAAAGTACTTCTCATGCAGTTTTAACAAGTATCTACCTAGAAAATATGTTGGCTTAGTAAAAAAATAATAATTTAGCCCGAGTAGAATTTTTCAGAAGGCAAGAGGGAGGTTTCCTTACTCAACGACCCTCCTGTGGGAATGTCGCGCTAACAAGAACGTCTTAGCGCTTGCCACGACAAATTTAAGTAGGAAATTTTCTTTTCTGACGATTAAGGAAATGTGGAAACAAACATAAACATGTTATAAACTTCTTAAGTGTTTTAGCTCACAAACTTTCATGGTGAACTCCAAAGGAAATGTTCGTAATAAGGTTTTGTGGGACTTGCGTAAGAAACTGCAGTAGTCATTATGTGTTGTTTTGTAATTTGTTTGAAGTTATGCTCTTTGGGAGCATATGGCGGTAATGGGCCAAAATACTCGTACACGCCATTTTTTACGACAATCACTTATTCATAGAAAAGCTTAGATGAAGCTGAATGCGGCTGGCACAGGAGTATGGTGAGGACTGTTACAAGTAGGAGTATAGTGAAGAAGAATAAGAAGATTTTACGTTTGCGCGTTACACGTAGAATGTACGATAACTTTTATAAAAATATTGCCTACTTTGAAAAATTTTTGATAAACTTTTATTGCGTCACTAGCGTGTTTTATAATACGTACCTACATAGTAAAATGCTACGAATGTAGTGCGTCGATTTCCTCATTATTTGTCTATAATTAGGATAATTAATTGTTCAACAATAGGGATAAGTAATGTGTGTAAAATTGAAATAACTAATTTGTTAAAAAAAAACGCATTTCAATTACATTTAGGTAAATGTTCAGTGTCTAAATTATGGGTGTATAAGAATTTACAATATTCTAGTTACATACCTATCCCACAATAAAGACATCGTGATTCCGAGTCTGATAGATGTTGCATATAGCCTATGCTTAACAGTGGACGAAGTAAGTTTATGAATGACGACGATATTTTGATAAAGCATTAATTGTTCACAATCGTTTTTAACCGTACCCAGGTTTCTGCTGCAATTCCTTGACTTCCAATTGATCTATGTATCAATTTACTACATGCATAGTTCCCTGAAAACATCATTGCGGTCATCATTTCAACTGAACAGCGCCCACTGTTGAATATAGGCCTACTTCAAACGTCACCATAATTACAAGTCCAAGCGTCTCAAATTCATCGAATTCCTGTGATGAGAGTCGTGGAAACCGATTAGGTCTTTAGTCCACCTCGTGGACCAAAGGAGGCCTTTTAAAGCTGCGTCTTCCGGTACTCATCGCTGCTCCAGAACCTTAAAGACATGCAAAGCACAAAAAAAAGCGCAAGCAGACAGATTCAGACTTCATCAACCTTAAGCTCACTAACCACGTGTCAATCAAAAGTCACTCAAAAGCAACCAGCTAATTCCATCATGTATATTGACTGTTAAAACAAAACAAAAAAAACACTAAGCCAAAGTGGCAACACCGTACCGTTCATACTCCACCGGCCATACAATATTCAGGAGGTCGCATTATGCATTGGGACATAACAAGCAAAATCAATATGGCTTTTGTACAACGAAAGATTTCCTAAGCACCTCTGTCATAAATATTTAAAGACGCGTTGACATTTCGTATATTTCAGTGAGTTTTCTCCTTTTTTTCAGCTTACAGGATATGTGTGTTTCATATTAGATCGTGGTTGTCTTTTTAAGGAAACATGTGTTTTGTTATTAGTTTGTTGTCTTGCTTGAAAAATGTCTTCGAACCCAGTAGATTAACATCCAAAATGTTGGCATTGGCCGGGTATTTAAAGAAACAATTAAAAAGCCATTGTTTCTAGCGTAGATCTTTTTAATGTGCTTTTGGGTACAAAGTTGACCAGTCTACATTGTCGTCTCATATCTATTAGCATTGTAATATGGAAATATTGTAGAATCAATTTTTTTTAAAGAGTAAGCATCGAGTTTCTTGCCGGTTCTTCTTCATAGGAAACGACCAATTAGAACTGTGCACTAGTTTCTAACGTTTTATAAGTATCCATATAGGCCTATGTGAAATAAATTAATTTTGAGTTTTGAGATCTAAATTTGTGAATCCAACCAGTTCATACTTGTAGTTTAAAATTTAGTTGGTTTTGACTTATCGTGGAATCGTTCTTTTTAGAGTCTACCTGTTAGTTTGACTGTCAAGATTATGCTTCTTTATTTATTTTACAATAGTACACACAAAAAATAGGAAATGACAATATACAATACAGTTATACACAATAGTACAAAGGTACTGCTAATTTCCAAAGAAATTTCTTCCAGCTGACCTGCGGAAGAAGAAATTAAAAGAAATATAGACAATAGTGTAAGAAGCAAGAGAAGAAGAATGTATAAATGAACTAAACAGTGACCGGTTAAAATACCGAAAATTTGAAAACCTGATGTCAATTCTCAATTTCTAAGCAACACTTCTGCAAATCTGTCAAACATCAACTCATTTGGGTATAGGAACACAATTTAAGGAACAGACGAGTATTTCGACACATACATTTTCGCTTTTAACCCTTCATTTAACTTCGCTGTAGCTGAAAAACCCTCTCGATACTGTATTCAACGTGTGTGCTAGGCATCCAGATTCCCCGTACGATTCGATCCGCTCCCTTGACGGACTACCATAAATTCTCGTCGTAGGCTTGAGGCCGCCTCAAGACTTTGATTTCCCTTGTGACCTGAGACACAAGTTTTTTTTTTTAAATCGGATTATTTTATTTTTACCTGACCTTGATCTTTTTGTGTATTGAGGTCAAGTTCTACGTTTCCATGTTTGAAATTTTGAATGGTTTTACTATCCGTAACTTTTGAATGTTTTTTTTTGGGGTTCCGTACCAATCCGTCTGACCGTTAGACTGTCTGCCCCTCTGTCACCAGGCTTTATCTCATGAAAAATATTTAGGCGTGCCGTACAAAAAACGTGATTTTTTTTTATTTTTGTTTTTATTGATAGGCCCACGTTCGACCACTATCTTTGATAGATGGAGCACGCTTGCCTTGAAGCAACTTTCTTTAAAAAAACCCCTAGGTTATTGCTATCAGTTATCACAGACTCCAGCAGGGAATTACAGTCCAATTTTTGCTACGGACGGGTACGAAACCCTTTGTGCGTGAGTCCAACTCGCAAATGTCCGGTTTTTTTTTTTGTGAAACCAGACAAGATCAGCCCTAGCCAAGTTGCTAATCTGCAATAGTTAACGCTTGTAGAAAGCTTCAAATGTACAAGAATGACGTCGCCTCAACGCTCAGTCAAGTGGTCAGAACAAGAATTGGCGGCAAGGTCAACTCGAAGCGTTCGAAGCAAGTGAAACGATTGTAACTTGGCTAAGGGGGCAGATTTTTTATTGAAACACTGCTAGCTCAGTACTTTCAGGATACGTACATACTTACTTTTTCTGTGTCAAATAGATCTATAAAGAGCTGGAAATTAGCATAGCTTGTACAAAATGCCTGTGGCGTCCGCTTTTTACTAGACTAAACATTCTAGTTTTTTCTTTGCATCCTGTTCGCTAAATTGAAAATCGACTGAAAAAGCATCGTGCTTTGCTGCGGCCTTTACATCGCTCTCTGCACCTTTTGTCAAAGACAATTTAATATAAACTATCGCTGGCTTACAGTCTGCCATTCTGTGCTTTTCTTGCCTTTTCAACTATTAGGAGTCCTACAGGGTAATACTGGTCGGATTATTTCAACACAGCAGGGTTTTTAGAAGTTTTTTGACATGACACTACATTTTGATAAAAGTGAAGAAAGTTTTTCATTGTGAATTTGTTTAAGCCGTAGGTGAGGGTATTATAGAGCCGAGTGCTGCAGTGACAAATTACCACGTGTATCAAACGACGTTTTTCAATACGATTGCGCTTAGCATTCAGCATGATATGATAAATACAATCTCTTGTAGCAGAGGCGAGGTCACGAACTTTTCCGCACTAGTGTGGAAACCAGTAATTTACATGCTCAAAAGTGGTAGGGATAAGAACGAGTTTTCGATTAAGTGTTTTTAAAAAGTAGATTAAAGTCTGGGAATTATGAACACACCACATTATCGCTTACCATCAAGTGAGATAGTGGTCACACGCAAGCCTACTAATAATAATAAAAAACCAAACAGTTAGACATAACTTACATAATATAATTAAATTAGAACTTAACCTTGATACCAAAAAAAGATCGACACTCTCCTATGTAAGAAAGGTCTAACTGTCAGACAGAGAGACAGTCGTACCTTTTTTTTTATAGAAAATTATCTAATAACATCTTCCACTCTAGATAGAGCGAGAAGAAGAGTCATTCCAGCGCCGCGGTAATTCTTTCAAACAACCCCGCCACCCTAGATAATACTGAGTCAGGTCTCTACTTAGCCTTGGTACGATTTAGTGCCAAAGTCTCTTGACTAAATCAAAACTTCACTCACTTATTCTCCAAATGTTATCCTTATTTATAGACCGGCTACATTTGACTAAGTGCAACCAGCTCAGCAGTTAATCAGCGCGTCTAAATGTTAACTCAGGACTTGTTGAACTTAATTAGAAAGTTGAAAACGTTTGTAAGATGGAGAGAGACTAACTTTTGGGAAGCGTGCGCCCGTTTCGTTGGAGCTACGCGATCATGTTATGTAAAAATTTAATGTTGGATGGTTTAAAAAATACTGGTTTAAGTTAGAGTATTTATAAAGATGGCTATAAGAGACGGTAAAGGAAGATAGAAGGTTTATAAAACCGCAAAACTACGAGTTGAATTCGCACACGGTCCGTGGTAAGAAACGGCTTTTTTTATGGTGGGAAGAAAATCATCCAATGACATCCCCTGCTCTTGGGCAGAGCGGGAGATAGTGTCAGTATCTTACTGACTAAAAGACCCACCCCGTTCCTTCTAGCCTTCATACCGGGGCTCGAGCTGTCTTTCGAAACTAACCCTGGCCCCAGTAGGCTTCGACCCGGCTGGGCCCCTGCCGTTGCTGACAACTACTTGAGGCGCGCGGGAACAGTGCGCGCCTTCGACGAGTTGGGCTTGATCCGGACAGTTACCGGACGGCCGGACAGCGAGCTACGCATGGCAAGAAACGGCTAAAATATCATGTTTGTTGTATGGGAACTCTATTTAAATATTTATAATTATTCTGTCTTTATTGATCAAGCATCAACAGAAATACATCTGTGAAAATTTCAACTGTCCAGCTATCACAAATAGGTCACCATAGTGGGACTACTATTACTAAGCTGTCTGTCAAGACAGATTGCTTAGTAATAGTAATAGGGTCCCATTTTAAATATTGGGTACGGAACTCTAAAAGTTTCATCATCAACATCAGCCTTTCTAATGTTCCCACTGCTGGGACTCAGGCCTCCTCTCTAAGAGAGGGAATGGACCGTAATCCACTACGCGTGCCAAGTGCGGGTTGGTGAATGTCACATGTCTTCGAATGTTTGGTTCTAGAACATGCCGGTTTCCTCACGATGTTTTTCTTCACCGTTTTGAGAGCAGTGGTGATGAAATAAATTACACAAAGTAAAGCGCCTGGCTGGGTTCGAACTCGCGACTGACAACTCGTAAGTCCATTACCATTCGGCCACCACTGCTCTCTTAAAAGTTTATGATGATTAAAAAAATACTAGTCTAAGTTAGAGTATTAATGAAGATGGCTGTAAGAAAAGATAGGAGAAGATAGAAGATCTAAGAAACGATGGGTAGACTGTGATAGCTGATTACGCTGTGTGTAGAGTTGATATGAGAAGACGGAGTGTATTTCATACTAATCGGGTATTTTTGTTTGTACTGAAGAATACATCCTATTTTTTAATTAGTACAAAAAAATTAGTACAAAAAAAGAATGGTGCTCTATCGGTAACCGTTACGGATCATATTTTTGCAGTCAAAGGTAAAAAAGAAACGAAATCCCAAAATTGTCCGAATATCAGTTATAATTGGTCAATCATCAAAAAAATTGCTACTAGAAAATACTACGCGCAGTGTTTTTGCATTTTGATCTTCATTTATTCATTCATAATAATCAATAGCCTGTACAATATTTCCATAAATTAAGTGACATTTTGGAATATAAACAAGACTAATAACTTTGTTGTTTATATATTTTTAAGAGTTTTTAACTAATTATAAAAAAAATCCTTTCCAATAAGCCCTTTATGTATTTTCTTTATTAATTATTATTCCTTTTCATAATTATAATTCATTTTCCGATGGACCATTGCAATCGTTCATAAGTAATATTTCCTACCATTACCCATTTTGTTTTTAATTTTATCATTCCTAATATATTCATATTATGGATAAAGTGAGAAATGAGTATATTAGGGGAAGTTTAATAGTGGCGCCAGTGACTGAAAGGTTGAAAGGAAATCGTTTGTGTTGGTATAGTCATGTAAAGAGAAGAAATGAAAAGCATGTAGCTAAAAATGTTATGAATTTACATGTGGACGGATGGAGAGGGAGATCCTTGGAGGCTAAAGAAAAGATGGATGGATTGTGTGAGAAGTGATATGAAAGAAAAGGGAGTTAGTGATAGCGTGACGAGTGACAGGACAGAAAGGAAAAAGAAAACGTGTTGCACCGAACCCAAGTAATATGGGAAAAAACAGAAAGAAGAAGAATAGTAGAATTACTTGTTTTTTTTTTATACAAACCTGACTAGATTTTAACTTTCTCAATAAAAGTATTTTACATCCTATTCCAGAATTTGGTTTACCCATGTGCCAAAATCCATCAGTTCGAGCGTGAAATGTAACAATATACATAAAACTTTCGTCTCTATAATACTAAAGTGGTAGCAATAGAAGCTTTTCTTGTGTATCCAAAGGTAAGAAGTCTGCTTTAATCCCATATCTAAGATAAAACTAAGCATGTAGTAGTTGGTGTAAACATGTTTGTCGGCCAACTTAAGTAAAAACTCCTCGACGTTCACCGTACTTGAAAAGTCTGTACCAACTTGAGTTTTAGTATAACGCTACATAGTTTCTGTTGACGTTACATGTTTATGTTTAAACAAGCTTATTTAATTCGTTTACAACATGTGGAATTCATGTCTGAGTGAGTTTGGCAATTTAATAAATTTATAATTAGGTTAGATTACAGTGAAATAAATTAAAATACAAATTAGGTATCAAAGTAGGTCGGTGTTATTTAAATGACTATTGAATTAACGTTTTAACCTATATTATCTGTATTCGTTTCAGTGAAGAACTCGCCACGGTCGATGGGGACAAATGGTTCTGGAGTAGCGACCGAGAATCAGAAGACGCAGCGTTGGAAGGCTTCCCACAAGGTGGACCGATGTCCTGGTGGGGGTTGCGCAAATCCAATGGATGTTCATGTGAGACGCACAGGAGCAGTCGTTCAAGTGACATTTGGGGGAGAACTGTGTCAGTAGTACAAGTCCTTCTTCTAAAATGAATGATGATTAGCTTTGTCTAGAGATTTCGTAAGGAACGTTATTATAAGTTAACTAGCAGGTACATAACCCACCCTGGTTATATAGGAAAAAACCCGATGTAATGACGGACAATGTTGATTTAAATTTAACTAATTTTACACATTTACATTTATATACTTCATTACACATCTTAAAATATTACAGGACAAATATTTATATTCATAACATCATTAACGTTCCCACTGCTGGGACTCAGGCCTCCTCTCTAAGAGAGGGAATGGGCTGTAATACACCATGGGGGCCCAGTGCGGGTTGGAATGTCACATGTCTTCGAATTTTTGGGAACAGTGGCTATGAAATAAATTACATAAAGTAACGCGCCTGGCCGGGCTTGGACCCGCAACCTAAAACTCGTAAGTCAGGGCCGTTACCACTCGGCTACCACTGTTCTTGTATTAATTATTATTAAACTCGCCAATAGATGGGTAAACAATAAGTGTGACTGTGAAGGCAACAACGATTCTTGGTTTGGTAGTTACTATAGTGGGCTCCAATTGGTACACAGTAAATACCGCAATATTCCACATACAATCCAAAAACATATCGCACCTGTTTTTTGCTTCTAACCCCATCAGAACGGAAAAAAATAAATTTGTCACCAGCGTTTGACGTGTCACGTCGTCAATGTCAATTCGTCGCACGTCAGTTGTCAGTGAGCAAGTAAAACAACAACATGGCTGATAGAAGCGCACCGACATCCGCTTCCGGCAACCACACAAGACGAATCGGGACAAAGATTAAAAAAGAGAATAACCTTGACTTTTAACTGAATTTAAAATGATTTTACACACTAATATTTTGTAGACGAAAGTGTATAAATATATAAAACTAGCTTTTGCCCGCGGCTTCACCCTTGTACTTGATATAGCATATGTCACTCAGGAATAAAGCAGCTTTCTGTCGGTGAAAAATTATAGCAATCGGACCAGTACTTCCAGAGATACGTTTGTTCCTACAAACAAAAACATAAAAACAAAACAACAAACTTTACCTCTTTATTATATTATATATATTATATTAGTGTAGATATATTATTCCGTTACGCAATGGATTTGAATGAATTTTTGTATTAAGTAAAAGTTGTTATTAAAAAGCTTATACGTCCGGTCTATAATAGTAAAGATCCAATAATTAATATTCGTAAACATGATGTTATTTAGCGTTTGTTTATATCCCAAAATATCACAAAATTTACGAAAATATTGTAAACACTATTATTGGTTTATGAATTTATGAACGAACGGCCATCAAATTGGAAAAACACTCCGCGTGTTATTTTGTAGTAGCAATTGTTAGAATGAATTATAAATTTTCCAATTATTAGATAATCTTGAAATTTACTTTTGACTACACAAGCATGATTATTAACGGGTCCGTACCCGTTAAGTAAATATACCATACTTTTTTAGTAATTAAAATATACCCCGTTAAATTTTGATCGTTTTAATCCCGTGGAGGGTCGATCCGGTACATGAAACACTATCGATTTGTATATCACTATCGATTTATATACAAAATTAAAAAATTAAGTACCTTTTTTTAATAACTCTTATTAATTTACGCACAAAATTAATTTATTTAAGGAAACGGCAGCTAAACGAGTTCAATGACCTGTAGGTAGTAGTCGGCGTTACGTACTAATATGTACGTTTTCGACGACAAATCGATAGTGTTTCATGTACCAGATCGACCCTCCACGGGATTAAAACGATCAAAATTTAACGGTGTACAGTGGTGTGTAGCTCATAGACAATTACCCAAGGTATAGCAAATATATTTTATCCTTCCAAATCCTACCCTACACGAACCTACAGCATACACGCGAACCATTTAAGTTTAATACGTATAATCCGTCAGGTGATCTAACATTGTAATTAATACGTATTAATCGAACGTCAGCCTGCACGCGTCAATGCTAATGAATTCATTAATAACGCTTGCGTTTATCGAAAATGGCTGCGTGTAAAGCTATACGTATGTATGTTCTTGAGACGGTAGGTATGGCTTTTCAAATGTAGAAATGATATGGGTTAATCTCTTAAGTTCTTACGTAAGTTATCATTGGAGGTGTGAACATTCCCCGGAGAGATTACTCATATTCATATCTTTATTTTCGTACCGTAATGTCATTAGAGATGTTACATTAATTGCTTAAAAAGCTAAGATACAATTACGGACCCTGGCGAAGCAAAACCTGAAATTAAAGTTATAAAATATTCACAACAGTGCCATTAGCCTAAATAAAATAAAAAATTAGTGGAGTAACTCAATAGTGATTAAATTTTTAATTTTGTAATTACTGTATACTTATTGAATTATTTTTTATATCTGATATAAACTAGTGCTTGACTTGATGGTAAGCAGTGATAAAATCGTTGATGGTGAGGCGCATTAGTTTATTAAGAGCCTATTCACTCTCTAATAAAATATTTATTTTAGCGCACAAAACCACAACAACAATATATGGCATAACAACGTTTCCCAGAGAGCCTACCACGAGCTCTTAAAACGCGATTCATTTGACGACCAACTGAACTCTTTCTCGCTCAAACACTTGGCAATTTACACGTCATGGTATGTCACGCCCTGTGCCCCTAGCCAAGTTGATAATCTGCTATCGTCAAAGCTAGTAGAAAACTTCGAATGTACGGGAATGGCGTCATCTCAACGCTCAGTCACGTGGTCAGAAAAACAGAATGGGGGCGAGGCCAACTCGAGGCGTTGTAACTAGGGAGGCTGGTCAGCTAGTATCTATATAAAACATACAAAATGTACCAACAAAATTAAACCGCCATCACAAAAAATTACAACCGCTACCCAAAAAATATTTAGTCAAAACAAGTAAACAGACTACACAAAAAGAGCACAGATTATTGAATCGAGTCGCCCCTCTGCATCGACTCGTGGTCACGTATGTCGCACGGTGTACGTTAATGTGTCGGACGTGTGCAGCTTGCCTAATGCCCGCTTATAAAACGTGAAGTCGTGTTGCAGTCGCGCGATTTTATTCTCCTTTTGATTGTGTCGACGTGCGTAGAACGACACGTGTGCGGTTGGATTTTCGTTACGTTTTCATTTATTTTGGCAGTAGTGAATAGTTGGGTTTAGGTGGAGGAAAATTGGAGTTTCCTCTGTGAGGAAAATGAAAGCTAACTAATAATGTAGGTACTACGTTTTCAGTTATAATAATCCAAAGTTGCGAGGTTATGGCCTCACGCACAGTGAAGACATTGCCATTAATTCTGTATATCAACCAATTTCTTTGCATTATTTATATCTAACAGTAGCTACTGCTAGCGACTTCGCTCGCGAGATGGTTAAAAATTATAATATAGTATATTACGTTACTCGGTAGAGGTGTAGCTTTCTAATTGTGAAAGAATTTTTAAAGTCGATTTAGTAGTTTTTGAGTTAAATCGTAACATACAAATAAAATATCAAATCTTTACTCTTTATAATATTAGTTTAGAAATGTCTTTTCAAATATTATGAAGTAATATTAGTAATGTATTTATTAATTTCGTTTTGCAAATAAGTACGTATAGGTAGTTCAAACTGATGCTAGTTTAGTGGTACTTATGAATGATAAATGATGATTATTTTGCTAAATAATAGGTTTTAGAAAACACACGTCCATTTTTTTTTTTTCAATTTAAATTAGATGAGGCCGGTGCTTTTCCTAGCTGGCTGCCCTGAGAAGAAACACCGAAACAAACTCAGGGGTCAAAGTCTGTTTTGCTAGTAGGCAATAAAGGATATTGAATAAAGGATATAAGGTTATTGTCATGTCTCTTACTTTTAATCATTGGCACATATAAGTTTTCGTTGTAAGTACAGCAGACTTCGAGCGGTATCTATGCGTCTCGCCAGCGTGTGTATTTCTATGTAATATATTGATTAGTTTACTATCAATACAGCTTACTGTAAAAGGAAAAACTATAACTGGTGTATTACATTAATAAATAGTATTACATTAATATTATTAAGGCGAAGGTTTGAATGTTTGTGTTTGTCTAGTTAGGTTAGTTTACAATAATATAATAAAGGGGTAAAGTTTGTTTTTTTGTTTGTAGGAGGTAATCTCTGAAAGTACTGGTCCGATTGCTATTTTTTTTTTCACCTAGAGAAAGCTGCTTTATTTCTCAGTTACATAGACTATATTTTGCTGATTTGCTTTTATGATTTCCCATCTTCTAAAAAAATAATGAAAAGTAACAGTACAAGTTGTTAACTTACCAATTAACAACAAATAAAATTAAAAATACCCCCCAAATCAAGAAGAAAATAAAAAACTGTATATAAGAACCATTTAGATATCGTTAGCTTTCAAATAAAAAAAACGCATTAAAATAGTGGATCAATTCACTTAGAAGCTACAATGCCAAGGACAAACATACAGACACACACACAGAAACGTCAAACTTATAACACCCCTCTTTTTCGTCGGGGGTTAATTATGCAACTACATAGTAACCAATTACAAGTTTTCGCATTTAATTTACCACCAAAAGAGTGAATATCTCAAACACTAATTTCATAATACTCCTAAAGCAAACTAAACGCAAATTGAGACATAACTCCTTAGAATAAAAATCTCGTATTTCCACCGACATGACAGCAGATGATTTATTATACGAACGATAAAGCCACCATCGAACCTCCATCTTGAATATTCGAGAATTTAAATATTGCTCCTTGGAGCCAGATTGACAGTAATATTTTTCCTCTTTAGTGCGCCATGTCACTATTTCAGGGAAAATATTGTGCGGTGACCTTGATTTAGATGGTTTCAAATATTTGCTATTTATCTTACGTGTTTTTACGGCCTTTTCCAGACGAATCTACCATATAAACTTGGATAGATGTTATTGGTTCAATGGACCATAAAGTTCCTTTGACATTTGCAAATAGAGGAAGCTTTAAGGGCTACAATCACAAGTTACGACCAAGTTTTATTTAATACTAGCTTTTGCCCGCGGCTTCGCCTGCGTGGCATTAGGTACTTAAAACATACTTTCAGGAGACTGCTGGTAACGTCTGTATGCGACGAATTAATCAATAATATTTTTTTAAAAGAATGATGGCGATTAATAACAGTAAAATTGTATTTCATACACTATTTCATACACCACATCAACTCTTCACACTCACTCCAACACACCCACTCACACAGCACACCACTACTAGGCTTGAATGGTACTAGCGTTTTATTCTGTTTGTTTCTGAGGCATAAATGTTTAGATAGTAAATAGTAAATCCTTAATTGGCTGTAATATTAGTTTATCTTTAAGTGAAATTTATGTAAAAGAGCTGTGGATTTTGTGAATAAATAAATAAATATGCCAAATTTCATCTAAATTCGTTCAGCCGTTTTTGCGTGATTAAGTAACAAACATCCAAACATTCACACTTTCAATTTATAATATTAGTTAGGATAGCTGTTGCCCGTGACTTCATCCTCGTCGGTTCTCAGTTTCATAGAATTTTTTGCGTGGAACCCTAGTTCTTTTTCTGAAATAGAAGTAACCTAAGTTGCTCCTTATAACATCAGCTATTTACTACTGAAGACCAAATTTTTTCTAGCAGTTTTGAAGATAAGCTAGGACAAAATGACAGACAGACAAAACAGATTTATATTAAAGAATTTATATATTAGAGTAAAAATATCTATGAGAACATGTTAATAAAAGGACGTTATTTCGACACAACAAACAGACACAGTAGCTTTTTCATGCGATTTTTCTTCCACGTCCGATCTCTCAGAAACCACTTTTGTCCTAGTCCTGGGCAAAGATTTTTTCGTAGGTACTCAATTTTACTGTATTTTTCTATCAGTCACAGAATTTTTATAATCGTTTCAGTATTAATGGATGCGATATGCGCAGGACCGATCATTATAGTAGTATTTGGGGGAGGTCTATGTCCAGCAAGATGTGTGTGTGTGGCATACACTGGCCAAATGATACACAAAGGAGGAGCCGCGTCGTATCTTCTATCCTTCACCATATTAATCAGAACCCTAGATGGCAGCACACGGTATACCAGGCGCGGTGTTCCTAATCGTATTTGGAAATTCATACTTCTCACCTCTAACAAACTATGAGATAAGGACCGTAGGTGAAGGACCGGCACTGGTTCGGGGCAGTAGAATTCACATACGCACCAGCAGTCCTCGACAGGATCGACGAGGGAACATTGGGGTGGTAATCGGTACGAGTGTGACAGACCCCTTCGCTAAACCCCAGGTTGAAGGACATCAGTAAAGATTTCCATGGCGTCTTTCGGCTGAAATATTGATAAAAAGATTTTTTTTTTTTCAATGGGAAAAATCATCCAATGACAACCCCCGCTCTTGGTCGGAGCGTGAGATAGTGTCAGACTCTTACTGACAAAAAAACCCACCCCGTTCCTTCAAGCCTTAGCTTTGACTACATTTTTAATGCAAATTAGTGAGAAGCGTTTTTACAAGAGTGGTTTATGTAGAAAATAGTCTAATTTACTGACAAACAATACTGGTATATTTAAGTTCACCTAAAAGATTATTATCAGTACGTGGTACTTCCATTATATGCAAGTAAAGACCGCAAAGATATAAATATTCAAAGAATTACTTAAATACTATTTTTTTCTATTGCATAGTAATCTTTAAAAATCGAATAGTAATAATAATCTTTATTTACATAAAACGTTTTACAATATATCACAATTCAATTTCAACAGTCGGTAGAAATAGAGAATCTACAAACAACTTTTATAAAGTGGGTTATAAAAACCTTTCATGTACCCGTAAGTAACCCACATCACATATCGAAGTACTCAGTATAAAAGCAGTACATGACACTTCAATATAGTCAAAAAACTAACAGGTAGCTTTCAAAAATACATAGCTTTTCTCTAAATAAAATTTACCATGCCGCGAACTATACCATAAACACACACAAATGCTATTGAAACCTATCACATAAAAGTCCTTTTTCGTATATAAATAACGTTAGAAAGGAATTGATAGAGATGATTGATTGACGTCGAGTCCCCCTGCATCTGAGAGAGTAGTTGAGGGACCTAAACCTGCGGGTACCACACTAATATTATAAAGACGAAAGATTGTATGTATGTTACTGCTTCATGTTTAAACTGCTGAACGGATTTGGATGTAATAATGTCTCAAAACGGTGAAGGAGAACATCGTGAGGAAACCGGCATGTCCTAGAACCAAAAATTTGAAGATATGTGACATTCACCAGCCGGCACGGGGCCCGCGTGGTGGATTACGGCCAATTCCTACTGCTAGACAGAAGGCCTGAGTCCCAGCAGTGGGAACATTGATAAGGCTGATGATAATGATGATGCATGTCTCATGAGAATACTAGAATAGATTGTAGAGTACTTTCTAAAGGGCTTATTACACCACTCGATTTTCAGACAGTCTTAGTCGATGTCGCGTTGTGTAATAAAGGTCAGAATGCCGTACTCGGAATGAAAAATAAGACAAAGATAACGCGTAGTGTAATAGGCCCTTAACTTGATCGTATGTCACCTTGAGATGATTTTCCATTCATCAGAAGCTGGTATGACAATAAAGAACTAAGTCTAAAGCTAAAGTTGAAAAAAAAATGGTCTAATGACTTCTTCCATCCTTGGTGGAGTGAGAGGAAGTCTCAGACTTCAATTGGCTGAAAATTTAAAAGTTCCTTCAGTTACTCTTTGAATAGGCCACGGTAACTCTTTCCACCAATCCACAGCCCTGGCAAGCATCAGCCCTAACTGGTTCCGCCATTCTTGTTAACATCTCTTTGAGATGATGGTGGTTAGGGAACAATAAGCTCTAGCATTACCGACCTAGCCAAAAGAGTCGCCAAACTTAAACTGGCAGTGAGCAGGGCACATTGCTCGCAGAACAAATGGTCGATGGAGACGAAAGGTTCTGGAGCGGCAACCACGTACCGGAAGACGGAGGACGCAGCTTTGGAAGACGTCCCGCAACGTAGACCGATGACCTGGTGAGGGTCGCGGGGAGAGACGCATAGGACCGGTCATTATGGCTACACTTGGGGGAGGTCTATTTCCAACTATGGATATCTTTCGGCTGAAATAACGATGATAATCATTACCTCTCAGTAAAGTAATCTGTCAAAATTAACTTACCAATATTTTTATTCTTACAGTAGCTTTGGTGTTGAGCCTAACTGATAAACTGTAGACATTTACACTTTAACGACTTTGTCGTATAACTAAAGTACTTGTAGCTTGAAAACAAACTGAATAAAAAATAATCTGAATGTAGAACAAACGTTCAAAATAATTATACCTCTTTGTAATCGACCAAGAAAAGTACACGAGCCACAGCCATCTATAACCTGACGGAAAATTTAAAACGGGATATTATTACAGCCTAAATTCTTCAAACCTAATCTACGCGTTAAGTCGGATACATAGAATTGAATTTCGATTGAAATGGCAATGAAAGTTAAGTCGTTTAGGACGGTAAGCTTTCCTGCCAAGTGTCAAACGCTCACTATTATGACGCGATAGAGAAATATCGGTAAGTTAGACACGCTCGATCGGTTCTTTTTAACTTCAGATGCCTACAAATTTCGTTCAGTTCATTATTGGCTTAGTGAGCTTTTTACCGTCGACATAACGGCATTTTGGGGGTTTCATTTTAAACAGCTTGCTTTATTCGGTGATACGGGTCCTATTCATTCTATGTTTTGGTGGTCTTGTCATTTGAAAAAGGGTTTCTATTTGGAACATAGTCTTGTTGGGCCAAGTGTGAAAAGCTCTTCAATGATTTATCATTCCAATATGTAAAGAGATCTTTGGAAGGGTTGAAACATGTTTCTTATTTTTCTGTTCTTTGCTTACCTACTTTGGATAAAAAGTTTTATTAAAAACCGACGAGGAATGGAAGGTATCTTTTTTCTTGTCTGGTAAGTGGAAACCAATTATACTCATTGTCATAGACACGCCATCTATTGTTAGCTGTCCAAAGTAACATTCCGAAAAAAAAAAAGAATGGAAGTTAATTCAAAAGTTTACAAATGATGTGAAAACAAGGAGAGAACAAATGCTAAAGAAATTGAGTTTTTTTATGTCTGCTGTCTTTATGTAATAATAAACGAGTTACCTACCTTGTTTATTTTTTTTTAAGCTAATAGCTACAATTTTTATGTCAGGAAAACAGCACATAAGTTTGTTGTAGTCTATAATTTGCATTAAGATTTGACATGTTTGTTTTTAGTGGTTGAAAGCAAAGCTTGCTGAAAAGGTTGCCAATAAATCAGTTGTGTATTTACATATACCTAAATGATTTTTTCAGTGTTTAGTAAATCTGCTAAACACAGAAAACAAACATGTAAGAATATGTAACATTCGTATTTTTATGGAAAACTAAGTGACTACCTGTACTTCCAGGCCAGCGTGATCCATCGATTTTTTGGCCACATCACCGCTGCCTATCAGGTGAGATAGAGGTCAAACGTGAGCCTATACATAATAAAAAAAAAACTACTTGCTAAGGGCCGATTTTTTAACCTTTAAATCGTGGAAATTACAGACACAATAGAAAGACAATAGGTGCGCGAACGCCCGACGCGTTCGCTTGGGCTTTAATGAATTCGCCAGATATTTTTTTTCTCTTAAACGTCAAACATAGAATATGACAGTTTTTGAATAGAAAATATGTCAAACCGCCATATTTATCCTCAGATAGAAGTTAACTGATGATTGAAAAATCGGCCCTAAGTATATTATGTCCTACTTGAAGTTTGAATTTCGAATCATTACTTGGGCTTACCCACCTTCAAAATTCTGACTTGTGATTCCTTCTCATGTCTGTTGTCATCAAAACTTGAGCTTTAATTTATTTACACATCAATTCTTGCTTCTTGTGCCTACAATAACATCAAAATAATTATAAACACTGTTTTGTCAAAAGCCGGCTTCTAAGTCAAGGCCAAGACATAGGGGAGCACAAAATATTATATAATTATTTAACACTAATAATTCAATTATAAATTCCTTGTTTCTCATTCTTAGAATTGAATTAAGATTTGTCACAGCAAAATCAGGGGGCTTCAAGGATTTGCAGTTCTTAACCGGCATTCTGTTGACTAGCACTGATCTTTATTAGGTTTACGGAAAACGAGGGGTTGCCAGAATAAATTCGGCGCGACAGGGGTGGACTGTCAACAGGGGTACACTGTTCCATTCATTGTCCCCTTTGATGACGTTAGTTCATGTCCGATGCACAAAGTCACCGCTCGATGACGCATTGTCACTTTTAGCGAATTCAGTAAACAAGTCATGTTGTTCCCTCCTTCATTCAGAGTTTCTGTATTTTTCTTTTGATTCTCATGTTTGCGTCTCGGGATTCTATAAGGTTTTTATTTGATTTTCGATTTCAACTTTTTCGTTCGTTCGCTACGTTTGAGGAGTTCGTACTTTATTTTTGTTTCGTATTTATGTATAAACAAGATTAGTTGGCTTCAAGTATTTGGTTAACGCCATTGACTTTTCAGAACTTCTCATGCGCGATGTTATTTATTCATATTTCTGATACATGTTTATATTTGACTTGATTCTTTGAGTAATGTTTGATTTTCGTACAACATTTCGTAGTTTCGAAATTCAAATTCTAAACAACCACTTTTTGAAGTAGGTAGACGAACAACAGTAAATCCTTCATATTATTTAGACTTCGGACATAACCTACTTAATCTTAATCCTTACAAAGTAATTCTCCTACTAAGACAGATTCAGTTTTATATCCTTCCTGTTCCTCCCCTCTGTACCATTGTCACTTGAATTTCTACAAAACAGAACTCCACCAAAACTTCTAAAAGCGAATCTTAATATCTAAAAACGAACAAAAGAAATTTTCATATATTAAATCCGGTCGTGTGTGTAGAGAACAATTGGAAACTCGGCAACTCGAAGCCAGAGATAAATCATCTGCCGTTGCCATGGGAACGACAATTGGGGGACAAAATTAGAAATAAATTCCTTTCGATATGCCAAGGGTTGTCCTTAACCGTGTTATTGGTGTATTTGAACTCGAATGTAGAGCGTCAGGTGTGAAAAATGATTTTGGTTTACGCTTGATCAGTTTGTACGCTCATTTCGTTCGTGGGGTGAACCGAGAGCCCCTATCTCAGTATCTCGTGTGTTGCCTCTTATGCTGATAAGCGAATTATGTGAAACGTTGTGTTTGTTTGCTGTTTGTCTTCGCCCGAATTGGGTCAAATCGAAGAAATATATCTTTACAATAGCTTAGGAAAAATATCTTCGTTTTTCTTCTTCGTAGCTGTCTTCATATAGAATAGAAAGGAAAAATACTTTAATACTGACTTTTATACCCGAGTATAAAACCAGATAGATGCTTTAGTTTATGTAATTTATTTCATTACCACTGCTCTCAAAACGATGAAGGAAGATGTCGTGAGGTAACCAGCTTGTCCTAGAACCAGAATTTCGAAATCATGTGTCATCCACCAACCCTCTTTCACTTCTTTTAGAGAAGAGGCCTGAATCCCTGAGTGGGAACATTATAAGTTTGATTACAACATACAAACACAAACGTAAATAATATTATAATAATCCACAACGATCACACAACGCCGTCTAGTCCCAAGCTAAGCAGAGCTTGTGTTGTGAGTAATAAACAACTGATAAACATACTTATATATTTCTAAATACATACATATATAGATAAATTACAAAAAAAAAATACATTAAATCTCTAATAGATACAACCAAGGGGTCTTTAAATCAAAGTGAATAGGGTATTTCTAGGCAAGCGTGCTCCAACATTAACCACATCATGGCTTACAATCAGGTGAGATAGTGGTCAAACGCGAGTCTATCAATAATAAAAACCAATGACGGTCTTATCGCTGACAGCGATGAACACTAACATGTAAGTTTAAACCTTTGCTGTTCAAATGAGTAACTTAAAACCCAAAACCGCCGCAAACCGAAATCAATCAACTTACTGTGAGTATTTACAAAAACAGAAAGCACCGTCTAAATGAAACTGGAAAAAGAAACACGTAAGGAATCCACAATTTTTGGTGCAAAAGTAGAAAAAAAACTGGAGCTTGATGGATTGCCTTCTCCTTATTAGTGTGCGCTTAGACGCCTAGCAAACGCTTCGGTTTCGAGATGTTTCAAAGAGGATTTTTAAATCTTTTCGCATGGATTTTGGTGTTGTCTACTTTATTTATTTTTTGCAAGGGGTTGTTATTAACTAAAGTTCAAAGTGATTCTATGACGCGTAGAGATTTAAAACAAATTGGACATTAAGACGGTTGAATGTACCATCATTTGTCTAATTTTTTTAAGGCCAGTAAGTAGTAAGACACCCACCGTAAGCGCAGGCTTGTAGACTATGAGCAATGGGTAGCTCACCGTCTGGCCTTCTGGTAACGGACCGGATCGACCTCGAGTCGTCGAGACACTGTGATTCACGCGCGCCTTACAGATGTGTCAGCAAAACCGTAAGAGTCCAACAGGGCCGAAGCCTACTGGGGCCATAGTTCGTTTTCTGAAGAAGTTACCGAAGGACAGCTGAAGGAACATAGATGTGGATTTAGTCAGTGAAAGTCTGACACGCCCTCTTGCTTCGCTCTAGAGCAGAAGAAGTGATTACATAATTATCCACACAACAAAAGTTTGTGGCGGCTTCTAGTATAATCAGATGCAGTTAATTACTAGTATTTACAGAAAAAGTGATTACATAATCATCCACACAAAAAAAGTTGATGGCGGCTTCTAGTATAATCAGATGCAGTTAATTACTAGTATTTACATAAGGCGTCCTGAGAAAAAAGACCTTGATAGACAGACAGATGAACAGACAGACAGATAACAAAGTGATCCTATATGGGTGTTTTTAATATCGTGCTGTTTTGGTTACACATTTCGATTGCCCCGGACGCGTAACCTCTGCAAATGTCCATTTCATACAAGTATTTATTGTAATGCGTGGGATACGCATGCGAGTCGCATTTTTTTTGTATTTTGAAATTTTTTGCATGGATTCCCGCATGCGTGATGAAATCTGCACGATATTAAAACACTCTAAGGGTTCTGTTTTAGCGACTTAGGTACGAAACCCTAAAAAATGAATATTATTTAACTATGCAAATGACACGGTGATCAATATACCAATATTGTCAGTCACCATAAACAAACAAGGAGAATTTTAAAAGTATGTAAACTCCACGTAAAGGAAGCAACATTCTGTAAGGATAAAACAAACAAGAATTTCTTATCACGTCAGTGCTGGTAATAAATGATGGCTGGCAACCCTTCGCGGGTGGTAAAGCTTTTCAAACCCTTGTTTTCGCAGCTTTTCTGGTTTTACCCTTAACGAAAACGTACTTTAGGTACCTACCTACCTAATATGAAACTTGCGTAATTTATAAGAGTCACCGCGACCCTTAAACGCAAGAACGCCATGTTTGGCGCCCTAGTTGAGCGAATGACTACTGCGCTGCATGTTGTGGGTTCGATTCGTGCATATAACAAATTTTTATTTGACATACGGATAGGTGTTTCGATCTGCGTGTCTTGTGCGAGTTAATACGTTTGTCATCGCACTTGCACCTGCAATGCAGGAGTAAATATAAGTGTACAGACACGTTTCTTTAAAAAAAAAAAAATTTGATTGTAGAATGATTCCTTAACCCTAGAAAGAAAGAAAAAAGAAGAAAGAAAACATGTTTATTTTGTCCAAATGTACTCTTTAAAAAAATAAAAAGAAAACAGTTTTAAGATAAAGCCCACAAAAATGCAACACAAAATATCCAACGAAATATTGAACAGGTGATTGGAAAAATAATGGTGAAAAAGTCGTACGGTCGCGCGATTGCCTGTGGACTTGTCGCACTGTCGCTGTGACATGCGATACGATACGGCGTCGCCTTGTCGCGCGACGTCGCGCCCACGGCGACACAGCGATGCGGCGCTTTTTTGCATGAACCAAATTTGGATTAGTGCGTATCGACAAAGCAATTCTTTTTTGTTTTGTTTCGTTTTGTTTTGACAGCTTTTTGTGGTACAACAGTTCTTGTGTGTATTGTATCTGTTTTAAAACTATTTCAAAATGCTAAAATTTTGTAACGAATGTTTTAAATGGAGCTCTATCTAGATCCATCAGATCTACTACTGATAAGGAGTATTTTTTTTAAATAATAAACACTAGAGTTGCTTGAGAACTATTGATGGGGAGGCAAACTGCCGTAATTAATAATGTATTTCAGTGCTTTGGATGATATTACTGAAGGGAATCTACAATTTATCTAGACAAAATGATGGTAGGTGACCTGCAATAATGCCTTTTAAATAAGAAACCTTATTAAAATTTCACGCTCTTAGTCTCAGTACTTTTGGTTATGCATTGATATGTTAGTCAGTCAGTTTTTCCTTTCACATTAAATAGTTTTTTTTTTATCTGTTCTAAACTGCCCGATGTTAAGCAGTGATGCAATCGTTGATGGTGAGGCGCACTAGTTTATTAAGAACCTATTCAGTCTAGCCTTGAAGACACCCAAATTATAATCGGACGGGAAGACCGCAGCAGGCAGACTGTTCCAGTCCTTCGAAGTACGTGGTATAAATGACGAGGCGAAACACTTAGTCCGGACCGTAGATGTTTCAACAACGTAAGGGTGGATACTCGCCGTGCGTTGGTTTGTCCGATGATATAAATGAGATGGCGGAATCAAGTCATGCAATTCCAAATAGATAAAACTAAAGAATCCTACATGAGTGTCATCAACAAGGAAAACTTACCCCAAAATACAAGACAAACACAATACCGCGCCAAAAAAATGACGTCATCGATCAACCAACAAACAAACACAATCGCATTATTCATAATTTGTCGCGCATTCTCACCGGTGGAACCCTAAAACTATAAATTGCAGCGGGCGCGCGATCAATCACCGGGTTCCGTACAGTTAGTAAATTAAGTCCGGTTTTGAATTAGCGACCGCCTGGGCGCTAACTTAGCTGTGGCATTACGTAATTATGCTGAGCTAATGTGATTTAACATGGACGTTAAACACGTCTATATATTAAAGATTTTTTTAGTTCAAGTGCAGTTTTAAAAACCTGTTTTTTTTTAAATATTATTTGAGCTTTGATTTTAGTATATTTCATTCACAATGAGCGCGAAGGACCGTTCATTGTAGCGACACTTGGGGGAGGCCTATGTCCAACAGTGGACGTCTTTCGGCTGAAATAATGATGTTGATGATTTGAGCTTTTAACCTTTCAGATACCGTCAATTTGAGACACAATAGTAAGACAATAGATGCGCGAACGCTCCGTTTAATGAATTAAAGACAAGACACAACGTTAGAAGATTCTGTCAAGGAAAGATAAAAAACGGTCGAAAGAGTTACAGCTAACTTTTTTTTTTTTCAGTGGGAAATTATCTAATGACTTCTCCCGCTTTAGGTCAGAGCGAGAGAGCGTGTCCGACTTTTATTTACTAAATCCTCTTCTATGTTCCTTCTTCGCCTTGCTTTCCTGGATTTCCTTTCAGAAGCGAACCCTTGCCTCAGTAGGCTTCGACCCTTTGAAGCCCCGACTTTTTCTGTCTAAAACTTACTCACTTATATACGTTCCTTCTTTCAGCTACCCATGGTTCAATGCGGACCTTAGACACAAAAAGCAACTGACACATAGGTGGGCTTTGGTCAATAAAATTTTGATTCCCTTTTGCTTCATTCAGAGCGGGAGAAGTTTTGTAATAATTACCCACTCTCAAAAAAAAGGCTTTGGAAGGCCTCAGCTGATCCGATGACCTTGTGAGGGTCGTGTGGACTCGATAGATGCAAATAACACTGACAGTAACTGTCACTTCAGTTTGATTCTTATGCTATATTTCACTGAGACACCATGGCGGTGCAACCAGTCGTCGCTACCAACAAAATGTATACAGCTCTATAGAGAGTTACTCACCTGGTGTCCGTTTAGTTACGCAACCAATTTGGTGGCACGACCAGCTCGGACGTGTGGCGAAATTTTTCACCGGGACACTATGGCGGCACGACCAGTTGCGCCGAAATGGTGTCCCAATGAAAATAGCCCTTGAGGGAAACCATATGTCTAGTAGTGAAAGTGTTTCGGTTGAATTTATATCGATAATAATTAAAGCTTTAATAGTAACTTAGTGGAACTGGTTTACTCTCTTGACAGCGGTATCGTTTACTTTAGCAATCCTATTCCTAAATTATGTGGTTTTCGACAAAGAAGGGCTGATCTTTATTCTCTCCCTACTGCTCCCCTGGGTCGTAAAATACGACTTTTAGGATTACGTCAAGAGGATTTGCTATAGGGTCAGTAGCTGCCTCTAAACTAATTGTAACAAACTAACATTACCAATGGTCATGTCTTGCAGTTACGACTTTGACAATTATGTCTATTAAATGTTTAATTTCAATTGAGCTAATAATTCAGTCGCTCAATAATAGAAAAAGCGGTCTTCAAAAGCTTCATCTCCTTCCCTTCATAATATCATCCTCAATAAATTGTTACTTGAAACCCATAACAAAATCCGATTAAACTTCCTTCAAAAAATCGACGACAGATCTTAAGGCTTTAACCTAGAACTACATTAGACCAATGCACACGTGGACCACACCTGATTTGTACGTAGAACGACGTCACGTGGCGTGGATCTAGTGTAGATCTACAAGTCTAGTTTCCATATAAATGTATGGAAACTGACGCGCTCAGACCGGCGTACGTAGCACACGTGTGGTCAGTGTAGTTCTAGCCTTACCAATAAATAATAATAATATATAGCCCTTTAATTCAATGGAAATATTTATAATCTAATATTTCGTGATCATTGATTTGAATTTATGAAATTAACACATATTGACACACAAAAATTTATAAAAATTAAAAAAAAAACTCGGAATCTTTTACTATGTTATAATCAAATCGATTATGTTTTTTTTTTTTAATTTACAATTATCACAGTCTAATATTCATAACGATTTCCTAGTTAAACATTTTGATTATGGACTTCATGACGAGTGTAGCCTTTCTCTAATTTTTCCCACTTTTTTCAATTTTAGGCTACAACAATCCGGTCATAACCCGATCAATAGGCCAATTAATATTATCTATTTAGAACAGTCTGTGTACCAGTTGATCACTTCAATAGAGCCGATTTTAATGACAATCAATTGAAAGTGTAATGAGAGCTATTGAATCATTCGTTCGCGTCAATAGCAAGAGTATTAGTATTATATGTTACGATTAATTAGTGGTAATACTTATTGTTGAAATATGTACGTTCAATGATACAAATAATGCGGATAGATCAGTGGAATCATGCTCATTAATTTTAGTTATAATTTCGGAATTCATTGCTGTTCGTTCAGTATCTTCTATTAATAACGATATTATGAAAATCAAAAAGAAATAACACCATTGTTGTCCTATCGTCACACTTATTGTGCGTACAGCTAAGAATTGGAATTCCCTGCTAAAGTCTGTGTTTTCTGATAGCTACAACCTAAAGGTCAGGAGCAGTTTAAGTCAATAGGTTACTTATAGATAAGCGTGGCGTCATTGGCTATATCAGCGCTTACCATCAAGTAAGATATTAGTTAAATGCGAGTCTATAAATAGTAAAAAATCGTCTGTCTATCTACACGTATATATATCAGTAATCAAATACTCTTTCCAATATTTACTAATTGTATGAGACCCATTAGAAGCTAGAGTGTGAGCCTATTTTTATCAATCCTCTTTAAATCGGCTATGATAAATGGTACTTTTTTATTTGCAAATAGGTTTTAAGAATCCATTTTTACAGGTTTTTTTTTTAAACTAGATTAGGCTGGTGTTTCCTAACTTAGCCTAGCCTTCCTAGGGGTCAACTATGCTATATGTTCCAGTTCCCAAAAGCCCAATGTAACCGGCGCCGTGGCGTTGCAAATCACACCAGCACAAAGCCGACTTAAAAACCTACCTCAACATCCATCAAGCAAGAATATCACGAAGCAGCTACATACCTGAAAGTAAAAAGACTCAGCATTAGCAACATAACAAATGCACTGCCCTACGTGAGGGAGATACGAATATATACAGAAACGGTACACAAAAAGAACAACGATAAATTACGTTAAAGCGTAAGCAAAAACCAAGGAGTGTTAGTTAAAGGTGGGTGTTCAACGTGCGTCTGTTTGTACGCGATGTATTGCGTTTGCGATTATTTAGTTTTGAGTACTAGTATTTACTGCTTCTTCTACTAAAGCTTTCTATCCTTGATCTAATCATACAATAGTTATAAAACTGGAGAGTTTCTTGGGAAATAGAACTCTCGGAACTATTGATTAGGTGAGATTGGTTAAATTTTTCAACAAAGCGTGATGAACATATATAGCCTATATTACATCAGGCTTCGACCCACGGGAGTGGAGCAGTAACCAAAAGATGTAGTTGAAACTGCAAGGGACAGCTAGTCAAAATTTAAAACATAAATTTTACGTCTACTCTATTGTGTCTCTGCGGTTGGCTGACTATTGCTTTAAGTCGGCTGATATATTTGTGCTTGCTTAAATTATACATATATGTATATATACATTAACTAAAGATTTATTTGGACTTCAGTAACAGTAAAATCATCATCATTGAATAATTCATTCTCCATTGGACTTCTTCACAGTATCAAAAGCTTTGTGAAGACATCGCTGCAGAAGATAATATCTTCAGACTATTCTCGTAAAACTAGCAACATTTAAAAAAAACAACGTCACAATTTCTGTTTATGCAATTACTATGATTTTAACTGTCTCTCATTTTGTGCGATCACATACGATTATTATTTTTACTGTGTTACAAGTTTTGTTCAGTTGCATTTGAAAAAAAAAAAACAAAACGTCGCTAACAATCGCGTAGTGAACAGTATTCCTGCGCTCATTAATTGTCGTTTGTTTAGGTACTTGTACTTCGTTTGGAACTGCGCCCTTCTTTGTTTTTTCTTTATGACTTAAAGAAATACATACTTAATTGCAAATATGAATGTTTTCCATACATATTTTTAATGTCATATTATTATTTACTAGCTTTTGTCCACGGCTTCACCCGCGTACATAAAAATATAGCCCGTACTTTCAGACTCAACCTCCTACAAACAAAAATACATATCTTTATTATAAAAATTATGATAATTTTCATAAACTGGACCTTGAAATGTTGAAGAAGAACGAATTATGATCAAAACATAAACAGTGAAAACAACGACGCTATTCCACAACAACAAGCTTTTCTCTCTCTCTCTTCTATTTCAAAAACCATTATTGATGGTACAAAATGCCTAAAGCATTAAGTCTACCTCTGTAATTTTGTATACAGAAAAGCGTTTAATAAATAAAAAACAACCAAGTCAATACCAATAAACCTTACGACAATATCAAAAACAATTTTAAAATAAAAACAGTTATAAGAATCCATCACATAACAGAATCTAACGGAGCAGTAGCGGTGTAAGTGTGCAATCAAAAGGCAATGTTTGCGCATGAGGCGTCCTCACGACCAATTAGCGTCGACGTCGCGCGACATAAATTGTATCAAACAGCTCGGTTCCTGGCTGTGCCTGTCCTGGATGTAGAAGCTGGACTGGATGACGGAAGTATACAGATATATTGATTCTTTATTGATTTACAATAAGTTATAATGCTGTAAAAGTTTAAGGACAAAGCTGAAACCTCTAAGTGGTTTGAAGATGAGAAAGTAAAATCCAAGCTAAAATATAAAAAGACAGACATTTTAAAGAAGCATTCAGATGAGAGTATGTTTAAAATAGACAATTCAAATAAGACCGAAATCCTGATCAATTCTTTTCTTATTAATTTTACACTCAAAGCCAATCTGGTTGTATTAGTAAAAAAATTAGAATACTTAAAGGCTTTTTTCCAAAATTGTAAAAAAATTGACAAGACTAAAAATTTAACAACATCGTTCAAAAGATACCATATCGCAGAGCACTTCCACCAAGTTTCTACATCTACAGTTAGTACTTTTGTCCCACCCCGTCGCTGGCAAGAGTTCATTATCACAAATAAACCGAAGAGCCTTTCCGTTTTTATTGTTTGGTGGCAATGTTCCACCACAATGTACTACGCTATTACACTTGAAACTATGTTAAGTGTTGTTCCACAAGATATTTGGAAGATATGATTGTTGTAGAAAAAGTTGAGAGGGTTAAATGAAGATAAATTTTTAGAGTGTTGTGGAATACTTAGATTATCTTTATAGTAGTTTTCTGAAGCAGAATCACCTCATTTATGGAGATCACGTCGATATTCATCAGTTTCTTTAAAATTCCACCCTACACTAAAATTGCTATTGAACGGTGCGGGTGACAGCTGTCAGATTCATATAATCCTTTTCTCTCATCTTAAAGATGCTTTTTTTGTCCTGCTGTCATCCTACTTATGCTATATAAAAAAGACTTTAGTACTAATAACCTCTTGCATCTAGCATATTCAACAACAGCAAAATCCACAAACATAAATTTTTGAAATTACCTTTCAACACACCTCTAAGCCCATGGGGTGAACTATTCTGTACAAGCCACAAAAAAATTGGGGACGCGATCAATAGGTCCCTATTGATTGCAACCCCCAAATAGATTCGTGTATTAATATTACTAATACACAAGGGCGTATTGCTAATTTCTTTGAGTCGTCCCCTCTTACTATTGTATCTATAGGATATGTCTTATTACATCAATCTACGAAAATGGTTATTTGATATAGGAATTGGAGCCAGAGCATACTAGGATCGTTCGCTTTTATTAACATTTTTCTGCTAGTAGTTTTCGTCTTTGCTTTGTTGCCAAAGTAGCCTTTGGAAGTAGGGAAAACATCGTTTAGTATGTTATTTATTTCATCATATAGAAGATTCATCTGAATATGAATAGGAACTATTTCATTATGATGCTTTACCGGAATCTAAAATCATAGGACCTCCATCATAAATACATCGTTGGTACAAAAGTCAATTTTAAAGCCATTGACTTAAAGAGCATAATTAGAAACCAATCGCAACCAGAACTTCAAAACATCCGAATCCCTACATCAATCATGGAATTCCAAAATTTACTCCGAATCGCGTAATCCAACTGCCGAACTATAGATCCAGAGGTCCGCACAAAACATTAGTAATCTAATTAAACAGGCGAAGGATTAATGGAGTGACAATAATCTTGCGTCACGTTTGGGGTAAGGGATTATCCCGAATTTAATCAGCGGTAGATACCGCAACCCTTATGACGTCGACTCGTTATATTCAGATTGATGCACAGACCATGGAATAGAGAAAAGTGATTGAAGATGTCATTTGTATCCCTACAATGATAAACCAAAATCTCCAACCGCGTCTGTCCGTATACTCGCGATAAATTTAAAAAATTTTGTACGGATTTTTCAATTGATGATTAGATTGAGATGATACGTCAAAAAAAATTAGTTTAAAAAAATGCATAATTATACTTTTAGTAGAGAAAATCCGAGAATTTCAAAGCTTCATATATACATACATACGTGTGGTAAACCCATGATTGGAATTGCCATAGATCGTCAGTCTCACTGACACTACAGATTTGTATAGAAAACTAACTTTTGCCCGCGGCTTCGCCCACGCACATAAAATATAGCTTATGTGATAAAATTTTAGCAACTGGGACAGCAATTTCTGAGATTACCTCCTACAAAGAAAAAAAAATACTTAAAAACAAAAAAACTAATGAGTGTAGATTGTGACAATATCAGCTTCTACAAATTCTTGTTGCCCAATGAAATCCCTCGACACTCTGTGGATTAATGCAATGAGGGTTAGACTAATATTAAAGAGGTTCTAAATTCAATTACCTTCGTTTTTTGTTTTTTTTTTTTTTTTGTCTGTCTGTGTTGCTACAGAGATTCATTAAAAGCTTAAGTTACTCGAACCCAAAATTTTATACAATAATTATATATACCATCCAGTCAATACATTGCCCCTTGGGTACCGTAATAGGTGATTTACGGATTAATTATTTACTTATAAACAGGAGGTACACCTGTCAGGTCTATAATCCATTGTGTTTAATATAATACTGCAATCACCCATCTGTTCCGTAAATAGAAAGTTATAAAAAGTTCAGTACAACAATGATATATAAATGAAATATTGTAACAAAACCATTAATGAACTGCTAGTTAACTCGAACACAATGTTTAGATACGTTAGGACATAGCATTTTTTAAGCTATTGCAAAGCTTCTATCGCAGGCCTTGAGCGTGGAGACCGAATCCAGAAATTCCGTAACGAAAATAACCTAACACCCCCCTCTCGTTTGTTTTTTGAGCGTGGTGACCGATAAGAAAACAAATGAGTGAACAATCAATCAAAATTCAATTCAATGTGGGAAAGTGTAACTTCAATTAATATCAAAGAAAAAAAAACAAAGGAAAAAAATACTGCATAAATAAAATAAATAAATAATTACAATTGCATAAGTTGATAAAAATGCTATGCAATAGCTTACAAAACGATTTGGTGCACATTTATTGTGAGTACAGTTAAGGAGCACAAGTATGTATGTGTTTCCTGGTTTAGTTCTAGGCAAGCGTGTTCTATTGTCGACCACATCATCGCTTACCGTCAGGATAGATAGTGGTCAAACGCGAGCCTAGCAATAATAATAAAAAATTAAGACTCAAACAAATATAAATGCTACTTCAAAATGACCTTCCTGCAAGAGCACATCAAACTTTATAGCATCGGAACTTCTCGATATTTTTTTGTTATTTAATGAATATTATAATAGTACTGCATTATAATAACTTACTAAAATATACCTACGAACGAAGAAAAGAAGTCTTTTGTGCAAGTAATGAGTAATATTATTTCATACAATACATTTTTTCACATCAACATCGACAATCATTCAGTAAACACTAACCAAAAAATCCAAATTCAACTCTAAAGTTATTGAAGTAAAGTTTAAATTTGCACAAATGCTTTTTTGCTTAGAAAATATTCGTTACATGCACACAGCAGTCATTAAAATTGTAACATAATAATAAAAGGGGTCGTTTTTATAATAGACCTTGTATTGGGGTCCCATTGTGCGACAGCGCGGTCCGGGTAATTTACAAAATGTAACCTTGTAGCAACGCATGTATCGGACATAAATAGTAACATTTCGATGACAAATAATAGTGATTTAAAGGATCATACAATAGGGCCGATGTTAAATGTAAAATTAGCTGCAAATGTCGGGTTGAATTTGCAGATCATTAAAGATTGCATAAACCCTTATCGACTGGCATAAATGGTACTAGTGGCACTGTTTGATTGATGCTAGTTATGTTTAAAATTCCTGAATTTACTAAGATATGTTTCCGTTAATATCACATACATCGAAAGACTGGAACAATTTGCCTGCTGTGTTCTTCCCGTTCGATTATAATTTAAGTATCTTCGAGGCTAGAGTAGATAGGCTCATAATAAATTAGCGCGATTCACTATCAACGATTGCTTACATCTTACATCAGGTGGGATCGCAGACAAGCACTAGTTTCTTTAATTAAAAATAAATATAATTAAGTAGGTACTTATAAAAAGGAGATTTTCAATGAGCAATTTGAATGACTTTCTGCAGTTCTAATATGACAACATTACATTACGAAACGACACACTTATACAAACCATCCTAATGAAACGAAGCAGCTAAAAATATTTTTGCTATCTAAGAATGCTCGATAATAAAAACAAATGAAGCTACAAGGAAAACTGATGAAATTATACCCCGTCATAGAAGGGCACTACGGCATCCTATCATACATATGTTGCAGCCAACTAGCTTCATTTGCCATTCAGTTAAAGTAGTGACCTGGATATAATTCATCCGATGTATCTTTCTTCTTCTTCTTAGTCAGACACTCTTGTCAGAGTGGTCGTGGCTGTTAATGGTGGCCAGTACCCCTAGCCATGTTGCAAATCTGCAATCGTTAACGCTTGTAGAAAGCTTCAAATGTACGGGATTGACGTCATCTCAACGCTCAGTCACGTGGTGAGAACAAAAGATTCGGCGACGCGGCTAACTCGAAGCGTTCGACGCAAGCGAAACGATTGTAACTTGGCTAGGGGGGCAGGTTACAGCACGCTTTTGTTATTTGCCTCCAAGGCTGCCCATCGAGTGATATCTTTCCATTTCTGGCGGTTGTTGGCATTACGCGCACACTGTACTGCGATCGACTGCGTAGCTCTGGTGATTAGATCGATAAAACGAGGCAGAGATCGACCGCGAGTTCTCTTGCTTTCAACGCGATCAATGCATCGAATACAACATTTAATCAACTGCTAATGTTTAGGCTGTTTATATGGTGGCATGACTCTAACGAAATAATACTTATGGCACCACATACGGACGTTAGGTCAAATGGATAAGACGGGACACAGGTGTACGATTAAAGCAAGCGATGCTCCCACCATCTCCATCATGCTAGGTTTCATTAAACCTGGCAGACAGAAATAGAAGCACAGATAACTCTTTTAATAACATGCGTTTCATCCCTCCTCATCACATGACCATACCAATACAAACAATTCCCTTTCAATTTTTCAGTCACTGGCACCACTTTCAAACTTCCTCTAATACTACTCATGTCTCACGTTATCCATTCTCGTCACAACATACATCCATCACAACATCCTCATCGCCGCTATACTCGTATGCAACTGAAAGTCAGTTCTAAAAAGATTGTTTAAGAGTAGCCCAAGTGATCAGCTCAGTGATCAATAAGCTATTTTATACAACACTAGCTGTGCCCGCGACTTCGTTCGCGTGGACTACAGGATTTTGAATTTATTTTTTTCTAAAATAAAAGTAGCCTATGTTACTCCTTATTATACCAGCTACCTGCCAAAAAAAGTCCCGTCAAAATCAGTCCAGCCATTTCAGAGATTAGGCCGGACAAACGGACAGACAGACAGACAAAAATTGTAAAAAATGTTGTTTTGGTGTATGTACCGTACATATATTCATATGCATGTAGTAAAAAGCAGTTATTTCAATATTACAAACAGACACTCCAATTTTATTTATATGTATAGATGTATAGATTAGTTTAGTATATCTATGCGAAACCCGAAACACGTGTCTAGTATTTTAATGTAAAGAATCTATATACAAACATAACTGTATCACGAAAAATCACAAAGTTATAAGCTTGTTTCATATGTCAGCAAAAATACATTGTCATCGGGCCATCTAGGCGACTGACGGGTTGTTTTGCATTTGCACCCAGCTGTTTGCTGGCGACTAATGCCCACTATGACCTGCCCTGACCTGTGTTGTACTTAGTGTTGGTGGTGTCTAACTTGTGACCTTTTTAAATATTTTTAGGAAAAAATATAACATGGTGTAAAAACTTTTGGAAACTATTCAGTTACAGATTCTGAACAACTATATTTCTTTATGAAATAAGCAGTACCTTTGTACATCTTATATATAAAATTCTCGTGTCACAATGTTCGTTCCTGTACTCCTCCGAAACGGCTTGACCGATTCTCATGAAATTTTGTGAGCATATTGAGTAGGTCTGAGAATCAGCCAACATCTATTATTCATACCCCTTAGTGATAAGGGTTGTCCACCCTGAAAAATAATTTATATGAAATTTTTTGTATGTGTTCAAGGGGATCTGGGAATGGTTTAGATTCACAATTTTCACGCGAGCGAAGCCGCTGGCAGAAGCTAGTTATACTATATTGTTATTCCCTTCATTCATTTTTTAACACATTAGGTATATTACATTTTTAAATATTTTTTTTCGAAATGATATTAAAAAAAACATTCAAAAATATAAAACATAGGTATTTATATTATTATCATCATCTTATATATAAAATTCTCGTGTCACAATGTTCGTTCCCGTACTCCTCCGAAACGGCTTGACCGATTCTCATGAAATTTTGTGAGCATATTGAGTAGGTCTGAGAATCAGCCAACATCTATTTTTCATACCCCTTAGTGATAAGGGTTGTCCACCCTTAAAAATTATTTATATGGCAAAATAACGTATGCCGGGGTCAGCTAGTAATTTTATAATAATGTAATATCTTCTTCTGTATATTGTGTGTACATAAATTGTAAAATAAATAAATAAATATATTCAGGTTTTGCAAAAACTAAAAATAATGTTGTGTGTGTATGTAAATACTAATTGCATCAGTTGAAGTATCAACGCCAGCTCAGCCGAGATAATCCACTAAGCAGTAAATGATCTGAATCCACAATAAACACAGTTGTATGAATTCTATTCAGGTTCTAATACGATTGCCTCAGCAGAGTCAATTAATGCATTGGGTTAATAAGTTTAAGTTACGATTGACAATTTAACATACTAATAATATTTGTGAGGTAAATATTGTGGCATAAAGAGACGCAAATGAAAAGGCTTCTTGTTCAAATATCTATTTTTATATTCTTAGAAGCATCTTACATTGTATTTTAATATAAAATTATACCTAGATTTTTTGTGACATCGCTAATCAAACTTGTTTCGAATCTCAATCCGTAAACTATTTTTAACAAAAACCTTAAAAGGTAACAATACCTTGCCAGTTTCAAGTCAATTAATATGTGACCTTCTTAGGGTGAGTTGCACCATTTAACTTTAACGATAACCAAACCATAACCAGCCGTGAAATGGCTGCTTATTGGTCAATTCGACGATTCGACAACTGTTAACGGCTTAGTTTTCGTTATAGTCAAATGATGCAACTCACCCTTAGACGCCACAATATACATAAATATAGGCACATTTAAAACTGTCTAAACATTTTTTTGTTGGCATTCATTAAATGACTACTCCCGCTCTTGTTGAAGTGAGAGGGAGTGTCAGACTTTTTCTGACTAAAACCCACCTAAGCTGTGTTCCTTTAGTTGCCATTTACATTTCAGAGCCGCGGTACCAACCTCTTTCAATCAATTTCGCAGCCATGGACACTACTTGTGTGAAGTTGCACTTTTTATATCGGTAAAAAGCTTGGTTGTTATGAGAATGTTAAATAACTGGGCAAGAGTGAGTCGGGCTCGCGCCCTCAGGGTTCCATATCGTCCGTAGAAAAAAACGCCAAAAACATCGCATTGGTTGTAGGGGAGCCCTCCTTAAATATTTATTTTATTTTGTTTTTAGTATTTATTGTTATAGGGACCACAAAAATAGATAATTTTATGAAAATTAGCCAAGTGACAGACAGACGGACGCACGGGCAGACAGCGAAGTCTTAGTAGATAATAGGGTCCCGTTTTTACCCTTTGGATGCGGAATCCTAATAAAGCTACTCCACACCTAGGAATAACTCCTTTATCGTGGGTGCTTTCAAAAACCTGTAAACTCCCATACACAAGAAACTTAGACCCGGAACACAAATATTTGTCCCGTGCGGAAATTGAAAAAGCAACAAGCTGCGCGAAATGATCGAAGCTGGGAGAAAAGCTAGTATTACAAGAGTTCAAAACAAAATATTTTACATAAGATGTCAATAATAATGTCTTTATAAATCAAGAGCATCGAAAAAATATGGAAAATAAATCTCAAGTAAACATTTTCCAAATAATATTATTAACATAAAATTTTGCGTAAAAAATGTCTTAAAAAATCCATCCATCACAGAACATGTTATTAAAATAAAAATGATATGATATTTTCTTTCTGTTATAAGTAAGGAATTTAATAACCAATGAAAGTAAAATAAAATGATAGTTAACGATGTTGTAACGATGATGCTACTCGTAAATACCTTCTTATGTAATACCTACATAATTACATTTACAACATCATAGATATAAAAATATTTGATATTGAAATAACGATATACATTATTTTTTAGGTGGAGCTCATGGCTAGGTAATAACAGTCACAAGAATCAACCTTCCAGATTAAGCAATGCTGGCTAAGGTCAGTTGGTGGATGGGCGACCATTTAAAAGTACCAAGATTCATCCATGCCCCGAAAAGCACGTCAAGTCGTTGGTACCGTGTGTCATCACAAATGGTCAGAAGCCAGAATTGTTGACACTAGTCTTACCTAGTGGTAGTGTGTTACCCAGTTATTGGGTAACTCAATACCCAGTTATTGGGTAGGTAGTGAAGGTTTGATAGGCAATCGCTTCATGTAAAATTCTGATAAGCAACATCCGATTTTACTGGAAGCTTACCCCAAATTAGTTGGGAAAAGGCCTGGGAATAAGTTCAGTATAGTAGTTTGCTCACATATTAGAAGCGACAAGAAATATGTAACCAAGATCTCCATACCAAGAACTCATAATATGTTTTAAAAAGAGTGGCCATGGAGTTTCTTGCACGTTCTTCTCCATAGAGACCTACGCTTTGAAACGTGCAATTTTGCTTCACTTTTCTTGGACTGACCGACATTTGACTATTCAAAAGGGCCTGCATATGGACTATTTGAAATAAATGTTTTTGACTTTGAGTAAGCACTTTGATGTTTTACTCGATATGATACTGAAAACCTTAAGACAATATATAGCTCCAAAGAGCTGAGTCTACTTATTCAAACTTCTGTGATTTATGACTTTTATCGTGGTGAAACCTACACTCATAATTTATTAATACTTTTACATAGTAGGTAATTCTGAAATCACTAACTCTAATTCCGCAAGTTTAATAACTGAATGACGAATGATAAACTAATTTTGAATAGAAATAACAAGTCTAAAATACAAAATTGATGTGAACTTAAAATTCAAAGTCGATCCGAAGTTGAAAGTGACCTTTTTATAAAATGGCAACTTCTCAGGTTTATATCTGAAATTATTATCTTCACTACATCAAAATAAAAAAAGAAATCAAAATGTAAATCACTAAAAGTGGTTGGAAATATTTTATATGATAACTAGCTGTTGCCCGTGAAAAACTCAATAAAACAGCACAATACTATTCGATCACAATAACATTTTTTTTGGGAAGATTCCTAGTAAGTATTGTTTTTCTAAAATAAAAGTACTCACTTACAAAGCTTAAGTTACTCTTTATAACATCAGATAATTACAACTAAAGTTCTTACAGAACAAAATAAAATACAAATATGTTTATTGCTCCAAAAAGGTAAATACAGTTTTAACAGATCACTGGACTCTCACACTAGGTTTCTCTGAGTCGGAGAGAAGTATGTTTAGCCAATTCGGAGATTAGCCAGAACAAACAAACAGACTGTATCTGATGATGTGTAACAGATGTTACATTTTTTTTTTTTAATTGTATTCTTTTTAAGGGCACTAAAACAATTGTTATTTTAAAATTACAAACAGTCAGACACATTAGTTTTATTTATATGTGATAGACAACTTTACTTATAGGTATGTATAATGTATAGATACAAAGTTACATTATTGCATAAAGAAAATGATTAGTTTTAACGCATATGTTTGTCTTTTTGATAATATTATTTTAAACTTTAAGAAATAGCTTGGTAAACGCAAACCGAGAGTGAATTTTCAGTAAGCTCAATTTAAAGTTCATACTTAGTTTCAAGTTTGTTTTAAAGATGTCACGAGATAACCTGTTACATGAAAAGTAATTTGTATTATATTTTGGTGCTTACATTCACATACAATTTGAATAAAAATTTGCCTGCTGCGGTAAAATTTGACGATCATGATCTTTTAAGAACTTTTTCACTCTTAGGGCACAGTGAAGCTAGCTAACTGTCGGAAAAAGCTCTTTGCTGGACTCAACGTCACTACCTCATTGCTTAATTGATTTAAGCAGCAGCCTGAAGCATGAGCTATATCAATTTTATGGGTTAACATTGGTTTACTTCAGTAGTAGCGGGCAGGGCACATTGCTCGCAGAACACATGACCTAGATGAAGATGTAATGTGGAAAGGCTTCTCGCGGAGTGGGCTGATGACTTTATGGTTGATTGAAGGTTTGAAGGTTCCAGAATCCGATGACTGGAAGACGCACGAGACCGGACTTTGTGGTGACATTAGGTGGAGAAGATGTCAAGGAGGTGAACGTTCTTTATTTTAACTCATTTGTGAAAAAGTAGTAGAGAATGTTCCTCGAATAGACAGGTTTCCTCTGAAACTAGTACACAAACAAAATGCAGAACTACGTACACATGCAGACCATAAAGCTGTGACATCACACCAGCTGTGTAGCAGCCAGCAAGGATGATGGATCACTCGTCGTCGCCTACAAATAGGGTCGCCATTCAGAGCCGCTCGTTATTGTGTTAAAATCAATTTGCGTCCATCCCCGCCGTGCTGGTAGTGCTGTGGGTTCAGAGATTTATTGATATCGATGTTTTGGGAGACTGCAAAAGATGAAGTTACAGGTTTTCTAGCTTTCATTTTAAAAAATTCTAAAAAGCAACATATTTATAATCTTGGATCCAAAGTGAATGGAATATTTTCAGAAAACCTTACCAACGATTAAAATATCTCAATATTGTGACTCCTTATAATTTGGAATATCGTCAAATCTGTCGTTATGCAATAAGAAAAAAAAAAATTAAATGCCTTATGTATACAAAAGAACAGAGGCGGGCTTAATGCTTTAGGCATTTTCTACCTTTGGGTGTTGTAGAGAAAAATATTAGTAGGTGCAACAAAAGAGAGAGAAAAAGGTGAATACAAGAATAAATGTACGAATAGACCGTAGAATAAATATATATTCACTTGAAAGGACTTTTTTTTATTGTTGACAGGTTTGCGCCTGACTGCTATCTCAGTTAATAAAAAAATCAACGGTAAAATTATCCTAAGTACAAAGTGTAAGTATTTTTCCATCGTAAAAATGGAATTATCGATAGGTCGTCTCATCACTGTCTCTATATGCGTCCGGCACGCAAAAATAGTTTTTAGGGCATTCCACCCCACAGATTGTCCATGGCCAAGACAATGTGGCCGGTAACAAAAGTCGCCCCAAAATGTTGTTAATTCGAGACGAGACAGACTTTTTACAATTTTTTTTTTGTTTTTTATTTTACTAAAGGGGTGTTCGGTTACTATTTAATAAGCATTCGTTTTGATTTTGATACCGACGAGGGCTGTAAAGGGGTAATTTTGCGTCAATCTGACAGCTGTTTTTTTGTGTGCAGTTTGTTATTTTACTGTACGGCTATCTTCACTAGAATAACAAGCATTTATATCATAAATACTGGGACTTGTTTTTTTTTTCTACGTACATTCACCAAACATTTTAACAAAGCCAATTCTGTGTACCAATTTCACGTTTAGCGTTTTTGTTTTTTTTTTGTGAGTTTTTGATTTACGAGTGTCTATTAGATTAATTAAAAATAATAATAAAGGCGCAAATTAGGTCGCCTAACCTCTGACTGAGGTAAAAGCCAGTCCTTGGGTTACGCGAAGTGTCAACTAAGCCTTTGGATAAATCTTTAAAAAGCGTATGATCCATCAACATTCAAACCCCACGGCCCAAGAGTTTCAACTCCAAACGGCTCAAAAATATAACTGTCGACGTGTTTTTTATTTATATTAGTATGCCGTTTGAGGTTCTCCGCAGACGTAGGGGCACCACCAGCACAGCACGATGAGATAGGAAGATAGGATGGCGTAAAAGTGTCGACACAGGTAACGTGCTACACCGAACCTAATTGGACCTAATATTTTTTCTAACAAAACTGATCTGATGAAGCTTCCATATTTAAATATTTAATAGAAACCTTTTTAACCGTCCCCAGGCATCCGTAAACCGTAAAACAATAATAGGGAAGAGTCACCGCTACATCTGTCAACTCCATTACAGCATTTTTTCCAAATCGGTTTATTTTAGCATTCGAGAAATGGGTTTCTATTTATTCACGCCGGCTTCGAGAGTTTAGATAAATAATTTCTTTGTTATAAGTGCCCCGCATTAACTTGACGATAAAATTGAATAGTTTAAAATGTTATTTTATATGCCTCCAATTAAATAAACGTTGAGTGCTCCGGAATGGCCATTTGTTGTGAAAATAGAATCGTGTTAACTAATTTCATTACAGTTAATTAGTTATAATGAGATAAACAACATTACTAAAATTAAACGAGTTTAATTAGCAGTTATTGGTCGGTAGTGTTGTTCTAGTTTTTATTTAAAAAAATATAAATTAAAAAGCACCACCATTTTTTTTATTTTTTACAGTTTTCAAAGTTTTATTTACAAAACTCCAGAATACAAATTACAGTGGTATCATGTAGATACCAACGTTAACCCGAAAGCACAAACAAAAACTTTATGAATATCAACTTTGTGTAGTTTAATCATATATCGCCGTGGGCATTACTTACTGAAAGTACACAATTACTAGAGCCTACAGAAACACGACTATATACTTTAGGTTTTCGGCATTACTTTGGATACAAATTCCTTCAACAAACATTATCAAAATAATGAGTTCCCTAACAGGCTTGCTGAAAGCGTAATTTTGTTACTAATAAGTTCGATGTAAAAGAAAATTAGTTTTGTCTACAAATTACTAGACGTTTATTTTAGTCAGCACCAGTTTATTTTGCCTGTAAAATATGCTCAAACTATAGCAATAGAACATTACTTAAGAAAGGGGATCCACGAAATTTGTAGACAGGCTAAGAGAGGTATCGTCTGGCTGTTACCATTGTAACACGATTTATTTAGGCGTGAATGAAGACCCACGATATTTTAGGCAACGCTAAACTTGCTTAATTCATTAAACCCCAAGCGAACGCCGGCGCTAGCTCTCACTGAATCTTTTGTGTCTCTAATTACGGTATTTGAAAGGTAAGAGATTATACTCGAAGTTTCTTCGCGTGATTGCATCAGAAATGAAGATATCCGCAGGAGAACCAAGGTTACTGACATAGTCCAAAGAAACTTAAATGGCAGTGGGCAAGGTACATTGCTTGCCCTATGCATATTGGACGATGGTTGATGGAGCTGTCGTTGTGGCGACACTTGGGGAGGCCTATGTCAAACAGTGGACTACTACTAAAATGAAGTTGATGTGGAAACTTAAGGGGAATGCTTCAGGGTAACCCGCAAAATTAAAAATGTTTGTAGTTTTTTTATTGCAATTTACAATAAGGTAAAAAATGTATAATTATATTTGCGGTATTGAAATTTATTTATTTACACAACAATTATAGGTACTCATTAAACCCATTAACATATTTCTCTAATTTATAGAAGACTTAAAAATGTATCAACATAATAATTCTTTGTTTCCAACACTAATAAATTATTTTAATTATATGTAAAATGTTACAGCTGCCTACAATTGTGTACATTGTGTTATTTGGTGTCTGAATGGGGTTTCAAATTAAACAATTTAAACACAAATACTCATATAAAATGATTTGATCATTAACCTAACCCAATCTGCCAATACCGTATCGTGTGAGACAACGCGCACGCGCCCATCCCTTGAGCCGTCGTCAAATATTTGCGTAGTAGAATCATCCGCGGGCCAAGTCGACGCTCCATGTAATATCGTGATGGATGACGTCGACTGTTTATCTTGACTTGCCGTTCATGGGCGATAGCTATGGTGTAATCAGGTTTTTTAATGGTGAAATAAACTTAGAGGGTAAAATATAAGGTGAGTTTATATATAAGCAGCCAGTGGTAACGGCCTTAACTTCTAAGTTGTAGGTCGTGATTACAAACTCAGGCAGGCGTATTATTTTGTGTTTTTTTTTTTATCAAAACAGCTGTGAAATAAAATACTGTAAAGAAACTGGTATGTCTTAGAACAAAAATTAAAGAAGTTGTGTGACACCAACTAGCACTTGGTTCTGGGTGATAGAAAGATTGCCCCATTATCTTTCCTAGAGAGAAGGACTGAGATCAAGCGGAGGCTGATTACGTTAAGTTAAAATGTTACCCAGGTAGGTTGCTAACAATCCCATGTTACCTCACCTCTTCCAAAATTAACTAAAACATGCCTTGTACAAAATTGTCAACGCATGCATTGCAAGCGACAGCCTTTTGCCACTGTTTTCATCCGCAAGCAGTTACATTTTCCGCTTGGCTGCTGCAGTCAAGGCTCCAAAGAGCTACATTCAGCAACCAGACATATTGTGCTCTATATTATGCATGGATTAAATGGTTTGTCGTTTGTTTTGGTCCTTAATTTAGACTGCATAAAGATATTAGGTGGGTGTGCCTTTGAAATGTTGGTGCCTGGGGAGTTTTTGCTCTTTGGTAACGATTTTTTTTTTGTTTTTATGACGTTTGAGTAACTGCTTCATACGTTTTGAGCTTTATTACTATTACTTAGTTCATTTAATTCAGACACAGTCTATACATTGTATACGAATTTAAAATAAAACAAAACATTAAAATTAACAAAAATAAGATACGTGAGATACCATTTTATAAAATAAAAATATATTTATCATTTATTATTATTTTATTAATTTTTAACAAAATATATCTTATAATTAGAAATTATAAAGAGGAAATATTTGTATTTTTGCATGTTTGTGTTTTTGTTTGTAATGAAAAAACTGGAAACCAACTAAACCAATTTAAAAAATTCTTTCACCAATAGAATGCTACTTTATTACTAAGTGACATAGGCAAAGCCGCTGGGAAAACCTAGTATTGAGTAAAGTTGGAAGTCCAAGAAGAAGACTTAGCAATGTATTACAGATATTAACGTCCCAAATACTACTTCACCAAATTCAAAACTACATAATATATTGTAATTAACAAACAGCGCACCTCAAACTCCTCAATTGATTCCAAAAGCACCTGTAAATTGATTCAGTTCTGAATTCTGCAACGATTTCATTGTAAACATTGCCATGCAAACAACATTACGTAATATGCACTTTACTATTCGAAACTAAACTATTTCAGGTCAGTATGCCACTCCATACATCGTTGAGTGACTCCATTGAAAAGAGGTTTGCATGCACCGCCTTTGTTGTCGCAGCGTGCAATTGAAAAAAGAAAAAAAAAACTTTTGAATTTGAATATGGAATTGCAAAATATGTCATTATGGTAATAAATGTGCTCTGCACGCTTGTGATATCTGAGTTGGTGGAGTTAGTTGTGTCCTGAAACAGTAAATTAAAAGGAAGGCATTTATTTTAGGTTTGTTCTTCTCCATAAAGATCTACGCTTAGGAACGTGCAACTTAGCTTCACTTTTATTTTTTGACTGACCGACATTTCATCAAATCATAAGTGCCTGTTATTGGTCTATTTGAAATTAAGTTTCTAATTTCTGATTTGATCTGAATTGTTTTGCTTACTTGTCAATTTTAGACAAGTAGATTTTATTGCATCTGCGCCGATAACGCTTTCAGCGATACTTCCGCCATTGTACCACAGACTCAATTTTGTGTTAAATGTTTTGTAACTATTTAGGTGTAGAATAAAGTTTATTTTATTTTACATTTTATGTTACATATTGGTCTTGATGCAATTTTATTTAAATCTGACGGTAATTGAAAACAAACAATATTTGGGAAGCTTCAAGCTCGCTACAACGAAACTAGCAACGCCATCTATCGGGGATTTTGAGAACAAAAGTCAACCTGCATAGACACGTTACATAAATTCACTGCGGGAACGTTTGAAAGAGTTTTCGTCCTGGAACGCAAAAGGCTCTGAAGAATACAGGTGGATTTTAGTCAGCATAAGTCTGATTTACCCTCTCACTTCACTCTAGAGCGGGAAGTAGGAAGTGGGAAATCACCAAATATAGAAGACTTTTGATGATTTCCAACTTCTAAAAAAAACACATACCTAATTAAAAAAATATATTTTTAAGATAAACAAATAGATTAAATTACATTAAACCACTGTTTGAATTATATTAAATTGTCAACATCAGAAATCAGTTTCCATTAACATGTCCGTATGTATTTTACATAATTTAGTAGATATGACAAGCAAGATAAAATATTACTGTACTACGAAATTAAAAAACACACCCACCCGTATTTCTATGTATTGTTTAAACAAAAACAGTCGTATAATAAAGCTCGGTGCAAGCTGTAATTGTGCGCATTGCGTTCATACCGTACGTAGTATGAGTGACAGTAGCGCGGTCCCGCGGGGTCGCGACCATGCATTACACTGATTCGGGTAGTCTGTACCATGTTGTGTACTAGCTGATATTAAGGATTATTACTGTTTATTGACGTGGAAATAGCATAGATGTGTCTACCTACAAGACTGTTTTTTGATGATTTCAATTCTGCAATCGATTCTCAACCTACGAAAGTTGAGATTTAGAATAATTTTTGTGATAATCTAGAAAAAGATACACCATCAACTCCAACGATTGAGTTGACGGTTTTTAGGGTTCCGTACCTCAAAAGGAAAAAAACGAAACCCTCAGGATCACTTTGTCCGTCTGTCTGTCTGTCTGTCAAGACCCATTATTTCAAGAACGCGTATTAGGTATGGACTTGAAATTAAAACCATATACTCAGGTCTACGGTCCCTTCAAGCTGTGAAGAAATCAAACTTCTAAGTTAACGAATAAAAAAGATACGGCCGTTTATGTCACAAAAAAACGTTTATTTTGGTACCTTCAGGTACTTTCCGTTGACTCAGAAGAAGAAAACAAAATCTTATAACACAGATATAGGAAAAAATCTGAAAACTTTGTTGTTACATAAGTCACAAAAAAAAATTTGCAATGCTGAAAAATCTTCGAGACTCTATTCGGGTCGGGAATTGTAGTTTGCACGAAACCCTCAGTGTGTGAGTCCGACTCGCACTTGCCCAGTTTTAAGAATGAAGACTGCGAATTGACACATGTAAGATATCCAACAGATATGTAATAGTTGATTTTAATTCGGAATCTAGACTGTTGCACTTAACACACTGTTGTTTGCGGCACATGACATAGTTCTAATTCAATATTAGCATTATGTCAACTATAAAAAAAAAATCTTAGGATTACTTCAGTATAATAACGCTTTCAGGATGTTGTTGGAACTCCCACGTTACTGCAGTGCATCAGAAACGTTTGCCAACGCACATTTTGATAGTTTTAAAGCCATCATAAGAAGGCGGGTAGCTTCCATGATGCGCAGGGTGCGTGGGAGCGGCAACAGCATTCTGAGGGTCATTAGTGATAAGCCGTGTTGCGCCACTTTGGCACACTGGCTGCATGTTTACGTACATATACCCGGTGTGTCAGGTGTACGCAAAAAAATAATTAAATTGTGTTATTTAAATTGTATTTGGTTACTAACATAATATGAACTACGATCTCAAAAAAAAGTACTTTTTTTCTTTATGATGCTTGGAATTAAATTATTACTATTACACATATAACTAGTTTTTACCCGCGGCTTCGTCTGCGTACATCAAATATAGCCTATTTCATTCAAGATTCAATCAGCTTTCTGTTGGTGAAAAAATTTTAGCAATCGGACCAGAACTTCTAGAGATTACCTCCTACAAACAAAAAAACAAAAATAAATCTACATTAGTATAATAAAAAGGTATTATTATATTAGTGTAGATTAAAACAACTATAAACATACACTCAAAACTAAACAACGCCTTCAAACAATACTTAGAAAATGCACCACTCAGTAGATACAATATCTCAATAAACAAGCAGTAAGTCACAAACCACGCGGCTTCTTTGAACAATATACTGACTGACAACGTAATTCTGTAGAGAGGCGATCAAATGGACACTGTCGTTTGTTTATCCAATTATTTTTGAGTTGAGAGATTTATTGGTAATGTTGGGGATTGATAATGATGTGTATGGGTGTTCTACAACGCTGTGGTATTTTTCGAAAGAGTTGACGTTGAACCCAGCTGTTTTTTGACAATTCAAGAATTAATAAGACAATTATTTATTTATTTTTTGACTGGCCTGTTGGTCAGGCCAACAGGCCAGTCAAAAAGTTAGTAGCTCTGACTGCTATGCCGGCCGTGAGTTCGATTTCCACCCAGGAAAAAGGTTGTGTGTTGAACATGATCATTTGTTTTGTGTCTGGGTGTAATTTATCTATAATATGTATGTATTTAGAAATATATAAGTATGTTTATTAGTTCATGTCTAGTACTCATAATACAAGCTCTGCTTATAAATATTCTATAAATCACACTCATAATATCAGAAGGCAAAAATTTGTGAGTGTTTGCGTGCTTGTATGTCTTTCAATTGTTCACGCTCGATTGAACGGGATTGAATATTTTGCACACGGTCAGACCATTTTCTGGAGGACAAAGGATACTTATTGTCCGGGGAGTAAGATACTCCCGGACAAAAAGTATCCTGTGTGTCCTTGGGACAATTTTTAGTACCTAAAAATATTTTGAATTCAGATTATATATATAGGACTCAGGACGTTTTACTTCAAGTAGGAATCCAGCTCAAATTAAAGTAGATGGCCAATAGTAAACTTGCGTATATTCGCAAAAATCGAATCTAAGTGTTTCTTATCAATTAGATATTCCTGACAATCATACATGAGCATTAGCATGAGACAAGAGAAGAATATATCCAGCAATGGACTAGGCCTCGCAAAAGATGATTACAATAATGAACCTAACATAATGCTTGATAAGCAAATCTATCCTTTTTTCAACCTGCACACTATTCAATTTTGATTTAAAACTTCTTGAAGTTATAAAAACTTTTTTACGTCTCACTTCTATAAAAAACTTGAATATACCCACAAATATAAAAAACTTCGTTTAAATACATCGTTAAATAAGAACGGTCGTAGTAAGTACTCGTAGGTACTTCGTAAATAATATTAAATCAATACATTGAACACAGTGGGATTGATATTCGACAAAATAATGTGAGTTCAAAATAAAATATCAGTAATAACAACTATCTCGTTTGGAAAACGTATTCTTGTGTTTACTTTAGATATACCGAAATAATTAACTATGTATAAAAACTAATCTCGAAGGAAACCAATACAACTTTTTAAATAGAAGAAATTGATGTCCTTTGATGTGTCAAATATTTGAAGTAATCTTTATTAATTCATTCATTAAGCCCTAAGGGTGAGTTGCACCATTTAACTATAACGATAATCAAACCATAACCAGCTGGTCAATTCGACGACTTGACAACAGTTAACAGCTTTGTTATCGTTATAGTTAAATGGTGCAACTCACCCTAATCAAACGGTGTTCGCTCGCTCATTGTCTTTCTATTGTGTCTCTAATTAAGGTATTCGAAAAGACAAAACGAATAATTTACATTTAAAAAATACTTAACTAACTATAATTACATTAAAATAACGAAATAATAATAAAACCCTAAGCTAATTACAACTAACTAAAACCAAACTAAAATATGGCGTTAAAACTTTTTCAATAATATTTTTAGGGTTGGAAATTATCAAGTATAACTTCTCTCGCTCTGAGTTAAGCAAGAAGGAGTATTATATCATATCTTTACATCATCATCATCATTTTAGCCGATACACGTCCACTGTTGGACATAGGCCTCCCCCAAGCGTGGCCACAACGAACGTTCTTGTGCGTTCCGCAACCATCGGTTTCTCGCAACCTTCACCAGGTCATCGGTCCACCTTGTAGGAGGCCTTCTACCGCTGCATCTTCCGGTACGCGGTCGCCGCTCCAGAACCTTTCGGCCCCAACGGCCATCTGTTCTGCGAGCAATGTGCCCATGTCTTTTATTGACGCAAAATCAAATACTAAAAAGTCTCAAAGATCTTTATTTATTACAAAATATAGGTATTTGTAGGTAGGTATATATTTCCTTAATGACAATAATAACATTAATATTATAAAGGCAAAATTTTGTGAGTTTGAATGTGTGTGTATGTTTGTTACTTATTCACACTCGAACGGATATGGATTTTTTTTTATTTGGTATAAATCAGTGCTTAACTGCGATCCCATCTGATAGTATACAGTACAATAGAAGTTTTTTCTTTTGGGTCAATTTTCTACTTTCAAAATAGTAAAGCCGCTGGACGCAGCTAATTTACTATATCAACCAATTTTTCTTTTTCAATCCATTTGCCATGAGCTACGCATTAATAGTTCCTGCTACGGTATATTATGAGGGCATTTAGTAACCGTGACCGATGTCAGTCAGCAAGTTCATAGCATAGCATATAGATCTTGTAAAAGTTAAGGGGTGGGAACCTGGTGTCCTGAAACACAGGCCTAGAGCCTAGCTTAGGCACCAGTCTCCTACAATATATATGTATAATTGAATGATTAATTAATTGTAGATGATTTATCTGTCTTGTTTTTTTTTTTGTATAACCATTAAAATGTTTGATAATTACTGTGTATTGTAGTGAGATAAATAAAGCATATATTATTATTATTATATCAAAAACAGCCTTACAATGTTTCCACTGCTGGGACTCAGGCCTCTTTAAAAGAGGGAATACGCCGTAATGAATTTCACAAAGTAGGCATGGTATTATTTTTTTTTACCCAGTGCGGATTGGTGGATGTCACATGTCTTCGATTTTTTGGTTCTAGGATATGCCGCTTTCGTCACGATGTTTTCCTTCACCGTTTTGAGAGCAGTGGTAATGAAATAAATTACACAAAGTAATGCGCCTGACTGGGTTTGAACACGCGACCTACAACTCGTAAGTCAGGACCATTACCAATGAGCCACCACTGCTCTTGTAAGTTCAGTTGATACTAATAACTGATCAGAAAAAGTCAATCACTGTTAGAAGCTCTTAATCCACTGAAATCTTCAATCCACCGACAATTCCAAGGAATTTCAAAGACAAGCTTTATTTTCTTTTCATTATAGCAAATAGATTTGAACTTCGAATATCTCCCCCCGCTCTTCGACATCGCAACAGCCTAGCTCAACAAATCCGCAATATGTCTGCCACGTCAGTTCAATCATGTAATGGAACGAACGGGACGCCCACTGTGGATTCAATCAATGAAACATTCATAGCGAGAGCTAAAAACTTATATAAAACATTTTTGTATCAATGCCGCTGATATTTACTCTGACTTTTATACTTTACAAATGTTTTTAATGCTAAGCTTGAATAGGAGCTTTGCTAGATTAATAGGGTTGGATTGGTTTAAATATAACATTGAAGCAGGACTTTGTTCCACTGGTAAGTACATGATGGAAATAATAATAATTTATTTTTCAGAAAAGCTTAGTACTACGATTACAGATTAGGTTAGGCAAGATATTGGATGTAGCTTATGTAACCAAGATAGGCAAAGCCTGTATTACAGTTATCAGTGCCATTTCCCATTCCATCCATTTCACAAACCGTTTTAGGAACACATTCATTGTGCGCACATCTTTGAAGTGAAATTCTGTGTCGGAGTTTGTTTCTTGATATCTACAACCTGGGACCTCAAAGTCAATAGTGAATAGGTGACTTCTAGGTAAGCCTAATTCAATATCGACCAGATCATCGCTTGCCATCAGGTAAGATAGTGGTTAAACAAAAATAAGGGTATTGCCAAATGGCCGCTGTTTTTTCAAAACGTATACATTTTCCCAATAATATAATTGGCCTGTAGAAGTCATATAGGCAATCGCTACAAGTAATATTCTGGTAGTCAGTACTCCGGATTTATTGAAAGCCGGGTCCGATATATTTGGGGAAAAACAGACAAATGACGACTTACGAGCATCTCATAAGCGCAATAATTGTGACGGCAAGCACTGGATAGTTCGCAGTCCGGTAAGGCCACACGCGCCTTAAAGAGACGCCAGAAAAATGAAAAGCGCCTGCTAAGAAAGATGACTGCCAAGGCTGTAAACTTTGCTCGAAACAGTTACCGTCAGCCTGGAACGCAAAAGGTTAAGTACTGGTAGCACACAGGGGATTTTAGTGTGTAAAAGTCTATCTCTCTCTTGCTGTCTCGCATCACTTACAGCTGGTCCGGAGCGAGGAGGAGTGGCAGGCGGTCGCCGAATTCTGCGAAGCAGTAATGCTCGCAAAGGAGGAGGCCGAACGCATCAGGCAACGGCGTTATCGCCGCCGCCGCCGCCACCGCCGCCGGGACTCTGATCCCGATTTCCAGCCACCGTAGGCGCGGGCTTGCGGACAGTGAGCAATGGGTAGCTCGCTGTCCGGCCGTCCGGTAACTGTCCGGACCAAGCCCAAGTCGTCGACGGCGCGCACTGTTCCCGCGCGCCTCTAGGAGTTGTCAGCAACAGCAGGGACCCAGCCGGGCCGAAGCCTACTGGGGCCAGGGTTATCCGAAAGGGCGCTCGAGTACCGGTATGAATAGAATAGAATAGAATAGAAAAACTTTTATTCGGTACAGACACAGCACAACGGTTACATTAATACACAAACTAAATAAAAGTACAAAGCACGCCGAGCGTGCCCGCACCGAAAGGGTGACCACCTCAGCATTTGCTGGACGTAAGACACCCAGCGCTGGTTTTCAGTTGGCACCCCGCAGTGACGCACGGACTAGGGTAAAGCATATATATATACTCATAAGTGTAATAGATATTGATTAAGTGTACCTACGGGTGTAAAATTTTATTTAAATAAAATACATAAATAACTATTTGATGAATAAAAAGTAACAACAAAATATTATAAAATAAAATTTGTACCTCATTGAATAAAACGATAAAACTATAAAATAACTTAGTACCCACAATACTCCGATAAAAAAACATCAGCCGACGCGTGGCGCGATGTTCAACGCTATGATAATGAGCCACCGCTGCCCCGGCCCGACAATTAGCCGTCACCTAGGGCTAATACTATAATTATAAATTAATATTCGAAGCCAGTAAAAACATAAAGAAAAACATTTCCTTCTAGAAAATGTTTACAAGTGCCAGTAAAAAGTTATAAGTGATTTTTATTTAAATTGCAAATGGAAAGGAGTCAGGCTGAAATGAACAAAAGTGAAGTGAACCCATGAGGTTAGCAAAGGGCTCATCGCAACGACCCTACCCACCAGCTACCTCCATAAAGACTAGAAATAGGTACATAACGTGAAGGTGAGTGTTTAAAATACAGGATAAAATTATTTGTTTAAAATAAATTATTAAAATTCTAAGAATGCGTCATTGGTAATATTAGATACATTATTATATTCTTAAAAAATATTAAATTAGCATTACTGTTGACTTAATTATATAAAAGATTTATCAACATTAATTTCATTAAATTGTATTTGTGAACTTAAAATAAATTGCTTAAGTCTAGCTTTAAAACTACTAATATTTTTTAGGTCCCTAATGGGAGGAGGAATATTATTCCAACATTTAGTGGCTGAGTACCGAAAACTACCTCGAAAAGCTGCAGTTCGGTGATGCGGAGTAACCAGCTGCTGAGCACAACGCCTAGCCTCGCGTTGCCGGTGACTATTTACCCATGCAAGCTTTGAGTACAGGTATGATGGACATTTAGTCTTGATGACGCCGAAAAGAAGACAAGCCAAATGCAACTTGCGACGCGACTTCATTTTTAAAATGTTATGCTTGTTTAAAAATGGTGTGACGTGGCTTCTTGGTGGAATGTTGAAGCAAAATCGTGCGCAAGCATTTTGAACCCGTTGTATTAGTTTTGCGGTGCGTGACAGTAGTCGAGGTCCTACGACGGTATCGGCATAATTTAGCTTCGACAGAACCAAACTTTCTACTAGCTGTACACGCAGGTCTTCGCTTAAAAACGGACGCATCTTGTACAAGACTTTCAACCGGTAAAAGCAATTTTTTACGCAGTCTGCAACATGAGTCTCAAAACGTAGGTCTTCGTCCATGATCAAACCTAGATTTCTCGCCTGTTTGACACGCTCAATACATTGTCCCATCACGATTACGTTTGCACGGGGAGAGGTTATTGTATTGAGTTGACATTTAGAACCGAATAGCATAAATTTGGTTTTGGCTGGGTTAAGTAGTAGGGAGTTTTGTTTTGACCAGGTTACTATCCTGTCCAGATCTTCATTTAACAAATTTACTGCTACATCATAATCTTTAGGTTTAAAAGAAAGGTACAATTGAATGTCATCTGCATAAATATGATATTTACAATTTTTCAGAACTTTGACAATGTCTGCACTGTACATAATAAATAAAGGGGGACCCAGTATAGAGCCCTGAGGAACGCCTTTTACCACTGGAGTCATATTAGATAAAGTACACGAACCTTTGGCATCTTGAATTTCAACTAGCTGTTTACGGTTAGTTAGATAACTCCTAAACCAAGCAACCGCAGGCGCGTCAAAACCATAATACTTCATCTTAGAGAGCAAAAGAGTCAAATTAATTGCATCAAATGCTCGGGAAAAGTCCAGTAAGACTACTAGGGTACAACATCCCTCATCTTGAGCTGATATTATATTGTCTGTAACATCTAAAAGAGCTGTTGCAGTGCTACGACCCTTCCTAAAACCAGATTGCACGTCCGGGAGAATATCATTTTGCTCAAGGTAGGTCGTTAATTGGGCATTTACAACTTTTTCCAGCACTTTTGACAAGAAGGGTAAAATGCTTATAGGCCTTAAGTCCTTTAAAGTGCTTGGGCTGGTGACTTTAGGAATTGGACGCACAACTGCAATCTTCCAGAGGTCAGGAAAGGTTGACGTAGAAATAGAGTAATTAATAATAGAAGTCAGTATATCTAAGGTTTGGGGAAGTGTCTGATAAAACATGTCAAGCGTAATACGGTCAAAACCCTCAGCATTAGATTTAAATTTTGATATAATTTTGATTACGGTAGTTGGGTCTACAGGATTCATAGAAAAAACACCTTCATTAAATCTTTGGGACTCATAGTACGATATACATGATGCTGGTGCAGTACTATCACCCGGAACATTCAGTATGAAGGCTAGAAGGAACGGGGAATACCCAATTTTAGTCAGTAAGAGTCTGACACTATCTCCCGCTCCGCCCAAGAACGGATGTCAATGCATGATTTTTTCCCACCATAAAAAAAAAAAATCACTTACAGCAGGCGGATTTATTTGATGACTTCCTATCTAATAAAAAACGCAATCATGCTAGAACAAGGCCGCTTACCATGTCTGTCTGATATCAGCTAGCATCTCCTTCATCACGCCACGGATTTTGAAGTTCATTTTCTCATCATCATTCAATACGTATTTCAGCTCAACAACGTCAACTCTTGGACATAGTCTTAAGTATACTATCGAAAGAAAATCGAATACTCTCATCGCTACCAAGAACAAATTAATTTACAAATTTAATAGCGAACCACTTTTACTTACCTTGATGCCCACGAAAAAGAAGTGACTTAACTATTTTACAGGTTAAGGTAAAGAGGTATATTTTTAGAATTATTATTCAATAAGATTAAATTCCATTACCCTAAATTATAAAAAGCTAGTAAAGAATCTTACGCCTACGAAGAAAGCCAAGAAAACTCAGAAACTGATAAAATGAATGAGTTTTTTTGTTTTTTCTCGGTCTTTGTAAAGTCAAAGCAAATTATTCTATTCTTTTGTGATATAAATAAGATGGAGTTTCAGGTTTCATGACCGAAGCTCTGGCAGACTTTTTTTTATTATTGATATGTTCGCGCCTGACAGTGATCACTTATAGATAAACGTTGTCCGTCAACCATATCACTTATCTTACCTGATGGTAAGTGATAATATGGGCGACGATGTAGATATAAGTAACCCATACATTCTTGAATTAAAAACTCTAAGGTTATAGCTCTAGCGCTAGTGCTGAACAGACAATGAAAGAAATCATCGTAAATAATATCAGGCCGTTGATTTCATTCAGAGTAGTCCCTAAACGTAGACTGTAACTGGTCTTCTACTAGTTCCACTAATTCTCTATAACTTGTGATTCTAGTGTAGTGGTATCTATGCCGCCACATCGTCATGTCCACTGCTGGAAATAACTACCACATAAGTGTCACCACAAAAACTGATCATATACATTTCACCCTCATCGGTTTCCACAGCCTTCAGCAAGCTATCAGTCCACCTCGTGGGAGACATACCGACACCGTCTTCTGGTACGCGGTCAGGACTCCAGAATCTTGCGGTCTCATCGACCAACCAATTTACAAGCAATGTGTGTCCATTCTAGTCTGCATGGAAGAAATCACCTGGTGCGATAAGGCCGCCCTTGTGTGTTTTTTTATTAAATGGTTTCTTTTTGTAAATTTTTAATCTTAATTTGCGATAAAATATAAATAAATAAATGTGCTCCGTCCATTACCACTAGCACTTGATGTCACAGAAACTTAAGGTCACGCAATCAATGTAATAAAAACCGGAAGCATATTCCCGATTGTCTATTAACATTACCGGATGGGCATTTGGTGGCATTCGGTATTGTGTAGAATACCTAAACAAAGTATAAAATAAATAATATTCCATATAGGTATGTATATAGATTACCAGATTACACAGATTGCCAGTAACATATACATAACAGCGCAACATATTTCTGTCTCGACCAAAAATAATGAGAAACTATCGCGTACCAAGTAATATTTAAATTTAGAATCTAAAACTAAGTGTAACCGAGCTTAAGGAACTAGTGACGTCAGAACCTTTGTTTAAAACCCCTCGACCTATCTCTTGAAATTATTTATTAACAAAACATGGTCTGGTATTATGGACGAAAGTAACAAAGGCGCAACCCAAAATCGCTGCCGTCTCTTGTCGTCACCAAACGATACATCCTTTTATAAAAGCGTTACCTCTCTGAAATCTAGAAATAGATGACATTTGGAAAGCTTTTTTCTTCATTTTAGAGAAACAGAGTAGACTGGCGTGTTGGTCTAGTAGTGGTAAGTGGATTTGACTACTACGCCGGAGGTCGTGGGTTGGATTCCTATCCAAGACAAATATTTGTGTGGTAAGCACACGCGGTAATCTGCAAAAATTTTGACAGTTCCTTTGATCAGTGACCAACCCACGACCTATTATTACGACGTCATTGCGCAATTAATGCTTTTAATAAGCTCGATATTGTCAGTCTACCACAATTCTATTACGAGACCATTGACCGATCAATGATCGGTCATTATGAATTAGCAAATTACAAACTTTTAGCAAAATGACAATGGGATCGTGTTGGAATGACGAATTTATAAAAATAGAAGACTTGAGCCCCAAGTAACATAACAAGCTTATAAGTTGTGAATTTTATTTTTAAGCTATTGCATAGCTTCTATCGCGGGCCTTGAGCGTGGAGACCGAATCCAGAAATTCCGTAACGAAAATAACCTAACACCCCCCACTCATTTGTTTTTTGAGCGTGCTGACCCATAAGAAAACAAATGAGTGAACAATCAATTAAAGTTCAATTCAATGTGTGAAAGTGTAACTTAAATTAATATCAAAGAAAAAAAAAACAAAGGAAAAAAAATACTGCATAAATAAAATAAATAAATAATTATAATTGCATAAGTTGATAAAAATGCTATGCCGCGGCAGTCCCCCAGTGCCACACGTCTTTTTTGTTTAAAGGTTCTTTATAAAGAAATACTGGACACTTGTCTTGGGTTTCGCACATACTAAAACTAATGTCGTATAAGTACATAGTACAGTAATAATATACGGTTTATATATAGGCAGCTAAGCTCTCCTGAGCTTGTCATCCATCACGATCGCTTGCATGTGCGTTGTGACAAATGCCTTCCTAATCTGTTTCTGTAAGCGGCTGATATTACAGGTAAATATGTACGCTTATTTTATTAATATTCAGGTATTACTATAACGGCGTGGCATGGGTGGCGCAGTGGTTGAGCTGAATTGGCTGTTGTGCTGTGTGTTCGAGGTTCGATTCGCTCGGAATATTAATGTTTGCTTATCCTACAGATAGTTGTTACCGGTATTTTTTTTTATAATTTTTCAATCGTGGAAATCACAGAAACAATAGAAAGAGAATAGGTGCGCGAACGCCGGCGTTCGCTTGGGGTTTAATGAATTAATTATGGATATTCTCGCGTTTGACCACTATCTCACATGGTAAGTGATGATGTGGCCGAAGATAGAGCACGCTTGCCTAGAAGCAACCTATTAACTCGGGTATCCCATGAATGTAAATTTCGGTGTATGAGCTCACGATGCAAGAGCCATTTCATAATTGCAAATAGTTGAAATTATGTTGTGTTATTTGCGAAACCAAAATATAATATAATAGATATTATATAATATTCCACAACTATCACATAACGTCGTCTAGTCCCAAGCTAAGCAGAGCTTGTGTTATGAGTACTAGACAACTGATAAACATACTTATATATATCTCAATACGTACATATTATAGATAAATTACACCCAGATACAGAACAAATGATTATGCTCATCACACAAACATTTGTCCTGAGTGGGAATCGAACCCACGAACTCTGGCATAGCAGTCAGGGTCACTAACCACTAGACCAACAGGCCAGTCAAAGCTTTATTATAATACTAGCTGACCCGGCGAACGTCATACCGCCTAACAGTCAATGAATGTGGGATATCTATGGTTATAATCAACCGATTGCGATGAAACAAAGCTGTCCAGCCGTCCGGTAACTGTCCGGACCGGGCCCAAGTCGTCGACAGCGCGCACTGTTCCCACGCGCCTCAAAGAGTTGTCCGCAACAGCAAGGACCCAGCTGGGTCGAAGCCTTCTGGGGCCAGGATTAGTTTCGAAAGACAGCTCGAGTATGAAGGCTAGAAGGAACGCGGACGCGTAGCTTAAAAATACGACATGACGGCATGACGCTGCCGCTTAGTAGACAGATCGCGAATCCGACCAACGCGCAACGTCACAAATAGTACTCAATAGCCCCTATATTTTGTGACTATTAAATTTGGTTGGATTCGAGAAATAATCGCTTTTGACGTAATTCGGAACTAAGGAAGAGTCTCATAGTTATGTAAGTAAACTTCACGCAGGCGTACACCGTAAAATGACGAATACATGTCCATGAAGCTCCGTACGTCATCTTCTTTTTACCCGACTGCAACCTTCTTGCAGTTATTCTCAATTATTTTGGTCGATTTTTTTGCGGTCGGATTTTTTGTCACTATCAACTTTTTTATTTCTCGCATCTTAGTGAGTTTTGTTAGAAATCGTCTTCTTGAGCCTTTCTTCAGATACTCAACATGGCCGTCAAATAAAAAAAAATGTTGAAAACTTAATTTCGTGTCCAAACCTACCATTTTATTTTATTATAATTTTTATGTACCCAGTATCACTCTCACAACTAAAGTAAATCTAACGACATCTCTCAAGCGGTTGTTGCGGTTTGCAACAAGCTTAAATACTGTGACGACTATGAAGGTCACATATTAGTTGTAGTTAAAACTGGCCACATAGTGGATCGTTTAAGGTTTATGGTATTTAAAAAAATAGATTCGAATATGACAGATAGTTATCAACAAAAAAAATATTAATTTAATTTTGTCTATTAACATAATTTAAAGGCTTCATTCAATATAATTAGTCGTAATTAAACTAAAAGCTTTTCATTAACGTCTTCCCCCGTTACAATACACATACCTCCTGTCTTCCTTTTCTCAGTTTGGGTTACTTTCAAGTTTAATTGAATATATAGTTAAATACCATTCTAATAGTACATCATCATCATCATCATTTCAGCCGAAAGACGTCCACTGTTGGACATAGGTCTCCCCCAAGTGTCGCTATAATGAACGGTCCTGTGCGTCTCGCCACAGATTACTGAATAGTTACTAGTCTCGCTTCCATCGGATTCCTTACCAGATCTTCGGTCCACCTTGTACGAGGTCTTCCAACGCTACGTCTTCCGGTATGCAGTCACCATTCCAAAACCTTTCGGCCCCAACGGCCATCTGTTCTGCGAGAAATGTGCCCTGCCCATTGCCACTTAAATTTGACGATTCTTCGTGCTATGTCGGTAACCGTGGTTCTTCTGCTTACATCCTCATTCCCGATTCGATCACGAAAAGAAATTCCGATCATAGCCCTTTCCATTGCCCTTTGGGTGACTTTAAACTTTCTTATAGTACATAGATTTCAAAACACAATAACCTTTTTTACCCGACTGCGCGATAGCAAAGTCTGTGTTATGCTTCTTTTTTTCGTTACGAAACGGCCCACTCATTGTATAGCATCTGATCTTATAATACGAAGTCTATTTTCTTTCATAGCCAGCCAGATCAATATAAGGAATAACTTGTGGCTTATTCCAGGCATGGATGTCAAGTTAGCGAAAAGTTTGAGTTCAAAGGTCAAAGGAATCGTTTCTCGTCTATATCTTTCTATTTATTAAGACGGTTGAGCATTTTTGTGGCCCTACGTGCCAGGGTATGACGTCAAACTGAAAGTGGGTACAGATAATATGGTTCTTATTTTCTTAGAAATAAAGTATGTTTTATTTGGACAGGTTTTTGAGTCTTTAGAGCTGTGAATTCTTTTACATATCCCTGAAAATTTGCTGTTAAATATTTTGAACGAATTAACAGAAAATGTAGTCCTTGATTTAGAAGTATGTATTGAACTGAAGAATCTACCTAATATTACTGAATTTCTAGATCATCACATTTTTTAGCTGTAAATGAAAAAATAAAATGTTTTAAAATAAATAAGGAACTTTTCATTTTAAGTCATTTGAATTATTAACCAAAACGAGCACTTATTTAATTTAATAAACTCAATATTGCTTTTCATATATACTCGTATAAATCATCCTGGCCATTTCTTAAGGTGACGTGTGACAGCTCATCTTCATCCTCAGTTCTATACGCTCAGTTTATTGGCAGCAAGTCAAGTACAATCCCATGCACAAGTGTTTAAAAAATAAAATTTGTGACAAATGTTCAAGGCTTAGTTTGGCCTTGAACTTTTGTCACATATTTTTTATCTTGAAATGTTTGAAATGGCCTTTTTTTCTCATTTATGTTATCTTGTTTTGTAGTTTAAATAAAGGGTTGAACATTTTCAGATGATACTCACAAATTCTGTTTAGAAATTATGGAGCTTCGAGCTTTTATTTATTTATTACGGCACTCCAACGAATAGTTTGCCAAAACATTTACAAAGGAATAATCTTATCAATTAACACAGCAGTTACAGAATTTGGTAAACTAATATTATTGTATTTTGAATAAATTGATAATTCACATTTAATAAATAATAACCAGAAACGACACGATAACAAAGAAAAAATAATCAATAAGAGCTTTAATTTATTGGTCTCAATTTCATCTGTCATTCTAGTACTATAAGCGATAATTTATTTAAATTGTATTTGTCACTCCTTCGCGGTCAAATACCTAAACGAATTTAGATGATATCCGTTACCAGAATGGCTTATATCCTGAATTAAAAAATAGACCTTAATTTAAAAATTTAAAGTATTATTTGAAGCAGGCGGAGCCACGTGCGTCATCATGTACAAAATAAAATAGGTATACTATAAAAGGTACGATACTAATCAACTGTGAGTGATTGTACTTTCAAGCAACACAGACAAGCATTGGATATTCGGCTATACCCGTCTTTTTCTTTTAATGTGGTAACGAGTGAGATGGCAAATCTTTAAAATGTATTCGGTTTGATCTGAGTAAGTAGGTATCTAAATTATTTCTAGACAGGATACAGGGTCGGTCGGGCGTTTGAAGTCCGTTTTATTTCTGTATTTATGTTGTTATATAAAGAATTTTATAAATAATACGTGTTTCTACTTTAAAATAGAAAATGAAGCGGGTCAGAAAAATATAAAACGTGAGGAAAGATCTTGAAAGCTGCAGAGAATTCGGATACATTTTTCGGACATATTTTATGTTTTAGCTAGAAAAAGATGTTATAAAATTACACAACTCTACAGAAAAAAAAATTTTCTTTGTCCTAAAGTTTATTTTGTGATTTTTCTATTCACTATGCTCTAATATAAAGAAAAAATACCAATATTCCTTAAAAAGTTTGCTTTTGTGGTGATTATGACAATAAATATTTTTTCTTGAGTTAGTATATTGAAAAAAGGTATTCAATTATCATCATGATGTTTTTAAAAATACCGCGAGAAAATTAAGAAGCCGTAACTGTCACACAGCATCTACTGATGTTACTTAAGTGATAAACCAGAAATAACTGGTTTCTAGAAGACTCAAAGAGGTTAAAATGTCATCTAGAAAGTGTAAATATGAAGCTGATGCATTAAGCTATATATGTGGTACATTTATACAAAGTCAGAGAGAAAACATTTTATTTAAATACGTGTGAAAACTTCATGAAGCCTACGAAGCTTATTTTTAAATGCCCTGTTCTTAATTTAGATATACCGTGGGTTCCACGTGTTGCTTGCAGTAATTGCAAAAGATGTTAAGAAAGCAGGTAAAGAACTGTTTAGTAAAAAAAAAAAACATTTCTTTTTGACATGACACAAACATTTGTTATCTTTATTTATTTTAGGTTGGTATCCAGATGAAAAACGGAGTATTAAATTCACAGTACCAAGAATTTGGCGATGACTGTTATTTTTACGTGGTTAATCCTGCTGAAAAATGCAAAAGCCAGTGAATACATATCCTGATCTTGCTTAGTCTTCGGCTCCAATCTCTTACAGCCCACAACTTCCAGCACCTGAACCTCCTACAAAATTGTCTCATTCAAGCTTATTTCAAAGTTCGAGAAGAGTTCAAATAAAAATATTGAAGACGAAGAATAAAAGAATAAAGAATTTGTACTCTCACAGACTGTTACCGAGAGCTAGTTGAAAACATGTTAGAAGATTTTAAAACTATGGGCTGCAGAATGTCTTTAAGGGTACATAATGTTACATGCTTATTTAGATACCTTTAAAAACAACATGGGGGCGTATTCATTAGAACAAGGAGAACGTTTTCATCTAGACATCATGGACTTCGACAGCTGTTATCAGAGTCAATACAACGAAAAAATTATTTGGGACTACATTTGGAGCTTAGTTAGACCAAATTCTTATAAACATTAAAGAAAATGTAAAAGAGTTCACTTTTAAACCTTACCTTAACCTATTTTGTAATTTGATATAATATAAAAAGCTGATAAAAAATATACATACAAAAATTAAATTGTTTCAATTTTTTTATTAAAAAAAAATTGTCAATTTTCTAAAATATTGATCAACCATTCCCCTGGATACAAAAGCAAACTTTTTCAGGCTATATGTATTTTTTTGGTTAAATTATCGATAAATCTATCGATATTTCATACTCTCTTATCAAAGACAAAATTGTGTTGTCTTGTTGTTATATACATAAGATGCTTTTCTACTGATTATATCTTCTTATTCCTTAATAATTCAAGACTTAGTCAACGTATCTGCCAAAGTAAAATAGAACTGGACAGGCCACATCAGCTGCCGCATGTCCCAACAAAATTGGGTCGAAGGGAACTACGAGACTAACTGGACCCCGAACAGCAGGTGCTGGCAATGCAGTAGGCCCAAAAGGAAATAGCGTGGGAGTTGGACTTTTACCAAAAAGATTGACCAGAAGTACCTAAGGACAGAAACGAGTGGAAGACTGGAAGGCGGGAGGCCTTTGACCTAAAGTGAGATACAAGAGGCTCAAAATAATAATACTCGTACTTACGTCAGACTGAATTTTCTAGCAGTGTGCTTAGAGGATTCTAGGCTAGGCAAAACCAAAGGGGACTCAAACTAATACGCTGGAATATACTTCTATATCCTTACCGGTTCTCTATTCCTCTGGATATGTCAGTATTCTGGATAGCGAAGGACTGTACCTAATTTAATTCCTCATCAAGAAGAAGCGTAGAGTTGCATCACTTTTATACAATTCTAGCACACTGATGAGCTATATATGAGAAAGCTGGCTATTAGGCCTTCTTATAAATAAGTGAAATGAAGAGATAATAAATACCCTAATTTGCCCTACAATCCAGAACTTGTATCAACTAGCAATTTTCTCCATTACTCCTCCGAATTTCGTTTCTCATCTAAGTTAGAAAGAGTAAATCTGTCTCATTCACAAAATTGCTATCATACAATTGTTTGCCCACAAAAGATAGATTGTTGAGATATGCGGGTAGTACAATTTTCCTTTTGACGCACAAGACAGTACCTAATTCAAGTTTTCTGTCTTATATCTTATATGTGGATGTTTGCCAATGGAAGTTAGGTAGACAACCTTCGTTTTGTTTATGTTACTTTGGACTACCGGGATTGGTAAACAGCTTTATGTTGGTTGAGTAATAGAGGGTAGGTAGAGAATAATAAAGTTTTTCTCCTCATTTATTAAAGTCGGTCATTCATTGGCTGGGATACTCAAATAAGATTGGGAAAATCGCATCATCTGCCTGCACAGTGACCTCTGGGCAAGTAAAGCCACGTAGTGGCGCCAAAATAGGTGGCAAGATGATCACAAGGACCCGTTCCAGACAGCGCGGGAGAAGAAAGTTTGGAATGACTGTACACACAATAAATAAATATGTTATTATTCGGAGAATTGAGCTGATTGCTGAAATATTTTAAATATTTCGGAAGCCTTTTTTTAAGGTGAGAAATCAACGAATAACTTTCCTGGTGGAGTAGAAGATCATATCAGGCTTTTTACGCACCTGTGTTCTTCAGTTACCTATTGCGTTCTAAGACTAGAGGTTTCCATTTCAAAAAATCGCCGCGTTTTGGAAACATTTGGTGTGACTTTTTAATACTGACAGACTGATAGTTTTTCCCTTTAAACTTTGTACATCCATTGTTTTTTTCCTAATTGTGTCCCAAGCGACATAAAGTAGCATAATGAATGAGTCTTCAATTAGAAAGTTTCGTGTAAACAAGCGCCATCTATCATGCGGAGTTAGAACTGCAGTCTGATTACAGTTTGTCTATAGATGTACTAGCTGCTGTCAGTGGCTTCGCCTGCGAGAATGTAGTTTCCCCATACAAACTTTGGAAATCCGTTTCATTCCCCTATGGGTTAAATTTTGGGAAATCCTCCCAAAATTCCCCCCCCCCCTTTCCGCTTTTTTAGTTAAAGTTCTTATATTCCATCCCAAGGTTGTCTGGAAGACATTGCTTTCAGCGATAAGACCGTCACTGTGCACATAGGTTTAAGTTTCTGTGAAATTGTTACTATTTTGGTGTACAATAAAGTTTATTCTATTCTATTCCTTTCTTAGTGCTCACCTACGTCATAGAAGCTAGCCTTATCTAAAATTTCAGGTTCCTAATCCTAGTAATTACACTATATACTAAAAAAAACCGGCCAAGAGCGTGTCGGGCCACGCTCAGTGTAGGGTTCCGTAGTTTTCCATCCATCACAATAAGTTTACCCAATTATGAGTTTAAAAAAATGCTTGCCTATACGACTATACAACAAACTTAGTCCAGAAATTATTTTGTAGAACCTTTTTGTCTTTTTGTACAAAAACTGTTCTTTCCATCAAGTTCAAAATAATTTTCCTAGAAAGTCCTTATAAAGTTCTACTTTTCAGATTTTTTTCATATTTTCTAAACTTATGGTTCAAAAGTTAGAGGGGGGGATGCATTGTTTTTTACTTTTGGAGCGACTATTTCCGAAATTATTGACATTATCAAAAAATGATTTTAGTAAACCCCTATTCATTTTTAAATACCTATCCAACGATATATCACACGTTAGGGTTGAAATTAAAAAAAAAAATCACTTTCCACTTTACATATAGGGGGGCTACCCTAATAAAACATTTTTTTCCAATTTTTATTTTACCACTTTGTCGGCGTGATTGATATACATATTGGTACCAAATTTCAGCTTTCTAGTGCTAACGGTCACAGAGATTAAGCGAGGACGGATAGACAGACAGACAGACAGACAGACGGACAGACAGACATGGCGAAACTATAAGGGTTCCTAGTTGACTACTGAACCCTAAAAAGTACAGTCGTGTGCACTATAGCATAATAAATAATGTTTTACTAAAACTTAGTAATGAGATTACAAAAACGAGCTTGCATAATATTAAAATTGATTTCAAAATAGAATATAGGTATCGCCAGTGGCTTCTTAACTAAATTAAATTATCATCTGTGTCAAAGATACCAGTTCCAATCTCCACAGGGTTACATTATCTCATAATAATAATTACCTAAAAATAATTTGATTCAGATATCCAAAACAAAAAACGAATTTAATAAGTAGGTATGTTCATAAAGCTACAGATTTAACGTTAACTTATAAAGTAAATATCAGTCATGCCCCAAGGATATTGATAAGAGTAGGTTCTAGTAGTAAGTTTTTAATAAAATTATCACAAACACGTCAAAAGTTAGTCATTGGTGATATCTGTTATAATAATATATGATTATCATATATTATTATGACATGTCAATTTATTGGGAGTAGCAAACCAACGATTGATCTGCGAGAAACCAGTCATATGAAAAACATTGATGCCGTACAAAAGAATTAATAACGGATCAAAGAAAGAAATAAGTTTTTTTTTTAATACTAATAACATTTATCTTAGCGCTTAGAAACGCTGATAATTGACCAGGCGTAGACAAGGCGTAAATACATACAGCGAAGCATATGAACTCTTATTTTTTGAAGTCGGTTAAAAATAGCCCATAATGACACGGAATTGCCACAAAGAAGACGAATTTCATTCCTAAAACACCTCAGCCCTTTTCAATGTCACAAAGAACCACGTTTCACGCCCCAATACTTTTTACCCAAAAAAACCGAACATTTGGGGCAAACCACACATGTATTTATGATAAATAATTAACTCACAAGCAGCACCGTTATAGGGTTTAATTAATCCCGGACAACGGGAATGTGTCCCGGTCGAATTTATTGCCATAATTTACGACAGACTGAGAAAAAAGGGAATACAAATACTGGGTAATGTGTACTGTAGAAGACGGTTGGGTAAAGAAATTAGTGGGACTGCGGCTGTTCAACTTAGTGTAGTTTCACACGCCTGCCAGAGCTGCGGGAATGTTCGAAAAAGTTCTCATAGCCCTAGAACGCTAAGGGCACCTGAAAAACTATAATTGCTAGTAAGTAAAAGTCTGACACTTCCTCTTTTGCTCTATCCAGAGCGAGACTATTCTATTTTTGTAGGAAATCATCTAATAGAAGTCAGTTATTTGTTTTATTACCAATAGGCTTGCTGCCTTAAAAAATGTAATTAGTACGTCTTTTAAATTATTCAAAAATAAGGAACACTTTTTTTTGTTAATTATACCAAAAACGACAAAGGTAAAGCCCATTAAAGTTACGTGTAACGTCACGCCATGCTGCATTTTTTCGCTCGGGGTGACGTCACACGTAACTTTAATGGGCTAGATCTTGGTTATTTATTGTTTAATCGAAAAAAGTAAAAATAAGTGTCCAATATTTTTTTATAATCTAAAATACGGACTTAATAAAATGTAATTATTTTGACCCTGAAAACTACCCTAATAGGGTAATTTCACACACCGTCATCATCATCATTTCAGCCGAAAGACGTCCACTGTTAGTCATAGGTCTCCCCCAAGCGTCGCCACATGGACCAATCCTGTGAGTCGCGCATCCACCGCATTCCCGCGGTCGATGGCGCCGGACGATTCTAGAGTGGCGACCGCGAACCTGTAAACGCATCGTTGGAAGGCCTCTTACGAGGTAGACCGACAACCTGGTGAAAGAGTTACTGTGGCCTTGGAAACTGAAGGAATACAGGTAGTTTTTAGTCAGTTAAAGTCTGACACTATCTTTTGCTCTACCCAGAGCGAGACTACTCTATTTTTATAGTTGAAAATCATCCAATAACTCCTACTTAATAATTTCTCCCAAAACTAGTAAAAAGAGTAGTTTTACAAGCTGACTGCAAGCAGCGACATAAACTGCTACACAATAATAGCGTTATAGCAGGCAAGGTTAAGGTGAAAGGTTAGCGACTGTATCGACTTTGAGTCGCTGCAACAATTCGCTGTCTATAGTTACCCTTATAAATCTTGTATGCGATACCCACGTAACCACATGACGTTTTAATGCGATACAAACTGCTTCGTGACAACATGGCGACGGCGAAGTGCCAATAACTTCTAAATTTTGATGTAAATTATTCTCAAAAAATTGGATAAAACGTTTTATTTCTTGAGAAGTCAAAAATGAGGTAATATTATAATATTTATTTACTGAATTATATTTTTATTTATCTATTAGGCTCTATTCATATATTTCATCAAGATAAATTAATTTAAAAAATAAAGTATTTTATTTTTACAATGAAAATGTAAAGTTTAAATTTAAACTACTTATATAAACTATATTAATGAAATGTAACCACTAACAATTAGTTTATATTATGAATAACTGACCGAATAGGGTTAGTTAAGAGATAATACCATAAAATAGCTGCATTGGTTTTGTTGACCGTGTACTGGAAGACGCAGCGTTAGAAGGCCTCTTACAAGGTGGACCGATGACCTGGTGAGGGTCGTGGGAATCCGATCGATGAGAGACGCACAGGATCGGTCGTTATGGCGAAACTTGAGGAGGCCTATGTAGTGTAGTTTCCAGGGTCAAAATAATTATGTTTTATTTAGTCCGTCTTTTATAGATTATAAAAAAATATTGGACACGTACTTTTTCTCTTTTCGATTAAACAAAAAATAACAAAGATATAGCCCATTAAAGTTACGTGTACACCCCGTGCGAAAAAATGCATCACGGCGTGACGTTACACGTAACTTTAATAGGCTATATCTTTGTCATTTTTTGTTTCATTTACAAATAATGGACGACGACGGACTAATTACATTTTTACGGCAACTACCCTATAACAGATATGTTTCGGCTAAGGTGATGATTAAAATGATGATGAAATTAAAGACACCATCACCATAATGGTGATGGTGCCTTTAATTTCATCATCATTTCTCCTTAAGAGGTATTTTCGTTTCATTGTCGATACGTAGGATAAAGAAAGGAAAGTAAAATTAAAAGTTCTGACTGTCTCGATGGAGTCGTTGTAAAAAGTCGCCGTATGAAGTTGCCTTTACAAATATTGAAAGCCACGATACCCACATAATTTTATACCGGAAAATGAAAGGTGAAAAATATATTGAGGTGTAATTGGTTTTCCTTTATTTTTGTTTACAAGCAAACAGCTCTGTAGGAATTAGTCGTCAAATTTATTTATGCTGAAATTCTTTAACGTTTTTTTATACATGTAATTTTTACAAGTAATTGCTATGAAATAATAGCAGCGGTGGCCGAGTGGCAACGGCGCCGACTTAAAAGTTGTAGGTTGTGGGTTCAATCCCAACCAGACGCATTACTTTGTGTACCTAATTTATTTCATCACCGTTGCTCTCAAAACGGTGAAGGAAAACACCGGGAGGAAAACGGCATGTCCTAGAAAAAAAAATTCGTAGATATGTGACATTCATACAAATATTTATGTAAATCAAACAATTCAATAAACATTATTATTATTATAGTGTAACTTAAGACATTCACCAACCCGCAATGGGCTCGCGTGGTGGGTTAATGCCCATTCCCTCTCCTAGAAACTTGCGCCTGGGCGCTTGGGCCTGAGTCCCAGCAGTGGGAACCGGCCCAAGCGCCCGAAAAGTGCCATAAAACAGTGACTTTCTGAAGCCTACTCCTCGATAACGGCCAGGTTAATAGGTTTGAAAAAAATATATGTTTATTACATATTCATGAACAACATTATCAACATTTGATTTTTTCGTGCTATTAATACTTCTGTCTAAAAAAGATATTTAGCAATTTTCGCAACTTTTCCCTACTACTTCGAAACGGCTTGGATCTTTAGAAACATTTTTACACATAAAAATTGGTGGTGAAATATTCTTTAAAGTGAACATTGCATATATGTAAATAAAACAATATTTCGCAAAGAAAATGGATTTAAAGGTCAGCCGCGCGCTTTCCGGGCGCTGTTGCACTGCCGCCTAGGCGAGTGCAAGAGATGCGTCCACATAATTTTGGCCAGATGGTTCAAGGAAATTTAAGCCTTAAATGCCTGACTATGCTATACATTAAACAAGTTCTCTCACCGTATACAGCATTAACATTACTGAAACGTAGACAGTTGTACCTACTCCTTGAACACTACGCAAGAAGTCGTAGAAGTGTTAACACGAAGCTCCGAAAGCTGATACGAGGGCCGAACAATAGAACAGAAAGTTATATTACTTTAGAAGGAGGCTACGAATTCAATGAAAATATTTCATTGATTGCCAAGCTTCATTGTTTCTTACGAAGTCTCAATCGTTAAAAATCTCATGCTTTTTAACTTAATGGTTAAAAAGCATTCATAAAAAAAAATGTTTTACCTGGACATGTTTCACCATATTTATTGATACCTATATATAGTATATATACAAGGGTACATGAAAATTACTATTAAAATATATCCTGTTAGTAAAAACATGAAACATCTCGATCAATTAGTCGATTAGGGACATTATCATGACGTGTTAAAAAGAGGGATGGAACTTTACACCCTATATAGCTCTATCTTTTTAACGGCCCGTTCACGACCTTACTGCTGTGAGCTGGAGCTAAGCGCGGAGCGGCGAGCGGTAAGATCAAAAGTATGAAAATGTTTGTGAAGCATGCCACGAGATGCTGCTCATAGCGGCGTGCGCCCGTTTACCGATGGGGTCCCTCTCGCCGCGCCACTCGCCGCTAAGACCGAAGTCTTAACCAGTATCCCTAGCCAAGTTGTTAATCTGCAATCGTTAACGCTAGTAGAAAGCTTCTGTATGGGAATGACGTAATCTCAACGCTTAGTCAGGACAAAAGAATTAGAAGAAAGTTGTAACTTGGCTACCCCTAGCCAAGTTACAACCTTCTTCGGCAGGCCGTAACAGTTCCGTTCCTTTGACAGCTGGTGGTAGAGCTTCAGTTTCAACAAGAAGGTCAATAACTTGAACTTCCTAAAGAACAAGCTCGTAAAAAAACGTACGCATACAATATTTACATTCAGCATCATATCTCAAATTAATTTAACACCAACTAAACTCCAATGCCCAAAGACAAAGAGCTTGTTATTAAATTTACAAATTCGCATACCAAACGCGAATCGACTATAAACATTTAAACCAAAACCATGTGGAAATGAACCGAGGTTAAAATCGTAACAGGGTGTAAATCAAACGCACTGCACATGTCTGTTCCCATGATTCATTGCACTAAAAATTTAACAGCCTTATTACAATGCAACAGAGTCCAAATTTACGAAGGACTGTGTTAGCTGTAGGCGTGCAAGGACTTATTAAGATCACTTTGCATGCATCATGCCAATTGAGTGCGGGATACATGTGTTTCTGATTTCTTTTTTTGTTCAAGATGATACTTTCGGTTAAGATGAATAAGTACTTTATTTTTTTTACTTTTCAAAGTTATGCATAAGCGTATTAGGAATGGGTTGAATGAAATCGATGGTAAAATTATCTAGTTCTTATTGCTGGAACTCAGGACTCAGAAGAGGGAATAGGCATTACACGCGTGCCCAGTGCGAATTGGTAAATTGTCTTTGAATTTGCGACACCTAAGACCAATAATGAAGACCCAAAACTAATTCTGATTTCAGTTATTTCAAAATATAACTGATTATTTTGCAATTTTTTTCTGCAAATAAGATGGATGACTTAGCTTTTAAGTGAAAGATCAATAGATTAACAAGCGACTGTATTAATACATGACATTTTTTAATTTTTTACTAAGAAACGAGTCCTCAAAAATGTAAGCACTAAGTGATGAAGCTGGTAAAGTGGAAAAATCATCCGATGAAATTTCTCGCCCTTGGGCGAAACGGGAGGGTGCGTCAAACTTTTGCTGACTAAAAATTCACTCTGTGCTTCTGTGCCTTCGTCCTAAGGCCCCGGTTTTCACTTGCGCACTACCCGGTGCCAGACTCAATTAATTTTCAGTAGGACATTATAGTCATTGTCTGAAAAACAGCCAAAGAATACATTTCTACCTTTATTTAATTTATTTCAAAACATTTTGTTTATCTTCGGCCCACAAGGGCAATTATTATAAAACGTCAAAATGGTTATCATGACACCAATTGGTCGTATCCAAGAAAAACAAAAAGAAACTCCACAGTTCCTCTTTAAAAAAAGTATTTTCACAATGTTTCTATGATATAGGAGTGAAAAAAAATTGTAGACCAAGTAGAAATTGTCAACACGTCAACACGCCTGCTGCGGTCTTCCTGTACGATTTCTGTAATTTAGGTGTCTTCAAAGCTAGGTATTCTCTTACTAGAGTGAACAGGCTCCTAATAAACTAGCGTGCTTCACCATCAATGATTGCATCACTGCTTACTGTCAAGTGGGACCGCAGTTAAGTACTAATTTACATTATTAAAAAAAACGTTTTCAAATAAGTGCCTGCAATAAAATAATGATTAACAAATATATGGAGATACATCAATAATACGTCTACCGACTGTTCCCTAAACACAATTGGAAAGAAACAAAATATTTTCATTTGATAATAAGGCTTTCTGTCACCGTAAAACGACATCTCCCCTCGGTTGACTTGGAAGTAGCGCGGGAATGTGACCAGCTGACACTTTATGCTCTTTTCTTCTCAAGATGACAACCGAATTTGAGATAAAAACGTCGCTATGTTATCTTTCTTTCTTACATCATCATTATTCAAGATATCATTAGTAGGTTAAGACAAAAATATTTGCTCTTTGGAATTTTTTTATTACAATTAATGTGTTCTTAATAGTAGTGCGCCTCACCATCAACATTAGCATCACGGCTTACTATCAGGTGGGGTCGCAGTCTAGCACTAGTTTGTACCAATTTAATCAGAATCTGTTTATAAATTCAAACAACTTGGGTAATTATTAGGGTACAATGAAATCTGATGTAGTCAACGCTGATTCAATAATCGACGTTGATTAAGAGATCTCGACCATTGTTTACTAATAGAAGAACCTTATAAAAAGTATCGAATATAAATATTTTTTCAATGATTAACTATTATACAAAATTCCCAAGTCGTTTGATTTTTTAGACAGACTATAATGACAGTATTTTCGAATACGATACTCTTTAAAGCAGTTTTATAAACTACTCTAACAGTTTTACTAAATCCTAAAAAATAGCAAGAAAAACTTACCTATAGTGAAAACTATTGACACTATATTCACAACCTTAAACTGTTATCCAAAACTAGAAAGCAGTTCTAATTCATCCAAACATTCAGCGTTTTAAACTACTATTGTCTAACATCCAAGATTATTTACGAAAATTAAAGTTATTCACAACACTTCGCGGTATAAGTTAGGGCGGGAGGTTGTGTGGAGGCTTCGCACAGCCGCCCAGCGCCACGACAGCCGGCAAACTGCCGCCCGCCCTAGCCGCCCTGAATGTTTTCGCAACAACTGAAAATTTTATTCAGAGAGCGAACATTATCTTCAAGTTTTTTAAAAGTTCGTAAGTACTGTGACTGGAAACGCGAATCTTTATTTTTTAGTTACAAAGATGTTCGTCTTATAGAGCCTTAGAATATGGTTCAGTATTGGTTCGATCATTCATGTACAGTTGAACATCGATATAGTGTATGAATTGCAGGAAAAATTCTGACGATTCGGTTTATAGTCGTATGAATGCAATTTGAATCGTTGCGTTGGCTACGATAGGAGACTACATTTTCAGGCATAGCTGTCGATCTTTTCAATTGCTTTTGCAAACGTACCATGTAAGCTATTTTTCAGAGTTCGTTTTTTTCTTGTTTAGGCTGTGCGCAGAAATGCTTACAAACACTTTCTCTACTCTAATCCAGTTCTATGGAACTTAGTCGTTTATAAGGCTCATTGTATTTGGTACTAGACAAGACTGTTCTCACTTGTCTTGGGCTGCAGGATTGCTGGAAAGAATCATCGCGACCCTGCAACCCTCATGCCAACTGAAGGAAAACGGCGTTCCTGCTTTCTTTAAGTTAGTCTTTGGATTCTAGGCCCACAAAGACTCTTTTGAACAATTTCACAATAACATTATTGCCATAGCAACCACTTTTATCTTTACCACTGAGTCGCCAGTAGCCGGTAAAAGTCTTTAGCTTTACCCAGAACGAATAGACTTCTGAAAGGGAAAGCCATGGTTCAAGAACGCAAAGAGCATTTGAAGGAACCTAAGTCTAGTTTCAAACAGTAAAAGTATGAAACAATCTCGCGCTTACCCTAGAGCGAGAGAAGTCAGTAAATGATTTCGTGTCTTAAAAAAAAACCAGAATAGGACCAATTACTCGCAGTTACTCGATGATTATTCCAAGCCTCAAGAAAAAAAAACTAGCTGGGTTTGCGCACGGTCTTAGTGATAAATTAGACTATGACGGCAGGTTTATCGTAAATAATAATAGCTAGCACACCTCAGCAGTCACTGATAAAAAAGATTTCTTATCTACGGCCACCCATCAAAGTGACGCAACCTACAATCGCAATAAAGAAAGAAAAATAAACGGTAATTAATTTATTGGTGCGATCGCGTCAAAACAATGCCTTATCTATGAAAAAAGCCTCTGTTTTAACGCTTTAAGTTCGCGTGCCAGTAGCTCCCTCTATCCATCACTCAGATAACATGAACAAATACTTGGTGGAATTAGCATAAACCCTAGAAATTGTTACCAACTTCAGTCTAGAATAATAATTGAATGTTTTCAGGGAAAGTTTGTATTTTGTATTGAAGTCGGAATTTCAGTCCCCTGCCATTTAGCGAAGATAACTGTGTTATCGTTTAGATACTGATTAATCTTGAGTATTTGAAATTCTTAATTGTATTACTGTGAATTGTTACGCGGGTTACGCCCAGTTTCACGCTAAAGTGGGCAGTGCTGATAAGAATCTTAAAAGCAAAATTGACGAATAGAATTGTAAAATGTGTTTCGAGCCGCCATTTCAGCTATTACTAATTTATTCTAAGAGGATAATAATGTCTAATTAGGTAAGTGAGTTTTACTAAAATGTTTGTCCGAGATAATTATTACAATCAAATTAGATCTAGGTATGTCACTCACGCAGACGAGATTGATTAACTGAATATTGTTAACATATAATGTTTTAATACTTCAACCAAACTGAATACATTTTTTACCAAATTTTCCATGATTATCTTCACCATCATTTTGGTCGAATAACGTCTACCGTTGGACATAAGCTTCCCCAAGTGTCGCCACAACAAACGGTCCTGTGCATCTCGCATTTACCGGAATGCGATGGATGAATAGCCTTTTCCCATACTAGGAGTTACACTTGTATCATGAGCGCGTTCTTAAATATGAAAACTCACATACACAAGAATCCCAGATCTAGAACAATTTTCTGTAGACCATACAAATGTTTGTGCAACAAAGCAACCAACTGTTTTACCATTGCGCCAACCATGACATCAACAAAAATAGTCGTTTACAGAAATTTTAAACTTAACCAAAAAAAAAACTGGTTTCAATTTCAACTCGATACTTCCACACGTTCCCGAGATAAAGGGTATTGACAGACAAACAGACAGACGGACAACAAAGTGGTACTACAAAGGTTCCGTTTTTTTTTCTTTTTGAGGTACGGAACCCTAATTAAATAAGTGGAAATCATGTAGCAACTGTCACAGTAAATACCCGGCCACCGAAGGCGCGGGCTTGTGAACGATGTGCAATGGGAGTTTTTTTCATTCCCGCCGTCTGACCGTCCGGCAAAGACCTAGCCCAAATCGATGCCGACGGCGCGTTGTGTTCCACGCGAGGCCCAGAATGAAGCGCTAGGGCCATGGAAATGTTTGAAAGAGTTACCGTGGCTCTGAACCGGGCTACTGAAGAGCGCAGTGGATTATTATATATTGAACACCACATATACAATAAACTACGGGACAAACATTATTAAAAATAAGTGTACAATGGGCGGTCTTATCGCACAGGGCAATTTCTTACAGACAACCTTTGGATGGACTGAACGAAAGGAGAAAGATTTAGGGTTGTCAGTGTACAACAACAAAAAAATAATAATATTGATAATAAATAACAACACAAATACATATATACACAAATAAAATATACTAATAAATATCAAATATATAATTAAGCCAGGAAAAGAAAAAAATCAAAGTGAAAAGTAATGCTCTTTCACCATTTTTTTTAAACGTTGATAGCGTTTGAGCACGTCTAACTTCAATAGGTACCGCATTCTACAAACGTGCAGCTTGAACAGTAAACGATTATACAGGATGCAGTTCAGAGAGTGTGCGCGGGGAATTGCATGACTTGATTCCGCCATTTCATTTCTACCATCAGACAACCCGACGTACCGCGAATATCTACCCTTACGTTGGTGAAGCTTCTACGGTACGGACTAAGCGTTTTGCCTTGTTGTTTATACCGTGTATATCGAAGGATTGGAACAAATTTCCTGTTGCGGTCTTCTCGTCCGATTTATAATTTGGGTGTCTGCAAGGCTAGACTGAATAGGCTCTTAATAAACTAGTGCGCCTCACCATCAACGATTGCATCACTGCTTACCACCAGATGAGACCGCATTCAAGCACTAGTTTATATCAATTAAAAAAAATGTATTGGTTAGTTTAGTAGTTCGCCTCTTCATATATTTGAGTACCTATAAGCCAATTAATTTTGAAAATAAAAAGATTTTTGCATTTATCTTGTGTTCATCTCCGCCTCTGACAACTTCCGCTAGGTCAAGATTTGCACTTCACTCCATCACATTCCTACGCCACGTTGCAAGCGGAGCGGAAACACAGCAGCCACATCCCTGCTGGCCAGAGGTACTGCGATTTTCCCCATTACAGCGGAAGATAGTGTCAGACTTTTACTAACTAAAAACCCGCTCTTGTTCCTTGCCTTCGTCCCAGGGCTCCGGATCTCATTTTTACTCTACCCTTGGCCCCTACAGTCAAGTATTTAATTAGAATATCGATGTCTCATACCAAAATTAGCATTAAACAAAAACCCAATCTTTTATTACCTCTTCAATGGCCGTCAGCGTGCACTTTAACGACGCAATTAATGTGGCTGAAGTATAAACTTGTAAACTCTTCAGGAACGAACAAACGTATGCAAATTGCACGATATCGTGAAATGTTGCGTGCGCAATCAGAACTGACCGTGCTTTGAACTTCATGTAACACTCAAGTGTATAGTGATTGTGTTTACTGAGGAAAAATGTTGTAACCATTGGTTGACAGAGTTTGAACACCTTTGGTGTGTAAAATTATACTAATATTATAAATTCTAAAGTTTGGAGTTCGTGTGTAAGTTTGCTGAAGTTTGGTACAAGAAATTAAAATAAATTCAAAAATCTAAACCTAAAAACGTCAATACATCAGAAGCTAGTGCTCGGTTCCAATACTTACACGGGTAGACCAAGTCCTGAAATACCACACAAGATGCTTTTATCCCGGAGTAAGTATCTTGGTAAAATGACGAAGCGGATAGCAGCAGCTAGTCAAAAATAATGATAAAAATATTTTTAACCTTTTTTGTATTATTATCCTAGTGTCGTAAGATGTGTGAAAAATATCTTTTTACCCCGACTTTGCTCTTGTGATGCCACAGGAAAGCTGAAGGATAAAAAGTATAATTAGCCAGTAATACTGAGTTTCTTGATCAGGATTTTTTGGAGATCACGTACAAAGATCAAAGTTTTACCTCATTATTATAAAAAAAAATATTAAGTTATTGCAATGAATATTGAATTTGGACCACGTTGACCGCGTCAGAGTGCTGACGGGATTTTGAACTAGGTAGCTGACGTTGTAAGGAGGCTTATTTAAGCGCAAGAACTAATAATAACATTAAAAATTGCAATTTATTTATTTACGAGACTGTCGCGGACAAAGTCGCGGGCAATAGCTAGAGTAAAATAAAAATCTGATACCTACATAAGCTGCCATGTTCTAACGGTTTACTACACTCCTGGATAAAAAAATTAGTATTTTTTCCAGCCATATCGACAAACCATTCAACGTTACGTTAGCTGTCTCCACGCAGTTTTTAACCATCAAATACTGACAGTTTTTCTCTACGAAGGATACCAGGTGACATGAATAACATGTCCATCCACGAAGTTCTCCATAACGTAGGCTACTGGACAATATTTTATAGGTGTGCAGAAAAGCCGAGCCGAGTTACACAATATTCTCTGACGCATTTTTTTTTTTTATTATGGTGCCAAAAAATCATGCAATGACATCCCCTGCTCTTGGGCGGAGCGGGAGAGACTCTTACTTAATACGAAATTACGTTTTTGGTCTAATTTTCTTTAATCCTTGTTTGAGTCAATATTAACAGGTGGGATGGAGGGAGTAGTAACAAAAAAGCAAAAGTGTAAATGTAAAACGCCTAAAAAGTGAAAGAAATAAAGAAGAAAGAAAACATGTTCTTTTTTGCACACAGATACACACAATGAAGTAGTAAAATGGGGTGAATAGACTTAGGGGTTTTTTTTTTCGATGGGAAAAATCATCTAATGACAATCCCCGCTCTTGGGAGGAGCGGGAGATAGTGTCAGACTCTTACTGACTAAAAGACCCACCCCGTTCCTTCTAGCCTTCATACCGGGGCTCGAGCGCCCTTTCGGATAAACCTGGCCCCAGTAGGCTTCGACCCAGCTGGGTCCCTGCTGTTGCTGACAACTCCTTGAGGCACGCGGGAACAGTGCGCGCCGTCGACGACTTGGGCTTGGTCCGGACAGTTACCGGACGGCCGGACAGCGAGCTACCCATTGCTCACTGTCTGCAAGCCCGCGCCTACGGTGGCCGAAAATCGGGATCATAATCCCGGCGGCCTATCTGGATGATAAGTTGGTTTTTTTAACGCAATTTATTTAAAGTTTATAAGTGTGTCACTTTAACTTTTAACCTTTATAATATTAGAGTAATTTTAGGCTTTCGAGGGTCTACTTATTAACTTAAGCAATCTTTAATCAGCTGCCCATGTAACACAAGTCATAAACGTATAGACAACATGGCTATAACCTCAGTTATATACATAAAGGAACATATAACACATGCCTATGTAGATCGTCTCGGAGAGCGTCATCTCACATTTTATAGCCAATTAAACTGGTAGTTAACAAAGAGTCGTTTGTCTTAATAAAGTCGGTAAAACGAGCCCGCCGATAACCTTCAGTTAAACCATATTTAACAGTTGTTCGGGTATGTGGAAGTTGTCGGGTTTTATCAGTGGATAGTTTCAAGGTCAATCAGAAACTAATTTAAATTTTAGTAGTGTTAACGCATTCGCGATCCTAGTACCAAGCATGTTAGACACTATTTATTAAGGAGTGGCTAGAAAGACCTTCCACATGACGCAGGTTCTCACCGTACATGGTAAACTCTGAAGGTTTTCTACCGCACCAGATTGGTGCGATAGAAACGCCCGAGCGTCACCATTGTATTGACCTCCCAGAGGACATGGTGGAACATTTAGTGAAGGTGCATGCTGCACCGTGTCCTCCGCTTGGGTGAAGAAGTGCTGTGCTCTTGTGGGGGCGGTCGGTGGCAACAAGTATTCACGCCGGGCCCCTAGTATAGGCCCGAAGCGAGAAGTAATGGCATGCGATCGCCTCCTTCTGCAAAGCAGTAATGCTAGAGTATGAAATGGTGGCTTCAATACTGAAAGGAACTCTATGTCTGGAATGCAAGGCAAAGAAGGAACATAGCAGCGGGTTTTGTCAGTAAAAGTCGCTCCACGCTCCATCCTAGAGCAAAAAAAGCCATTGGATGATTTCCTAAAAAAAACCTTTCAATCAAAACAAAACATATTATATTTAAGTATCTCTATTTTGTCTAAAAAATATCAAAACTTTGATGGCCAAAAAGCCAGGAAGCCAAGAAGACAATAGCCTAACAATAATTATAATTAAATATTCTCTTCAAGACATCATACATACTTTTTTTACGAGTTGTGAAGTGGTAATCAAATCAGACCTTTTACAAATTAACGTTTCGAAATTAACAAATTTATTTCATACAATTTATTTTAAGCTCTTACTATATTTTTTATGATGTACTGGAAAGTGTATTTATCTATCGATTTTTCCAAGTAAAATTATTTAAAAATTATTAAAAATTATTTTTCATCGTCACAAAGAAACTGCCAATTTTAAGCACTCTTTATGTTTTTTATGATGTAAATTAATGAATATATTATTGTATCTATCTATAATCTTTCAATTGAATATTAATAATAATTTTGCAGCTCAGAACCTTGTACTAAATACTGCATCGTAACTCAATAGAGCCGACTCCCTATAAGCCATGAGATATTTAAAGTTACGCAAAGACAAACAATTTCAAATCGTAGAAAAAAGCTGTATTACCATTATAATCAGCATTGGGACTAGCTTGCGTATGGTTACGCTATCGGTACAAACGAGAAATAACATTTAGACACAATACTGCGTGAAGAAGGATTGATATGGTATATTTTTGTTGAATTTTATCTTACGCTATTTAGGTACCAATTACACTAATAATAAAAAGTTCCAAGGATAGACTATATCCTGGAAAAATCATTATTTCTTTAAGATAATTTCCTACTTTTACGCGAATTCACTAGTTAGTTAAATAATGCTAAAACATAATTATTAATTATAACTACTTTTTATTTTTTGACATTGATTTCTTATGCTTTTAAAAATCTTGTTGCGTCTTTCAGCGTCTCAGCGCACTAGTTTTTCAATGCTGTTTCTGATTTAACAATATGAACTAACTTTTGCTATCATGCTACTATGGTTGACATCATTTAATCAACTTAAAATAAAGCAATACTGTTTTTTTCAAACGCTGAAAACAGGCTCTATGCTCACACAAATTCTCAGAATTATGCTAAGTGATAGCCGATTTGAAAGGTCGTGACGCTTATTTTCATAAATGTGTTATTAAATAAATCTTTTATTTTTCTAAAATAAAAAATGACACAAGAAAGACCAATGCCATTTTTCTTTCGTCACCACCAACTGTTGCACATACCACATCCTAACATTCCCAGCTCCTACCCCAACATAACTGCTCGACTTTTTGCCCCATCTGAACCAGCTGTCGCTATGTTTATGGTAGCTTCTCCACGCACTGCGCTTTGTTGCTTTTTACCAACATAAGGCACAATTGCACACTGCAACTAAGGACTTGACTTACCAAATATGTATTGGCCGCGTTAAGACCGGTGTAAATATCTGGGCCTGCTCTTGATCGGTGCATGTGAGGTGGTTTGCCATTTGGGGAAAATGTTTGTGCTATACTAGCTATATATTTCATACTAGCTTCTGCCAGCGGCTTTACCCACGTGAACAGAGGTTTTTCCATACAAACTTTAGACACCATTTCATCCCTTTAGGGAATTACAGAAAATCCTCTCTTAAAGCTGGCCTATAACAGGAAGCCTTGTGCAAAAAGTTCTCATTCCTAGTCCCAGTACTTTTGGCTGGGCGTTGGTGTATCAGTCAGCCAGTTTTTCCTTTTATTTAAATATACAGATTAAATATTGTTTAGTCAAAAAGATTAGCCTGTAAGATGCTGAAGTCAAAGTCAAAGCATTTATTTCAAATAGACCATTTGCAGGCACTTTTGAATAGTCAAATGTCGGGCAGTCCAAGAAAAGTGAAGCGAAATTGCACGTTCCAAAGCGTAGATCTCTATGGAGAAAAACGTGCAAGAAACTCCAAGAATGATCTTTTAAATCATATTACATGTTACATATAATGCTTGGTTACATATTACTTGTTGCTTCTATCATATGAGCACAATGTAGATAGTAAAAATGTAAAACAATTAAAAGATAAAAATTGAATTAAGCCACTAAAGCACTAACACTAAGCAGCTAAGAGATGACCAGCCAGTTGATTACCATGTACATAGTTGATAGGTACATTTTAGATGGAGAAATACTCATACTTATATGAGAATAACTTTTGCACTTTATAACTGTTATTTTCAATGTCCAATATACTCGAAGACTGGTAGATTTTTTAAAATATTAAAACTTCATACAATACAAAGGTACAAAGGCGGACCTCATGCCTTGGACGTTCTCTACCAGTCATCTTAGGGATGACTAGTGAAGAACTTAACTGAGTGGATACTGGACGAATAGAGTTTAACAAGGAAATAAAGAAAGAAAGAACGATTTGATCTCTGATCGTTATCACCCCCTAAAAGCATTGTAAACCCAAAATTAATAACTGTAAAAAAAGACCAGATACCTACTGTTTTTAAGGGGCTGGCCCCCTAAAAGTCATTATAAACCTGAAATTCGCAGCCAAAAAATATCAGATACTTCCAAAATTATGTAGGTAGGTGCCACCAACATTCGTTACAAACCTAACCAAAACAAAAGCACACAAAAATAAGTAACAAAAAAAGACTTAAAACGAAAATAAAAGAATATCTACCGTGCCGATTATTGTACCGAGTTAAATTTACGGACGCAGCTACGGGTTTTTTAATCGCATTCGAATTCGCTAAACGATCGCCATTTTTGTAATTGAATTTTGTTTTTTAGTATACCTCTGTTTGGTTTATGTTGTGTTAAATATTATTGTATTGTATTATTCAATGAAATATAACCTGAAAAATGTCCGTGACCCGTTTATAAATTTGGATAGATATATTCTTTGATATAAAGGACAATGGAATGTATTATGTTCTGTATATTGTTCGTGTTATAACCTCAATGCCTAATTTTGTTTGTCGATCAGAATTCTACGTATCAGGTTATTTGAATGAGTCAAAAAAAAAGAAACAATAACGGTTAGTTGTACCTCTCACATACATTTAAATTTAAAAATAGTAGAAGCCTAACTGTATAGTTAGGATTCTACTATTTTTAATTAATACGTAATATCTACATACATTTTCGAACTGATTATTATTTGTCAAAGCGAAATTTAGATACTTTTTCAAACGTTCTCCTACACTTTGGTTTTGTTGGTGCGTTTATAAACATGTAAACACACAGACACAAGACACCCTTTCTGTAGGCCATACAAATATTTGCACGGTACGAGAATCGCTCCCGATCATTTACTACAAACTAATTTACACATATTTATTTACCTCACACATAACGAACTGATTAGCAAGATCGCTCAATTACCGCGAAAACTATGCTGTAAAATAAATGCTATCTCTCGAAAATTTTCAGAATAAATACAGTTCTTTCAACTTTTATTGTTAAGAAATAGTGAAAAATATCTCGGGTCGACCCAGACACCATCACAAACGTCTCACGACTCTCCAGACAGCTGTAATATTATATAATCGTGATTACAATAAACAAGTTCGCTTGTATTACTGTTGTTACGTTTCAAATTGTGTGCATGCACCTTTATGTGGTGGATGCCATTGTAAGTTGAACTACGAATAGGTTTTGTTTCTTTTTTTTTTATATTAATTTAGGGGGTACAGTCCCACTTGCCACCGTTGAAAAAGGAGAATCCTACAACTAGATGGGTGTTATGTCTGGTCTAAGCAACTGTTTGATGGTTGACTTTAGACTGTTGTATAGTAATAGTCATAGTCATAGTAGTTTATTGGTAAGGGATTCGCGTTATACGCGTATGTTCTTAGAAATAGACGTGGACTGACCTGAGTTTGTTTGTTTTGGTGTTTCTTGTCAGGGTAGGTAGCTAGGAAACACCGGCCTCATCTAGTAATTGAAGTGTAAAAGTGTTTTTTCGACACACTTGCTCAGAAAGTGACTATAATTGCACTACACTTAGGTATATAGTGACTTTTTGATTACCATTATGCACAAGTGTGATAATGTAGTGATAACCTTTTTTGTTAAACCTCTGTTCTCAAATCAAACATTGAATTCGAAAAGAAAAATACATTAGGTATTGCGGTAAAAACAGTTTTGCTGTTATAGTAATATTTAATTAATTTGTAAAAAATTTCTTCTCAAATGTGTCGAAAAACGTCGTATGATACACGTGAATATTGGCGATTACCGTCCTCGGCTCTCTTAAGATCCTCGCCTTCAGCTCGGATCTAAATACCGCCTTAGCGGTAATCACCAACATTATACACTTGTATCATATTCATAATGTACTATTATAAAACCTATTTACAAAATAAAGATCATTTATCATTCTATCTCGCGGAAAACTCATACTGCGATGCAGGATTTTGATTTTTTAGTTCCGATGAGGCAATATAGATGTCCGTACAATAGTATCTTTGAAGATATTTTACTTCAATGTTCCGGGAATTACCGAACTAAGTGACACTAGACAGGGTGATAGGTTTTTGAGTGGTAACTGCGTACTAAAAGACCCTACATTAGAAGGTTTCCTGATGACCTGATGCGGAAGTCTACTGAAATGAAGAAGCACAAAGTTGGTCAATGTGTTGCATGAACAAGGCGTCCCGTCCCATGTTTATATCTTTCTACTGAAATAATGATGCCGATTTCCACCACAGAAATTAAATATTTAAGCGACCACTCTAACGGTTTTCTAGTACATTGGTATGTACAGACAGATACATCAACTGAGTACTCTTTTCAAATTAAAATATCTTGGAAAAAGGGGGTAATCGGCTGGTAACGCTATCTCTACTAATAACTAGCTCGCAAACTTTTTTTTTTTTTTGAATTCAGATAAACTAGTGCTTGACTGCGATCCCACCTGATGGTAAGTAGCGATGCAACCTTTGATGGTGAGGCGCACTAGTTTATTAAGAGCCTATTCACTCTAGCCTTGAAGACACCCAAATTATAATCGGACGGGAAGACCGCAGCAGGCAGACTGTTCCAGTCCTTCGACGTACGCGGTATAAACGACGCGGCGAAACGCTTAGTCCGGACCGTAGAGGTTTCAACAACGTAAGGGTGAATATTCGCCGTACGTCGGGTTGTCCGATGGTAGAATTGCGATGGCGGAATCAAGTCATGCAATTCCTGCGCACACTCTCCAAAATGCATCCTGTAAAACACCGAAAGGCTGGCTACTCTACGCCTATGCTCAAGGCTTTGAAGGTTGGACTTAACCAAATCTGGATCACCAATTAGCCTCTTTGCACGCCTTTCCACCGACTCCAAAGCTGCCAGGTGGCATTTTGCAGCACCAGCCCATATGTGACTGCAGTACTCCACACACGAACGGACCTGTGCTTTGTATAACATCAAAAGCTGTCCCGGTGTGAAGTACCGCCGGACCTTTGCAAGAACTATCGTGATAACAGAAAAAGTTTAATATAATTTTTTATTTGTATTTCATGGAACAGAAAAGTCACAAAAGCCACCTCCTAAACTTTACCTTAGCATACCAAACCATCCCAAAAACTGACTTTCCCACCTATTAACAATACAAACAGCGCATTTCCAACTAGAATGGGCGCGCCGCATACCGCGCAGTCCTTAAGACTATGTCGTTAAACAATTACCGTTACTTTCGGTAACTGCCGGGAGGGCGCCACTGTTTGCGGATGACCCTGTATTTACGATATTACTTGGCATGTGAATGAACAGTATTATTTCACTGGCTAAGTTTATTCGGCTGTTAAATGCGAGGCCCTCGTGATATTCCTTGGGGAGGAAGTTTCATGGCGTATTATTCACGCTTATTTCTAACGCCTCGTTAGTCGGTGGTGCATGCGGCCCTTCAGGAACTTGGGGCCTCTTATTGCAGTGTTTTATGAATATTTCCTGGCTGCAGTCTGGATGGCGATGTGACTCAATAGATGGCGCTGTTTGGGTTTCGATTCCACCACTTAACCCCGGTTACTCTAGTGTAGCCCGTTAAATTCATTTGACCGGTTAGTTTTATGTTGTATGTTGATTTATGGGAGCATCCAGGTGGATGGTCCAATGTAGACCACAAAATTCAATTTTAGGTGTTTACAATGTGTTAAAGTTTAGATTGTAGAGAGAAATGAAATAGTAATTCCAGAGTAGTCGTCGACAGAGTAGAGAAGTACACCAATTTAGCAAGAGTAGATAAGTTTTTGGTATAAGATACTTGTAACCCGAGGATTATGTTCTCTTAGTATAATTTTCTAAGTTGCTGGCAGATTCTAGTATAAATATAATTTGATGAAATTTCTAAATCTCATTAACTAAACCATAATCAAAAACAAAAAAAATAAAAACTCAACTCATCTTCCAACCTACCACACTGTAACATTACATCCTCGTAAACAAAATAAAACTAACATATATAGACGTTATCGCCAGCATGGTGTCACGCGCTCGTCTATTGTCTACCAGCCTATTGTCCGACGCAGGCGAGACGTGGTGTCTGCACTTGTATGCAGGTAGGAATGCAGAGAGCGTAAGCGCTCTTGATGAGTACGGAACGTGATTTGGAAAAATGTAATCTTGGAATTAAAGTGGGAAAATTCGCTTTGTAGGTTTTTGAAAGATGAATGACAAATAAAACATAAAGTAAAACGAGAAATGTGAAGATTAAATTATTTAAATAAAACAGTTTCTATTTTATCCATCTGCTTTTCTTTAGGTGGTAAAATCATCCTAAGACACTCTCCGCTCTTGGATGGAGTGAAACGGCGTGTCAGACTTTTACTGACTAAAAACTCACTCCAGTTCCTTTTTTGCTATCGTTTCAGGGATCTCTTTCACATCACCTACTAGGACCACGCCCTTGTGGAATATCGCTTACTGCTACGTGCTGCGCAGCGATTTCCCTGACGGGGTCAGCGTGGTCTGCTACTCAAGCAACACGCTGTTTCTAGCGCAGGGAGAATCAGAGCGACACGCGGGGTTGCGATAGTCGTTGACAGGATCCAGCAGTTGGGACTCGAGGTGGCGCTGCACGAGTCCGAGGCTATGTGTTTCCACGGCCCTCGGAACGCGCCACCACCGGATTTCTAATTAACGGCAGGAGGAGTTCACATCGGCGTCGGGTCGACGATGAAGTATCTGGGACTCGTCCTCGACCGCTCTGGTGGAACTTCGTGGAGCATTTCCGACGTCTGACTCCCAAACTGAACTGGACTAGGGCTGCTCTCAAACACAACCGGGGGGTCCAGACGGCTCCTATCGGAGCCTCTACGCAAGAATCGTTCGGTCCATGGCCATTTTAATAGGCAAAGCTGATAATAGTGACACCCATGGTTCAGTTCAAGATAAAATGCAAGAAATAATAGAAACGGCAGAATACAAGGTCTATTTTAAGTGGAAATTATCAGAGCGAGAAAAAGTATCAAACTTTTACTGACTAAAGTCTATTTGTGTTTGTTTTCCTTCAGTTACTCTTTGCATTTCAGGGCCACGGAAACTTTTTCAAACAAGTGCTCAGCCCAGAATATAAGACCATAGGCCATACCACGAACTCTTAGCAAGATCTTTTTGGCAACTTAAACAAAACTGCTAATGGGATGGAGCTATCTAGGACAAACAGCTCCATCCCTATTTTTCGTTCGCACACTTGACATTTTAACACGTCATAGTAAAGCCAGAGGGCATATAAAACTCTTAAAAATAAATAATTATTTGGAGTAATAAAAGTTTTAAGAGTCAGTTACTACACATCTATACATATAAATAAAATTGGAGTGTCTGTTTGTAATATTGAAATAACTGCTCTTTACCACATGCTGAATAGATATGTTTATGTATAGTTTGTTTGTCCGGGCTAATCTCTGAAATGGCTGACCGATTTTGACGGGACTTTTTTTGGCAGGTAGTTGATGTAATAAGGAGTAACATAGGCTACTTTTATTTTAGAAAAAATAAATTCAAAATACTGTAGTCCCCGCGAACGAAGTCGCGGGCACAGCTAGTCTACACTAATATTATATCATAGTACCTACATATCTACACTAATATTATGAAGAGGTAAAATTTGTTTTTTTTTGTTTGTAGAAGGTAATCTCTGAAGGTATTGTTCCAATCGCGAAATTTTTTCAGCAATAGAAATCTGCTACAGTTTTGAATAATACAAGCAATTTTTTACATAAACGGGCGAAACCGAAGGCAAAAACTAGTTATTTACATATTTGAAAAGTATTTACTCATCTAATAAAACAGAAATAGCAATATTTCTTCGAATAGGACGCAAATCAGCAAACCATTTTTTTACATATTAATTTCTACATGAAAATGTAAGGAATTCCATTCCATTTCACAGTAATCATAGCTTAATATGAATAATTATATTAATGAGTAATATGTTCAATACTCTGCAATATTTAATACATAATTAACTACAGTATTTAAGCAAGCTGATTTTAACGAGTGAGAAAATGAACAGTTAATTTTAATTACGAAATAAAAATAGTAGGTCTGTAATTTCACATTTTGTGGCTAAAAATATGCATTACCTACCTACGTTACAGACTTGGCAAATTAATTATTTCAATTTTTCTATACTTTCATCTCTATTGATCCGTGTGCACATCGTTTTATTTGTACTACTAGCTTTTGCCTGCTCTACTGGACTCCACCCTAATGTACCTTACTCTACCCTATTCTACCCTATACTACCCTATTCTACCCTATTCTACGCTATTCTATACTACTCTACCCTACCCTAGCCTACTCTACCCTACTCTACCCTACACTACCCTAATTTTCAAGTTTTAATTTAACAAATACAACAAAAAAACACTACCCTAATTTTCAAATTTTAATTTAACAAATACAACAAAAAAAAGAATTAGCGAAATCGGTTTAGCTGTCCTCGAGATTTGCGCTTAGCAATACATTTAGCGATTCATTTATATATTATAGATATAAGTTGGTGCATGATTGCAAGCGAGTAGGTACATGTTCCAAATAAAAATAGCACAGATTTTTATGCCAAGTTGTGGCGTCATTTTTTTTTCTTTTACTGACTAAACCCCACTCCTAGTTTCTTCGTTTTCTTTCATTCCAAGGTTAGGTTAGCCCCCAGTAGGCTTAGACCTTGCTGAGCCCTTCGTTATAACCACATTATGGATTTTTATTAAACTTTTTATTTTAGAGTTTTAAAATTATATGTACTTTTTTAAATAGGTATATATTTTTGATATTTTATTTTTATTTTTTATTTTTATTCGAAGACATAAGACATTCACCAACCCGCACTGGGCCCGCGTGGTGGATTACGGCCCACTCCCTCTTCTAGAGAGGAGGCTTGAGTCCTAACAGTGGGAACATTAAAAAAGGCTGGTGAACATTAAAAAAACCTTTCTACCATCGGATAACCCGACGTACGGTGACTATCCACCCTTACGTTGTTGAAACCTCCACGGTCCGGACTAAGCGTTTCAACTCGTCGTTTATACCGCGTACATTGAAGGACTAGAACAATTTGCATGCTGCGATGTTACTCCGATTATAATTTGGGTGTCTTCAAGGCTAGACTAAATAGACTCCTCATAAAGTAGTGCGCCTCAAGCTTGGGATCGCAGTCAAGTACTAATTATTCAAACAAGACGAATAAGACCCATAAAGTCTTAGCTAGATACACTTACATAAAGGGAAGCAAGAAGGTACATATTTGACCAACCAAATCAATAACGCTACATCTCCACATCACCAATCACATTGACGAATGGTACGAGATAATCACTGATGGCTACACGGATGATAGATAAGCTAGATAACGATCCGGCCGGCAATTTTCTATGCACCATTTGTACGTGTCCGAATTAGACGCATCACATCGTTGTGGAGATCGATAGAGATGCTGTGGGCTATGAAGTGTGCGGTTAAAGATGCAATCAGAAAACTAAACAGCGATCCAGAACTTCATGAACAATATTCTTTTCAACAGTGGAAGTGCTGATAACTGATGAGTTCAGAACCCCTAAAAACCTAAAAGATTTAATCAGCCCCCCTAGCCAAGTTACAACCGTTTCGCTTGCGTCGAACGCTTCGAGTTGACGTTGCCACCAATTCTTTTGTTCTGACCATGTGACTGAGATAAGACGACTCATTCATTCGAAGTCATTCCCGTACATTTGAAGCGTTCTACAAGCGTTAACTATTGCAGATTAGAAATTAGGCTAGGGGTACAGGAGTGAATAGGTTACTTCTAGGTAAGTGTGCTCTATCATTGACCACGTCATCGCTAACTATCAGGATAGATCAATCAGTCTATCAAATAATAAAAAAATAAGATGTTACTTAATGACTTTTTTTTGGTCGGAAATCATCAATTACATCTCCTGCTCTGGGTAGAATGAAAGGGAATGTCAGACTTTAACTGACTAAAAGCCCATCTGTGTTCCTTAAGTTGCTCTTTGTTTTCCAAGTCCGCGGTAATAATCCGGCTGCCTTGGTTATAACTATTCATTTCTAGTTTTTCTTGACTAACTTTTCAATGAAATTAAAAAAAAAATGAGTTTGTAACCGTTTGAACCATGCCCAAGGTATTGGCGGCGCATAGTGTTTTACGTGCGCTTCAAAGAGATATCAGTAGAACCGTAGGGACCTAGCAGAGTCGAAGCCTTCTGGGTCCATGGGTTATGTGAAAGTGAACTTCGGGGCCCTGGGAAGCAATTCAAAAAAGAAATAAAGAAATACGTTTTAGTCATTAAAAGTCTGAAATACCTTCCTGCTCCATTCTGAAGTGGGACAAGCCATTGGATGATATCCCATCTAAAATAAAGGAGTTAAAAAACTCTTGATTGTAAAGACAATCTGACAATATTTCTTGGGATAGATAACCGGGTGCGTGCGTAAAAAAAATATTTATTATATTTAGGAAAAAATCAATTATAAAATAAACGGAAATATTCAATTATTATTTTTAATAATTATTTTAATGATCTTAAACCATCTTCACGTTATTTGCCTTTTTAATAAAACCGATTTCGAGCATATCGAGTAGGTGGTTTCAAAGTCTATACACAATATGTAGAAACATTTATTTTGTTGTGTTTGAAATAATCACTAGCTGACTCGGCAAATACGACCTATTCAAAGACTTAGCAAATATACAAAAAAAAAACACAAAAATCGGTCAAGCCGTATCTTAGAAGTTACGTAATAACAACCATTGTGACACGAGATTTTTATACATTAGATAATGATTCAATTAATAAATCGTCTTTGTAATCAAAGTCTAAATGTAATGTCAAATAATAAAAATTCGAGCATCAATAATTACCAAAAAATCCACCATATCACTACTTACTTTACAATATCTTAACTACCAATGTTTTATTATCAAAAGCATGGTTCTCATCTCCTAAGGTCGCGGGTCTCACAGCCTCACATTATCAAGTCTCGCGATAAGGAGGCGACAAGAACAACATCTTTTATTATTAAAGTGAATTGTCACTTAAAGATAAGATTAAAGTCATATTATACTTAACCCGTGTGTCTGTGAGATTTTCTTGTAAATAAATTGTTGGGAACACTACACGGTTATGGTTACTGTATGGGTGCTTTTGATTGTATAAAATAAATTCTTTTTTATTCTTATTGTATTAATTTTTTTATAGAAATTATTTTTTAATACGTTTTTAAATTGGGGTTAATACCTGAAAGATACATAAATCATTTTGACTTTTATGTTAAAGAGTTGAGAATCTGTTTATTATTTGCTTCCGTGTTTACATAATTATTGTTTGTGTGCCTTGCGTTGTGACAAATAAGTTCATTTTCTTTGTTTAATAATAAAAATGCAATATCTATACGTTATTTTGAGTTAAAATCGTAGGTATCAAATCCTAACCAAACCTGAGCCTAGTTTCAAACACCTTTATGGCGCAACCCGCTATGAAGGCTTGAAGGAACGGGATGGGTTTTTTAGTCAGTAAGAGTCTGACACTGTCTCCCGCTCCGCCCAAGAGCGGGGGTTGTCATAAGATGATTTTTACCATCGAAAAAAAAAAATTGCGGCACTATGATTTTTTTTTTATAAATTGTCACTTTTATTCCTAATGGTCTGAAGCCTAATAACAATTTTTCCTAACACTCTACTAAACTTTGACAGATTGTCAGGCTAAACAGTCCAGTTAAATTAGACAAAAAATAGAGGTAAGTTTACAATAATTCACACCGAGCTCGAAATTTGTAAAATTGTTCAAAACACCATCAAAAATGAAATCTAAAAATTCCTCATTGATCCGACACCTGAAAAAAAAAGACTCGGGGTATAAGGTCACAAAAATGAGTATTTTGCGATTTTCAGCGAAACGTTAAGTTTTATCATAAAATTGGTTCAGACAAAAATTGTAGATTAGTTATTTATACACAAGTATAGTCTAAATACTTTTTTCCTAAAAGCCACCGTTTTTGAGATATAATGATATAAACAGTTAAAAGAGGTAATCGTCGTATTATTATTAACGTTTTCACGCCACCTTTGAAGTAGTGTACTTAGCACGTTTTTATGGTTCCGTACCTCAAAAGGAAAAAAACGGAACCCTTCTTGGATCACTTTGTTGTCCGTTTGTCTGTGTGTAGGGGACATACATAAATACTTACAAATTTTATATCTTTATAATATTATCTTTATATTATTATTTTTTAATTGACTGGCCTGTTGGTCTAGTGGTTAGTGGCCCTGACTGCTATGCCGCAGGTCGTGGGTTCGATTCCCACCCAGGACAAATGTTTATGTGATGAGCATGATCATTTGTTCTATGTCTGGGTGTAATTTATCTATAATATGTATATATTTAGAAATATATAAGTATGTTTATCAGTTATTTAGTACCCATAATACAAGCTCTGCTTAGCTTGGGACAAGACGGCGTTGTGTGATAGTTGTAGAATATTATTATATTAGTATAGGAAAATCTTTTGAACGTCTAGTGATAATCTGTAATACATAGGTGACAGTCATAAAACTATGTGTCACACAGCATCTACTTATATTAAAAGCTTTTATCACATCTGACATGTGAAGTCTATGTAACTAGTCTAAGGAAAAGTTATAAACATACACATGTGCCTATCCTAGACATATATTCGCAGAAATGAGTTCAGACGTCGTGTTCAGAGTATTTTTCGCACGTGTGGGGCTTAGTTTGATGACAACCGAACTGAGACGTACACGTGCAAAAAATACTTATGTATTAATAACAACAAGTTACTAATAAAATCACGTTCGTAAGAAAGATGCGTAGGAGTAGGCAGAACTACAAGTTAAAAGTAGCATTAAGTTGGCGATTTGCCTGTACCATCAAATACACTTTCGCCTGAACACCGCTAAGTTTATTTTTGCTTGCACTCGAAACGAAAACTTCAAAGAGTTTGGTTTGGCGCCGCGCCCCTGAATTCAAGCGATTTTTTTTAAGTGATCAGGCAGAAATGGCCGCGGTGGTACATGAACCGTGCATTAAGTATAAATTGATCACAAATTAAATATCTAACTCAATAACCAGCTTGAAGATTCGTCTCAAATCTCTAGGTTTTTTTTATTGTTATTATTAGGCTCGCGTTTGACCACTATCTCACCTGATGGTAAACGATGAAAATTATGGCCGACGATGGAGCACGCTTGGCTAGAAGTAACCTATTCACTCTTGACTTAAAGACCTTCAGGTCGTAGCTATTAAGAAACACAGAATCCGGCAGGGAATTCCACTGCTTATCTGTACTCATAGCGAATGTGTTCCCAAATCGCTTTGTAGATATATATGGCTGGGATGTTCATCATGTACTGATGGCGCAACGCCATACGTCTAGGGGTCCGATGATGGAACGCACTTGGCGAAACTAAATTGTGCAATTTTAATACATATTCCCCGAAATGTAAACGATAGAAAACCGACAGGCTAGCGAATCGGCGTCGATGCTCTAGACTTTGAAGTTTTGACTCGACAAGTGCATCATTGCCAATGATTTTCTTGGCTCGCTTCTTAATAAGTCCCTTAGATCAACGACGTAATCGAGATTGATAATTCCCCATCATTGCGCCCATGTTAAAGCAACGTTATCAGTAAAGTACGATAAAATTATCTTTATTGTTTCATCTTTATCTCTAATGGGAACTTAATTATTTTAAATATTGATTGTAATGGCCATGTCCTGTTTTTTATTTTACTGATTGTAGTCTGAATTATAACCCTTTTCTTGACAATGTATCTTGTCAGATACAGTCAACTTTAAAAATTCCTGGTTTCGAAAATATAGTGAATGACATAAAACTTCTCACAACAATTTATATTTTGAATGATTCCGAATTCATTTGTATTTTGCATGATGATATTGGTAGTATCGTTATATTTTGAATTAAAAAATTGTGCACAGAGTCGGCACAATCGTAGGCATGGAGGTAAGAATATTATTATTTTTTTATATTGTACCCGGATTTTTATGTAGTATTGAATGTTTTTATATTCCCTATGAAGTAAACATTTGTATCGAGTATGATTTCAAACCAAATATTTACTATTGTGCAAAAAAACGAATCTTGTTTGTGCATGTATCTCACAGTGCACACCGCTAAGTTATCACAGAATTAGGTACAGCAGACCATGTATCTCTAGGTGCACACCGTCAAGTTATTGTGTACGCAATGTATCTTTCTAAACTTACGGAAAAACTTCAAGAATCATACCATGAGAGTACATTCATTGACAGGGTGATGGTGCCATGTAAAGGAAAAAAAAACCGGCCATTGGAAATGATATATAAAAAGCAAACCTAAGAAATGGGAGATCAAAATATTCGCTAGAGCTCCAAATGTTGTCTGAATTCTTTGACTACTTTACTGTGTATGGAGGTGATGACACATTTCGATACGAAGATTTTACCCCGCTAGATTCTGGCTTCGGGTTAGGGGCTATAATAATTGTAGCCTTTTGCATAAAAAAAGCATTCCAAAATCAACATTTGCAGGGGTCTCTTTCGATACCTTTTTCACCAGTTTAAAATTAATTCATTATCTATTCTCACTTGGAACGTGTTCGATCCTTTAAATAGGTTACAGGGAACTGAAAAAAGAGCTGACTATGGAAAAAGCGTGGAAAACAAAACCCAAATGGTTTTATTTCCAGATTGTTTGCAATAGCAACAACATTTGTGTAGCAAAGTGGCATTTTAATAAATGCGTGACCACTGCAAGCAACTATGTTGAAGCAGATCCAGTGTTTATAATTCAAAGATATTGTAAACATAATAAGAAGAAGTTTCCAGTACCCTGTCCTGAAATAACCAAGCATTACAACTTATAAATGGGTGGCGTAGTAGCTCGCCATCACCTGTTATAGAACCAACACTGTCACCGTTGGTATTTGCCCTTAGTTTCCCAAATGCTGGACATGTGTATCAGTAATAGCTGATTGCTTTAGCGCAGGCACACTAGATCTAAAAAATATATGCCATATATAAACAATTTCGTTACCAGTTGGTAAAAAGTATCAATAAATTTTGTCCCAACTGGTAATGAACGAAACTGGCACAAAAAGAAGACTTCATTAAAGGAATTAGACGTAGCAGGGTCTACTTCAGCTAAAAAAAATTGAAGCCCCTGTTATGCCAAGACCTACACTTTGTGTCAGCTATGGCCAAATTGGATATTTCCCAATATTCAGTACCAAGGGGAGTTGAAATTATGCATTAAGACAAACCACTGCAATGTGTTCGAAGTCAGTCTAAGACTTTGTCTTATGTCTAATAGAACCTTTGTGTTTTCCTGCACATTTTGATGGTAGTTGTGTTATTTTGTAAAATCAAATGTTTGTGTTTGGTTTTTTCTGTAATTCTGATTATATTTTTTTTTAGTAATTTATTTATTTGAGCAATGTATCTTCTCAGATACATTGCCTTGTGTAGGGAAAATGACGGATACTTGGCAATGTATCTCATAAGATACATTACATATCTCCAAAACTAGACATACAAGATTTTTTTTTCAATTTTTTTTATTCACTAATACTAATTTTCAAAAGAGAATTATACAAAAAAAATAATTCTATACATTTTTTTTTTTCTGCCAAGAAAAGGGATAACGTTGGGACGATAGATAAGACTATCTTACACAAACTGATAATGTCCATTATGTCTATTAAGACACTTATACTCCACACTCACTTATCCTTTTACAGAATCTGAGATAATTTGTCCTGTAAATCAATTTAATGCATCAATCAAATTCAATTCGATTTTTGAAGAAGTGCCAAAATAACCCTAGGTATCGAAAACTTTCTTAAGTTTTCTTTTTTTAGATTTTGCAACTACAAACTATACAAGGTGTAAGGGACAGCCCTCCACAAACTTTAAGGGCTTGCTCAGTAGACGAAACTAAACCACCTTCCACAAAATTTTTTTTAGTAAACGAAAATAAAATCAGCTTCACCATACAAAATGATAAACTTATTAGATTAATATTGGACAATTTGTATGGCGAGGCCTATTTTTATAGGTAGTCAGATGTGTTGATAAATTAAATGGCGGATTGTTGAATCCGCCATTCATTTTTAAGTTTTGCCACTCTCACAACTAAGATGAATGTACTTAACGACTCTCAAACTAAAATGCAACAAGCTGTTCAGGCTTTAAGACATACAAAGAAATATGCATACATGCATACCCACATATGTGCATATATCGTAAAACATAACCCTCTATCTCGTACAATCGGGTAAAGGCACAGCTAGTCCCATAATGGTCCATCACAAACTAAATGCGGAAACTAAGATCCAAAGATAAGACACCACGAACTAAAAGCAATCTCCACCTCGTTGTCTTCATAGCAATCAACTTGTAGAAATCATTACCAAGCTTTCATTCAAAACTTGGTTTAGTTGCTGCGCGTTGCGTAAACAACCCAAGTTTATAATTACACTGAGCCCTGCTTACTCACAGATGACAGAATGAAAGCTAACTCCTAATGATTCAACATGGCGTATAATTTAATCCACACGACACTTAACGCCTCAACTCATTACATGCAGCATTCAACTTTCTTGAACCCGTTTTTACAAAACGAACATATTTGTTTACAACCACACAATTAACCACCATAAGCACAAGTTTTAGAATCGAAAATCGTCCAGCCAAAAAAGTGTGAGATATGTCGTTTTTACTTCGATATAAACAGTAGCGTCATCTGTCGAGATCAATAAACGTTTCAATTCGAACGTTCCTTTTATAAATTTAGATGACTATGGAGTTATGTGACATGCGCCCGCGTCGCTCACTTAAACATTTGTTCCGAGTCATGTTTGATGAAGAAAAATTATTTGATTTTAAAGTTTTTTTTTTCTTAGTTAAATTACATAATTGATAAATAGGGCTTACTTAAAAAAAAAAAATATCCTGTGCTTACTTGGACAAACAGGCTTTTTGCACAGAGATAGAATCCATCAAAGTATTCGCAATATCCGTTAATTTTCAGTGGTTTTCTGGATTATTTATTTATTTATATATACTTTATTGTACACCAATATTACAATATTTTATGAAGGAAACGTTATAATGAAAAAAAATACAATTGGCGGCCTTATTGCACTTGGTAATTTCTTCCAGGCAACCTGGCTTATTTTAATTTCTATACTTTTTTTTTTTATTTACATACATCAAGACTTTTTTTTTAATATTGGTTTAAAAAGTGTCCATGGAGATTCTTGCGCGTTGTTTTTTATAGAGATTGACGATGTGTATTGACCCTGACCAACTATATAGACAATTCAAAAATGTCTGCAAACGGCTTAATTGCAGACATGCTTTGGGATTTCGATTGTCCTTCAAAACTATGTTGAATATCCTTCAATTGTCCTTCACATTCCAGGGCTACGGCAACTCTTGCGAACAAACCCGTAGCCAAAACACATCTTAACAAAGCTCCATAACAAAATTACCACTTTTGTTTCAAGACTCAGTAACGTGTAGTACGCCAAGTAAGAATCGTGATAAAGTCTTTAATGTTGCTAACCTCATTTTCTTCGTCGTCAAGTGCCATTATAAGTTTAAGCTTCGGCCTAGGATAGTCTCGAGACCCTAGTCGTCTTTATGACTGGATTTAGTGCGCTAATAAATAAGAGTGGCCATATTACAGATAGTTTTTGTGTAGCAAACTTTCTATATTGTTTGGTAGTTGAAGATTGGAGATTATTAGGATGGACTGCTAGTGGCCTGGAAGTTTTTGACATTGTCTGGAAGTGGTTTTGTGTTTCTATACGAATGACCTTTTTTTGAGATGGGAATTCATCCAATGACTTCTCCTGTTCTAAAGCCAGAGGTTTGTCAGACTTTCATTGACCAAAACCCACCTGTGTCCTTCTACTTCTGAAAAAGCAACCTCTTTGCGTTTCAGACCACATCATCGTTTACCATCAGACCATCTGGTGCAATTATGGCGGTAAGTCCCCTCTTTAAGGCGTGGCTGGAAAGACCTCACGGCGACCTTACCTTCCGTATGACGCAGGACATAGGAACACAGACACGTTCGGGAGGTTCCTGCACCGGATTCGTGCGGAAGTGACACCCGGGTGTCGCCATTGTGCGGAATGCCCGGAGCACACGGTGGAACACACAGTCGAGGTGTGCCCTGCTTGGGCGGAGCATCGACTTTAAGCAATAATTTGGTGAACGAAGGAGCACGCTTGCCTAGAAGTAACCTGTTCACTGTTGACAGAGACCCATATATAGAAGCCATCAGGAAACTGAGATTCCGAAAGTTAGTTCCTCTCCTTAACCGTACATACGTACAATAAATGCAAATACTCGTATTGTGCACCTGCAAAAATAATGGTCTTTAAGTGGTGGACTTGTGGCAGGTTTTTTTTTTTACAGTACATCATAATATAATCTACACCATTCCTTAATAGATCTAAAACTTTCCCTTAGCCCAATATTTTTTTCTACAAACTAATTTTACGCCCACTTCAACCAATAACTGGCTAACCAAACAAAAAAACAATAAATACGCAATACCGTAAATAAAACAAAAACAAGATAATTCGAAGGATTCCCGCGAACAGCCAAGATTTATGTAACGCACACATATCAGGGGATCTCAATTTGTTTCGTACAACCCACCGCCGCGTGATAAAACGGTCCGCATTGAACTATCGCACTTGGAACCGATTTGGTTATTTGTTTGGCCGACCGAGGATTTTGGAAGAAATAATGCTGCAGTCATGCGTCGTATGGGGGGCGGGAGGCTGACTCACCTTTTTAGGACTTTTCGGGTTACATTGAGGAGTTTTTTAAATAATAGTAATAATAATTCATTTATTTGCCTGAAACATGGTGGTACAGGTTTTAATACAACAGGTACAAAGTTCTTTATGTTTCGCATTTTATTTAGCATGCAAATATTGTAATTCAAACTATTTTTTTTTTTAAGAATCATTAAACTCATGCAGCATTAACGGACTCTTGTTTCGTCGTAGACCACATCATCGCTTATTAGGTGAGATAGAGGTCAAACACGAGCCTATCAATAACAATAAAAAAACTTTATGGGAAACCTCCTACATTAAATTACGCGAATTAAACTTATTTAATTACTTAATTTACAATTACATGCACATTTTCAACCCAAATTGCCTTTAAAAAAATAATGTTACATCAAACAAAATACTATACACACTAGCGCCATTCAACAACGGCGAAATGCCGAAACAAAAGTTTGTTTAACGCCTCTCGCCGATAGATGTCACTACGTATCGGTTGCTACGAAAGCTTTTGAACGGGAAAATAGATGAAAGAAAATATTTATGTTTACGGAGATGTATTTACTCTTAGGCAATTGTATTTAATGTTTTCCTTAACTGGGACAGTAATCCATTGTTAAGTTGATTCGGGAAATGTACTTGTATCCACTTTGTGTACTTACTAATACCTACAAAAAAGGTATAAAATAAATTGATGATTTGAATTATATTTAGACTGCCTTTAACCTAGTAAAGAGAGTACTTACAAGGTTATTCCTAATCTTTGTTTACTTCTGGAGTCTATGTTTCCTGATAGCTGCAATTTGGGGGTTTTTAAGAGTGGCTATGAAATCTACTTACAAATTATTATTTTTTTTAGGTGGGAAATCATTCAATGACTTTTCCCGTTCTAGGGAGGAGCAAGAGCTCGTGTCAGATTTTTACTGACTAAAACCACACTTACGTTCCTTCTTTGCCTTACGTACCAAGACCTCGGGTTTCCCTTAGTCAACCCATGGTCGTAGTAGGTTTCGGCCTTGATGAGCCCTTCGGTGACTCGAGGTGGTCGACGCGCGCCCAGCCTGGTACGATAAATGTAATAAAAATGTAGCGGGGAGAGCAAGTGCACTTTTCTGCACTGGTGCGGAAAAGAGTCTTTTGTCTTTCCCTAAAAGCAGTAGATTAAGAGCGGGTTTTAGAGTAAGTGTATGGAAAAAGTCTTTTTTAGAGTTATCAGAAAAAGTTGCTACCATAAAGCCTAAAAACGCAGGTGTTATCAAGATACGCTACTAGTTACAGCGGCACTCAAAACTAAACTTAAAAGGAGTCGTTAGTAGATACTTTAACTGCAGTTTAACAGCTTAAAACTTTAAGATAAGAGTAATGAACCAAAGATTTGGTAACTTCTTAAAACCTCAAGGTTTTTTCCGCTAATCTAATGGTTTTTTTTACAAGTTTAAACTGAATTTTAAGAGAACTAATGAATTATTCAATTGCAATTACGGGCAATTGATGTTCTTCGTTAGTGAAATGCCTTTTCCTAAATTAAAGGTATGAATCTTTCTATTAAATCCGTAGAGGGTAATTGACTGGTTGTTAAAACGCCTAGGGAATATATTTTTAGATCGATGGGTTTGATTTTTACAAACGCGAATACTTTTGCGGCTAATAGGGTAAAGTTTCCAGGGTCAAAATAATTACATTTTATTTAGTCCGTATTTTAGATTATAAAAAAATGTTGGACATGTATTTTTTCTTTTTTCGATTAAACAAAAAATAACAAAGATAAAGCGCATTACAGTTACGTGTGGCGTCGCCTCGTGCGAAAAAATGCAGCGCGGCGTGACGTTACATGTAACTTTAATGGGCTATATCTTTGTAATTTTTAGTTTAATTTACAAGGAAAAAAATTCGTGTCCCTTATTTTTGAATAATCTTAAAGAGAAACTAATTACATTTTTACGGCAACTAGCCTATTATGAGGTAGCTTCGCAAGATCATGGTTAGGCACAGTCCCAATAGCACACACATACTCATACTGCCGCCTAGTATGAGTACCTGTACATTTAATTCCGGCCAGCTGCGCTCGGATAGATCCCCGCCGACCTTTAAGTCCATTTTCTTTGCAAAAAAATTATTGATTTATATATTTTTTTTGTGTGTAAAAATATTTCTAAAGATCAAAGCCGTTTGAAAGGAGTAGGAAAAACAAGCGAAAAAATATCATTTTATTAAATCTTTTTTTGGAAAAAGTTGGTCTTACGAAAAAATCATACGTTAATAATATTGTACATGAATAATAAACATATATTTTTTTCAAACCTATTGACCCATCCGTTACCGTGGAGTGGACTTCTGAACGTCTCTGATTTATGGCACAGCTCAGGAGTTAGTGCCTCAAAAAGCCTATAAGCCCTATTAATCAAAATCTTAAATAACAATTAGATGTTATTCCAACGTCGAAATATTTGTTACGCTAGCGAAATAGAGCACTCATCGCTTACGTTGCACTTAGGGCTTGCTACAAGTCATAAAAGGAGCGTATTCTGGTGGAAATCTTCAAGCTGTTACATTCACTTATTTGAGCAGCAAACTTGAAGGGTGGTGTCTTCCTCATTTTAAGTGAAAGACGTCCATGGCTGGACATAGGCCTCCGCCAGACATTGCCACATCTATTGGTCTGAAACTCCGTTTTTACTAAGCCATCAGTCAAATCAATGGTTGTGAATTTAGTTTAGTAAATTACGGTTTTTGCTCGCCTTCCAGGAATATAGATATCCGCAGGAAAAAGTTACCAACATAACCCTAAGAATCGTTAAACTTTAGAGCCTGTGGGCAGGGCACATTGCTCGCCGAACAGATTGTCAGTGGGGTCGAAGGATTCTGGAGTGGCGACTGCGTATAGGAAGTCACATCGTTGGTAGGCCTAACACAAGGTGGACCGATGACCTGGTAAGGGAGAAGGGTAAGACATCCGATGGATACGAGACGCACAGGACCAGTCATTGTGATGACACTTGGGGGAAGTTTATGTCCAACAGTGGACGTCTTTCCGCTGAAATAGTGATGATGATAATGAATCATAAAAGAAATACAGGAAAGACTGAAAAATGTTTAATTCATTAAACCCCAAGCGAACCTATTGTCTTTCTATTGTGTCTATAATTTCCACGATTGAAAGGTTAAAGATTAATCTTTCCCAATACTTATCAGCTCTAATAATTATATAAATATTTCATGAGAGACATTTGCATTTTATAAAAAGCGAAACTTTGTGTTTGTGTGTATGTTTGTTAGTTCTTCAGGCTCAGACGGAAAATGAGATTGAGATGAAAATAGATTTTCTTTTTACGTGGGCGAAGCCGCTGGCAGAAGCTAGCTAGCTAACTTTCATATATTTTTAATCTTAGTCATACGACAATTAGATAGCGGTCCGTATGCTATCCTAATTGTTGTTGACTTCAGGATCTCCAAAACCATCCATCCGCTATCAGCTTCCAACTCAATCCTGGGCTCCAAAAACCTGATTCTGGCCGTGTGCCACGAAGGCAGGTTATTAACACTACGTGAACACTTGGCACATGCCGGGTGACAAATGAAGCCCACATTATGAACGAACCGCTCATATTTTCAACTAATATTGTGCACCCGCGATGGCGGTTGGACGAAAAATTTGATACTATTTTGTGGTATTTTGAGTCGGTTTTAATTAAAAAACTGGAAAGCTGACATAAGGTTTGTTGAGAAATGAAAATCGATCATAAACTTGCGCTATTCAATTAAGTTCACTACACTTCGACACTGTTCGAATCTTGAAATGTTATTTTAATTTAATACAAAAAAGACCAACCTTAAGCCATGGGCTATGAAAGTGTTTAAAAAAGTTACCATGGCTCGAAACGCAAAGGGTAACCGAAGGAGCACAAGTGGATTTTAGTTGTAATCTTTTCGAGGAGTGTATATTTTCTTCTTAAAGAAAAGCTTTAAGTACCTATATAATCTTTCCGTACGCGTGTTAAAAATTCGTGAAGGGATTACGTAACATATACTGGGTGTTTCAGAAATAATTCGGAATAATAATAAATCATAGTATCCTCTATTTTCACTCAACGCCATCTAGTCCTAAACTAAGTAAAGCTTGTGCTATGAGTACTAGAAAATATATACACCCAGATACAGAACAAATGATCAAACTCATTACACAAACGTTTGTCTTGGGTGGGAATCTAATCCACGACCTCCAGCATAGCAGACAGGGCCACTAACCACTATACCAACAGGCCAGACGAAACTGAAGGAACAGGTAAGTTTCATTCATTCAGTAAGTCTTTCATTTCCTCTCACTCTGCTGAAAGCAGGACCAGTTATTCAAAGATTTTCCACCTCATAAAAAAGGGGTGAACACTATCAAACTACAATACCAATACACCTATATCAAAACAGTCATAATTTGGCCTCCAAACACATTACCCATCTTAACTGCCGCGCCGCCGGTCCCGGGATTAGAGCCGGGATCAACGAGTGCAATTCCCGGGACTCGCTCGCGCCAGCCATAGGATCCCGTTTATTGACCATTAGTAAGGTCCGCTATGGTGTTTTCTGCTTACACTTTGCTATATGGTACTGACATAATAATGGGACTATTTTCAAATTATGGTGACTTAGTGATAATCGTTGGTGGTAGATTAGCTTCACTGGTTATTAGGTAGAAGGCTGACTATATATGGTGATGTTGTTTTGATATCACGTTAAGTAGATGGCAGTTTAGAAGTATGTGGAATTGGGCGTAAAATCCCGTATACCTCCGTTGAAAAGAAAGGATCTCTTCGACCAGACGGATGATTTGTCTGATCCGGGTGACTGCCCAATAGTTGATTTCGGGCTGTTGTATATGTTCTAATCGCTCCGAGGACTCTATACTGTGACGCATAATTTGGAATTTCAGTCCCTAAGTTGTATCATAGATGTCGCTACAGTAAATTATTTAATACAAGATTAAATTTTAAGAGATTAATTTTCTAAGTATCCTGTACCTTAATCGCGTGAAACTTTTCTATCACAATCCAGGACATCTGAAAAACACGAGTTCATTCAGTAAAAGTCTGTCACATCCTCCCACTCCACTGAACGGTAGAAATCACCACCTCAAAAAAACCCATACTTTTAAAAGTACACAAATTCTATATAGTTTTCCTTTCGTCTATTAACATTTAAAATCTAATTAAAACAATACAGAAACTTTAACAAATTACCTAATTTTATACATAATTTAAACTACCACAGAAAATTACAAGAAATATTAAACGAGTCTAGAATTATAACTTAACATTAATCAGACCACAAATGAAAGCCCCCATAGTAGTTATGAAACTTCAGAAACTATGTTTCATAGTTGGGTACTATTAAAATGGATATAAACCCACTGTTTTCTGCTCACAGGGAGGCTCAGAAGCCGGCAAGTAATCAAAGAGGCGTAAAATTTGTTAGATATCCGGCCTAAACTAACTTTATGGGGTATGACAATGATTTAGAGAAACTAGATGTGATAATTATTATATGTAATACTGATCCCAGAAAAAAAAAATACCTCATACGCAAACCAAATAATACATAAGAAATATTAATATAGATATTAAGTCACTTTAAGTCGAGAGTGAATAGGTTACTTCTAGGCAAGCGTGCTCCATCGTCGGCCACATCATTATTTACCATCAGGTGAGATAGTGGTCAAACGCGAGCCTATCAATAATAAAACAAAAAAAATATATATGTATCTTATAACTATATAGACTTATATGTGTCTTCAAGACAAGAATGAATAGATTAATTCTAGCCTGCGTGCTCTATCGTCGACATAATATCATCGCTTACCATCACATGAGATAGACGTAGCATACAAAAAAAAAATTGTTGAAAAAGCATAAAAATTATCGTGCATAAGCAACAACTTAAAGTTGTCTTCATTTAAATTAGGTCAAGTAGGCCACAAATTAGCGATTAGAAATCAGTTCTTATTTTGAGCTGAAAAGCCAAGTGTTGCCATCAAAGGCATTCGTTTCGTAATAGGTCTTTTTTTCGTTAAATTACTCATTGACATCAAAAGTTAAAAATATATATATTTCATAGATCGAAATCATTAATTAGTCATATAATAAAACTAGCTTTTGGCCGCGTACATAATATATAGCCTATGGTACTCAGGAATAAAGGAGCTTTCTATCGGCGCTAAAATTTTTGCAATCGGACCAGTACTTTCAGAGATTACCTCCTACAAACAAAAAAAAAAAAACAAAAAAACAAACTTTACCTCATTATTATATTAGTGTAGATTAAATTTAAGTAAATGCAGTCTACACAGCTTCCAATTCGGTTACAAAATAACTGTTTATTTTTTTAAATCGCCGGACATCATCAGATCCTGAGCTTTCAAACAGAAGTCACTGCCCCCCATAACACTACGCCTCCTACCCCATCCAGTCACATCCAATTATAATCCCATACATACAAGTAAAGCAAGATTATTGCAGAACTTGGTTTCTTCCCACTCTATTTGCGGCAATGTTTATGGGCCATTACGTTGGAAAACCAGTCGTTATAGTAATGAAAACAGAGTGGCCGGCCGTCTCATTATCATTGGATAATCTGAGACCAAGGGGATGGAACTTTCATACTTAGTAGTTTAAGATATTAAAGTGTACTATGTGGATTAGATACGTGATTAGTTCGTTTTGTTGTGGTGGGTCCGTGTTTTTGGAGTCATGTGTATGTATGTTTCTGTGTGTGTTTAGGTTCCGCCTTAAAGTACGTGCATTGTTTGGAAATATTCTGTTGAAAATATTTCTTAAAATTCTTTAAAGTAACTTCTATTAAGTCTTAGACGACTAAAATTTACAGGAGAGTGGTTTAAATTTAAAAACAGAAAAATATTTTTAGGAAAAAAGGTCAGATTTAGAAACTATTACCATGATTAAATTATTATGAATAAATAATTAAATCCGAAAAATGTTTTTTCAATAAATTTTAAATCTTAGCTTAACTCTACTGCATGTATTAAACACATAACTTTCTGCATGAATCACTCTATTTTTTTTTATGAAAACCAAACAAGAAAATCTGTTCAGTAGCGAACAGACAAACAGACTTGGTGGAGAATTTTGCTTGTGATATACTAGCTTCAGCCAGAAGCTTCGGCCGCATAAAAGAAAAAATATATGTAGGTATAGCTTATGTCACTCAGTGATAAAGTTGGATTCTATTGGAGGATTTAAAAAAAAAATTGGTCAAGTAGTTTTTAAGTTTATTTAGTTATGTACGAAAATATGTAAGTATAAGGATAGTTACTTGTGTTATTATTATTTTACTACGTATTTATTTTCTATTAATTTTGTTTGAATGTATTTTTAGGGTTACTATTTTATTTCTATCGTTTTCCCACAGTATATTATTCTTTTGATTACTTAAGATTTATTTAAAGGAACCATGTCCAAAATTTATCACAAAACACGGAACTGCTTGCAAATAAGACAAAAAATCTTCAAAAAGTAAAGCCTATGGGTAAGTAATTTTGGTAAATGTCCATTAAAGCAGGTAGTGGCGCCATTATACTGCCAGCATTTTCCTCCAGTCTTTACCTTAGCAAGCTTCCTGTCTGCAAAAACAAATCCATCTCATTCAAACCTTCCTGCTTTTCAAACACTTAAAAAACTCGACGACCAGCGCAAACTCTACCGTTTTAAGAAATTATACCGAGTCCAATTACATTAAACTAAAATAAATGGTGAAATAAAACAGAGGAATCCTTATTAAGACCCCCACTTAGGCAACATCTTATCTGCGGTAATCCTAGAAGCGACTAAAACGTTAGGTCTAAAACACAGTGATATATAGCAAGTGGTCTGGATTTAAACTCAGATTAACTTAGATTCAGTTGGTTGAGTTAATTTGTTTTTGCTGTATCATAGTGCATTGTGAAAGATTTCATTCAATTATATAGTTTTTCAACGTTTTTGTACTGAAAGCGAAGGAACAGAGGTAGTCGTATATAATTTTCGTTTGCGAGGTAGTCGTATATAATTTTCGTTTGCGAGGTTTTTATTTTTAACTCCCGTTAAGCCTAACCTGAACCCATTATTAATTTGTCTCTTTGAATCCTAACTTTGCAGGTGCAATAAATGTCTATCTATGATTTTTGTAAATTTTTTCTAAAGGTTATCGATGTATGGTGGATTACTACCCTCTTCTAGAGAGGAGGCCTGAATCTCAACAGTGAGAACACATTTTATTGCTGGTTATAACTATGATATCCCAAAAGGATATTATTTAAAAAATCATACGTTTTTAGAAATTAAGTCATCGTCGCTTACCATCAGATGAGATAGTGGTCAAACGCAAGCCTATACATTATATTAAAAAAAATGACTCCGTTCTGGGTGGTTCGTGAGGGACTGACACTGAGAGAATTTCACTGACTAAAACCCAACTATGTTTTTTGAATTGCATTCCAGGTCCGTGGTGATTCTTTCCAACAACTCCCTAAGTAATTTTAACGGCTTTGACGACCAAATTAACGAAGAAATGCAGCAAGTAAACAAATAATTAATGTACTGCACTTAAATCCCGACATTGATCCGTAGTTGAATTTCGATTGGTTGTAATAAAATTTTCAAGAGTTTTGGTCCAGCAATGTTTTAACTGCAGGCTTTTATGCCCGTAATAAAATAGGATGAGAGCGAACTCGTAGAAAATGTAACGGGGAAAATCGCGGTACCTTTGGCCAGCAGGGATGTGGCTGCGGCGTTTCCGCTCCGCTTGCAATGTGGCGTAGGGATGTGATGGAGGGAAGTGCAAAAGTTGACCTAGCGGAGATTGTCAGAGGCGGAGATGAATACAAAATTATCACAAAATAGATTTAAAAATCTTTTTTATTTTAAAAATCAATTGGCTTGTAGGTATTCAAATGTATGAAGAGGCAAACTACTAACCTATCCTATATTTTTACAAAAACAATTGCACAGTTTCTACGTAACGACTTAACAGTGGTTTCCAGGACTTTTAAACAGTAGGTCATGGATACTTAGTGACATAGAATCAAAAATGTTCAAACGAGTTGTGTCTTTACCATATATTAAAGAATCTTAGCGTTGTTAACGCTTATTTTATTTATTAGACCTCGTAATGAGTTCGATAAAGAAAGAGAAAGTAAAACTTACACAATAATAAGACTAGTATACAATTTATCATCATTCTATAGAAAAAATAAGCGTCATATCCGCGCAAAATGGCCGAACGCTCAGTATAATGCCGTTGTAGCGACATCTATATGAACTACAAAATCCTGCATCGCGCAATTAATGTTCACCACGTGATTTGAGCATAAACGACAGTCCGAAATTATCTATCGGGCAGTTGCCCACATCAGACGGATGACGGATCCTCTCTTTTTAATTGAGGTTTGCGGATTTATATATTTTTTATTTGATTGACTTAATTAAATTAGGCAATACAAATTAATATTTACTAAACAAAATTTTTTACCTGACTGTACAAAACGGTATTTTTTTATCGGTGTCCATTTAACACCAAAAAAATATTGAAATTAAAAAGTGTCAATTGGGACACTGTGTCCGAACTTGACGTGTCCGAAAAAACGTGAATAAGACATATTTTCTCGCAGGAGTACAGTTTTTCCGAAAGCAGACGTAAAGTTCTATTACAACACTAGTGCAGCAAATGCTTGCAGGTTAATTAAGGTAAACAGTTGAAACATGTCCAATAATCGCAATTATCGATTGAACCGTAGCATGGCACTGATTGATGACGACCTATTAGTACCTAATTACAATTCTGTGTCTGTATGTATGTGTGTCTCTGTATGTATACCGACATGACCTAGAAGGCCACAACTGCCTTGGTCGCCAGCGTGGCTGCTAATCGTAGGATCCTGGGTTGGGGTTTCCCATCAGGAATTACACTATGAAGAGTTTAGAAGTTGGTGGTATGATACACCCGTACTTCGGAAAGCAGTAACGCCTATAGTGGCTGAGCTTTTGTTACGCCTTTATAATGCCATTACGTCAGAAAAAATGTTACAAACCAAAAACCCTTTAAGCACAATTTATAAAAACAAACTTTATTCCGTGTATAACTATTGGATTTAAGATTTCTAAGAGACGTTTAAGGTGAATGCACTCTAACATCCTGCACATACTAAAAATAACATAAGATGGATACGTACGCAAGCAGGTATGCTATGGAAAGTCGTTTCCCAAGGGCTGTGCAGGTCAGACGGTAGCAACTACGTGTAGAATCTGAAACTACCCTCATGCTAATGAACACACCCGTGTCTGGGAGCAAAACTGATATCTACGAGTAAGGAAAAATAAACACCTAAGTTGAAATAAGGAAAAGTTGGAAGTTTGAGAAAATGGTAAAAAGACGTCATTTTAATTATGGAATAGTTTTTGACGAGATGTTTTCGAGTAAAGTTCAGTGGTTGTTTAAATTAGTCATAAATTGATTTCTTGAACATGTCGTGATGTGAAATTAATGTATATTTGTATCTCAAGTGTCTGCATAACTAGAAATTGGTGAGATCATTAAAACTGCCATGATTTCAGTAAAATGGAGCTGAGAATTTTATTGCAGCATAGACAGTCTTCTCAGCAAAGCGTGTTGAGAAAACTATTCGTTTTACATTTGCTCCCAAATATTGTAAAAACGTAAGGATATATTACATCTACATTCTAATCGAAAAAAAGAAATTGTATGCTTTATTAAAAACTAAATAATTTCTCACTAATAATTAATATAATCTGTACTAATTATCACACTAATACTATAAAGACATGAAGTCGGTTAAGAAATTAGTATGTATATCTGTATCTTTCACTCAAACGGCTGATGGCATTTGGACTAAGTTAATACCGCAAGTAAATTCCTGTAGAATGTCTTAGAATAAGACATGGATTTTTTTTATCCATTATGCAGGCTTTTTTGGAATATTTTTTTACTTTTACGTATGCATAACCGCTTGCAGAAACTGGGTTTCTAATTAGAAAACAAAATTCACTTTATAAAAGTGTGTATAGAACTTAATCTCGAATGATGCAAGTTGATAGCTGATGGGGTTTAGAACGAGGGAACCAGCGTTCCTAGATGATGAATATTCATTCTTTCTCAAAAGGAATCAAAACAAAAACAGAACCACCTAAGCCGAAAAGCAGGAATATCATCACAAACCTCACTTATTATCAAGTCTATCCGTATAAAAGAAGTCTTGTTTAAGTAAGTTACTTGAACTGTGGCGGCCGAGTAGAGCAATTAAATTAGTAATACTATCCAGCGGTTGAGATAGTAAGATAATAATTAAATTACCGTCGATTTTACTGCGGAGGCGATTCTCCACTGAGGAAGTTTCGTTTTATTAATGCAATTACTTTCTGTGTCAGCTGATTTTCTGGCATAAGTACTGGAGTGAATTGTTGAGATCTGAAATCATAGGACTTGAGTTGCTTTTAACAAAGTAATTTAATTTTTACTGTCTACTCCTGAACGCGTCGTGGTAAGTCATGGACCGAATTTACGAATGGCCTTTCAGAGGGGTTCATCAGACTTATGGTTTGAGAAAAAAAAAACAAGATTAAGAGCGCCCAACCCATCATACTATTCCTATACAACCGCTCTTAAGCGACTATGACGTCATTACACATCTTTCTCGAAATATTTTGTACAGATTTGATTAAAATTTGGCACACGGGTGGACCATTATCTAGAATAGACCATTATATAGATACTTTTTATCACAGAAATGTGTTTCCTTGGGATAATTTTCTACTTACTCGTACATTATGCTTTTTCTTCGTTGTTGATTTCAGCATTAGTTCGGTGTATTATGAACATATTTATTTATCTATTTCAGGTAGGCTACCCATAAATTTATTAGTTTTCCTTAACTTATGTTAGTGTATTCTATGATAAACTTAACAATATAATATTAAATTTTATACTTTTCTTCATTACGCATCCTCCCGGCTAAAGTGAATGGTCTTCAAGAGTAAGTCAAAACTGAATAGGTTATTTCTAGGTAAGCGTGCTCCTTCGGCCACCATATTATCGCTCACCAAGAGAGATACTGGTAAAATGCAGGTCTATCAAAAATAAATAACTTCCGGAGAAACTTGGTAACAGTACACGCACTGCACGCTGGTGTCCCATTAGGTGACCTAAGTCTTGCCACCAACATGGAGTTTCTTGCTGAAAAGAAAGAAAGAAAGAAAGAAAAACTGTTTATTTACGCGATAAAGACGCAAACTTAAAAGTAAGTAACAGAACAAAACATCAAAATGGGGAAGATATGCGTCTCCTCCGCGCAAAACGGCCGAACGCTCAGCATAAAGCTGCGGCCTCACGCATAATGCGTTGAGCTCACAGCGCTGGTTTTCAGCGTGGGCCGGTCGCTGTGTCGACATAAAGACGCTGGAACGGTGCAGTAAACTAAAAATAAGTATAGACAAGTTACAAATACAAATAAAATAAATAGATAAGGTGACAAATAAAATTTTATAAAGCGGCAACACCACGACGCGCCCATAGCTTAATTTGCTGATTCTTATCCATAGAAAATGACCAATTGGAACTGTGCACTAGCTTCTGACGTTTCTTAAGTACCCATGTAGGCCTATGTGAGATAAAATATTTTTGAGTTGTTGAGTCTAACAACATTTAGAAGAATTTTATTTCATTTTTACTATCCAGAAAAAAAAAAATGTTTTTGCGCATATTTTAGTCCATTTATATCTATGAAGCTTTTCAGTACTTTGAGGTTTAAATCATAAAGCGTAGATACATGACTAAGTTTGACAGTGAAACGGACGAGCGATTTCAATGCACCCTTATTATTGGGACTCGAATGCCATTCATCGTGACAACGCAATGGTGTGACACATTTAAGCTCCGGGAACCGTCAATGAGCTTTCAAATTGAACTTCAGTTGAATTTTGTTGCTGGCAAAATGTTTAGAAACACGTGGAAATCATAATCTGTCCCCTATGATCCATTATTTAGCTTTAAAAGATATGTAGATATCAAAGCCTGGTTAGTTCGCTATTCATTGTCTAACGTTTTTACTATACAGTGCCATACAACTAACCGCCCGATTGATATCCACCTAACTTACCGTTCGATTCAATTATGCTTGAATTATAAATAAAATGGCTAGGCAAATTACTTACTTATTTAATTACTTATCTAGCCAAGATATTTGACTGAGGCTCCAGAAAATAGAAAAAAATGTCCGACTATGCGCTGACGATAATCGTAAGTATTACAAGTCGATGGAGCCGCGTGGTTTCTATTTCAGTAAATGATATTTATTTTGCAAATAATTTTAAAAAACACTTTTACATGTCATTTTTTTTTTTCGTCAGTTTAATCTAGATGAGGCCGGTGTTTCCTAGCTAACACCAAAACAAATTCAGGGGTCAAAGTCTCTTTTAAGGTCCATACAGTAAATATGTAATGGTCAGTTCGTAAGGTTCAAATAAACCTTACATGAAGAGGATGACTGGGGCTGTCGGAGTGCCTCAAGTTTTTTTTGTCGAATGATTACCATATTGTATGAATGGAAAAAATTTGCTAGCCAGTTCATTAAATGATGCGAGTATTAGACGCTTTGGCTGAATATTATTCAGACTGCTAGTTGAACGACACTATTTAATTATCAGGCTAAGCTTAATACCCAACTGTCAAGATAAAATCAAATATTTATTTTGGTCCTTGTATTATTATTCGAGCATCATTCTAATTCTTGTAGTTCCAAGAACCGGTTTAATTCGACCTCCTTTTAAAGTAACAATTGTCAATATTTATCTTCTCATCCGTAATACAGCGTCTAAAATGAGGAGTTCTGGACATTAGCTATTCCGAACATCCAGATAAGTTCTACGGTCCAAAAATTTCACATTCAGTTTATTCAAAGTTTATAGCGGGGAGAATTTAATAATCTCAACAACACTGTAGCCAACTTTGCGTGTTTGTCTTTCTTCGCGCCGGTCCCTAGGGGCCCGTTTAATTCGCCGCCCGGACCATCTGTCGCACTGCACTGCTCCCTAACTTAGACCTGGCGACTTTATAATTTTACACGCCACGGTAGCAACTGTTTCGTTTTTCGGGTCTTAGACCTATTTGAATTTACATTGTTTAAGTCTCCAGGAGATTTTTTTTTTCAATTTAGTATCGCAAGGTTTTTCAAGTTAGGAAGTATTACGTTCTTCAATTTTAAATACAGCATGCAGGCAAAGTTACCAACCCGCACTGGGCCCGCGTGATGGATTACGGCCCATTCTCTCTCCTAGAGAGGAGGCCTGAGTCCCAGCAGTGGGAATATTAGAAAAGGCTGATGATGATGATGCAGCCAAAGTTACCAAAATAGCACAAAATATCGCCAAACTGAAGTGGCAATGGGCAGGGCACATAGCTCTCAGAACAGATGGCCGTTGGGGCCGAAAGGTTTTGGAATGGCGACCACGTACCGGAAAACTTAGCGTTGAAGGCATCCTACAAGGTGGACTGATGACCTGGTAAGGGTTGCGGGAATCCGAAAGATGCGAGACGCACAGGAGTGTTCATTGTGGTGACACTTGGGAGAGGCCTCACAGGCCTCCCCCAAAAGTGGACGTCTTTCGGCTGAAATGATGAGGATGATGATGCAGCCATATGGCTACTATTAAATGTTTACTATTATTATGGTTTACTATTAAAACGTTGATAGAACAAATTCTAATGCTATTGCAGGATTTAGCAGTATATGTATCGAGTCATCATGTGCGTATTAGTAGACACAGTGGTGCAGGCATCCCATAAGGAGAACCGATGACCTTTTTTTTATGGTGGGAAAAAATCATCCAATGACATCCCCCGCTCTTGGGTGGAGCGGGATATAGTATAAGACTCTTACTGACTAAAAGACCCACCCCGTTCCTTCTAGCCTCATACCGGGGCTCGAGCTGTCTTCATACCGGGGCTCGAGCTGTCTTCATACCGGGGCTCGAGCTGTCTGTGAACAGATGACCTGATGAGGGTCGAAGGAATTCAATGGTTGCGAGACACACAGGATTGGTTCTTGTGCCTATACTTGGGAATAATTATGTCCAAAAGTCTTCCAGCTGGAATGATGATGATGATATGAAATAAATTAGAGACGGCTCTAGTGTACGAAGTTTTTCTGTAATTCTGTATAGTATTTTTGTTCGTTACGTGTTTATGCTTACACTGCTGAACCAGTTTTAGGTATAAAGATTGATTAGACCTTGGAGAAGGACCTTTTTTAGGTAGGAAATCATCCTATGACATCTCCCGCGCTTGGGCGATGCGGGAGGGCCGGTCAGACTTTTATTGACTAAAACGCACTCTTGTTCCTTCTTTGCCTTTATTCCAGGGCCCCAGGGTTCTCTTTCACAATACCCATGGCCCCAGGAGGCTGGGCCCCTACAGTTATGCCGACATCTCTTTGAGGCACGCGTGTGATATTTTTATCCCGTGAGTACGTCCTTGGGTTCACTTCTGGCACAAACGAGTGTAACTACTGGAAGAAACTAGTGCTTTATAATTGAAACGTTTAAAACGGGTTTATCCAAAAAACTCGTTTTAAACTTCGGATCCTACAGTCGATACGGTTCATCAACCAGTAAATCCGCCGTAGCGGATAATAAAATCGATACCGTATTTACCAACTGAAATATTTAATCCAAGTAGAACAATCTGAGGTTTTCACTCAATAAACCCATACTTATTAAATTCAAAGCGGAATGGTAAAGTTGAAAAACTATTAGCCAGTGTATTTAGACCTTTTTATCGTATGAATAGTGGTGTCAGGAAGGGTCAGGTTACGTATTGCGTTTTGAGAGAACACGGGGTCGGTTTTAGTTTTGGTAGCAACTCTAATTACGTTAAAAAACAACACTTTTAGTTGTGAAAGCAGACTTGTGCTGGCTCTTGACCCACATTCTAGCCATCCAGTGTAGTTCCGTTGCCTAATTAGGTTGTTTTTTTTTGTTCGACTAACTGGTCGTAGTTTTATTGTGACTCGGTCTTTATTTGTCGGAGTATATTCGGCTGGAATAATTTGGTTAACCAAGTTACGTTTGTTTTTTTTCTTGTTTTTTGGCTGTCTCAATAGACAGGATTATATTTTCACAGTTTGGAGATTCGCCGTACGCCAGGTGGTCCGATGGTAGATTGTGCTACCTTCAGACTACCTGACGTACGACGTGTGTTCACCATTACATTGCTGACACCTCTACGGTCTGGACTAAGCATTTCGCCTCGGTGTTTATACCGTAAACATCAAAAGATTGGAACACTTTGCCTGCTGTGGTCTTCCGTTCCAATTAATAATTTAGATGACTGCAAGGTGTAGTCTTGAAGTCACAAGTCAAAGGGTGATTGGGTGGTCCGATGGTAGATTGTGCTACCGTCAAATCACCCGACGTATAGCGAGAGCCCACCTTTACGTTGTTGATACCTCTACGGTCTGAACTAAGCATTTCGCCTCATTGTTTATACCGCGCACATCGAAGAATTGAAACAATTTGTCTGCTGCGGTCTTGCGTTCCGATTAATAATTTAGGTGACTTCAAGCCTACAGTGAATAAGATTTTAAACTAGTGCGCTTCACCTTCGGTCATTGAATCACTGCTTAACATTAGGTGGGATCACGAATTTCATGCAATACAGAGGTACAATGGCGGACTTAATACCTTAGACATTATCTACCAGTCAACCAAGGGTGGTGAAGAGAAAACATGGCAAGTGCATAAAAAAAAAAAGAAAAGATTAATAAGAAAACAAGGGAACAAATGTATATGTGTATGTGTTTTTTTTTTAAATATATCATTTAAAAAAAAATAGTATTTTTTTTGTAGGATAAATTTCTAATCGATGATTTGATCAAAGATATGGAGCACGATTACCTAAAAGTAACTTATTCACTCTTGACTTAAAGACCTCTAGGTTGTAGTCTTTCAGGAAACAGACTTTGGCAGGGAGTTCCACTCCTTGGTTGAGATTATTAACATTCATGTAGGACATTTACCTAACAACTAGGTTATATTTAAGATACAACAAGATTATGAGACATATTTTGTCATAAAAAATAACAATTGTTATATAAGCCTACCAATAGTGTTTTTAATAATGAGTCTCGCAATCATCGCTCTAATAAAAAGCAAATTATGAGTGTCCAATTATTTTTTTACCGACAGTAATTAATGTGGTAGGTATGTTTTTACGTCCAATTAATTTACCAATATTTTATAGCAGAACTAAAGCCAAACCTTGGTTTAATTTTGATTTGTAATAAATGTATTTCAGGGAGTAGAATTAATTACTTGTTTTAAATATTTTTTTTAATGTTTCATTTCTCTGATATTTAATTTTCTAAAAATTTACTTTACAAATATATTAAGTCATGAAACGAACTCAATGTGGTCTTTTTATAATTACTTTTTTAAACGTTGCCCCATGAAGAGGAGGTCATGGCTCCTGTATCTTAACTGCGATTACAAACAGGCAAACTCACATACACAAGACAGCCAGACTTGGAATATCTTATCTGTAGGCCATACAAAATTATGTTCCATGCGGGAATCGAACCCACGACACGCAGCGCAGCGGCTAATCTTACTGTCATCATATCTATGATAAATGATATTTATTTTGTAAATAGGTTTAAAAAATAACACTTTTACACATCAATTATTTTTTTTTGTCATTTAAAACTAGATGAGGCCAGCTTAGTCTGACGTACATGTGACTTCGTAACAGAAATATATACCGTGACGACAAAACCAAAAAATATACCTCTATAGCATTCACAAGGACGTTTTAAACCCGAAGACAGAATGCAAAGTCTATGTCCCGGCATTTTCTTTTTAATCAATCGTAAATGTCAAAGACACGGCGCTTTTCAGCCTGGGGCGCAATTAAAAATTGCTTTGTAAGCGGTGTGCGCGTGTGTCCCCGCCTTTACGAGATTAACGCGCAACCGACTGTAGGAGCCGCGCCTTAATTAAATTTTAAATTTTCGAACGCTCACGTTGGCGAAAGGATTGTCGCGAGTGAGTACGAGGCTTTGTTAGTCCTTTTTTTTAATTTATTTAGGTTCTATTTTTGATTAATCATTCGCTCTGTTAACGGAAATTGGCGGAACTGTCCCAGTCTTCCTTTTCACCCAATTTTGTTATAGCTTTAAGCAAACCATTCGTCTTGTAATATTTAAAATTTTGCAACTGTCACTTCACTTGAGAACAGTGGTGGCCGAGTGGTAATGGCCTTGACTTTCGAGTTGTAGGCCGCGGGTTCAAACCCAGCCAGACGCATTACTTTGTGTAATTTATTTCATCACCACTGCTCTCAAAACGGTAAAGAAAAACATTGTAAGGGAACCCGCATGTCCTAAAATCAAAAATTCGAAGACATTTTGTGAAATCAACCAACTCGCACTGGGTTCGCGTGGTGGATTTCAGCCTAATCCCTCTCCTAGAGAGGAGGCCTGAGTCCCAACAGTGGGAACATTATAAAGCCGATTATGCTATACAGTCACTTTGGCGAAAAGGTTGTTGCAAGTGAATAAGCGGTTCTTGATAATTTATTTTTTTATTTAAACTCCGTTTTTGATTAATTTATTTGTTGTGTCAACAAAAATTGGCGGGACAGTCCCCTGTAAAGCCAGGTCAGCACTTTTACAAAATTATTCAATAAATCTACCGATCAGCTTTTTTGGTGAAGTCGCGAAAGGAAGTTGAGTATGCAAAATATGAGGACCGCATTCTGTGCATAGTTTTGAACTCAGAAAAGCATGCAGATTATGATTTTAGATAAATAGTAGATGAGTTTTACTGGTTAATTTTTTTACGCCACATCCCCCATAAGATTCCTCTTTAAAGGGTTATTCGTAAAACACTTTCAATCTTGCAGGACTGAATTACTAACATAAACAACAAGTTCTATGAGCGTGAGTAACCTTCAAGATTTCGTTGTTCTCTCTAACACATTTCAACTCTGTATTTTGCTATACCTACCTACGTCTGTATGACGTGAAGCAAGCGCATCAAGCACCCCCGCCGTTTAATCTGCTCCCCTCCACTATTGTACCTACTATCGCTTGCTTTGCATGACACCTCGTAATATTTAGAATGTCTAATTTAAATATTTTTATTTTTATATGAAAATCTGATAAACTAAATTAGAATAATTTTTTAAACGTCATAGAACAAAAGTTGTTGTTTATGATGTTAGTAACATAGTCCTGAGGGGTTACCGGTGTTTTACAAATAATCCTGTATAATAATATAACTGGAATTCTTAAATCCTGGGATTTAATCATCATGTTCATGATTCCGGAATTTTGGAGGAGGTATTGTCAACTTTATGTTATTTACTTCTACGAACTTGAGGTCGGGTGCCGTAGGTAGGTACCCTACCTATAATATTCCAATATTATCGTATTGTTTGATTTTTTTGCATTTTTACTCGATCTTACGGCGGCTTACTCTCCAAATTTATTTCAATTTAAATCTAAAGTCAATCCGATTGCAATGTCAATTTTGACATTACGTAATTTGATACTCTTGAAAACAATGTTGTCAACATTTATGATTTCACTTAGTTCTCAAAATGGTCACGCAATTTTGAACCAATTTGGCGCCAGCATTGAATTCAAGGGTACAAAACGTCACAATCTCAATGTCGACCGATCGGAATTGGACTCAAGAGTAAGCCTGCTGGCCAGTTTTAGTTGGTCATTAAGTGATCAATTGTAAGATCTGGCCACGACATCTACACTGTTGTGCGATAATACCGCGGCTTCATATTACAAAAAATGATCCTTGTTTAGACCCTCGTCGTCACTAAACAGTGGTTACTCCATGAACGTCAAGGGATTCCCAGGTCGAGCAAAATATTATTATTAGGCTTTTCACTCGTGAATTTTTAGAAGCAGTCAGCTTAGATTAGTGTCAAATTCATGTCAATTAACTTAAATAAATGTAGAAATGTAAGTGTATTATAGCCACATCTTTGCCTAGCTAGAAACAGCAATACATATTCTTCTTATTTACAGTGCGTGTGTAGTCTCACTGTTACTACTATAATAAATATATGTTTCCTCAAATAGTTCCATCAAATCCTGATTGTTTCAGATGACGTCACAAGCTTGCAATGTCTCCGCCATTGGGCACACCCGCGACTTCGGAGTGTTGAATGAGGGTTCAAACAAATGTATCCATTATCCAGACAGAGTAGGTATGCATTTCGTAGGAACTTTCAACAGTTTGCCAGAAAGTATACTTTTTTATTGTTGATAGGTTCGCGCTTGACCTCTATCTCACTTGATAAAAAGCGACAATGTGGTCAACGATGGAGCGCGCTTACCTTGAAGAAACCTATTCACTTTTGACTTAAAGATCTTATGCTTATAACAAACCTGTAGATAACATGATTATCAAGGTTCATTCGTTATGAAACTAACCCCCAAATACTCAAACGTTACAAGGTAAGGTAATCATAAACGCCTATTGACATCATATGTTTGACATTTATAGTATCGCTATAAATGTCATGCATGATCTTTGAGCGCCCCGCTCAAAGTTGAGTAGCGTTTGTACATAATATATTATTACAGTTTACTATTTTAATTTATTAGTTTATAATATTTAATAGATAAACTAATAAACAGCGTTCTGATAAAAAAAAAGTAGCATTTTAATTCATGGAAATAATGTTATCCAAAAACCTCTTGTAATCGGACAGACAAGCTCTTTGAATTAGCGACGACACCGAAATAATAAATTATCACAAGTTTACATGACTGTCTTTAAAAGCTACATTAATATTATAAAGAGGTAAAGTTTGTTTTTCTGTTTGTAAGAGGTAATCTCTGAAAGTACTATTTCAATTGCTAAAATTTTTTCACCGATAGAAAGCCGTTTTATTCCTAAGTGACATAGGTTTCATTCTTTGTACGAAGGGAAGCTGCGGGCTAAAGCTAGTTAATAATAAAAATAAGATCTCGCAAATAGGGAACTAACTTAATGTACGAAAAAAAAGAAAAAAAAAATTAATATAAAATAATGTAATGTATGTTGTTGTAATGTAATGTGAGTGAATTGTTTTTGGTGTACAATAAAGTTTATTCTATTCTATTCCATCATCTCATACTTAACTAGTAAGCGCTTCTCAAGAAAAAAAAGACCACGATTTACAAGCATGAAACGAAGAATAAATATTAGGCCTGTTTGTGTCTCATTCGAGTACGACACTGAGGCACGTTTGAACGAAGTCATCATCCCAACGAAGACGCCTCAAGAGTCGCACAGTCGATTCATTTGAAAAGGAAAAACGCATCTATTCGGCTTTTTGCCTGATGATTAAGCTTCCTAAGAGATATTTGTTTAGATCTCAGCTTGGAAGAAAGTATAGGTAAGAGACAAAATATAGTGCAGAGTAATATCAACTCCATGTTTTATTGTAGTCTTGTCGTACCATTTTCCACATCGTAAACGTTACTACAGCGTGAAAAATTGCACTAAGCTTGAAAATACAAACTCAGTCCAACTTCTCTCTTAAAAGTTTGCGTTAAAACTTATGCAGACTAACCGTTTTTTCTGTGCTACAAAAATAAAATTACACACTACCTTCTGCTACATCCTTGACTACCAACTTCGTTAAAAAACAAAAGTAAATCATGACATGTTTCGCGCGAAAAAGGAACGCGTTCTAGAATTCCGCATTTGAATAGTCGAAAAATTTAAAAAAACGAACTCGCTACCTAGCGCTAACGTTGGCAGCACTGAATAGATACTCGTGTGCTTACGGCTCTAAAGGCTAGGCTGAAAGGCCTGAGACCCGAGCACGCATAAAAAAATGCAGCAGTTTTTGCTCGACTGCCGTGTAACGAACACTAGACTTTTTATATTTTTACTCTAAACCGTCTGTATAGTTTAGGATTCCCGAAAATGGAATAGGTTTGGTTGAGTTGCATATAAACTGTGTAAAAAATTAAAATCTGGAACTATTTATTGTGCGAAAGTTTATTTTTCATATTTTAGACTATTAAAATGTAGATTTAGAATTGTGGTAGAAATTCTTCAAGCACTTTATGCATTGAGTAAGTAGGTAGGTAGTCGATTATTTTCATAGATTAAGAGAGACTGACGTCAAAGTTGGATCGACAATATTACAACTAACATGAACAGAGAGAATCAGTCCATAGATTGTTTCTATTAAAGTTATGTTTTCTTCCTGAATAAATAAAATGATGTTAGATCCTACTTTTATAGTGCGAATTTTAAAAAAATGGTCAACATTAAAGTAACACATTTTAGTTCTTATCCAGAAATAATTTAATTTTAGATAAACTTATAAAGTCTATGTTCTACGAGTAATCCAATTTAAGACTTGGTTTACCAGTTTGCCAATTTATTTATTTATTTATTTATGGTTTTACTTTAACAAAAAACGGCTATTCGCCAATTACATTAGTTAAAGACAATATACAAAAAATTCACACACTCATCTTACAAAACTCCAGACACACTGACATGATCGTCTTCCATTCGTACGCGAACACATCACAGTCAGGGTGCGTGTCCAAAAGAGTGTTGAGCGCAGAAAGAGTGCGAGGGACAGGAGACTGGGCTCGCGCAACAGTGTGACTCGCAGGCACCGCGAACAAGCTGTGTTTCCTGATGCGGCTGTACTTGACTGGGGCACATAGTTGAGACAGTTCGGCATGCAGCTCTGGAGTATCAATTTTCCCATGAAGGATTTTACACATGGTAATTATTTGCTCATGTTTTCTTCTGACTTCTAGTGAATTATACCCTACACAACCTAAAAGAAACTTAGTAGGGTACATAAAGGGATAGTGTCCATAGATACGCTTGTAAATATATCTGAGGTAAGCTTTTTGCACTTTCTCTAATATCAAGGCATATTTTTTCTCATGTGGGTTCCAGACGCACGCACTAGACTCAAACTTACTTCGAACAAGCACGTTAAAAATCGACTTGATTGCGCTTGTATTCTTGAAATCTTTAGCATTTCTCAAAATGAAACCCAAACGCCTAAATGCATCTTTTGCCACTGCTAAAATATGATCATGGAAGTTTAGTGTATGATTAAATGTGACACCTAGATCCTTTACAACAACGGTTCTTGTAATTGTGCTGTCATTGATTTTATAATTAAATGAGACTGGGTAACGGGCTCTGGTAAAACTCACGACGTAGCATTTTGACGAATTGAACTCCATTTTGTTATTTACACTCCACTCGTATATAGCGTTAATGTCGCGTTGCAGTGCCAGGCAATCTGTCTCAGAGTTGATTTCAAGAAACAATTTCAAGTCATCTGCATATAATAGACTTTTGGCAAAATGAACAACAGTTGGAAGGTCATTTACCATTATCAGAAACAGTAATGGCCCGAGTATTGATCCTTGACTGACTCCGGAACGCGTGTGATAGGGCTGGGATTCATAGAGACCTAGTCTAACAAACTGCTGACGGTCGCGGAGGTAGTCGGCAAGAAGCCGCAGCAGACCCGGTGGAAATCCTATGGCACAGAGTTTCGCTAGCAAAATGTCATTATTAACCCTATCAAACGCTTTCCGGAAGTCAAAGTACAAAACATCCACCTGGCCACCTCGATCCAAACGTTTTGATATAGTTTTAGTTTTAGCCAAGTTTCATCTAAACCCGTTCAGACGTTAAGGCGATGGCTACGCAACTGCCAAGTAGGGCGCCTGCTTGTTGCCAACCTAATATAAAAAATAAAACACTAAAAACTAAAATAAGAACCACAAACACTATTAACACTCTAACCGGTACTCGGTCTTTCTAACCCCTCACGCCTAACCGTCAACAGCACATGTCTTCATAACCCGTTCACAGCTTAGCAACACAATCACGTACATAGTAATTCGACTGCGAAAGAATGGACGAACAAATTGCTCGCACGATTGTCTGCGAGTACATACGAAATGAGCCAATGATATGAATTGTAGCTGGTGGACTTATGGACCACCGGGCTCGTGATTGTCGCTTTTAGGGTTCTCCAGTGCGTGCAAGTTTGCAGACATGGTTTTGAAATCCCTTGCCAAATGCATTTTAAGAAATCCCCTGCTAAACGTGTTTTGATATCGTAGGGACCCCAGCAGGGTCGAAGCCTACTGTGGCAGTGACTTGTGTGAAAGTAAACCCCGGAGCTCTGGAACGAAGGCAAAGAAGACATAGGAGTGGGTCTCAGTAAAGTCAGTCTAACACGCCCTCCCGCTCCACCCATGAGAAGTTAGTAAATGATTTCCCCTACCTTACGCGTTTAGACGTACTCATCAGCCATTTTGATAAAATGTCAATAAATTCGTTGATATCAGAAAAATAATGATTTCTTTCTTTCAAAGTATTAATCTTGTATCTTGGGTACGTTCATGCCTTGATCACACATACCGAGTAACGGGCGAGACAGTACTCACGACCGAGTCCTCGGTACGTGTAAACAAGGCATCACAAACATAGTCCCGAAACACCTGTCTGTAAGCCATACAAATATTTGATCGTTTTTTTTATTATTACGGATAGGCTTGCGTTTGACGACTATCTTGCCTCAATATAGTTCAGTTCAGTTTCTATAATAGATAGTTTTGTCTCTTCGTTATTTAACACCGACTTCCGGATTGAAAGTTATTTTGTAATTTTCAGTGTTTTTTAACATCAAAGTCGGTTCAATTTTTTTTTTTGTAATTTTTTTTTTATTATCCCCTTTTTAGTTACGGTACCACGCACCACTAAAAAGTACTCATCATTCAAACTTAAATACGTTATAGCCAGAGTGCATCTCATAACGATTCTAATAATCCCAAACACGGTTTGATTACATAAATTTACCTTCCGGCTTCATCACCAGGTCAGTTCGATACATCCCCTTTTGTTTCAGTCAGTCATCGCCTACACGCATAAATCGACCAATTTCACTTGTTACGACATTTCTATATAATAACATAATAACAATTAATAATAAGCCTGATACAGAGGGCAGTACTCCTCGATACGGCTCGTATTGTGAGGAGGTTCCTGTCTCTGGAGCCCTAACCACCGGTAGCTTGGACCCTGCTCCCGACACCGGCGGACAACTATTTTTTATATTTTTAAATGTTTTTTTTTTTAAGTTATTTTTTTAAGAAATGTTTAAAAATGTAAAATAATATGTTAGAATGAAAAATAAAGGAGATAATAATAAAAAAATTTCACAATCGGTCCACCGATATCTCGTATAAGTCAATTACTTATACGAGATATCGATGAACGTAAATATAAAAAAAATCAAACATTCAGCTGAACATAGAACCTCCTCCTTTTCGAAGTCGGTTAAAAATATAAACGAAAAGTAAAACAAAACGGTGTTTATAATATAAATTATTCAATATTAACTACACGTTGTAACCTAGACACATAAAACAACTTCTCACACAAGTTATATTCTAAACTTATGAACCTGTAAAGTGTTTAAGTAGTGCAAATTAACTAAAGCGTATCAAATAAGTTCCCGATAAGGGGGATGAAGTCTGGAGTTCGTAACTTAGACTTTTATAAGATTTAAACAGAAAGTATGAAAGTTTACAGGAGCGTTTATTAGTATAGTCTAACGTGGGTCTTTTTAAATTAGAAAATTATCAAATTCTTCTTCTTCTTTACGACTTCTTTTCTCTCTCTTTCTATGGGTTGTGTGGTCTAGTAGGATTTTTTGTTTTGGTGGGGAAAATCATCCATTGACAACCCCCGTTCTTGGGCGGAGCGGGAGATAGTGGCAGACTAAGACCTACCCTGTTCCTTCTAGCCTTCATAGCGGGCTCTAGCCTTCAACTAGCCTACTGGGGCCAGCCCAGTAGGCTTCGACCCGGCTGGGCCCCTGTTGTTACTGACAACTCCTTAAAGCGCGCGGGAACAGTGCACGCCGTCGACGACTTGGACTTGGTTGGGACAGTTACCGGACGGCCGGACAGCGAGCTATCGCAAGTCCACACCTACGGAGGTCGACAAAACGGGGTCGGAATCCCGGCGGCGGCGGCGGCGAGAGCGCCGTTGCCTGATGCGGTCGGCCTCCTCCTTTGCGAGTATTACTGCTTGGCAGAAGTCGGCGACCGCCTGCCACTCCTCCTCGCTCCGGACCATGTCCTCAACCAAGGCCCGGCGATGGGTTGAACAGGAGGGGGTATCAAACTTTTACTGACTGAAGTCACAGTCCTTTGCTTTATAGGACCACAGGTATCCTTTTCAGAAATTCTCTGCAGTCCTAAGGGGTATAAGCCTTGCTGTGAGCCCCTACAGATAGTCTAACACGGTGTTAGAATTAAGTGTGGGCGCTTTTGTGATCCAAGTGTTTTAATACTAAATAAAATAAATGTTATTAATAGGTTCGCTTTTTACCATTATATTCTTAACCTTTCGAATGTCTTAAGTTACACTGTCCCACATAAGGTAATTGTTCTTCTATTGTGTCTCTAATTACGACATTCAAAGAGTTAATAACTTCCAAAGATCCAGAACACTGGGGCCCTAGATCTTTGGAAGGCTTTCAAGGGGCTGATACTGACTTGTAGAGGCCTGTGGACACTTTTCATGCCAAGGCTATTGCCTCTGCCTGGTAAAATGTTCAAAGAGGACTTGCACACTCAATAAATAGGCCCCAAAAACGGTCGCCAGTACTTATTAATACATATTTGAGCTGGAGAAGGATGATCCGACAGCAATTCTGACCAACGTATCTTATATTGTACTGCGTTCTGGAGTATTTACGGCTCACCAACAGAGTGACACACCTATAATCGCAAAACACAACTGCTCCAGTCAATCACCGGAAATTTTGTACATAGATTCTTTACATAAAAAATACTAGACACGTTTTTCGGATTTCGCATATATTAAAACTAATTTACACCAAATATAATAAAGAGGTAAAGTTTGAATTTTTTTTTGGTTTTTTTTTTAATTTTTTTGTTTGTAGGAGGTAATGTCTGATAGTTCTGGTCCGATTGCAAAAATTTTTTCACCGATAAAAAGTTGCTTTATTCCTGAGTGACGTGTATATTTTATGTACGCGGGCAAAGCTGCGGGCAAAAGCCAGTGTTGTATATTTGAACACTGACTTAACTCATCGAATGCCGTAATTAGAGACACAATAGAAAGACAATTGCTTATGTCGAACCGTGTAATTTAAGACATTCAAAAGGTTAATAACAAATTATGGGCAGGTCGGCACAACATCGCTTACCATCAGGTGAGATGGTGGTCTTTTTTTTTTATCTGTTATAAACTAGTACTTGACTGGGATCCCGCCTGATGGTAAGCAGTGATGCAATCGTTGATGGTGAGGCGCACTAGTTTATTAAGAGCCTATTCACTCTAGCCTTGAAGACACCCAAACTATAATCGGATGGAAAGACCGTAGCAGGCAGACCGTTCCAGTCCTTCGAAGTACGCGGTATAAATGACGAGGCGAAACGCTTAGTCCGGACCATAGATGTTTCAACAACGCAAGGGTGGATACTCGCCGTCCGTCGGTTTGTCCGGTCAAACACAAGCCTATCATTAATGAAAAAAAAAAATTCAAACAAATTGACGTGGTCCCGTATTTTAGCAACATACGGAACCACGTCATAAAACATGAAACACTCTTGTGCAGTCTCCGCTGTATTGTTTCGCATGCGCTATTATTATTTAACCCTTTGATTTGTAGTTGTTTTCGTAGTGCTTGATAAATGCACTGTAATAATAATGCACGAATAAATCTCTCAATGCTTGAAACGTTTGAGTGAATTAAATTTCCGTATTGGTTAGTGCTGTTTACACCTTGCTAGGTAAATAGTGTAAATTTGTTTAATAAAACCTTAATTTGTTTAATAAAACCTTAATTTGTTTAATAAGACCTTAATTTTCGTATAAGCGAAACCCGAAACACGTGTCTATTATTATTAATGAAAAGAATCTATGTACAAAATTTCATAACTGTATGATGATAAATCACAAAGTTAAATAAGCTTGTTATGTCAGCAAAAATACATAGTCACCGTACCATCTAGGCGACTGGTAGTTTAGCACTTGCAGCCAGCTGTTTGCGAGCTCTAAAAATATGGTGTAAAAGCTATTATGTAAATATTGATCATTGAAGATCTTTTCGCCCTGTATTGTCGACGAGCTTGAATAAAACCACACCACGTACTCAAAACGCAGATATTTTTTAAATACTAGCTGTGCCCACGACTTCGTTCGCGTAGACTACAGGATTTTGAATTCATTTTTTCTAAAATAACAGTAGCCAAAGTAAATAGTATGTTGCTCCTTATTACATCAGCTACCTGCCAATCAAAGTCTCGTCAAAATCAGTCCAGCCATTTCAGAGATTAGCCGGAACAAACAAACAGAAAAAAATTGTAAATAATGTTATTTTGGTGTATGTACCGTATATTCATATGCATGTAGTAAAAAGCGGTTATTTCAATATTATAAACAGACACTCCAATTTTATTTATATGTATAGATTACAAAGGTGTCTTATACAATCATCGATTACGAAACCAAAGCGTTAATTTAAAACAACCGACGCCATCTATCGAAGCAAGAAGTACTACAAAATGGTTTTAAAGTTTAGGTTGGACTTAAACTCAATATTAGGTCGTGAACACTAGTTGCTACCAGCGGCTTTGCCCATGTGATGGCAGAAAATTATTCCAGGTATAAAAAGTATCTAATGTGCTATCCTAGGGCATACTATAGCCGTGTACCAAGAAAGAAATCCGTTCAGGCATTCAAGCATAAGGAAGTAACAAACCTTACACATAATTACTCACCAACTTTCCTATTTTATAATATTAGTAAGATTAATTATCTTCCAAAACCAGTTTCTATATATAAATACGAGTACCTACTCAAAGGAGTCTTATCATTTTCTCAAAACTCAATCAATGTTCGCAAATTGGACTAAAAACATTGCATCGTAACGAACCCCTCGGCAAATCATTCCATTCAATCACTTGAAACGGAACAAAATATTTATTAAACATTAAATTCTAACTAACAAATCGAACCGCGCCGCACCGTCTAACCCGTAAATTTCGCGTTCGGCCCCGAGGACCGGAACTCTTAAAACTCTGTCGAAAACTTTCGACTCACTGAATATATTTTCTTCCACGCCTTATTAATAAAGACCGGGTGATTAGTAACTTTTGATTCCGACTTTCCGGAGCTCCGATGAGGAGCAATTATTCGACATATTGATTTATTGTTCTACCCTCGTAAAGTTTGAGACGAATCGTCCTTAGATTGGAAACATAGGGTTGATAAATGTTGGCGGTACAGTTTTCATCCTATCCCTATCCTACTATTATTACCAAGGTGACCTTGCTAGTTTCAATCAGTGTTGATAGCAGTTGTAATTCATGACCTTCAACGCCCTTTGTTAAGTGACATGTTTTACCAACCACCGAATGTGTTAGCGCGTGGTTTACATCTATGTAGCCGCAAAACAAATCAGACACATAAACCAAGGTGACCTTGGTTGGAAAGCTAGTTTGCAACCGTCTGATCACCTCTTAAATTACAATAAAATTTGGCAACGATAAAAAATAAAAATCGCACTAGTTTCACGTATAAGCAATTAGAAGAATCAGGAAATAGCTATCAAGCATATTCATAGATACACATCATTACATGCTTATTCAGTCGAAAGTTATCTATTACGGTACATGTGTTTCTTTCAGGAGTTGCGGGTATTCTATAAAACCAAATACTTTTTAAAATCGACACTGTTTGATAGGCTAAACGCTTTTGTGAAGCCATAAAAAAAAAGTTCAGCAAATGCTCTGTTTCTTATAGGTATGCAGATTTACTTTAACATGTTTCCTGCACCCCTATCCAAGTTACAACCGTTTCGCTTGCGTCAAACACTTCAAGTTGACCGTGCCGTCAATTCTTTTGTTCTGACCATGTGACTAAGCGTTGAGATGACGTCATTCCATACATTTGGAGCTTTCTACTAGCGTTAACTATTGCAGATTAGCAACTTGGCTAGGGGTTCTGGTAGCACAAGGTTCGTTTCAAAATATCGCCGCATTCTCGCATCCACTCGATACCCGTATGTTTCATTAGTTAGAAAGTTTCCCATCGACCCTCAGAGACGGTGATTTCGCTCGTATAAAATATTGGTAGACGCTTTAATAACTTTCCTTGCTGATATGGAGTTCGCTATCAGTTCCCGTGATATGGCACGTTTCGCCCGCGGCTTCAGATACTTTTTTGAGTGTCTCGATATTTTGTCACACTTAGTTATTATCGTTACATTTGTTTTGGCGGGGAAGGAAAGTTTAAGCGATATCTCGATGTCTCTTGGGAGCCAAGTGTAGCTTAAGTTCAAAACAATACGAAATTACATTGAAAATCTATTAAATGGATAAGAGGGTATAGAAGTAGTAGATTGTATCAAAAATTATTGTTACTTGTTTTTTTTTTTTTAATATTTATTTAGCTTTTGCCTGCGGCTTCGTCCGCTTACATAAAGTGTCACTCCGGAATAAAGCAGATTTTTATCGGTGAAATAAAATTTTGCGATCAGACCAGTATTTTCAGAGATTACTTCCTACAAACACAAAAAAAAAACAAACTTTACCTCTTTATTAAATAATATTGAATTGAAGTGTTTTTTTTCTGCCAGTAGTTTGGTCTGCGTGACAAACAAAAAAATATTTCGAGGAAGCATTACTCTCAGGGTAAAAAGTATCGTATCTCCTATTCTGGGATGTGCTAAATTTCAACCGTGAATGAGTAAGAAAATGATATACAAACATAAATAAACTTTCACTTTTATAATAACATTATTATCCTTATTTTATTTTGCTCGATAATCTCTAGACAATAAAGATCTCATAAGTCTACTAAATAAGAATATATGTGACGAGTGAAAGTAAAAAGTTTTGAATTTTGAGATTTATAGTATGTCACGTATCTTAGAGGATGAAATTATGATCATCTAAATATACCTCGTTAAGGACGACCCATCCTAGCTAACGTCAAACATATCGTTATTAAAATCAACCTTTACACTCAAGTCACTTAAAAAAACCAAACAATGGGTGTCTAAAACCCCGTGCCCTCAGACGCAAGGAATTGTTAAGAACAATGCAACATTCACATTATCTATTCAAGACATCACAGATCAAGTCGACCCACAAAAAGGAGCAAGGAGGAACAAAATATTAATATTTTTCAACAGGGCAACAATGCGAACCGTGAAATGCTTGCGACTCGAGTACAAAATAGAATTTTTTGCTGCTTTGGAACGGAAAGACGCATTAAAATGTGGATTTTTTATAGAAGTCTGATAATAAATTATTTCTTTTTTGTCTTATTGACATATCATGTAGGTACATTTTAAAATACTAGTTAAAAAGAACATTATTATTTTTATTAAGTTGTTGTTTTTATCGGCTAACGAAAATATACGAATAGAATATACGGTCTTTCATATTTCGAAGCTGTTGGAAAATGGAAGACTACTCTTTTATTAACAATAAGCTTCTGCTAGTAGTTTCGCTTACGTAGAAATAGAAAATTATCTCAAAAGATATCTTAAGTCCTGTTCTGGGATATCATCTACCCATATGCCAAATTTTATTTCAATCCGTTGAGCCGTTTGAGCATGAAGGAGTAACAAACACACACACAAACAGCTTTTGCCTTGGTTATGTTATTGTGATCAATAGTCTATGGTTTGCCTAAATCCTAATTCAAAAGGAAATGCTTTTTAAGATTCCATTATAACACAAAGTAACTAAGTTGCATGGCGCCTAACTACAATAACATTTTTTGTCAAACTAGATGCGGAAATGAAAAATAAAGTTGAATGTGTTGCCTCCATCGACGCAAGGTGCAAATGTCAGGTAAAGGAAGTGTAGCTAAATGCTTATCGGCACTGAACTAACCTGTCAATGCTGGGGCGTTCGCAATCTTGGGAGAGGGACGATTATGTTTTTTTTTATTCGAAAAAATTGCAATAATATTTAATTTGCCGGTAAAAATATAATATCTAAATAATCATATAATTGATAGATCACACACAAGTTACAATTGAAATTTACTGAGGCTAAAACAAAAATATAGTACGTTGCGCGTATATGCGATACAGGCAGGTTCTAAATATTTTTTTATTTTTTTTTTATTGTTACTTATAGACTACTTATAAGACTACTGTTATCTTTTTAATATTTTTTGGTAATAAAAAAATACAATCACTTCGGTTTATAGAGAGTAATAATGTAGTAGTGTTTTTAGTAGAAATCTAATAAAACGGTTTCACTACGAGTATATCACTAACAATGCGCAATAAGGAGTTTCGGTTTTTAATACTTGTTACTTGCTTCTGGTTATTTAAAACCTTGACCTGCTTTCTGATTTTTCATTTAAGGCTACATTAGCCCTTTCCTTAAATTCTCCGAATACACAATTTATTACAATTTAACCTCACAATACGGCTATATTTGATATAAAAATATTAATCTCCGCGTCCCCGCTCCCCAGTGGCGACAACTAAAATATGATTTGAGTCCAAAGCGAATACAAAATGAGAGACAAAATTGGAGTTTTCTCTTCTCGGCTAAGAATGGAATAAAACCGAGCAATAGCAGTTTTACTTTAATATTTCTTCTTGGGCGTGTAAGACGCTTTTTTAGCTTTGATACTGTTTTTATATGATGCTAGATATATTGCTCTTTATAAATAAAATCTGTGCTAGTTAGTAAGAATCATACTAAAAATATTAGATTCCGACAATGTTATCAATGTCCATTTGTTTCACTGAATTTTTATCTCCCATTGTAACAATACGGAATATGCATGTTTATTTTTATGTACTTATCTATACATACATAAAATAAATCTGTAGAAGTTTATAATTGTGCGCGCATTACGTAAAATTTATGAAATCGATGTAGGTAAAATTATAATCTCTTTTGCTTATTAATCGATTTTCTTTTATCTTCACGGTGTTTTTCTTTTGCACATTTATTGACCAACTGGTTGTGTTTTGCACATATAGCTTTTTGTGAAAACATACTAAATTAAAGTTTTTAATCTTAATTTTAAACTACCTATAGTTATGAAGAATCATAAATAGATAGTATTACCAAACAAAAAGTTCTATATATTTTTTTTTTACATATTACGGTTTTTCCAGGGTTTTTCATCTAAAACAAACTTTTTAAATAAACGACTTAAATGTAATAATTAAAATTTTGAGACTTAAAACGAATAAACCAAACTACTATACACATTATTATAATTATTATGCATGCACAACAGATAACCGCAAAACCCATAACGCTCAATACAAATACAAATAATAGACAAACCAAAACAACAGCAGAGGAAAAACAAAAAAAAAAGCGCAGCACGCATATACGTATGTATATAGCCGTGACAAATTGTCGCAACCAGTTCACTAATTACCTGTGTCGTTTCGACCCGCCCCGCCAGCTGAAGGGTTAAGCCTACCTATTTTTTATACGGCTTTTTTACTCATTTTCTTTGATTTTTATTCGCATCGCGATTAAATTTTTAAATCGCGTATTTTTTATGCATTTATCGGAATCGAAAATTTGGTATTGTTTGAAATATAACCATATGATAAATATGTGGAATAATTACCCCTTACGTCCATAATAGGAAATGTCTTGTTATAGACTACGGCTGCAAATCTAATATGTAAATCATAGATATTAAATTTTTGTTTAAAACTTGAAATAAGAAACCGGAAGGAAAAATTAAAATACTTGTAGCAACAGCAGTCAATTCTCTGTTTTATTTCAAAATCCCACATCATTTGCCATAATTTAAAATTATCTGCGCACATAATTTTGATTTATATGCAACCAAAAACTTCAAGCATCGCTGAACTGACGTGAAACATAACTGTCATCCGAAACTAATAATTTAATCTCTTTTAACACGGCACAGGAGCAATAATTTCTCAATTCTATGAACATCAACGTAGTCTTGGACTACGTTGACAGTAAATTTAAATTTGGAAAATAATCAACACGGAAATAACATGATTTGTTATGACCGCCTCATTATAAATGTGTGACACGTTATAATGACTTCGGGGAAGATAAAAAGTTATGAAATGAGAGCATATTCATGATTCTTTACATCCTCTTAGTTATAATCGTAGTATTGCATCATATAATACAAACTGATGTTTAGTGAAATTCTTGTAAAATGAATGCAATTTTTTCAAATGTTTGGGAAGAAAGTAGGATCATGTCAAAAGAAATCTATTTAGTCTGTCAATTGGATTACAGTATGTTGCAATTTTGCAGAACGTCACACCTAAGAAAACTTTAATATTCGAGAGTATGTCCTCAACATAGCCTTCTCTTTATTCTATAACAAAATCAGTTAACAAAAGATCTTATCAATAAAACAGCTATATATAACCCGAAATAATTTACACGTAGATAGGAACTTAAAACCTCATAAAAGCTATCCATGTACACAATTATGGGAACAAAAAAGAAGAGTATCAACAGTGAAGACTGTTTTAAAATAGATGAAAAAACTAATGGGCGGTGCTGACGGTTGCGACGGGGCGATCCTATGAATTATGTCCCATAAGCGATGGGTAATAGCCTGTTTGTACCCGTGGCATCCTTGTCTTGATCTATATTGTGTAGTGTATTGTGTGGTGTGGGATGCATGATTCGTGTATGGAGGTTTATTAATAGTTCGTGGTACAGAGTGGTTCAGGAAATTAACGTTTTGAGTTAGTAGTGTAGAGTTATGCGATGGGCAATAGTTTGTTTTATTTGAGAGCATAAACTTGGGGTTTGACTTTTGAGATACCTTGGTGGGGTTTATAATTGGAGATTTTATTTTGGAACACCATTCTTTGGAACAAACAATGCATCTTTACAAAAATCCCCCGCGCTTAAAGAGGTACAATAATATATTTTCAGGAAAAACGAACATACAGTGATCAAAATTTTCGGCCGAATAAATTTCGTACATCCGTGTTTACAAAACTACAATTAAGCGTTTTACAAGGTCACTGAAGTTGTACAGACGCATGTAGGTACAATGCGTCCCAAAAAAGAATAGGATCGTCCGCCTTGTTGTGACGTCACGATTTACTGTCAAATCGAGGAAATAATTTTTTAAACATTAATTAATTCACGAAAAATTTAATTTATTTATGAACTGTGAAAGAAAACAGTTTAATCAGAATCCAGTTCCTTAATTTTACTCATCTCTAAGTTTATCAATTTTGCCAAATTTCTTTGATTTAACAGTACGACGAGACGTCAAAACATAGAAATCGGTCCTATTCTCATTTGGAACGCGTAGTACAATCGGCGCTCGAGGAGATAAGTAGGTAATAATAATATTCCATAACTTTCACACAACGCCATCTAGTCCAAAACTATGCAGAGCTTGTGGTATGAGTACTCGACAACTGATAAACATACTATACATTTCTAAATACATACATATTATAGATAAATTACACCGAGACACAGAAAAAATGATCGTACTCATCACACAAACATTTGTCTTGGGTGTGAATCGAACCTTCAACATCTGGCATAGCAATCAGTATCACTGACCACTAGACCAACAGGTCAGTCAAGGTATGGTTAGGATCTATTACTGCATTATGCATTGGTGTACATGTAGATTTATCAAATAAGAATTTTTCAAGTCTAAGATTCCTTTTAACTGTTTCATATTTAGTGTCTAAGAGCGAGAAAGCAAAGTCTTGTACCTACTTAAACAAGTGTTCAACAAGATTGTTAGTTGAACTGTCCAGGAACAGCACTTTCAAGTTTCAAACTACTTAAAAAATACGAACCTATCCAAATAAAATATAAAGGAGAGTGTCTATCAGCTACACAAAATATGCCTAAAATGGACATTAATAAAATATACCCTAAATTAAACTTTAAATCGTAGAAAACTCATCAAATAAAATACCAAATAGGTGCCAATATTCATAACTTTTGCACAAGCAGTTTCAAATCTATGTTTAAAAAGCCAAAACGTAGTTGAATCGTTAAATCTACGAGTAGGTCTTCGTTTGAAAATGGATATCTTATGCAGAAATATTAATAAATCAAAATCCCTATACATGTCCAAGTGGCAACCGCGAAATATTAAATCAGGTAAGTGATTCCAAATAATAAATGCAATAATTTTAAATTTCCAGTCAGATAAAGAACTTTTGATGCATACTGCCTATATGATTATAGCGATACGTATTCTCGTCTGAAAATAATTTGAAATTACAGTAGACAAGCATATTTGTGTTATTTAAATGAGATTTACGGTACTCTTAGGTGGAACTCAGTGCTTGTATATATTAAATTGGTGACAACTGAGCACTAATTCTATTAAACTGTTAATTAAGAATTATTTGACCGAATGTCACATTCAGTCACAGTCACAGTCACACTCATTTCAAATAAACGCAGACGGATATCAAATAAAAAAATATAATAAACTTTATTTTATTTTTGCTAGAGGACGCTCATCAAGTTTATTTCATGTATGTGTGTGTTCATGTGTGTGTATACATAATAGACGTTCTCCTTTTAAAATCAAATAGACAAACTAGCTTCAAAGAAACTTGTGGCTACACCGCCCCAGTTACAAATTGTAACGCAAAATGTCCCGGGGCGGACCACTATTGTGTGTACGTACGTGTATTACAATATTGAATTACTATATTGTTCGTGTTATGAGAGTTGTATTGTTTGAATAGCCGAACAATGTACAAATGTACAAAAGAAATATTAAAGTCGGAAAATTAAAAATACTTTATGTTTTCGCGACTTACTAAGGATTCGGACATAATATACTCGGACATACCTACTCATAGTGTCCATATATCCATAGGCAAAAATATATGGAACGTGGGCTCTTCCTTCAACAGAGATGGGATCACTTCGAATAGACTTGTACTTCAATATATATCAAGATATAAACAAATTTTTTTTGACTGGCCTGTTGGTCTAGTGGTTAGTGACCCTGACTACTATGCCGAAGGTCGTGGGTTCGATTCCCACCCAGGACAAAATAATGTTTGTGTGATGAGCATGTGAGAGATCATTTGTTCTGTGTCTGGGTGTAATTTATCTATATATGTATGTATTTAGAAATATATAAGTATGTTTATCAGTTGTCTCGTGCTCATAACACAAGCTCTGCTTAGCTTGAGACTAGACAGCGTTGTGTGATAGTTGTGTGGACACAAAATAATAAAATAACTTTACCTTTTTATTATATTAGTGTAGATAAAACTCATTTCTAAACTTGTGTATAAGTAACTTAGTTTAAGTAATAAACCTTAATTAATCCTACTTTTCTGAAAAATTAAACCACAATCAGCTGACATAAAGTGGGTGTCAAATAAAGTCCTGCTCACACTGAGAGAGAAAATAGCGTGAAATTATACTCTACAAAAACAGAATGTGGCCATAATTTACAGTGACACGTCAAACTGTAGCGTGTAAACAAATTAACACATAATTTTAGCTGCACCGTTCACGCTTGGCGACATATTAAAATATGAAGTCCGGAGAAAAAAGGATGCACTTTATATTTATCATACTAGCGGCTTTGCTTGTGCAAAAGGACATTTACACCGCAATTTAAAAAAGTATTCATTTTTTTAATTGATATAAACTAGTGCTTGACTGTGATCCCACCTGGTGGCAAGCAGTGATGTAATCGTTAATGGTGAGGCGCACTAGTTTCTTAAGAGCCTATTCACTCTAGCCTTGAAGACACCGAAATACTAATATTATAAATGTTTGGATGTTTGCTACTTAACCACGCAAAAACGGCTAACGGATTTGGATGAAATTTGGCAAGCTTAGCTTCTTTTCCATGTCAAAGGCTATACGCCTTTGACATGGAAAAGAACATAGGCTACCTTTTATCCCGATTCCTTAAGTACCTAATGCCACGCGGGCGAAGCCGCGAGCAAAAGCTAGTAATAAATAAATCGGATGGGAAGACCGCAACAAGCAAATTGTTCCTGTCCTTCGATGTACGTGGTATAAACGACGAAGCAAAACGCTTAGAGAGTCATCCTAAAACAGTTCTTCTACCCAGGCTACAGGAATGTTCGAAAGAGTTACCGTGGATCTGGAACACAAAGAGCAACTGAAGAAACCCAGGTGACACGCTCTCTCGCTTCACCCAAAGCAGGAGTTATTTGATCATTTCCATCTTACGTTTTTGAATTTCGTGTCTAGGACATGCCGGATACCTCATGACGTTTTCGTTCACCAGTTTGATAGTGGTGGAGATGAAATAAATTACTCAATTGCCTGCCCAGGTTTGAAAGCAAAGACGTAAAATTCGTGAATGTAGGCTTACAGAGTGAGGCCTCCTTATGGTCAAGCAACGATATTAAATATAACATATAGTCTTCTTCAAAAAAGGGCTATCCAACAGTAAAAGAATATTATAATTCGAATCAATTCGAAAAATTCCTATGAAAATAAAGTTTAAATCTTTTAATTAATCAGGCCCGTACTTTCAGGGATGTATTATAAAAAAGCCATACTTCTTTATAATATTAGTGTATATGTAAATAAGTAGTAAGTAGGTAGTAGAAATGATAAAAATGATAAATGATCTTTATTTTGCAAATAGGTTTAAAAAAAAAAAAACACTTTTACACGTCAATTTTGTTTTCAAAATTGCCTAAATTAATTTAACTTTAACTTATAATTCATATGAATTCATAAACAGTACAGCGTTGCTGTATTAGGTACGCTTTACAAAAAGTTTTGAGCCTAATCGGTTAAACTTTTAAATAACTTACACCGCCTCGGGTCCAAAAATTAACATAATTTGTACCCCTGTGTCCTGGAACCCGTCATTATTATTGATCTGCTATAATTTTGTATCAAATAACGATTATTTTTATGATCATAACGATTATGTATTATGATTATATTAAATTAGGTACCTTTTTAGTAGAAAAGTGGGCTGATTTTATTGATGGAGTGCAATTTTTAGAACATGGTTTTCAGATTTTGAGTCTAAAATTAGTGTTAATGTAATCAGAATGTGTAGTTTTTGCTCATCATTATAAAGTTATGTGCAGAAATTATGATGAAGCAGATTATGACTCAGTAAAGCGGCACACACATTTAAATTTAATTTGGTTCTACTTAATTGAATTTGATTTTAATTTAATATAATATGTAGTTAATTACTTGACCGATTACTTAACAAAACAATAAATGAAATCACCTATACAGAATTTAATTGAAATATTGTGTAAAAAAGAAAAATACAAACAAAACATATAAATAACGTTTGTTATTATTTAATTCATTTAAATAGATAGAAATATTAATAATGTAATATGTAATAATGATTAACTTATTCTAGATAAAATTTGCATGAAATCGAACTATATTTGTAAGTTGTCCGATTATTTTTTAATTAAAAATACTGTTGTGATGTAATGTTTGTATATGTTTAATGATGCATGGAATAAAAGGCTTTTTATTTTATTTTATTTTATTTATTAAAGCGGCACACATAGACAAGCCTTAAGATATATGTACATTGGATGCTTCTAAATTATCTGTACACTTATTATTTAAATAGCAGGAGCTAAGATCGATCGAAAATGTGATAATTCTTATATGATTGTTTATTTATTTATTTATTTATTTATTTATTAATTTATGTACACACACAAACACTTAAAAATGAAATAGACAAATACAGAAAAAAGAGTACAAAGGTGCTGCTTATTTCAAATGAAATTGTTGAAATTGTTGTTCTGGGTTTGGATGTTTTGTGTATGTGATGTTCACATATTTGTAAACACATCCACTATACAGAAGTACATCCTAGTAGGGAATATTACATTAAAAAACAAAACCAAAAAGAATACATAGGCAACAATGTAACCCACTCTTTTTAACACAATTAATAACCTGAGTCACGAATTCGTCGTATGCTTCGAAGTCCTCCACAATCAACAAAAACCACTCATAACAAACAACGAATATCAATCAGCAACCATATTTCAGACATACATCGCTGGCTCACTTCGCTCACGTCAGCTTTTAACGTCAAATGTACGGGCAATACGCATCATGTCGCTCGTAAATCTCGCCGCGACTCGACGAAGATCGATTGTGACAGGGCACCGTTGCAACAGGCGCATTTTGGATGCTACTGGCGATTCTCGACATGGAAACTCGCGTGAATTAATTAATGTAGCTAAGATTTCGGCTTGTTAATGTGGTTGTTAAATGTTGAGGTATTACTGAAAAGGTTTTCAGGGTTCCGTACCTCAAACCGAAAAAATGGAATCCTTACAAGATCACTTTGTTGTCCAACGAAGTGACAGACGATCGGTGATAGACGGACGTCTATCTGTCTATTAGAACCTTTTATCTCAGGAACATGTGGATTTATCGAGTTGTTTAAATTCAGGACCGCGGTCCCTAAAAGATGTGAAAAAACTAATTTCTGAGTTGACAAAAAAAAAAAACAAACGGCCGTTTATGTCTCAAAAGACGTAGATACAATTTCAAGGGAATCAAAATTTATAGATACTTTTCGTTGACCCACAATTTTGAAATTTGGCTTGAAGTGGATGGTTTTAAAGAACAGGTATAGGAATTATTCTGAAAACAGTGTTATAAAGTCACAAAAAAAAAACTTCTTTGCAATTTGGAAAAGTCTTCGAGACTACATTCGAAAATTGAACTATTTGACATAGTTAAGTTTGTGCGGAACTCTCAGTGAGCGAGTTCGACTCGCACTTGTCCAGTTGTTTTTTTATTTGTTTCCAATCAGAAGAAAAAGGTTGCCAGGCTAAAAAGATTGGGTGGGTCTTGTCAGCCACATACATATTGGCCGCTGGGCTAAAGCCTCCACAAAGCGGGTGCCTGAGGAGGGTTATTCACTGTGACGAGTTTACAGTGTGATTTGCCACGAATTGGTAAATTCCTTAAATTAATTGTAAATTCTGTGACGAGTTTACAATTGCCCCCTTTTTTATGGTGGAAAAAATCATCCAATGACAACCCCCGCTCTTGGGCGGAGCGGGAGATAGTGTCAGACTCTTACTGACTAAACGACCCACCCTGTTCCTTTTAGCCGTCGTAACGGGGCTCGAGTTCCCTTTCGGTTATCCCTGGCCCCAGTAGACTTCGATCCGTCTGGGTCCCTGCACAATAACTCCATAAGGATGGACACCACCTCAATATTTTTAAAGACTGAGCAGGATTTCAAAACAAAGTATTTTCCCTAGCTCGCTGTAAAAATTAACCCCAGTATGTCAGCAGCCATATTGACTTCACATTTCCTGTCATCGTCAGAACATGGCGGAAACTAACTAACGATATTTCGAAACTGCACGCTCAAAGTTTTCGCTTTACCTCTTTCGGCACACTCAATTTTAAACGTAAGATGCATATCACACAACGCCAAAGCCATACAAAATATTCTATTTACAATACATACGTTTCGTTCACGAATATATTTTTAAAATTTCACGCGCGGCGACAATTTGTGAGAGAATCTTGAATCTCGAATTTCGCAGGTCGACCGGTAAATCAGAAATTTATATTCGAATATCAGAAAATGTAGTTTTTTTTTTCGCTTACTGTAAGAGAAATCGTGACAATCGGTTTTTGGTGCGCGGAATTTTAAAACTTAAACTCCTTTTGCCGAGGTCGACCTAGGAAGAGGTGGCGAGACGACCTGGATGCCTACCGCGCAGACTGGTTCGAGGTAGCTCAAGAAAAGGATACCTGGAAGAAGTTGGGGGAGGCCTTTGCCCAGCAGTGGGACAGTATAGGCTATATAAAAAAAAACTCTTTTTGTGTTCTGTACAATAAGAGGTCGGTACATGACCAGGCCAGGGTGGGAATTGTGACTTGTGTGTCAGCACAAGGATCCAGCTAAATATCAGCGTCAGGTATTTTTGCCTGACACAAGCTGAGCTGGACTCCCATTGGTGCAGCGCGACGTGCACACCGCACTATGGGTCTATTTTGGTATTTCTCTTTTTTTTTGTCTTAGTACCTACATGTGTTATTATTTTTATTTTTTTTTTCCTTTGTTATTTATGAGATGTTTTTATGAGTCGCACGGGCAGGACAAACAGCAATAAAACAAAAAAAAAGAACTAATTCAAATAAAATAATAATGTAAAAAATACCTGTGCAATGCCAAAAGGCAATGTGTACACCAAGCGATATTCAAAAAAAATATTACGCTGAAAAGTCAGTTACAATGAAAAGAAAACTTCTTCATGACCTGTCCTTAAATATTAGCTGCAGAATTGATTAACTTAAATACGACATTATATAAGCCAGAAGGTGACATACCTAGAAGTCAGGGTGCACTTTGGCACTGAAGTGTTAGTAGTCGCGGGTCGAGCCTACGGCAAATTGAAACTGGCCTCCGGTTTGATTCGCAAACTGGTCACGGCCGGACACCGGGACCTAAGGTACGGTCTGCACAAAAATATGAAATTAGAAAAAGAATTTCTTTAGCACTAGGAAAAAGTACACTGCAAGAGTTTTTCTCTTACCTATTTCTAATATATTTTATTTAATGATTTTTTTTTAATATTAAATATTCGAAATTCAAAAGAAAAATACAGTTTTTAGAATGTGGATAAACGTATTGTTTTTTCTATATCATTTTAGAAAGAAATTTTATTCTAAAAGTTTGAAATGAAGCTATTTTTAACATTAAGTGCGTTTGAAAATACTATTTCCATGATATTTTTGGAACTTTTCTGAAAATGCCAACTAGGAATAAAACCGCTCGCAGAAGCTAGCGAGACATATTTATTGACTTCAAAACCAAGCTTAATAGCATAATCAGTCTTTTAATGTTCTCACTGCTAGGACTCAGGCCTTCTCTCTAGGAGAGGAAATGGGCCATAATTTACCACGCGGGCAAAACTAAAAGTTTTATAAAATAACTAAATGAAAGAATATATCCTACTCTATCAAATGAATTTGCTGTCGGTACATGAATGTCGGACGGTGTCCAGCGCGGACGAATTGGCATGCATTGCGCCCAGCCTTTTTACATGCCTATTCCGAAACCGGCTGGGCTTTAAGTTATAAGCTGAGGCGAGTATTAGAAGGTCAATATTACCATATTTACATACCTATATAAATACGAATCCCTAATTCTTTTAGCCACGTCAACACGCGTGTAGGTGTAGACCGATTACGCTAATTTTTTTTTCGATGTGCTGGTTGTCAAAAAGTGTTGCTTATACTTAGAGGAAAAAAAAAATAGAATAAAATGATGATCTTCGTACGTTTGACAGTTTATAGCTAAGGCAGGTTAACGTCTGTCGGGGTGTCTGTCAGGTTAGCTATTGTATGTTTATATATCAACGTTCTCGTTAAATATAATGTTACAAAATTATTTATGGAGCTATGGTTTAGTTGAGAGAGACGACAGCTTCAACGTACAGAAAAAAAGACCCGTGCAAGTGCACGTCGGACTCGTAAAATAAAAAAAAAGTTCAATTCCCGAATTGAGTTATGAAGATTTTTCCGAATAAAAAAAAATTGTGACTAACTTTACAGTTTTCAATTTTTTTCCTATAATTCCTATGAGACCTTGGTTCATGTCAAATTTCAGGATTTTTTTTCTTTTGAGGTGCGGAACCCTTAAAATACTAAAGTATAAAATAACTTGACATTTAAAAAGTCAATTTTAAATAACGAAAAAATAAAACCAGAAACCCCTTTTTGTTAAAAGATTTTGTAATACTTTAATCAATTTTTATTAATATTTTCCGCTACATCCCACATATTGCGGGCTATCCTATGAAAACGTGCCTATTACGCAGGCACGTTCGCCAAAAACGATATCTGTATCTCGTCTATTTGTTTATTATATTATTTGATATTGCCCCCCAGAGTATTATTAGCATTATTTATTTAAATGCTAACGTTAGATGAGTATCCGTTAATGTGGTGGAGAATTGACTGTGATATGTTAGTTTTTGTATGGGATATTAAGCATTACTTTTCTCGTGAGCGAAGAGAATATTTTTGGTTTTAACCATCTTCTACTTCTTCTTTCGTGTCAACGTGACTCAATTCTCCGACCAATGTGTAACCACCAATATGTTTAGGCTATCTTAAAGCCTACAGTGATATCTCCTTAATAACATTAGCAAAGTCTTTCAAGTAAAAACTTTAATTCCGAAATAAAAATTACTACGACAAGAGATTATTATTGCATTTAAAGTTACCAAGAAGCTTATAGTTTATTCTTTTATTTATTTTTTATTTATATTTTTTTTCAAGCCATTATATTCTGTAGAAATTCTATTCACCAGACCTAAAAGGTTAAGCAACGGTCGCCGAGGTCGGTCTGTGGATGGATGAACATCACAACACAGAAATTCTCTTGCATCTCGAAAGGCACGTTAAGCCGCTGTTCATCAACAGAGGCCAGAAAATATAACACCTATGTTGCCAAGGATAAGCATAAACAGCCTTATAATATTCCCACTGCTGGGGTTTTGGCCTCCTCTCTAGGAAAGGGATTGAGCTGTAAACGCGGGCCCAGCTATGACGTTTTGGTCTCAGAATAAAAAAGAATAGCAGTTATATATAAGCTAGCTAGTCGAACTTGATGAACAAGTTCGACGCCTCCTCTAACACGTTGGAATAGGGGCTAGGCAGATTGATTGGTAACATAATCAGCCTTTTAATATTCCCACTGCTGGGACTCAGGTCTCCTCTCCAGGAGAGGAGATGGGCCATAATCCTCCACGCAGGCCCAGTGCAGATTGGTCAGTGACACATGTCTTTGAATTTTTGGTTCTATGAGATGCCGGTTTCCTCACTTTTTAAGAGTTTTTCCTTCGACGATTTTTTCCTTCACCGTTTTAAGATTAGTGGTGAAGAAATTAATTACACAAAGTAATGCAACTGGCTGGGTTAAAACCCGGGACTTACCACTTGTAAGTCGAGGCCCCCTCAGCCACCACTACTCAATATTTTTGTTTATTATTATTGGTACGCTCGCATTTGACTAACATCTCACCTGATGGTAAGCTATGATGTGGTCAGCAATAAAACAGACTTGCCTAGAAGTAACCTATTCACTCTTGACTTAAAGACCCTTAAGTTGTAGCTACCAGGAAACACTGATTCCGGTACGGAACTTTTCAAAGATTGGTAATGTTATAATTTTCAGTTAGGTACCAATTCATCACAGCCACTTTCTACCTTACTACTAGCATTTAGCATCAAATTAAACGTACATTGATTAAATGTTTATGGGTATTAGCTGGTGTACACACCATCGTTATTTATGCATTGCACGACAGCAGATGGACATTACGTGACGTGTCCCCGTGGACTTAATCTCATGCTTATGTATAGCTAGCCTATGTGGAGCCATTTATCTAGTTAGGGAAATGAGGATAGATAGCTGGATGTGGATAGGGTTGTAGAAGTTTCTTGTTAAAGCTACACTTAAGATTGAACGTGATGAAATTGATCTGTTTGGGAAATATAAATGTTAAGTTTTTTTTGATGATATGGTCCACGAAAGGTTATTTCTAGGCAAGCTTGCACTTTATCATCGTCATCATCATTTCAGCCGAAAAATGTCCACTGTTGGACACAGGCCTCCCCCAAATGTCGCCATAAGAACAGTCCTGTGCGTCTCGCATCCATCGCCGAAAAGCTATAACCTGCCTTGAACTAATCTGTACATTCTTGTCTTCAGGAAACTTTAAGAGCCAATAATGTTTTGTGCATCGTAAGCAAAGGAATATATTTTAATATCTGAGTTTTCCCCGTTTTTCAGCCTTTTTTACTCGTTTGTACCTACATATTATTATTTTGAGTTTGTATATATATACCTAGTAATTGAAAATTATTTTTTTAATATCATCATTATGTCAATATCATATGGTATCTAGTCATATTTTTTTGTTATTATTAATACACACCATCGCTTTCAGCGATAAGACCGCCGCTGTGCACATAGGTTTAAGTTTCTGTGAAATTGTTACTATTTTGGTGTACAATAAAGTTTATTCTATTCTATTCTATTCTACTCTCGTTTGACTGTTATCTCACCTGAAGGTAAGCAACGATGTGGTCGGCAATGGAGCACGTTTGCCTAGAAGTAATCTATTCATTCTTGACTTATTTCCAGATAGCTACAAACTAAGAATCCTCTACGAGCTCTCTTTTAAGATAGCTATCTATAAACACAGACTCCAGCAAAGAATTCCACTCCTTAGCTGTACGTACAATCAATGTGTTCCTAAAACATTTTGTACGTATAGGTGGAACGTCTAGCATGTACCTCATTCGGGACGTCCAGCATGTACCGATGGCGTAACGCCGGCGCCGTACGTCTAGTAGTCTGATGATGGAATTAAACTGTACAAAAACGTATCACAAAAAAATATCAGATTAGCTTCCGCCAGCAGCTTCATCCGCGATTGAAAATGATAACAATGTGTGCAGGTATAATATAATAGAAAGAATTGAAAAAACGAGAAAGCAAGGAGGAGGAAGGAGTGGAGAGAGGCCTTTGCCCAGCAGTGGGACAATATGGGCTAAATAATAATAATAATATGACCTAATCCAGGACATCATTTTTACAAATTTCATCCAAATATTAGTACGATTTTAGAGTGTTGACATTCATTTCACTCTCGACGTTTCTCAACAAAATCTTGCACCAAACAGGACAACCGTATCGCCTCCCACCTACTACTCGAATATATCCACATGTATTGCCCAATAACCTACGATGGCACAGGACAAAGCCCCATTTAGAGCAATCAGGGGATTAATTGCTCAGATTAGACGCCGTCACTTGACCGCTGGAACGTTTGGACTACTGTGGACCCCGGCGATGCAGTTGACTTATTATTAAATCGCTTGGTAGCTGATAGGTTGAGTTATTTTCTTTATTGATGGTGTTATTCTTTATTGTAAACAAAACCCAAAAATAATTTAAATCAAGACAGGTGATGTATACAACCCAGTGTGAAGGCTAGAAGGAACGGGGTGGGTCTTTTAGTCAGTAAGAGTCTGACACTATCTCCCGCTCCGCCCAAGGGCGGGGGATGTCAATGCATGATTTTTCCCACCATAAAAAAAAGCGTGTTCAAATATTCCAATTATTTCTCTTGCTCTTAGGTACTAGAGAATGTATCAAAGATATACTGACTAAAACCCTCCTGCATTATTTTGCTGCTTACTGCTTTCAGAAGTTCAGTTCCCGTAGCCCTGGCGGGCATTGAACAGGGATCGTCCTTTAACTGCCGAAACCTGGGCCGACTTCTGTGGCGGCGGCTGGACCGTGAGGATATCTGTTCCCTCGCGGTTGTGGAGATCTCCTTCGCTAGCATTACTGCTTCACAGAAGAAAGCGATTCCTCTCGCTCCGGACCATGGTATTAACCAGGCCCGGGCGCGAGAGGCCGCCACCGCCAAGGAAGGCAAAAATTGTAAAAAATCCTTGACTTTTTTTCATTAAAGAAGAAAGAAAGAAAACAGGTTTATTCCGCCGAAATAGACGCACAAATCATTACAAAGTCAATAATACAAATATATAAAATACAAAAGCCAGTATTCCATGTCAGGCCATGTGTGTATTAACAATATTGCACCTTGTAACCATAGACAACGGAGTGGTCTAGGTTATCTGTGGCATTTTGACGCCGGCCTTAACAGAGACAAACATAAACAAAAATAACCTAAGAATAACTAAAAATAAAAGAAAAACATAATTATACTAATACAACCTAAGATTCTAAGTTCTGCGTCGCATGTAAGCAAGAATGGGCTATTGCTCAACTTATACCGGGACGCTGGACTAATCCAGCCATCTATGGTGCTGGTTTTCAACAACCACCGTTCGAGTGACAATTTTGGCGTCCCCTTCGAACACTATTACTGACAGGTTCACGTTTTACAAGGTGGACCGATGACCTGGTGAGAGTCATGCAAATCTGATGGCTGCGAGTCGCACAGGACCGTTTGCTGTGACGTCACTTGAGGGAGGCCTATTAAAAAGCATCTTTCGGCTGAAATGATGATGATGAGGCCCATTTTTGACCAATAATGATAAGTAATAATATTGTTGATGTCTGACAAAGCCTGTTCGGGTCGATACCTACCAGTCTGCGGGATTAATCGAATGAGTTGTCACGGTCCTAGACCGCAATGGTACAACTGAAAAAAGACGGGTAGATTTTACCTACTCAGTAAAAGACCCACCCAGAACTACAAGCTACTTGAAATTTAACCACGCCAGAAAAAAAGGATGTTATGAAACACTTCGTTCACACGACTTACTGTTGTCACGTATAAAATACAGTAAAACACTCTCTAAGGGGCATAGAAAAAACTAAGACATATCACTTAGAATAAACTCCAGAACAAGACATTTTCACCAAATAATTCAGCTGAAAGATATCTTTACACAAAATGCTTGTTACGATAAAACCTATTGTACTGTTAATAGTGTGCCTATTTTACCTTTTGTGCTGTATCTATTGAGTAGGCTAACAATCCCTTAGTCATCTATAAGGGTTTTGAAAGCAAATAACATATAGACCCATTAGTAGTTTTCTTGAAAATTGCTTTCATCGGTGAAAATGTTTCAATTGTTGAAGACAATTACGCATATGGCTATATGGGTTCCCTCTCTGAGTTACCCATTAACTGCTTCATTTTTAGTTTGCTTTTGTGTACTAGGGTTGCAGTAACTTTTTAAACAATTCCACAGCCCTGATAACATAAACGACGAGTAATAGATAGTTCATCGTCCGGCCGTCTGGTAACCGTCGGGTCTGAGACTAAATCGTCGACGGCGTGTAGTGACCATGCGTGCCTCAAAGAGATGTCAGCAAAACCTTAGCGCGACTTAACTAAATAATAATGGTAAACATTATTTGTAACTACAATTGAAAAACAAAATAGCATTATATCAGAAGCGGGCAGCTAGTATGGAAATGTTAGAAAAATATATCTAGTTATATTTTTTTTTAAATAACCGTAGAGTTTTGTTCCGGTTCTTCTCCATACAAAACGTTGAATTAGAACCGTGCACTAGCTTCTGATGTATCCATATGGCCCATGCCATGTAGGTTATGCAAAACCTAAATATAGTTTGTTCAGAATCGGTAATTGAATGGATTCCAAAAGTATTTACACTTTGTTATATTTTTTCCCAAAATTATTCGGACACCACCAACACTAAGTATAACACAGATTACGGTAGATCATAGCGGGCATTAAGCGCCAGAAAACAGCAGGGTGCAAGTGCAAAACAACCCTTCAGTCGCCTGGATGACTATGTATTTTTGCTGACATGACAAGCTCATAACTTTGTGACTTTTCATGATACAGTTATGAAATTTTGTACAAAGATTCTTTATATAAAAATACTAGATACGAGTTTTGGGTTTCGCATATACTAACTAAAACTAATGTTGTATAGGCTATTGCGAAAAAAAAATTGTCGTAAAAACCAATCAACGTCAGCATGTCTGAACTGTCATAGTTTCCAAATTGAGTGCGGAGAAATATATTGTCAGGTTTTCGGAGGTTCAACAGGACAAAAATGTTAGATTTATTTACGTGAAAGAATTGAGGTTAGTCTAGTCTAGACAAGACTGGTGTCTGGTGAATGCACCGACTATATTTAGCTACTGCATTGGTCTTTGTTTAGATTCGGTCTAGGACTGAAAATTGTGAAACGTTGACGCATGTACCTTTTTGGATTTTTGCAAAGTAAATGTCAATATTCTTAAAAGGGTGAAAGTTATCAATTTAGATATGACGAAAGAAATCCTTTGTTTTTTATGTCATGCTGCATATTTCGTAACTTAGAAAGATAAGTATCAAACTTAATACAAACCTCTTGCAATTTTGTCTGTATTCAGATCATAAAATCAGAGTGTGATTACGGGATTATTTTTTTATTTATATTTTAGGTTGACTTCAAATGTTGTTATTCTTATAAAATTTCCTGGAAGTATTCCAAAGATTTTCACTCTTAGTTTCTTATTCTTAGACCTTAGACAAAAGAAAAGCCCCTCCATTATGGTCAAGAAACGACAAGCTATGGCTTGATAGGCATTTTTTTTTTTGTAGCTGAGAAAATCGTCCAATGACATCTCCGCGACCTTAGGCGGAGTGGGAATCTTCTTTTCAGATGTAGGCCCTTGGCGCCAGTAGGCTTTGACCCTGCTGGGCCTCTATGATGGCTTGACAGGCATAGCTTCTCATCTTATTTTTTGCGATGACTGCTGCACTTTCTATAGCTGGTTCTATTCTTGCACAAAACAAATGTTTGTATGGACTATAGTTTTTCCAAGTCAGTCAGTCAAGCCTGATACACACACGTAAAATCAAACAAGCCAAATATAGTTGAAGTTTTATAGTCGTTCGATCGAAGTCCTATCCAAAAACGGTATTCACGATCTATCGACTTATTTATAAGTAATTATTTCATAAGTATTCTACCACGATAATTTAATACATTTTTTTTTAATCGACGAATTTGAAACGACTTTAAAATTGATGTCGTTCAAACTCGATTGATGGATATGAATACGGAAATGGTCTGAACGACTAAATCGCTACGATATCGTTACGGTTTTCATTACGTGAATCGGGCTACAGGTTCCTTCGTGAGTTTATAATATATTTGTGAACATACCCACGATACAGGAAGGCAAAGAAGAAACATAGGACTAAGTTTTAGTCAGCAGTAAAAATCTGTCACGCCTTCCAGATCCGTCCTAGAGCGGAAGAAGTCATTGGATGAGTTTCTTCCACTAAAAAAATAGTAGACCAAAATTTTAAAAAAAATCTGCCCTAATCTGTCAAATCCAAGCGCACCAATCAAAACAAACCCATTTTCAGTCTATTTTATAAAAGGTTTTAATTTAACCAAACCGCAGACAAATCAATTTCAGTCAGCAACGCATTATAAAAAAAACACAAAATTATCGAATTTTCTCAAGTGTAATAAACCTTTCTTTGTGCCCAAAAAAAGCAAGCTAAAGCGAAAAACTGTCTTCGTTTAATTGAAAGAGAGTTTGAACTCGCTTCTCAAATTAACGTTGATTGTGATAGATTGCTGACTAATTACCGTCTCATTTTTCAGCCATTTATCACTGTAGTTCCTGTAACTTGAAAAGTTTTAACAGATTTTTGCAAAATGAAAGTGTAGAACAGAATAAAATAATAGTTCATTATACGCCAAAATCAAATACATTTGAAGCGCAAGTTTGATAACCTAGTAATGTTCTCATATTTGGAATAAATCTGCCAGATTAGCTTCCATCTGCAAAGCCATACTGCTATCGAAAGAACTGTAAGGGAATGAATATTCTCACGCCGTACTCAGCAACAAGAGACACCCCGAGCGTTGGGAGTCACAAGGCGATCCCCGGCTATCTTATGCGAGGGTTTGCGGAGGACAAGTAATGAGTAACTGATTGTCCAGCTGTCTGACTTAGTCCGAGATGCTGACAGCACATAGCGCCTCAAAAAGATGTCAGCAAAAGCATAGAAGCCCCCACCTGCTAGGGCCACGGGATTATTTGAAAGTTACCGTGGTTCTGAACGCAAAAGTAACTGAAGGACACAGGTGGATTTCGGTCAGTAATAGTCTGATACGTCTTTTTGCTCCATCCTAGAGGGAAAAAAGTCATTTTATGACGTCACATCTCAAAAAAAATCCTATTAAACATAACAAGACAGCTTTGAAAACTCACTGAAAAATAAACGTGTAACAATCAGATTTCATATGATAATTGTGTGAGACAAACTGAACCGTCACAGACATTATTAAGCGCTGAAGAAAATTTAGAAATGTAAGCTTAATTAAAATTTTCTTCTTAACAATCATGTCTAAGCGAAATACCGAGTAACTGAGGGGGGAATATGCCTGATATTTGTGGCAAGGGATGAGATGTAAGCGATTTTATAAATCAAACACTTAAGTTTTATAGCCCTGAATCAAAACAAAATTGTTGATTGACTCTGTATTTCTACGTTATCGTTACTCTAGCTTTTACCAGCGGCTTTTGGAACCGTGCACTAGCTTCTGACGTTTTATAAGTGCCCATGTGAAATAAAATATTTTGACTTTGACTTTCGCTTTACCCGTTTGAAAGTCGTAAACTATCTTAAGGAATCATATTCCCGGAATAATAGTATATCATGTGTTGTAACATAAGTGTTGATTCATACTGATGATTTTTTTTGAGCAAAAAGTGATTAACCCAACTTCAATATGAACTGCTCTTGCAGATTTTTAAACTTCTCAACCATACGGACTTCCTCACGTTGCAGCCACGCGAGACCCCAACTCCGATTACCAGCTATGATAGGCGCGGGCTTGCGGACGACGAGTATTGGGTAGCTCGCCGTCCAGCCGTCCGAACCTATCTTAGAGCGCAGACGGCAACTAAAAACACAGATGTCAGTAAAAGTCTGACACACAATCTTGCTCCATCCGAAGCGGGAGAAGACATTGGATAACTTTACGCCTTAAAAAAAAATCTTCGTTATCTTTTAACTTGGACCACATTGCCAAAATTTCGAAGTTTCAGCGGAACAAACAGTAAATTTTGATGATAAGTCGTTTTAAGAATCGAAATAACTGCAACACTCTGGGTGGGGAGAAGTGCAAAAGTTGCTAAAATACTTTGCATCAAATTAATTGATTCATTGAAAATTAAAATCTTAGAAGCCCTCTTTTTAAAGCTGCCTCTGTTTTTAATTTAAAGTATTGTTAATGGATTCATTAATCGTTGTTGAGTGTTAAGTCATTCAGTGCTTTTGATTTTCAAGAATTTTTAACTTAAATCACACTAAAATATTTCAATTTCATTATTTAAACTTTTGGATCCTGTAATTAGAGACAATAGAAAGACAAAGAGGGAGCGAACGCGCGTACGCTTTAAATTTCATGAATAAAGCATATGGACTGGTTTCCAAAATAAACGAATTTTAAAATTATATCCGATGGATGCGAGACGCACAGGACCGTTCATTGTGGCGGCACTTAGGGAAGGCCTATGTCACATTCTCAGTGGACGTCATTCGGCAGAAATGATGATGAAATACTACTCGTCTAAAAGCAAAGTTTAGGTGTGTATTTTTGTTACTTATTCGCATTCGAACGGCTGGCAGGATTTCAATGAAATTTGGTACATACGTAGACATAGTCCGAGAATAGCACACAAGATACTTTTTATCCCAGCAGATATGTTCCCTTCGAAAAATTTAAAAATATAATTAATATTATTTATATTAATAATAAATTATATATAAAAGAATATATCAAAATTTATTAATAAAAAAAATATTATTCTTCTTCTTCTTCTTCCTGCCCTTGTCCCATTTTATTTGGGGTCGGCGCAACACGTTTTTTTCTTCCATTCTGTCCTGTCACTCGTCACTAATTAAGTATATATAATATTTATATTTTTTTATATTCATTAATATTATTTTATTTTTTTAAATCTAGCTAAAAAAAAAATCTTAGCAAACAATTGTTAAAATTTTCCTTCTGTTTTGGATAAAAGCATTTAATCTTGAAAAAAAAAACAATATTGTTTGATCTCTACCATAGCATTATAATGTTCCCATTGCTGGGAGTCAGGCGTCCTATCTATGTGAGGGAATGGGTCGTAATCGACCATGCAAGCCCAGTGCGGGTTAGTGGATGTCGCATATCTTCAAATTTTGGTTCTAGGACATGCCGGTTTCCTTCATTTATACTCTAGCTTCGTTACAACTCTCGTTAATCCTGAATTCAGCCAATTAGACAGACCGACACTTAAAATGATCGTGAATACTGAACACGTCACAGGTGCACAGGCACTCAATTATTTAGGTCATACACAGAGACTAGACCAGGGTTTCTTAACATAGCGTTCGTGAACCCCGGGGGGTTCATTCTTTCGCAGGAAAAATTAAAAATAGAACTAATTGGCATTTTGATAAACGTCTGTTTATGTTTAAGTGTCAATGACTACAAGCTTTAATTTTGGGGGGTTCGCCATGAAAAGGTTGAGAAAGTATGGTGTAGACTATGCTTGAGTTATATTAGCTTCAACTAAACTATAGTCGTAAAGAAGATATTACAGACTAGTGCAATATGCATTGTGTCGTATGAAAGGTAAGTCGTCAACTTGTGAAATTAATATTACTGATTAAGATTAAAGTTTGTGATGTTATAACTAACAATAATTAAGCTAAGGATAAATGTTTTTAACTCTTGAATCGTGGGTGCCTTTACAAAAGTGCAAACTCATACACAAGGCACTCAGAAGTATATATCTGAAGGCCAAACAAATATTTTTTCTTGCGGGAATCAAACTCGCGAACAGCAGCCAATCGTTCAACGACTGCGCCCATTATGTCTTTTATATACTAGTTTCTGCTAGCGTCTTTGCCCGCGTGAAAGTAGTTTTTTTTTTAAACAAACTTTGGACCCCCGTTTCATCCCCTTCCGAAGTGAGTTTCGAAAAATCAGTTCTTAGTAGAAGTTTACACCCTATAAGGAACCTACCCGCCAATTTTTTTTGTAGGTGTTATAGTTTTTGAGATCCCGTAATTAATCAGTGAGTGGTATTTTTCTTTTTAATGTTCCCACCGCTGGGACTCAGGCCTCCTCTCTAGGAGAAGGAATGGGCCGTAATCCACCACGCGGGCCCAGTGCGGGTAGGTGAATATCACATGCCTTCGAATTTTTAGTTCTAAGACAAGCCGGTTCCTCACGATGTTTTACTTCACCGTTTTCTATTTAATAAATTGATTATAATTATAGTAAAAATAATATCTACACTAATATAGTAAAGACATAAAGTTTTTTTTTTTTGTTTGTAGAAGGTAATCTGTGGAAATACTGGTCTGAGTGCAAAAATTTTTTCCTCGATAGAAAGCTGCTTTATTGCTGAGTGACATAGAATTTTATATACGCGGGTAAAGCTGCGGGCAAAAACTAGTAATAAATAAAGTAATCATTCAATCTCTTAAAAGATTAAAATAGAGCTATTTAACAAAACATTTAGAACAAAATGTAAGTACTCAGTAGTAATTATCAAGAAGAATAAGCCAAGTAATAGACACAAACATCTACATAGATATTTTACAGAATTAACGCTACAAGACGAGACTAAACATTAATTCAGAAATAATTAAAGAAACGATTAGAGCACTTCAGCCCCTTGTAGAGAAGAGAGGCCAAAATTGTTAGCGCGAAACAGGGCTGTCTCAGGCAATAAACTTTGCTCAGGAATTTCATTAGTTTCCTTCAATAAATTAAGAGGTTATGCTCGCGTGTGTCGGCCCTGCAATTACCTCGTCTACTCGGAGGTGTAATGAAGAACCTCTCGGTGAGAGGACGGAGGAACTGCGAAAGTAATTTGGATATGACGTTGTTTTACCTTGTTAGGGAAAATACAATGCAATGCATATTGGTTACCTTTTATCATTATATTTACTTATTTATTTAGCATAATAGCATAATCAGCCTTTTTACCCGACTATGGCAAAGCCAAAGGAGGGTTATGATTTTGACAGGCTATGTATGTATGTGAGTGTGTTCATCTGATCCCTCATAGCTCCTATTCTACGTATGAGATATCGTTAGAACCGTCTTAATCGTCCGCTGAAGTGGTTTTTCCAGTTACCATGTTTATTTCAGCGTCCTGACAAACATGTTTCATACCTATTCAGTGTCGTTTTTAGTTGTTGTTGGGTTTTAGTTTTTTACTTTATTTTTTAAAGTTCCTACTGTCTCTAGGAGAGGGAATGGGCCGTAATCCACCGCGCGGGCTCAGTACGAGTTAGTGAATATCTTCGAATTTTTGGTTCTAGGACGTGCCGGTTTCCTCACGATGTTTTCCTTCACCGCAGCAGCAGTGGTGATGAAATAAATTACATAAAGTAAAGCGCCTGGCTGGGTTTGAACCAGCTACCTACAACTCGTAAGTCGGGGCTATTACCACTCGGCCACCACTGCTCTAATTATTCTTATTATCTTTATTTATTTTTATACACCTGTACATCAAAATTACTACATTTATAAAAAGAAACCTTATAATAAAAAAAATATATAATGGCGGCCTATGTTCGTACAAAGTTCATACAATTTGCTGTCTATATTACCTTTTGTCTCTGTACTTTGTACTCAATTTAAATGTTTCAAAATTCACTTTGCTACCCAGCGGGAGTGAGTAAAGTTATTTGAAGATTTGCTACTCCAGAAAAAAAAAAATTGGTCAAGAGCGAGTAGGACTCGCGCACCGAGGCTACAGCAAAAACTTTAGCCTTTATGTTAGGATTCATAGAATTTCAAGCCTTGTGCTTATCCTAAATAACAGCCAGTGTTCTTTGTATCGCTTTGAAAGGGGCAAGGTCTAAAACTGTACCCACGTAGGTCAACAGTCAAATTATTGGCCAGATGGTAGGCAGTCGAAACTTCTACTTACGTATTCCATTGTAGTTTCGTTCTAGTTTCCACTTATCGCACCCTCGTAACACTAAGATTGGTTTATTCAAACCACACGACGTAATTTTATATCATATCCATATAAAATACATATTTACTCTCGTCTCCAAGCAACAAAGTTTCTCATAATAGTTGGCTTGTCGCCCTGTTACGCGGCCGACTTCGATGAACAGCTCCTGGTCTTGAAATATTTTTATAACTAACCACCTTCTTTATTTTGTCGGGTTACCACCGTTCTTTACTACGTGAAGAACGGTGGGCTTAGAGATTGAAATTGTGAATCTACTTTTATGAAGTCTTTTAAAATTATAAATGACTTGTTGTGACTGAAAGTTTGTTTGAGTTTAAAGATATGAATAAATTCCTAATTTGACAATCTTGTGTTGTGGTTCCGTACTCGAAGGGTGTCCACGGGACCTTATTAGCAAAGCCTCCACTTTCATTCCATCTGTCAGTCTGTCCGTCAACGGCCTGTATCACATAAACCATAAGATGTAGATAGGTAAAATTTTCACAGAATGTATATTTCTGTTACAGCCAGAATTAACAAAAAAAAATCAAGTTGAAAATTAAACAAAGTTCCTATACAAGAATGTTATTTTATTCGATTTTAATATTGTAGCACCCTTCGTGTGCGAGTCGCTCTCGAACTTGTTCAGTTCTTGTACCTTTGGCTCAAGTTAATCATAACTAGTTAAGTCATCCAGCTGTCAATTCGTAGTTACTAAACAAAGTATTGTGAACCATAGTGAATAGAGAAAAAATAAATTAAAGTGAGTCTACTTTACACCAAAAAATACATCATTAAACATCACACTGATGTGTTTATTTCTTACTTCTTCACCATCAACTGGCTGAAAGGATTTGGACATAATTCGGCACATGCATAGACCGTGTTTGACCATTAAGATTAGAAGCTTTTGATCTCGGGAGTATGTTATATTATATATAAACAGCGAAACAGTTAGTTGTCTTTAAAATGTCAAAAATCAATCCAGCCAGACTACTTATGCACATCTCACCAGTTACGTATTTTTTTTTTTTTTTATCTGTTATAAACTAGTACTTGACTGCGATCCCGCCTGATGGTTAGCAGTGATGCAATCGTTGATGGTGAGGTTGGTGGTGGTTTACACACACGGAACAAACACACACACGATCAATCCATAGTTACAGCAAGTCCACACTTCGATACGAGACAAATGTGCTATTCAGTAATACGATTAATTCGAACATCAATATTGTATGACAATCAATTCGATGATAATTACTTGTACTAATGACGTTAATTTCGCGATAATAACTGGGAAGAGGATCTATTATTTATATCTGATTTACTTCGACCTGTTAGTTAAAAGTACGATGAATCATGATGATCTAATCATATTTTGGTTCACGCTTGGCCAGAGATCTTGGAAGCAGATAGCTTTTGGTCAGAAGTGTGACACAAAATAAAAACAAGATCTCCACCACAATCTCCACCAATCTCTTTTGTTTTTTAAAAGAATAGATTATCTTAGCGAATTAAAATATTGCAACTCCCAAAACTACATAACTTTATATTAGACATGTAAAAAGTGGGTCGAAACGGTTCGTGTAAATAGTGCACGGCATGCGCGCGGCCTGTTGCTGGAACATGGCCTGCGCACTGCCGTGCGCTTAGATAATCTTCAAGATACCATATATTTTCATTGGACGGGTTTCTTAATTCAATATTTTGATTTAAGCACGTCTCAAACCCTACTTCAATACCAAATTTTGACAGATATTCAGGCTAGAATTTGTGAAATACTCAACTTCAAATGCTTAATTCAGAAATCGACGGCATGTCTTCAACAAAAAATTCGTGAAAATATTCTCAAACTGATATTCATCTAAATCAAGCAAGTTTCTTTTGTTAGCTGCACAGACCTTTCTCTAGCTAAGTATATATTATATACAAGATTAGTTTTAGTATATGCAGAACCCGAAACACGTATCTAGTATTTTTATGTAAAGAATCTATGTACAAAATTTCATAACCGATCATGAATAATCACAAAGTTACAAGCTTGTTATGTCACCAAAAATACATAGTCACCGAGCCATCCAGTCTAGGACTGAGAGGTTGTTACGCACTTGCATCTAGCTGTTTGCTGCAACCTAATACCATCTATAACCTACCGTGACCTGAGTTGTACTTTAGTGTGGATGGTGTCCAACTTGTGAACTTTTTAAATATTTATGGGAAAAAATATAACATGGTGTAAAAACTATTGGAATCCATTCAGTTACTGCTTTTGAACAAACTTTATTCAGGTTTTACATAAACTTAATACAATATTGTATATAACGGTATCTGACAGATATCCAGCTAGTTCATAGTACAGGGTGTAAAATTACAACAACCGAGATAACCAGGGGTAATTTATCATAATGACGTCTGTATTTTTTTAGCTCAACAGCGCCCCCTAACGGCGACCCCGTACTAAATCACGGCCAAGAGACAAGAATTATCATATAACTCAAGATAATAAGAAATATAACCGTAGCATTTTTTATATTTATTTATGCCCCTGATAGCGTGTGATAGAGAATTTTTTAGATCTGTGAGTGATGATTTTGAAGTCCTGCAATTTCTATGAATATTCTGTAGGCTTGTGTAGGAGAATTGAATAGTAGAAAAAAATTTGACCTCAAAAGAATGCCACCATCATCGTCATTTCAGCCAAAAAACGTCCAGTCTGTTAGACATAGGCCTCCCCTCAAGTTACGTTACGACGACCAGTTGTGTGCGTTTCACAACCATCGGATTCCTATGACCCTCTCCAGGTTCATCTTGTGAGAGGCCTACCATCGCTGTGTCTTCCAGTACAATCCAGCACCCATAATCAGTAAAAAAAAATAAAGCTATAATAAATCGAACAACCTAAACCTGGCTTCAATATTACGAACAACAACTAGTGTCGATATAAATTTAATAAAACATAGTAATAAACAAGGGTTTTATGTGACGTACGCAACGTGTCCACGTTGAAAGTTCGATGGGGAGCGACACCGACATCGAAATATTGTGTCGGAATTTATGGGCGTGCGGTCAGCCCAAGAGACGGTGAGGTGGGGTCTGTGTTGGAGCGTCGAGCGGTAGAAATGTGTAAAAGAAATATTGGACTAGATTTCACAACCAACTTTTCAAGGCTAATATAGTAAATTAAAGTAGAGTCTGACTTGGGTAATTATTAAGGTAAAATGAAATCTGATGTAGTCAAAGCTGGTTCAATAATCGATGTTTATTAAGAGATACTGATCATTTTTTACTAATAGAAGAACCTTGTAAAAATTATCGAATATAAGTATTTTTTAAATAATTATTGAAGTGAAAGCTTCTTTAGCGGCATTGAGCACTTTTTCTGTAATGGGTATAAAATCTTAAACTCGCGTCAGGACACGTGACCTGATCGAAAAAGCGTAAGACGGATGGAGAGTATTTAATGTAAAATAATTGTAATAGTTTTAAAGTGTTAAATTTTTAATGTAATATAAATTGTCATGTTTGTGTACGATAGCGCAATAAATGAATATTGTATTCTACCACATAAATGATAGTACTTTAATACTGATAAAGCAATTGGTGCAAAATTATTCCCTAACCATTCCAAAATATCAAACATGCTCAACGTTAATAATCAAGTTTTCACTTCTGCCGGCACTCCCGGAGTGCAACCCGTCTTTTTTTTATATTAATATATATACGAAATTCCCAAGTCGGTTGGCTTTTTAGACAGACTATAATACGGAAAATTATGTGACTAAGGGATAAAACAGTGTCAATCGCGTCAGCGTGTCAGTGTGAATCGCGGGTGACATGTTTAATTCCGAACGAAACGAAAGTTGCTAAGTTTTAATGCCGAATGCAGTGACGAATTTATATCTATTAATTTCCGATTTTGCCCAAGATAAAGACAGTCTATTCCCGTGTTCGATACTTTACTTTTTACACCTTCTGTGAGATAATGAATAAACCAATATTAATACTGAACACTGAACAGCAGCTGACTTACTGTCCCCGCATATGGGCCACAAAAAAATGCCGCTTCAAGCTTCTTTTTGAGGCGGCTTTTTTTTGTAACTCGTGTGCGGCGGTGCCGCCACAAAAAAACATGGCTTCAAGCTTCTCCGGACACAAGGTGTCGCGTGCGCTTCAACTGTTTTTTGTGGCCGCGTTCTTTTTTTAAGAGACACAACAGCAACCACATTTTGTTCTTATTAGTGGCAATTGTTATTTTAGAATAAACTCGTTTGACGCACTTCCATTTTAATTCACCTTTATGTTTTTCCCAAGTGGTTTTGACGTTCCAAATTCAAATAAAGTATTATATTCACAAAAATTTTTGAGAGATATATCACATACTATAGATATCTCAGTATGTTATATATATCTCGTTTACCGCTAAAACTGGCACCCGCCCTTCACAGTTTGACATAACATAGATTATTGAAATTTTCGTATGTTCAAATCTGGAACAGTGGAATAAATAAATAATACATTATGAATGTTATTATACGACCAACTGATAATATTATTTTGATTTATTTATGTAGATTTTGTATTATATTCGTTACTTTTTAGCCTCAATGGATCAACCAGCCAACGTGACAATACTACTTAGAGATTCGATTATACTTGTTAGACGGCTGATATTTTTAATGCGGTATGATGTTTTGTGCTAATCTACAGTAATATAAAAATAAGTTCTAATCTCTCTAAAAAGCATCTAATAACTTCTCCCGCTCTGGGGGGGAGAAGGAATATCAGACTTTTACTAACTAAATCTATGTTCCTTCAGTTGCTTTTTGCGTTGTAGAACCACGAGTACCCCTTTCATACTTTTCCCCATGGCTCTAGCAGGCATCGGCCCTACGATTCGTGACGTCTAAAGCACAAAATGGATAGGTACAGAAGTCAATCTACACACAAAGCACGCTCGAGCAACGCACGCATAAACACCGTTCACGGACACAACATCTCGGCTCAATCGCCCGGTCGCACACGTACATTTCGGCGCAACGCGCTGACCCTAGCGCGATCTCCTAGCGTAGGTACAAAAAGTGAAGTACATACATGAGATTGACTTCTATACCTATCTTGTGACTAAAGCCACTGGCAAAAAGGTTTTGCCATCAAAATTAATACCCCAAAATTCAGACTCCGCTCCCCGCTCAAAGAGGGGCGCCACAGATTTGCAAAGCACTGGATTGGCGGAACAAGTTGTCTACGAAACTCGTCTATAACTGCGGCTGATAATTAAACAGCTGCGCCGGAACACCGACGTTTTGAAGCGACCATGTCAATACAGATATTAAGTACGTTAGTGTTCGGGTGCTTTACATTGCTTAATTAAATCTGTTTATACAAGCTGTGCCCTTGGTGGAGTCACTAGACATGATTTGTTTTATAGAAAGAAAGAAAGTGAATTTATTTGGGACAACACAAGGCAGATCCACAATATTTAGGAAAACACCAACAACAACGATCAACCAAGGATTGCATCACTGCTTCTTTTTGTTTTTTTTTAATTGATACAAATTAGTGCTTGACTGCGATCCCAGCTGATGGTAAGCAGTAATGCAATCGTTGATGGTGAGGCACACTAGTTTATTAAGAGCCTTTTCACTATAGCCTTGAAGACACCTAAATTCTAATCGGACGAGAAAACCACAGCAGGCAATTTGTTCCAGTCCTTCGATTATGCGGTATAAATGACGAGACAAAATGCTTAGTACGGACCGTAGAGGTCGTTTTATTTATAAAAAAAATACCCAACACTAAGAATAATTATTCCTGTATCGTCGGTGCATTCAAAAACGTGGACTCGCATATAAAAACAGCCAGAACCAGAACAAATATCTGTAGGTCACACAAAATATTTGTAGGTCAGCCATTCACGCCGACAGATATTTATAAATCGTAACTTATTCTCTAGCAATAAGATGTTATGGCATAAAGTAAGTTGAGACACTAAACCTAAGTTATATAGGCTAACATTAAAACAAATATTTTATGTGCTTCATATTTTACCCACCGCGCCGTTCACACCGCACCTGCAGCCTAATTCTTAGCCAACCGAATCCTTGGAAGGCTACATTGTCTGAAACATTCGTACCCAATTCTGGCCACAATTGTGTGCACGTGCGTCTTAGGAGAATTTACTATGTCTAATACAATAAGTTGGCACCCCAAGGGGGTGGGGGCCTAAATTATGTATTTTATTGTCACTGGATCCAATTTCATAACCCGAAGAACGGTCGGGATGAGTCCACCAGTGTTATAAGCTATCCTATTGAATTTTGCAATACATACAAATGTGATGGTTGTGTTTTGTGGGTAATGTTCAAACGTGCTGGATTATCGCGGCCGATATTTATTTTTGTGAAATATTTTTGACAGTTATTCTGGATTTGTTGGTTCGTGACTGTAGTGTTTTATTTTTGTGAACTTGAGGATTCTCAAAAAGAACTTGTACTAGAAAATAATGTGTTTCGAGGGGCTGCGGGTGCAGTTTGACTTCCGCTGCCCCAGACTAGTGGTGACCCGGTCCTCATGGGTCTCATTCTGTATTAGAGTGTGGCTTTCCTATACGCCTAAGAGAGGCGCGCGTGGAACACTACGCGCCACCATCTCGGGTGCAGGTTGATGGGCCGACGAATGTCTCCTAATGCTTTAGCAACCTGCCTCAACTTCGCACTGTTAGAAATCATTGAAATTGATGACTTTTCTAAACTGTAATAAGCAAGTTTTATACACCTAAACCTTCCTATTGGTAAAATTTTATAAAAATCTGTGCTGTGGTTTTGGAGTTAGTCACGAACAAACAGACAGACGCGATGTGGGGTTTTTATTTATAATATGTAAGGATATATATGTTAAATGTTGACACTTCACGTGACCCAAGGGCTGGTTTTTACCTCGCACAGCGTATAAGCCATATGGTCGGAAAATCATCAATGACAACCCCCGCTCTTGGGTAGAGCGGGAGATAGTGTCAGACTCTTACTGACTAAAAACCCACCCCGTTCCTTCAAGCTTTCATACCGGGGCTCGAGTTGTCTTTCGAAACTAACACTGGCCCCGGTAGGCTTCGACCCAGCTGGGCCCCTACTGTTGCTGACAACTCCTTGAGGAGCGCGGGAACAGTGCGCGCCGTGGACGACTTGGGCTCGGCCCGGACAATTACCGGAGTCCGACCGCTGTCCGATCAGCGGCATTGCCACACTGTATGGCTCAAGCCATACAGTGTGGCAATGCCGTCAGTCTTTTGGCCACATTACCACTTGACAGCGATGTAGCAGAGTTCTTTAACGAAATACTCTGTTATGAAAACGTAAATTCAATACTATGAAAGGGACCTCTTGGTTATAAAAATAGAACATCATATTTTTCATGTAAAAAGACTGTAGATAAAAAGTTCTGACTGACCTACTTTATCGAAAGAACACCATTATCTTCACCACCACGCCTCTCCTTCACCCTTACCTTGCTACCCGTAACTTAATTGTCAATTTAAACCTTTTTCAAACAGAATTTTTTAAAGTGCAATATTTTAAAATAGCAGAAGCTTATCAAGTGTAAAATTAATTTCACGGCAGCCATTCTTCGAGATAGTTCATCAAACTTTCAAGATTCAGATGAGCATAAAATAGGCGGAGAGCGCCTTCGGAAAAGTTTCTGTGTAACGGAAATTAGTTCTAACATTTTACTAGTTTTTTAAAATACTTTCACGGAAGTAAGGAAGCTGCCGGAAAATGGAGAAAAAGAACATAGTGATTACACCTAAGGTCTCTGCAAAGGATAAAGCCATATTTTTTTATGAAAAGGCTTCCAATAAGTATTGTTACTCTGACGATATTATGAAACCTTTAGAACTCAATATGGGATTACATCTTATTCCGGTTGAGTGTAATTATCTTGGGACTTCTCAGAAACCATTAGGTATTCGTAACAGTCACAATAAACTAAAATTATTTTGATTTCATATTTTATATATTACGACAATAATAACAGCAAAGATTATTATGACTGTTTTTCTTATTTGTCTAAAAAACTTTTCTTATTGAGCCATTAGTATTTACATTTACCTATTACTATTATATTATTACGCAGGAAGTCTGATATCGTCTTCATTTATTCTGGAGATATATAAATTTATTTGAACTTTATCCTGCCGTTTCTTGTTATAAATATTCCATTTTTAATATTTCCACTCTATATACATTTTTTTATGGCGGGAAAAAATCATCCAATGACAACCCCCGCTCTTGGGCGAGCCACCCTTTGCTCACTGTCCGCAAGCTCGCGCCTACGGTGGCCGGAAATCGGCCGTTGCTTGATGTGGTCAGCCTCCTCCTTTGCGAGCATTACTGCTTCGCAGAAGTCGGCGACCGCCTGCCACTCATCCTCGCTCCGGACCATGGCCTCAACCAAAGCCCGGCGCGAGAGGTCTCCGCCGCCGAACGCCCCCACAATGGCACGGCGATGCTGCGCCCAAGCAGGGCACCACTCGACTGTGTGCTCCACCGTGTCCTCCGGGCGTTCCGCACACTTCCGCACTCCCGAACTTGCCATGTCCGGTGAGGACCTGTGTAAGGACGCCGTGAGGTCTTTCCAGCCACGCCTCAAAGAGGGGATGATTGTGGTGTGCCCACCACTCTATATACATGCATGGTACATATGCATACATAAGCTTGCGCCTACTTGTCTCACTTATAATATTTCATTAATATTATTAAATGACATTAACTTTATGTTAATGTATTATTTCATTTAAGTAGGTACGTATTATCATTCTACATATTTGATTACGAAACTGATTTACGTCTGCCATTTAACGACCTCAGGTCTAAATGAAAACCGATATCAGGCACTACTTGCCTGACATTCATGCTGAACTGTTCACCTACCCAAGTTGATAATCTGCAATCACTAACGCTAGTAGAAAACTTCAAATGTCCGGGAATGACGTCATCTCAACGCTCAGTCACGTAGTCAGAACAAAAGAATCGGGAGCGTGACCAACTCGAGGCGTTCGATACAAGAGATACGGTTGCAACTTGGCTAGGGCGTGAGGAATTCTTTTTTTATCCTTCTGTCCTTTTTCTTTCCTTCTTTATTTATTTCCTTCTAACTTTCGTTCTTTATTTTCTCTACTTAGAGTAATGACCATAAGATATTCAAAAAATCTTTAAGATATTTGACGAAAACAAGCAAATAAATTACAAACTTGCAATCGATTTCCGATTAAAACTTCACTAATGACCTTCTTTCGTCATGTCATAAAATCATCGAGACCTTCCCATCACTATCAGAACATATAAAACTTGCCAAAGAAGCGCTTTCTGCGCTATTAATCCAGTGAACTGCTATTTGATAGCAATAAGCCGAAATTGACCAGCGCTTTAAAAACCTGTTCCGATGAAACGTGAGCTCATGAGTAGGTCTACAATTCACCGTTGTACCAGTATTTAAAATATCTGTTTGTATTTTTCAACTTCATATCCTTCAGATTTTTTTTTGCTGTTTTTCCTTGTGTGTTGTGTTCTATAGATTCTTTGGATTTGTGTCTTTTGATTAAATATTTATTTTGTGTAAGCTCACAGCTTGACCTATTTACTGCTGTTTTTTTATTAAAACTGGGACGTGTGGTCGTTGTCTAAGATGAAGTGAAACTATGTAATAATTAAATAATATGACCATTTGCATGGGAGTAATGCTTTATTACTTTCTGGTAACCTAGTTACTGGAGTTACACTGTAAAGCAAAAGGCGTGTCGCGTATACATAGTTAGTGTGCTTCAGATAAAAAGGTTATTCTTAAGGCAAACGCTGCGTTAAGCGACAGTCCGCGTGCCTGTTATTACCTGCACAGTATCACTAAATCAACTTTAACGATGTGCATGTAGTCCTGTCCATGGAGAAGTTTAATGTGTTATTACAGTGCAATACGCGTGAGGAGCCGCGCGGACTCCCGGACGGAACACTTTTGGGACAGCGCGGGCGCCCGCGTATCGCAGCGTTCGGCCTTAGACAGATGGAAAAAAGATGTAGGTAGATTAACAATCAGACAGATGGTCCCCCGGTCAATAGCGGGTTCAAAGTTCATTCTCTGAGAGTATTCTGTTTTGACATTTACCGATTAACGAGAGATCTGTTTAAAAAAATAATAATTAGAAATATTAATAAATACTTACTGGCATATTAATTACTAATAAATATTGGTCTGGTGATTCATTAATAAATATTGTTTTGTAGATGGCTAATAGAAATTAATTAATAAGTATTATGTAAAAAAATATTACTACCTGCGTATCTTTTTCTCAACTTTTGGATGTATTTGACAGAGCCTTCTCTGACAAATTCATCCAAAAGTTGTCTGTAAATAGTCTAAAAATATAAGCCCGCCCATTGTGACACCCTATTAATTTTATATACCTAATGCAAGTTTAATTTTTGGTGTAGAATAAAGAATACATTATTTTATGGTGTACTACCTCTAAAATCTTACTAACGATTTCCTAGATGTGAGTACCTTGAACACAAAAAGTTTGCGGAACACTGCTGTAAAGGACAAAACCGTTCAAAAATTCAACTCTAAACTTTATCTCTCGAACTGCCTGCCACGATTATTGCAGATGCACTTTAGATACAGCAGTGAAAGCGCTTGCAAGCGCCGCACCGTCGGCGGCCCTAATTAATATTTTCTCTGTGGACTGCAGTATAAACCAATTACGCAGCTAGACCAAAACTGTGGTGTTTTTCGGCGCGCGCCAAATTGCTTTACACGCGAGCTTTGAAGTGTTAAGCGTTTATTAAATTTGGAATCAAAAGCGCAACATTGCTGAATGTAGCTATACACGTACCATCACTGCTTCATGTTTAATGAGCGATGAGCATTCACCTCTAAAGTTGGGGAAAGTGAAAATTAAACGGCCTGGATTGGCACGGAAATATTGTCTAAGCGATTTCTTTTTCTATTTTTGTTTTTATTTAAACAAAAGAGCAATTTTAAAGGCATTTTGTTTCCTTCTGTTGGTTGCTAGATCGTCTGTGATGTAATCAGTCTAAACGTTTCCTAAAATTGTATCATTAATTTCGATTTCCCCATAAAAACAAATAGCTCCTCATAAGGTTACTCACCCACAACCCCTTACTAACACATCTCCTTTGTAAACACAACCCCAAGCACTTTAAACAGTAATAAACATCTGATTATTTTTTAATTAATTTCCAAAATAACATCAAGATGCCCACCCGAGCACTTACCTAGACACCAAGATTTCCCAATTTGAACGCAACGACTTCTCACACAAAATAGAACAAGATTTATTCCCTAATCAGAGTTTAATCAAGGCGCGGGAGTATCAACGAATTAATTCGAAATTAACGTCGTTAAGGGCCCGTAGAACGAGTCGTCGAACAATAACCCAGTGAGAAATTGGGGCCTTAGAAAATTATTTAAGTGGGCGGAACGCCGATAAATTCTCACTCCAGTGTACTGCGAGAATTTCTTTAGCGAGATCATTGAATGTAAAATTATATTTGTGAGAGAATCGCTGCCTGATTAAAGAGTGCCTACGAGCACAAAGTTTAAGATTTCTTCCCTTATATGAAGGGAAAAGCTACGAAGACATCGGTGGGCGGAATTCAAAGTTCAATCAATGACCCCAATTATAAAAAAAAAACCTGTAGAAATATGAAACACAAACCTTAGTTTCAGGAACCTGGATCAACAGCAAAGATCTGGAAAGAAAACAAATCTGTGGTTATTAAATAGTAATTTAAAAAAATCCGTAGTACCGCGATATTCAAACTAGCCTGGAGCATTATTTCGTGTAATTTATTTAAACGTCACTGTTCTCATAACGGTGAAGGAAAACATCGTGAAGAAACCAAATGAAAACCAAATGTCCAAGAACCAAAAATTCGAAGACATGTTACATAGAATCTACCAACCCGCTCTGGGCCCGCGTAGTAGATTACGGCTCTTTCCCTATTATAGAGAGGAGTCCTGAGTCCCAGCAATAGGAACATTTTATGATCCAACGATTTCAATCCTCAACTGCCCACCCGTCCGAGGAGGGGTTGTCGTCGCCATCTGCGTCGGCAATCGTTGATGGTGAATCGCACTTGTTTATTAAGAGCCTATTTACTTTAGCCTTGAAGACAGACACATAAGTTATAATTAGAATTGTTGCGCTTAGCAGGATAAAAAAAAAACTTGGAAGTACCAAATTCTAGAAAAATGGTATGGACTTCCAAACTCTGTACTATCTAAACTTTGAAAGTTCTACTCTACTTTTGACTTCAATTAAAAGAAACGAGCGCAAAGATAAAGTTTACCACTAACCCAACTTCAACACCCACTACACCAAATAAAAAAAAAATTAGGAGTCTACGTCAAACGTCAGGTATACACGAAGGAATCTGGAGCCGGTCTCATTCCGCACCGTTCCATTCATCGTTCAACTCAGCCATTCACTCATTCCAACTGTACACCGATTCATTCCGTCTCAGACCTAGGTACGTTATTTAAAAAGAAATTTCTAGAAAATGTCGAGACGTATGCTTTGAGTGTGAGCTCATTATGGTTTTCTTTGAATACTAGTGTTCATTAACGGAACTAGTGCTGCACCAAAGGAATTTTTCATTTGCGAGTCATATTGAGTTCTTATTCGGTATTGAAGCTCGAATGTGGATTCAATTACACGAGTTCAAGAAAATTATTTTATTAATAATATCTGATTATTTTTAACAGGTAAAGTTTATTATGTTTTCAGTTCCTTTCAGCTAAAAAGTTAAAAACAATAGTTTATACTAAATTAAGTTTTCGTATTTTGCTTATTCATGCCAAGCGCTTGAGCAACTTAGGCTTTAAAACTTTTTTTAAGTATAAATCTTCGAATAACTCCTCATACCCCCCTGCTGCGATTCTTACTGCCTAAAACCCACCTGTGTTCTTTCAATTGCACTTTACAGTCTAAGGCTATGGTAATTTTTTCGAACTAATCTGTAGCCCTGTGCTTTTGTAGCAGCGCGGGTGATAAAAATAAACACTTAAAAATTAAAACAAAAAATCAAAAATCTTTTTATTTTACATGGGTACTTGTAACACGTCAGAAGCTAGTGCACGGTTCCAAATTGGTTGTTTCTTATGGATAAGAACCAGAAAGAGACTCCATGGTTACTCTTTTTAAAAAAAAATATCCTTACAATATTTCCTTATTACAATACTAGTAGATACTAAACTACATAAGGAAACGGACGCTATCGATGCACTTCCATGCATGAAGCCTGTTCGCTTCACGATTTCCCACCACCGATATAAACCAACAACCTTAATTCCCACAGCTGCTATTACAAAACGTGCATACGTAAATCTAGAAGCGGATATCAGTTAAGAAAACTAAATAAGAAAGGACTTTGAAAGCGCTTCCGCGGCGCGGCGTCTAGCTCACGAACCACCTCTCACCATTGTTACCTTTGCTAGACAGAACTTTTTTTCCGTCGCCGCCTGCCTTCGATCCACTTACGCTGTGGTCCAAGGTGTGAGAGATTTCTGGATTATTTTTTTGCTATTCCAAAAAGAACAGTGGTGGCCGAGTGGTAATGACCCCGACTTACGAGTTGTATGTCGCGGGTCCGAACCCAGCCAGGCTCATTACTTTGTGTAACTACTGCTCTCAAAACGGTGAAGGAAAGCATCGTGAGGAAACTGGCATATCCTAGAACCAAAAATTTGAAGACATGTGACATCCACTAACCCGCACTGGGCCCGCGTGGTGGATTGTCAGCAACAGCAGGGACCCAGCCGGGTCGAAGCCTACTGGGGCCAGGGTTATCCGAAAGGGCGCTCGAGCCCCGGTATGAAGGCTTGAAGGAACGGGATGGGTTTTTTAGTCAGTAAGAGTCTGACACTATCTCCCGCTCCGCCCAAGAGCGGGGGTTGTCATAAGATGATTTTTCCCATCGAAAAAAAAAAAAAGGCCCGCGTGGTGGATTATACCATACTCGTTCCTGAGGAGGAGGCCTGAGTCCCAGCAGTGGGACATTAAAAAGGCTGATAATGATGATGATCGCAAAAAAATCAAAAAAAGTCAAATCTTTCCTCTTTATCATTTTATCTTTAGTATAGACAATTGAAAAATTATTAACATTATATAAATGAATTAAAATGAAAAATATTTTGTACCTACTAACACAGTTTATAAGTTCTTACTGTTACTAACCAGGAAATTGTTATCTAACTAAATTTATTTCTAAATATAAATATACTAACAAAGCTTATCTGCTCCAACTGTTACTAACCATTATGGATCATTGTTATCTGAATAAAGAAAAAATAAGTATTTAAAATATAATATTGCTTTTTTGCAAAAAGATAGTCCTTGAACTATTCTGAATATTTCGTAAATAAAACTAGTCTAGCCTTAGAAATACATATCTATTTAAAGAAGCACCTAAAATAGAAGACATTCATCTTGCCTAACATTTTATTAATAATTTTTACTCAATATTATGTAGGACATCACTTTCAAGGTAAATTATATTCACAAAATGGGTTAGTAGACCAGGGTAATTTTCGGTGTGCATCCAGTCATTGATTTTCATCAGAATACCCATAATTCTCGCACATGGTCCTTCGCCTTCAAAAATAATAAAAAGTGAAAAATAATAATAGTAGGATGAAACCCATCACAAAAGGAGGAGAATATTATAAAAATGAAAGGAAAAATAATTTACGGGCGATCTGAGGTCGGGAAGGGGGTGGGGGTGACTTTTTAAGGGGAAAAACGGTTTTTCTCGATTTCCGGCAAAACTAAAAGTCTATAGGAATAGATTTTAACTAACGAAATTCCTTTAATCTAGCGTTTTGAAAAGGTTATTTTTAAAAGGTTTGATCTACATTTTGTATTGCTGTAAATACCGTTAATTTATTAGAGTAATAAAATTATTTTGACAAACTTAAGAAAAGTATTTCAGTTATGTACCTACAGAGAAAGAATGAACTAAAAATATTTTTCAATATAATCAGGATGTAAACAAAACAAACGGTACAACTCACCTTTAGGGTGAGTTGCACCATTTAACTATAACGATAACAAAGCCGTTAACAGTTGTCAAATCGTCGAATTGACCAATAGGCGGCGTTTCACGGCTGGTCATGGTTTGGTTATCGTTATAGTTCAATGGTGCAACTCGCCCTTAGAGGTCTTTAGTTTCTGGATTAGGTTACAATATTGTATTATATTTAGGTATTTTGTTTTGAATAAAAATCTAGTTAATAATCATAATCTAAAACACATAAGTGTTACCAAAATATCTAGAGAAAAATGTGTAATAACGTCATAATCACGCTAAAGTGGTTATATGAGAAGTGTCACTGGCTGGGTGCATGCTCATAAGCTTGATTAAAAATTATATTTCTTTAATGATTGGTGGAACTCTAATAGCTTGTCATTTCGTGATGTGATCGTGGATGTATATACCTAACATAAAATCTAACTTTTTTAACTGACTGTTTAACAAAGTCAAAATTAGCTCTCACTCGCTCCCTCTTATGACTTGTACCACTCGAGTCGGCTACGAACGTGATCTCTGAATACTGAGATCTCTTTGAATACTCACCCGGGTGCAATTGACGATGGAATCGCTAAAGCAATACGAGTACGTTTTATGTAAAAAATTTAAACTTAGTTACATCGAGACCTTTATAAGAGGATTTTTTGTTTGATTTTGTAGTTCCTTTTTTGTACGAAGAGTAAAAGTTTTAGAAAGTCATTGTGGATAAGAAATCAGTTTATTTAACAGTGATGTGAACTGAGGAAAATGATGGAAGATGAGAATTTTAGACTCAAAAAGGCACTCCACTATTCACTTTTGCATTACCTTTAGAATACTCAGAGGTTGACTGGTAGAAAATGCCTGAAAATTAAGTTTGAATCTGTATTTTTTGTGTACATGTAGTATTATTATTATTTATTTCAGATAATACACATAGAAACATTATTGAATTAAATTACTTTAACTGTTACAGCATAATAGATATATTAAATAAATAGGTTTGACAATATTATTTACAGTAATTAATTCTATACTGTATTAATAGAAAACTTTGTTTGTTTGGGTGGTTGAATGCGCTAATCTCAGGAACTACTGGCTTGTACTGAAAAAAATATTTTAGTGTTAGATAGCCCATTTATTGAGAAAAGCTATACACTAGGGGTAAATAAGATTACGCTATGACTAATCAGAACAGAACAGTAACCATAACGCGGGAGGTAGCCAGTGAGTAAATAAAAGGACATTGTCTAAAACCAGTACCAGTAAATGAACTTCTATGTCGACTGTTTGATTCTGGAAGAAAAAGTCTTATTAATTATATTTACAGGCATTGTTTTCAAAGAATGCAGAACAATACCCGAAATCGATGCTCTAAATTTTTAATAAAAAAAAAAAAACTACCAAAACTACAACTTCAAAATCATATTTCGATTCTCAAACCAGCGAATAAATCATTGTTTCCTATAATTAACAACTACGCAACACACTCAAAACCGTGTAACAAAAAGTTCCCACCAATTTCTCGGACCATAAATTTCCGCTATTTGTGAGTTAAACGGAAAACATTTACGAATAAAATTGCACATTTCGAGTTTATTTTTTCGGCGGAAAAAAAAGTAGCGCGTGCATTTTCAGTTTTTTGATTTATGACAGCCTAACGTACTGAATTAATTGACTCAATACACAAACGAAACCATATTTATTTTTTGTGGCTACTTTGATATTTATTTTTGGTTAAAAGTCCAGTGAAAAGTGAAGAAAATGTTTGTATCAAAAAATACTGAAAGCTTTAGTTGAAGCCGGCGGATGTTTTTCGTTTTTATAACATCATGTGTTTGTTGGGTTTTCGTACTCAAATATTGGTTTGATACTGATTGTTCAGAGCGATACCAAGCAAATAAGTGTCCGCAACTTTAACGTTGTAATAATAAAAGTTTATTTTCAATCCTTCACTAATATATAACACGAACCACAATCCAGAACTTCTCAAACCCAAAGGGAACGTCGGCGTACGCGCGTGATTTCACGCCATTTTGGTTAAACGCCGTTCGCATAGATTATAAAATATTAAGCATTTTATTATAGGTTATTTATCCAAGAACGTAAATAAGAAGTTCTTCATAAAGTAGTCTGTAAATATCGAATATAAGCCAAACTTTCCGTTATCCCCATATAGATATCCACGAGTTAAGGTCAATCAACACAAATGAATCAGAACAATAAATATAAACCTCTTCTAAAATTTAAATCTCATCCGTTACTCTGTACTGGACATCATTAGGGACGTAATCGTTCGAAACGACGACGTCACTCAAGCTGACGGCGCAGCGTATTAATCAACAGTAGCACCTGAAAGATCACGTGTCGGTAGCGGCCGGACCGACAGTTAGTCGCTGGTAAGTAGCTCGTAAGGTGTCACTGTGAGCGGAAAGTGGGCTTATTCAGTTTTTCCATTTGCACTCAAAGGGCCCTGAACGACAGCATCGCTACTAAAGCTCGTTAGTCAGTTTTGCAAGCGCTATAGAAAAAATGCCAACGTGCTACTAACGCGCTACAGCATTGCGAATATACCGATGCGAATGCGCTACAGCATAGCTGCAAAAAGTCGCCGTGGGCGAGGGCCCTAAGTCTTATGATAGCTTTTTTCAGATCCGTCTATTGTTTTATGTTAATATCCACAAGTTAAGGTCAATCAACACAAATGAATCAGAACAATAAATATAAACCTCTTCTAAAATTTAAATCTCATTCGTTACTCTGTACTGGACATCATTAGGGACGTAATGGTTCGAAACGACGACGTCACTCAAGCTGACGGCGCAGCGTATTAATCAACAGTAGCACCTGAAAGATCACGTGTCGGCAGCGGCCGGACCGACAGTTAGTCGCTGGTAAGTAGCTCGTAAGGTGTCACTGTGAGCGGAAAGTGGGCTTATTCAGTTTCTATTTACGTACTCTTAGGCTTTTCGCAGGCCTATTCAGTTTCTCTTTATGGACTCTGAGGCGATCATCCACGACGGAGCGAACGATCTTCCGCATAGTATGCAATTTGCTATTTTGCATCAACGTTGATACTCAAAAATTTAAAAAGTCAAAAATATAACAATGGAACCCTTGCAAAATTAATGATTTTGAATGACAAGATAACAGGTGAGATAGCGGTCAAGCGTGAACCTATCAAAAATAAAAAAAAATAAAAACTTTTCTAGGTTAAATAAAAAACGCATTTCCTGGAACCTGGTTTTGCGAAATATGCGATTGAATGACGGTATACCGAGTGGCAACTGAGCTTTGTAATGTTATTAATACTTACGTTTACTTTAATTATCAATAATCACATCTCTATATAATATTTCTTATTTATTTAGTTTGTTTATTTTCATTGATCACTGTCATCTGTCATGTCACTACTATTTTCTTCTATGGTTTTGATTAGGTATCAACAAAGAGTATTTTTATAGTCTTAGGTTTTATTCTTTTACTCATAATATTATTTATTTTGTAAACATATAATTTGCTATCAAATTATATGTTCTCTCATCTGAAATAATTCTTTAAAATTAAATTGTAATTTATATCTTTCTTGTGAAACAGCAATGCTGGCTGAAACCTGTTTTCAAATTTAAATTATGAATTGACAGCCAGCATAGCCGTCAAAATTGACTATAAAAACCATGTTTGTGAGTTTCTTGGAGAGTTTTCGGTCAGACTCTTGGTGCAGCTACATGTACAGTTCCTGGTGTCAGTTTTTCTACATGTGACAGTTTCTTGGCTCAGCTCCTGATGTCAGTTTTCCCTGACTGAGCCCCTTGGACCATGAAGACCTCCTCAGAGAAGGAACTGAGGACCTCCTCTCTGCCTCTGCCGGCCCTCACGGCAGAGGGCTGTTCTACATCTGGACCTGGCCTCTGAGGGCCTCCTCTACTGCTGCCGGCCCTTACGCTGGAGGGCTGTGACTACCACCATCTGTTGCTGCCTGCGGCTGCGTAGCCTTCGCCGTCCCTCGTACGGCTGAGGGCTACGCCTACTCCTGCTGCTGCATTCCGCCTCTGACGCCGAGCCTGACTGAACTGTTTTTATATCTTTATATCTTTTATATTTCTATTGTTTTTATATGCTTTTATTTGTAATAATAACCTCACAAGGATTCATATCTATATATATTATTTCTCCCTCCATACTTTCCTCCCGCACTCAACCTTTCACTACTCACCACACGTGCCTTGCCAGGGCTACTCCCTGGAGGCACTTACACTTACACTTACACCTACACTTACTCCCCATACGTGCCTTGCCAGGGCTACTCCCTGGAGGCACTTACTCACTACACTCCCTCTAGCACTCGCGAAACACTCTTTCTCTCCTCTTACTATACACTTACTCTTCTTACTCTCACTCTTCCTCTACACTCCTCATTCCCATGCTCCTCCTTATCCTCATCATGTCCTTCACTCCTCATGTAACTGTTACACTCCTTTGTGTACACATTACGTTACAGCTTTCAGGTATTATCTCTCTGTTTTCGTATTGCTTTTTTATCAAACGTTGCGATGGATTTCGTCGAATGAACAGGCAAGCTTTTAAACCATGTTCAGATTGACGATAGACGAGTGGGGAAGGGCTTCTTAAACGTGACTAAACTATGGCACCTGAAATATCACGTAACAGTAGTGGCCAATCAATAGTTAGTCCTTAGTAAGTAGCCCATGAGATCACAGTTACAACGAGAAGCGATAAAAACCCAGATAGTAACAGATATTATTTTACAGGTAAGAGAGTGTAACCACTCATAAAGTCATTAATGATAGTGACCAGTACGACATATTTCACAAGCTGTTGTTTGTGAAGTTACAGTGACAGCAATAAGCGAAAAATATTGTAAGAAATGGAATATTATCATATTATTATAAACAAAGGAAAACCCACATTCTATACAAAAATTCAAAAACAAAGATAAAATTTTAAACAAAATTGTAGGAAACTCTTTACAATTTCTATTATTATTTATGTTCTTAAATTATATAGATTGTTCCATAAAAAGCTCATCGCTCTAAAAGAGGCTCCACATACTACCCGCTCGCTCCAACAACGCATGTTAATCAGACAGATCACGGCTAATTGCCGACTCGAGTGTGAAATGCGGGCTTAGTGATGAAATTATCTGCAGTTTAGCATTGATATATGCCTGATTTTAATGCTGCTACTTATCGGAGCTGGTGGTGTGAGCACTGACTTGTAATCGAGAGAATGTTAATTGATTAGCTGTTGAGATACATTAGTAAAAAAAAAATGTTTTAGGTTTGGAGGTAAGCGACGGGTGTTATATCTGGTGGGCAACTGCCCGTTTGATATTTTCGGGCTGTTGTATATTCAATCCGCGCGGAGAACTTTAATTGCGCGATGCAGGTTTAGTTTTTATGTGGTATGCCATAGATGTCGCTACATAGGAATCCATTCTTTATGCGTACAGTTTAGGGGTCGATTTCTTCATCTGGTATTGAAGTCAAAAGTGAATAGATTACTACTAAACATGCTCCACCGTCAGGCACATTATCGTTTACCAACATGTTAGGCTAGTGGACAAGCGTGAGCCTATTATATTATATTTTTTTTAAATGCTCATCAATCTTTTCGCAGCATCAGCAAACGGTTACTTAACTCTTCACATTACCAGAGAGTTTGTAACACAACCTACGAGCTACGTACGAAGCTACACCGATACTGGCCGGATAGTGTTTCGAGTTTGCACTTTCACTTATGTCATAAAAATATATTGATTAAAGCTTTCTACAAACGTCAAATTAGTTTTTCATTTAAAATATTTATTATGTATAATTAATTATCTACTATCACATATTCACTATATCTGTAGCAAACCACACAAGCTGGGCTATTTTTTGACCTATGAATTAGCAATGCGGAAATGCTGCGAGTTGACATTTTTCTAATTGACAACGCTGTAGATGAATTTCTTGATGTCCAGTTGTTTTTTTACAATGGCAGTTATATTTTGTAGTAAATAATAACTTTAAATATTATTTGAATTAAATACTTTTTTTTATCTTATAGAATGATAACAATTAGGTTAATCAGAAACTGTATGTCAGTAAAATCATAAAGGCATGGATCCAATACGGTTGGGTGAATGATAATGTGTAGGTATGGAATTTATTCCACTCATGTGTTCAACATATTTTCTCTTTTTTTTTACGCGAGTTAAGCGAATAAATCAAAATAAACAATATTATAATAGAAAATTAAATACGAAGAAGAAAATATTACTACCTATGAATTCCGGTTTTAATTGATAGAATAAAGTCAACGCAATTGCATTTTTTTTTTTTGTATTACTGCTAGCAAATTCCAATCTATCCGAAAACTTACGCAATATAGAATGCAGCTGAACAATTATATTTTCCATTTTTTTCCTTTGCAAGAAAATTAAATTTTATTTAAAAAAAAAAATCACTATTTCAATATTCTCTCGGAAACTGGGCGAAAATTTTCAATATGTCAAACGGCAGTTTTCATTTACTTGTAAAGCGCGGTGCACACTGACTCTCCATTCAACATACAGTAGCACATATTACGGCGGGTGTGCACCTGCGACTCATTGCGTCGATGTCGTCACGACCTGACTCGGCAACTTGGGACGCTTCAGTCTATGTACACCTTTAGGTAGTGGTGGCAGAACAAGTGGTGTCTCTAGGATTTTTGAGACAGATTCTTCATAGTATCAAGACTTGTTGATGACTGTCAAACAGTTTATTGTGTTAGATCTATCAAAGAAATATGAAACCACAGCTTTGCAATTGTTGCGCTTGAGCTCGATAGATGGCGTTAGAATCAAAATAGATCACGGTATGGTTAGGGCTAGCAATAATTATTAAAATGATTAATGAACCATAGATATATACGGTGGTTTTATTTACATATATATCCATATTTGTATACACACATAAAGATCAAAACAGTTCAAAATAATAGTACTAAGTGTTTCTATTTGAAAATCCAGATGAGCCAGCTTAGTTCCTAGTTTATAATAAAGCGAAATTTATAAGAAGATAAGGTTTAACTGCGTTATAGTTTATAATTTTTGCATATATTTCAAATTTTAAATTTCATTATATTCACCATTTTGGCAGTTAGTTTGGAGTTCTCTGTAGAATCATACTTATTTTGGGGCCAATAAACTACTTTGAATACATTTATGAGTACAACTAAGCCTATTCATTTAAAAAATAATAACTGTTTTAGAAGAGAAACCACAGTTTTAAAAAAGAATCAACTTAGAGCGATAGGAAATAACAGGCAAGAAAAAAATAAGCAATAAAATATTCCTTTCTCTTAAACGCTAGTGCGATTTCTTTGCTATCGCTACCAGCACGTCGCAGCACCGACGCGGCGCGGCATTGTCTCGGCCACGACGAGTGCGACTCTAATTGATTCCGGGACCAATGGAACTGGGGGTGATTGGACCACCTGCTGTAGATGTGCTCCAATTATTACTAAGACTTTCTCTAGCTACCAATATTTTTATATATATTGATTTATGTTGATTTCTGTAGACGGTAATTGATTTGTGGAGGGGTAATTCGCACCTCTACTTTTTTGTGCTGGCGGTTTGGGTATATATTGTAAATCTTCAATAAATTTTACTAAGAACTTATGAAAAAAATCATCGCACAAAATGTTCTCGATGCAGATCCATCTTTAAATAAAACACGATAATTTAATTTGGCTCTCGAAAACATGTGGAGGGAAATTCAAAATTAGAATAATAGTATTTTTGCAAATAACCAAAGTTTTCAAAATAATTACTAGTGGCCAGTGTGCTTTATACATAAAAACTTTTTTTCGCAAAACTTTCTGAGTGTCCTGATATTAAAAGATATACTCGTAGTATAGAGTAACGCTTGCTATACTTAAAATAAGAAATCTTGAACCGAAAATTGAAGGTCGCTTAATTTTATAAAAGTTTACAAACCGGTCAAGTTCGAGTTGGACTCGCGTACGAAGGGTTCGGTACCATTATTCTATACATTTTTTTTTTAGTAGCCTGTACTGTTCCATTGCAGAGCAAAGGCCTCCCCCAACTTCTTCCAAGTATTCTTTTTTCGAACTATCTCAAACCATCCTCCCCGCATCATTATAGACTATATTAAGACCGAGCAAAAAATGGCAAAAATCTCATTTATTGCATGGGAATTAACGCCACTTAAATATTTATTTTATTCTTTTTTTAGTACTTGTTAATATAGCGGCAACAGAAATAGATCACCTGTGCGAAAACTTCAACTGTCAAGCTATCACGGTTCATGAGATACAACCAGGTGACAGACAGACTGACTGACGGACAGTGTATTTTTAATAATATTATTCATTTTTGTTTTTACAAAAGTTTTTATTACCTAATAATAAAAATACACAGATAGAGTAATAAGTTTCCTTTCACACTATGTAGTACGCAAATTCAACCATACCCAATGATTCCCTACTTTCAGAGAAAAATTGTGAGATCAACTGAAAAACATAGTAGGAGTATTCGATTGAAAGTGAGACGGAAGACCGTTACATATGAAGAATCCTGAACTTCAGCCGCCTCTTGAGATAATAGACAAGTGGCTCTACTAATAAATCGAAAATTAGGTACAAATTCTTTCAAAAAGCCTTAAAAAATTTTGCATTCTAGACTAAAAGATATTGAGTAGTAAAAACACATAGCATTAAAAGGTGCTTTTTTAAAAAGCCCATCAATAGAAATCATTTGAGGAGAGGTCACTTATGTGTTACAAAACCATCATTATCATTTCAGCCGAAAAACGTCTACTGTTGGACATAGGCCTCCCTCAAGGGTCGCCCTAAGACCGATCCTGTGCGCCTCGAATCCATCGGATTCCCGCTACCTTCATTAAGTCTACCTTATCGGAGGCCTCCCTACGCTGCGTCTTCCGCTACCTGGTCGCCACTGCAGAACCCTTCGTCTCCATCGACCTTGTGTTCTACGAGCAATATACCCTGCCCTCTTATATTCTTATATTCTTTATTGTACATAACTTTACAAAATCTACATAGTAAGAAAGCCCCCTCTCACTTTAGTTTGGTTTAATTTGTCTTTTTTAATTGTAACCTTAATATAAGAGAAATTTTGTGAGTGTGTTTATGTATGTTTGAAGTTATGAAGATGTAACTTCATATTCCAACGACTGCCCCCTAGCCCAGTTACGACCGTTTTCCTTCTCTGGCGTCGAATGCCTCGAGTTGACCACACCTCCGATTCCTTTGTTCTGGCGTCATCTCGCTCAGTCACGTGGTCGAATTGAAACGATCATAACTTGGCTAGGCCTACAGGCCTAAATAAAAATGCTGTTCTACAGAACAGCATTCACCGTGTTTAGAAATTGCAAATACCCTTGGGACAATTTTTTGCATACGGACAGTCGAATTCGCTGTCATCAGCCAATTCCAACATTTACTAAGATAAACCATCTTAGAAAACCAAGTTCTTCCCTTCAAGCATACAAAAAAAAAAAAGAATCCGCCATTCTAATAACCACCGTCACAAGCCAATCTTACTAAATTAAAATAGAAGAAGGACTCTCTACTGCAGAATAAAGGCGAGCATTCTCCAAGGCGTTTCCATTCCCCACGGAGCCGATCTTCCATTGCACAAAGTAATCGTGGCTATTTGAACAGTACACACTTGCCGTCTCGCTCGCTCCCCGTCTACGTCATAAGACATTAAACCTATTGCGCGGATAATATCGGCAGTATTTTACGAGTGTTTGTATAAGGATCCTACCGTTGGCTGGAGATGACTCGAATGGAGTTGTCGCGTGAAGTTATGTTTACTTAAAGAGAAGTGTTTTGTTAAAGAAAGTTCTGCTGTGATGGCCTAGAGGTAACGCTTACGAATTTTGGATTATATGTAGGTTTAGAAGCAGTAATGCTAGCGAAGGAAACGGCCGCATGCATGAGGGGAACGGATATTCTCACGCCCCAGCTGCCCTGACTCTGACTATCAGCCGAGGTAGACGTGGGGTTGCAAACGACCGTTGCGGGGTTAACCGTCCAGACTAAGCTCCAGCGCCTCAAAGAGATGTCAGCCGTAAAAACACCAAAACAATAAGAGCTTAGCAAGGCCGATACCGAGAAAAGGAAGCTCGTGGTCCTAGAATACATAGAGAAACTAAAAGTAAACTGAGAGGTGATTTTAGTCAGTAAAATTCTGACACGCCGCCAAGCAGGCGGCACACTAGAAAAGAAGTCATTAGATGATTTCTCACCTCATAAAAAAAAGTTTGTCTTCTACTTTCAAATCGGTGAAGGAAAACATCGTGAGGATAACCAATAAAAAACCAATGCCATCCATACACCTGCACCGAACCGATGATGTAGGTTACGGCCAGCGGATGTCACAGAAAGAGAACCCATATCCTAACCTAACCTAACCCATATTAGTGGTGATTGGTGGTTTTTTCGATGTGGAAAGCAGAAGCAACCCTAATTCCTTACCGTAGTAACCTGTAAGAAGTAGCATAAGTAACTTCACGTAATCACGGACATCATCGTAGAACTATATCACACGGGTTTGCGAATGACAAGCAATGTGTAAGCTTCCCGTCCGAACGTCCGATAAGGACCAAGCCTGGATTGAAGACGGTGCGTTAAGGTATACGCGCACCTCAAACAGCTAGCTTATTTAGAGGTGTTGGTGTCGCGTGCCTCATTTGCTGGCATAGCAAGATTGATGGAGTCAGAACCGATGCCTGTCAGGGGTGCGGATTGTTCAAAGAAGTCACCGCGACTCTCACAAAAAGTCAACTAAAGGACCTCAGTGGGATTTACACAATAAAAGTCTGACACTCTTTCTCTTTCCAGCCAGAGCGGAAGAAGTCATTGATGGTTTTCTAGATAAAAAAGAGATTACCGCCTCTTATTATTTTAGGTTCGGAGAGTCCATCCAAAGATGGTCTTGAAGGTATCTACCTTCAAGACCATCTTTGGATGGACTGGCTTCCTACAATTGTGATTTTATCCCTGACTAAGATTTGTCAGGGATAAAATCACCATTGTAGGAAGCCATTGACTTAAAATTGTGTCAATAAATGTTATGCTACTGTTTTGGGATACAATAAAGTTTATTCCATCCTAAAACTAGAATTGTGATGTTTTGATGGTGCACAAAACAGAGCTATTTATGGAAAAACTGCTCTAACCAACAAAAATGAAATCGGTCATGAATAAACTTAGAAAAGAACCTTGGCAAGAATCGAGAGCCCGTAGTACGACATTCAATTCGAAATCCATCTTTCCACTTTATGACTCGCATAGAATTGAATTGTTGATTTTTGGCGAATTTTAAGTAAGCAATAAAACGTTTTATCGTTTCGCCGTCTTATGTGTTTTTGCAGGTTTTTCCTTCTTCATATAATACAGCACAGATGAAAGGATATTGTTGTATATTGAAGCTCACTAAAATTGATATTGACACTGAGCCTGTATTGATTGACAGGCTCAGTGTCAATATCAATTTTAGTGATGGGCAATAACATAAACACACAAATGTTGGATAGGTTTTGTAAAGTGATTTGAACTAAGTGATCTACTTGTAAAGTTAAAATCTATATCAAAACTAATCTTGTACCCAAGGTACCGAGCGCCCTTACAATGAAATAACACAAAATACATTTCGAAGACTATTTTGCTCATTTCCCACAACCTGTAATTTTTCATCTAGGTCAGCTTACAACAGTTTACAATCGACACACTGGAAATAAGAAATCAGTATTGATAATGTTGTTCCTGTGCTAGCCCATCATCTGATCATCAGGCGTACGGCGATGCGCCACCGGAGCATGGTAGATATCCCACCCATACCTAAGCACAAACTCTTTTGAGAACAGTATTGTACATACAGCTAAGGACTAGAATTCTTTGTTGGAGTCTGTGTTTCCTAATAGCTACAACCTAGAGATCTTTAAATCAAAAGTGAATAGGTTACTTCTTTCGCTGGCCTGTTGGTCTAGTGGTTAGTGACCCTGACTGCTATGCTTGTGGTTGTGGGTTCGATTCCCAAGGAGACAAATGTTTGTGTGATGAACACAATCATTTGTTCTGTGTCTGGGTGTAATTTATCTATATATCTATGTATGTATTTAGAAATATATAAGTATGTTTATAAGATGTCTAGGACTCATAACACAAACTCTGCTTAGCTTGGGACTAAACGGCGTTGTGTGATAGTTGTGGAATATTATTATTATTATTCTAGATAAGCGCGCTCTATCGTCGACCACATTATCGTATTCAGGGATCATCATCAGGGTGAGATAGTAGTCAAACACGAGACTAAACAGTAAAACCAGCTGTGCCGAGGGCTACAATTACGCTGCAGTACCGTAACTTTTCCCACAACCCCCGACACTTTTAAGTACAATCTACACATGCTTTAAAAGTACGTACAACGTCCTGCGACGACCAAAGCAAAAGGCGGTTAGTTCATAATTTACCGGAGGGCTGGCCCGTTCGATACGCGGCTTACTTTGACATGTGACAGATTTATGAGCTCTCAAACAAAATTCGCTCGGCCGCGCACCCAGTTAAAACCAGCATCGTTTGATATGTATTGTATAGGGCTTTCTGCAGCTTCTAGGTGCTTGGATTTATAAAGCTGATGGTTTTTTATGCTTGCCCCATCGACAAATTATTTTGATTTATCATCATTTCACCAAGAAGCATATACACACACTGCACTGGAAGTACGTTTTCATTTGTAAACTCATTTAAAAGATAAAAAGATGTGTTGGACTGAGGTGGAGGTTTGTACCTATTGCTAAGGAAGCTCTTAGAGGACATTTTGACAGATAGGTAATATTGCATTTATTTCGGTTTGCGTAATTTATTTATCTCCTTTCTTTTTCCTGTCTTTTCAGAAATTATCAAATATGTTTCACCTGTTTCTAACTCAAACCTTTTCTCGTATACGTAGACCTACAAAAAAAAGAATAACCGACCAAAAACCAAATAAATGGAATAGACAATTTTTGCCAAATGTCAACTTGGGCAATTTTGGACTTTTGCCAATTGATATTGCTGATAGATCGCCACTTTATCTGCAGCTTCTAGGTGTTTGAATTTATAAACTCATTTAAAAGATAAAAAGCCCGTTTTGATTTGAGATACTTGAGAAAGACCCTAGAATGTAACTTGGAACGAAACTGAAAGAAACAGTAAAATAGTATTTAATTATATAAAGTGTTGTAAAAAAAAAATACATAAATGTTTTTGGCGTGTTAAATAATATGATGGAAAATATTGCGAGTTTTTTTTTGCACATTTGAGTTTTGTTATGACAAAATAATGTCAAAACGGGCCTTTAATTTCTTGACAACTTTAGTGTAGTGTCACATTTACAAGTTATTCGACAATTGACTAGTGTAGTGTTTTGTGCTAGTGTTGTCATGCAAAAATTATATTTTTATTATTTAAATGATGGAGTTCCAACACCGGAGTAAAGCAAGAGACATGAGCTTGATTCTTACCGGAGGGACTATACCGCAATGACAGAAAACATACGTGTGTGTCGAACAACACAGGGACATAATGAGTTAATTAGATTAGATAATATAATCATCATAATTAGCAACCCGCCCGAGTTTCGCTCGGATCTCATAAATCGTTAAAATTCTCGACCTTTCTCTATATCACCTAAAGCTTTTTTTTCTATTGGTGAATAGTGCATCTAGTAGTTTTGAAGTTTATTACGAACAAACAGACAGACGCGATGGTGCTCTCTGTTTTATAATATGTACGATGTAGACAACACAATTTCAGTTTTTATGACGTTATCGCAGTGATCGGACATCTGTATGTGATCCAACCTTTTAAACTAGTTAGTAGGCAAGGTTTTATTAGTCAATCATTTTATTAAACTAGGTGGATAGTACCTAGTGATTTTGTCAGTTATGAAAATTAAATTAAAGTGAAAAAGACTGATATAGCATCTACTTTGCAGCTATTACAATAGATCCTAACTAATATTATTAATGTGAAAGTGTGGATGTTTGGATGTTTGTTACTTAATCACGCAAAAACGGTTGAACGGATTTGGATGAAATTTGGCATGCGTATAGCCTTTGACATGGAAAAGAACATAGGCTACCTTTTATCCCGATTCCTTAGTACCTAATGCCACGCGGGCGAAGCCGCGGGCAAAACCAGTACATCATAATAATGACATAAACTCCTTCTTTTTGAAGTCGGTTAAAAAGAAAACAAAGCTCGAATTCAAAATAAAGAACCACGAATTCCCCTTAGCACTTTCACCTCACCCCACGTTTTAAGCAACGCCCAAACCACTAAAACATGGAACCCATCAGGCAGTCAGCCATTACCCGACTTCGGACATAACACATCGCGACCCTCAGTTGGCCACACAAGCGGTCACGTGGTACCTACGTGCCTACAATTAATGAGACGCAGGTAAGAAATTACGAGGTATATTGGGCATAGATTAGTGGGATATATGCAGATGTGTTGGACTGAGGTGGAGGTTTGTACCTATTGCTAAGGAAGCTCTTAGAGGACATTTTGACAGATTGGTAATTCTGCATTTATTTCAGTTTTGTTAATTTATTTATCCCTGCGTTTCCTTCTCCTGTCTTTTCAGAAACTATCACATAAGTTCCACCTGTCTCTAACTAAAACTTTTTCTCGTATACGTAGACCTACAAAAAAAATAACCGACAAAAAATCCAAATAAATGGAATGGACAATTTTTACCAAAATGTCAACGTGGGCAATTTTTGACTTTTGCCAATTGAAATTGCTGATAGATTGCCACTTTATTTACGTCCCTACTCACATTGTGCCTATTTAAGTTCAGCGCACTTGTTTACTTCGATTTTGAAAGCTAAATAACTTATTCATTAGGCACCTTTCTATATTTAGGTACAAAATGACCAGGGAGACTGGAAACGTCGAGAGATGTCGTGCGGTGTTCCGCAGGGGTCGGTACTAGGGCCACCCTTGTGGAACATCGGGTACGACTACGTGCTGCGCGGCGACTTCCCTGACGGGGTCAGCGTGGTTTGCTACGCAGACGACACGCTGGTCCTAGCGCGGGGAGAGTCATACCAGGCGGCGGTCGCTCTAGCGACACGCGGGGTTGCGATGGTCGTTGATCGGATCCAGGAGTTGGGACTCAAGGTGGCGCTTCACAAATCCGAGGCGATGTGTTTTCACGGTCGCCGGTCTCGGAACGCGCCGCCATTGAGTTCCCAACTAACGGTAGGAGGAGTTCACATCGGTGTCGGGTCGACGATGAAGTACCTGGGACTCGTTCTCGACAGCCGGTGGAATTTCGTGGAGCATTTCCGACGTCTGGCTCCCAAACTCAGCCGGGCTGGGGCTGCGCTCAAGCGGCTCCTGCCCAACCTTGGGGGTCCAGACGCCTCCTGCCGGAGGCTCTACGCGGGGATCGTTCGGTCCATGGCCCTCTACGGGGCGCCGGTGTGGGCGCCGTCGCTGAAAAAGCAACCGGCGGCCATACTGAACGCCTGCCAGAGGGTCATGGCGATAAGGATGGTGCGGGGATACTGCACGGTCTCCCGCGAAGCGGCGAGCCTTCTGGCTGGCCTACCACCGTGGGATCTGGAGGCAACAGTCCTTGCACACATGCACGATATGCGCGTGGAGATGCAACGCCGGGGTGAAAGTCCGCTGCCGCGACAGGTCACGGCATGGCGGACAGAGCTCCGGCGGGATCTCATGGGGAAATGGCGTCAACGACTATCGCAACCCAGTGCTGGGCACGCCACAATCATGGCGGTACTCGCGGATGACGGTCTCACGCCCCAGCTGCCCTGACTCTGACTATCAGCCGAGGTAGACGTGGGGTTGCAAACGACCGTTGCGGGGTTAACCGTCCAGACTAAGCTCCAGCGCCTCAAAGAGATGTCAGCCGTAAAAACACCAAAACAATAAGAGCTTAGCAAGGCCGATACCGAGAAAAGGAAGCTCGTGGTCCTAGAATACATAGAGAAACTAAAAGTAAACTGAGAGGTGATTTTAGTCAGTAAAATTCTGACACGCCGCCAAGCAGGCGGCACACTAGAAAAGAAGTCATTAGATGATTTCTCACCTCATAAAAAAAAGTTTGTCTTCTACTTTCAAATCGGTGAAGGAAAACATCGTGAGGATAACCAATAAAAAACCAATGCCATCCATACACCTGCACCGAACCGATGATGTAGGTTACGGCCAGCGGATGTCACAGAAAGAGAACCCATATCCTAACCTAACCTAACCCATATTAGTGGTGATTGGTGGTTTTTTCGATGTGGAAAGCAGAAGCAACCCTAATTCCTTACCGTAGTAACCTGTAAGAAGTAGCATAAGTAACTTCACGTAATCACGGACATCATCGTAGAACTATATCACACGGGTTTGCGAATGACAAGCAATGTGTAAGCTTCCCGTCCGAACGTCCGATAAGGACCAAGCCTGGATTGAAGACGGTGCGTTAAGGTATACGCGCACCTCAAACAGCTAGCTTATTTAGAGGTGTTGGTGTCGCGTGCCTCATTTGCTGGCATAGCAAGATTGATGGAGTCAGAACCGATGCCTGTCAGGGGTGCGGATTGTTCAAAGAAGTCACCGCGACTCTCACAAAAAGTCAACTAAAGGACCTCAGTGGGATTTACACAATAAAAGTCTGACACTCTTTCTCTTTCCAGCCAGAGCGGAAGAAGTCATTGATGGTTTTCTAGATAAAAAAGAGATTACCGCCTCTTATTATTTTAGGTTCGGAGAGTCCATCCAAAGATGGTCTTGAAGGTATCTACCTTCAAGACCATCTTTGGATGGACTGGCTTCCTACAATTGTGATTTTATCCCTGACTAAGATTTGTCAGGGATAAAATCACCATTGTAGGAAGCCATTGACTTAAAATTGTGTCAATAAATGTTATGCTACTGTTTTGGGATACAATAAAGTTTATTCCATCCTAAAACTAGAATTGTGATGTTTTGATGGTGCACAAAACAGAGCTATTTATGGAAAAACTGCTCTAACCAACAAAAATGAAATCGGTCATGAATAAACTTAGAAAAGAACCTTGGCAAGAATCGAGAGCCCGTAGTACGACATTCAATTCGAAATCCATCTTTCCACTTTATGACTCGCATAGAATTGAATTGTTGATTTTTGGCGAATTTTAAGTAAGCAATAAAACGTTTTATCGTTTCGCCGTCTTATGTGTTTTTGCAGGTTTTTCCTTCTTCATATAATACAGCACAGATGAAAGGATATTGTTGTATATTGAAGCTCACTAAAATTGATATTGACACTGAGCCTGTATTGATTGACAGGCTCAGTGTCAATATCAATTTTAGTGATGGGCAATAACATAAACACACAAATGTTGGATAGGTTTTGTAAAGTGATTTGAACTAAGTGATCTACTTGTAAAGTTAAAATCTATATCAAAACTAATCTTGTACCCAAGGTACCGAGCGCCCTTACAATGAAATAACACAAAATACATTTCGAAGACTATTTTGCTCATTTCCCACAACCTGTAATTTTTCATCTAGGTCAGCTTACAACAGTTTACAATCGACACACTGGAAATAAGAAATCAGTATTGATAATGTTGTTCCTGTGCTAGCCCATCATCTGATCATCAGGCGTACGGCGATGCGCCACCGGAGCATGGTAGATATCCCACCCATACCTAAGCACAAACTCTTTTGAGAACAGTATTGTACATACAGCTAAGGACTAGAATTCTTTGTTGGAGTCTGTGTTTCCTAATAGCTACAACCTAGAGATCTTTAAATCAAAAGTGAATAGGTTACTTCTTTCGCTGGCCTGTTGGTCTAGTGGTTAGTGACCCTGACTGCTATGCTTGTGGTTGTGGGTTCGATTCCCAAGGAGACAAATGTTTGTGTGATGAACACAATCATTTGTTCTGTGTCTGGGTGTAATTTATCTATATATCTATGTATGTATTTAGAAATATATAAGTATGTTTATAAGATGTCTAGGACTCATAACACAAACTCTGCTTAGCTTGGGACTAAACGGCGTTGTGTGATAGTTGTGGAATATTATTATTATTATTCTAGATAAGCGCGCTCTATCGTCGACCACATTATCGTATTCAGGGATCATCATCAGGGTGAGATAGTAGTCAAACACGAGACTAAACAGTAAAACCAGCTGTGCCGAGGGCTACAATTACGCTGCAGTACCGTAACTTTTCCCACAACCCCCGACACTTTTAAGTACAATCTACACATGCTTTAAAAGTACGTACAACGTCCTGCGACGACCAAAGCAAAAGGCGGTTAGTTCATAATTTACCGGAGGGCTGGCCCGTTCGATACGCGGCTTACTTTGACATGTGACAGATTTATGAGCTCTCAAACAAAATTCGCTCGGCCGCGCACCCAGTTAAAACCAGCATCGTTTGATATGTATTGTATAGGGCTTTCTGCAGCTTCTAGGTGCTTGGATTTATAAAGCTGATGGTTTTTTATGCTTGCCCCATCGACAAATTATTTTGATTTATCATCATTTCACCAAGAAGCATATACACACACTGCACTGGAAGTACGTTTTCATTTGTAAACTCATTTAAAAGATAAAAAGATGTGTTGGACTGAGGTGGAGGTTTGTACCTATTGCTAAGGAAGCTCTTAGAGGACATTTTGACAGATAGGTAATATTGCATTTATTTCGGTTTGCGTAATTTATTTATCTCCTTTCTTTTTCCTGTCTTTTCAGAAATTATCAAATATGTTTCACCTGTTTCTAACTCAAACCTTTTCTCGTATACGTAGACCTACAAAAAAAAGAATAACCGACCAAAAACCAAATAAATGGAATAGACAATTTTTGCCAAATGTCAACTTGGGCAATTTTGGACTTTTGCCAATTGATATTGCTGATAGATCGCCACTTTATCTGCAGCTTCTAGGTGTTTGAATTTATAAACTCATTTAAAAGATAAAAAGCCCGTTTTGATTTGAGATACTTGAGAAAGACCCTAGAATGTAACTTGGAACGAAACTGAAAGAAACAGTAAAATAGTATTTAATTATATAAAGTGTTGTAAAAAAAAAATACATAAATGTTTTTGGCGTGTTAAATAATATGATGGAAAATATTGCGAGTTTTTTTTTGCACATTTGAGTTTTGTTATGACAAAATAATGTCAAAACGGGCCTTTAATTTCTTGACAACTTTAGTGTAGTGTCACATTTACAAGTTATTCGACAATTGACTAGTGTAGTGTTTTGTGCTAGTGTTGTCATGCAAAAATTATATTTTTATTATTTAAATGATGGAGTTCCAACACCGGAGTAAAGCAAGAGACATGAGCTTGATTCTTACCGGAGGGACTATACCGCAATGACAGAAAACATACGTGTGTGTCGAACAACACAGGGACATAATGAGTTAATTAGATTAGATAATATAATCATCATAATTAGCAACCCGCCCGAGTTTCGCTCGGATCTCATAAATCGTTAAAATTCTCGACCTTTCTCTATATCACCTAAAGCTTTTTTTTCTATTGGTGAATAGTGCATCTAGTAGTTTTGAAGTTTATTACGAACAAACAGACAGACGCGATGGTGCTCTCTGTTTTATAATATGTACGATGTAGACAACACAATTTCAGTTTTTATGACGTTATCGCAGTGATCGGACATCTGTATGTGATCCAACCTTTTAAACTAGTTAGTAGGCAAGGTTTTATTAGTCAATCATTTTATTAAACTAGGTGGATAGTACCTAGTGATTTTGTCAGTTATGAAAATTAAATTAAAGTGAAAAAGACTGATATAGCATCTACTTTGCAGCTATTACAATAGATCCTAACTAATATTATTAATGTGAAAGTGTGGATGTTTGGATGTTTGTTACTTAATCACGCAAAAACGGTTGAACGGATTTGGATGAAATTTGGCATGCGTATAGCCTTTGACATGGAAAAGAACATAGGCTACCTTTTATCCCGATTCCTTAGTACCTAATGCCACGCGGGCGAAGCCGCGGGCAAAAACCAGTACATCATAATAATGACATAAACTCCTTCTTTTTGAAGTCGGTTAAAAAGAAAACAAAGCTCGAATTCAAAATAAAGAACCACGAATTCCCCTTAGCACTTTCACCTCACCCCACGTTTTAAGCAACGCCCAAACCACTAAAACATGGAACCCATCAGGCAGTCAGCCATTACCCGACTTCGGACATAACACATCGCGACCCTCAGTTGGCCACACAAGCGGTCACGTGGTACCTACGTGCCTACAATTAATGAGACGCAGGTAAGAAATTACGAGGTATATTGGGCATAGATTAGTGGGATATATGCAGATGTGTTGGACTGAGGTGGAGGTTTGTACCTATTGCTAAGGAAGCTCTTAGAGGACATTTTGACAGATTGGTAATTCTGCATTTATTTCAGTTTTGTTAATTTATTTATCCCTGCGTTTCCTTCTCCTGTCTTTTCAGAAACTATCACATAAGTTCCACCTGTCTCTAACTAAAACTTTTTCTCGTATACGTAGACCTACAAAAAAAATAACCGACAAAAAATCCAAATAAATGGAATGGACAATTTTTACCAAAATGTCAACGTGGGCAATTTTTGACTTTTGCCAATTGAAATTGCTGATAGATTGCCACTTTATTTACGTCCCTACTCACATTGTGCCTATTTAAGTTCAGCGCACTTGTTTACTTCGATTTTGAAAGCTAAATAACTTATTCATTAGGCACCTTTCTATATTTAGGTACAAAATGACCAGGGAGACTGGAAACGTCGAGAGATGTCGTGCGGTGTTCCGCAGGGGTCGGTACTAGGGCCACCCTTGTGGAACATCGGGTACGACTACGTGCTGCGCGGCGACTTCCCTGACGGGGTCAGCGTGGTTTGCTACGCAGACGACACGCTGGTCCTAGCGCGGGGAGAGTCATACCAGGCGGCGGTCGCTCTAGCGACACGCGGGGTTGCGATGGTCGTTGATCGGATCCAGGAGTTGGGACTCAAGGTGGCGCTTCACAAATCCGAGGCGATGTGTTTTCACGGTCGCCGGTCTCGGAACGCGCCGCCATTGAGTTCCCAACTAACGGTAGGAGGAGTTCACATCGGTGTCGGGTCGACGATGAAGTACCTGGGACTCGTTCTCGACAGCCGGTGGAATTTCGTGGAGCATTTCCGACGTCTGGCTCCCAAACTCAGCCGGGCTGGGGCTGCGCTCAAGCGGCTCCTGCCCAACCTTGGGGGTCCAGACGCCTCCTGCCGGAGGCTCTACGCGGGGATCGTTCGGTCCATGGCCCTCTACGGGGCGCCGGTGTGGGCGCCGTCGCTGAAAAAGCAACCGGCGGCCATACTGAACGCCTGCCAGAGGGTCATGGCGATAAGGATGGTGCGGGGATACTGCACGGTCTCCCGCGAAGCGGCGAGCCTTCTGGCTGGCCTACCACCGTGGGATCTGGAGGCAACAGTCCTTGCACACATGCACGATATGCGCGTGGAGATGCAACGCCGGGGTGAAAGTCCGCTGCCGCGACAGGTCACGGCATGGCGGACAGAGCTCCGGCGGGATCTCATGGGGAAATGGCGTCAACGACTATCGCAACCCAGTGCTGGGCACGCCACAATCATGGCGGTAAGTCCCCTCTTTGAGGCGTGGCTGGAAAGGCCTCACGGCGTCCTTACCTTCCGCATGACGCAGGTCCTCACCGGACATGGTTCGTTCGGGAGTTTCCTGCACCGGATTCATGCGGAAGTGACGCCCGGGTGTCGCCACTGTGCGGAACGCCCGGAGGACACGGTGGAGCACACAGTCGAGGTGTGCCCTGCTTGGGCGGAGCATCGCCGTGCCCTCGTGGGGGCGATCGGCGGCGGAGACCTCTCGCGCCGGGCCTTGGTTGAGGCCATGGTCCGGAGCGAGGAGGAGTGGCAGGCGGTCGCCGACTTCTGCGAAGCAGTAATGCTCGCAAAGGAGGAGGCCGAACGCATCAGGCAACGGCGTTATCGCCGCCGCCGTCGCCGGGATTCTGATCCCGATTTCCGGCCAACGTAGACGCGGGCTTGCGGACAGTGAGCAATGGGTAGCTCGCTGTCCGGCCGTCCGGTAACTGTCCGGACCAAGCCCAAATCGTCGACGGCGCGCACTGTTCCCGCGCGCCTCAAGGAGTTGTCAGCAACAGCAGGGACCCAGCCGGGTCGAAGCCTACTGGGGCCAGGGTTATCCGAAAGGGCGCTCGAGCCCCGGTATGAAGGCTAGAAGGAACGGGGTGGGTCTTTTAGTCAGTAAGAGTCTGACACTATCTCCCGCTCCGCCCAAGGGCGGGGGATGTCAATGCATGATTTTTCCCACCATAAAAAAAAAAAAAAAAAAAAAAGGTACAAAATGACCAGTCTCTTCATTTTGATAGTCTATGATCCAAAATTAGCCCGGTTGGTGCGCATGTTTGAGCTTCTACTTGTTAGTGGGATACGTGCGTTACGTTTGGCGTTCGTTTGCCTCCATTTTGCTGCATTCCCGCCGGTTTGATCTACTGAGTTTAGTTTCATGTTTCTCCATGCGTGAGTACAAGAAAAATATAGGATAAAACATTTGTTGGCTTCAATTGGGGTAGCAAATTGAGAACAGAGAATTTTGTTCTAGAAAACATTTGCAGCTTTAGTTAATTTCGGACGAGAAAAGTACTAATTCATTTATGTTTTACTAACGAACGAAACAATGATATGAGTTCTGAAAATAGTCCTCAACATAAAAGATATAAATGATATTTATTTAACAAATAAGTTTTAAAAAAACGCTTTTACTCGAAAATTTTTTAGTTAATTTAAACTAGATGAGAATGGTGTTTCCTAGCTGACTACATTGAGAAGAAACACCAAAACACAGGGGTAAAAGTCTCTTTTAAATTCCATACAGCCAACTTTTAATGGAAAAATCAAATGAGAACCGTGCAGATTGGCGTTTGAAATGGTCTTTTGAGGAAAGAACCACATAGTTTTGAGTTGGCCTGTACAGTGTCCAGACAGTGCAAGCATTTGTCAATATTCATGTAGCTCAACACAGGGCTATTATGGAGCTCAACCCATATATGTACTTATTGAGTAAGTTAATAGATCCACGTTTTGTTCGTAGATTCATCTTATTATCGTTGAATATTTATATCCTTTACTGATTGTTCTTGTATTTAACCTCTAAGCTTATAATTTCATGTTTTTCAAACACAAAATTACCTTTGACCTTGTAAATTATACTTTTATACATTAAGCCGCATACAGACACCGCGAGGCGTGCGTCGCGAATGGTTCGTCTCGCTTGCATCGGGTTGTGTGGACGTGTGTGCTCACAGTGAGTATTCGCGTCATACAATCGTTGCGAACGCCGCCCCAGTACGAACCGTGCGCTCCGTGTGGACGGACAGATGTTGTTTGTGAGGCCGATACCGAATCATCGTGCGTGGTGGTTTGCGCACTCAGCTTGAGCATGTGTCGTTCGGAATGCACGCATGTACCGTCATATGCCTCAGGTTGAGGTATGCGTAACGAACCCGCGACGCACGCCTCGCGACGTCTGTACGCAGCTTTATGACCTCGAAGAGTCCTGATTACTTTTGATCCGAGATAATTCCGTAGTACAACGCAATTTAATTAAAACATTAGTCTACTACACAGAAAACGAATTCCCAAAATATCCTGGTCTTAATTACTTAACGCAAAGTTATTTAACAGTAATCTTTTAAAGGTACCGGCTTCAGTTAAATCGATAATAAGTGATCTCGTTAGAACTCTGAACGAGTAAATTCAGTCAAGTAAGCAAGCGAAAAGTTTTATGTTCCGAATCATATTTGCTTTGGGCGCATTGAAGTGATAAAGACTTCTAAAATTATAGAAGTAACGATGATTACAAAGTTTTTTTTTAGATACCTTTTTTTAGTAGGTACGTAGGACGTAGGTTTGAAGTATTTCTAGGCGGTTCACACTTTCAGGATGTGTGAGGATATGGGCCAAGATCGTCACACAAGATACTTGAGCACAGGCTTCGTCACCGAGATAAGCCTAATAACTGTTTCTTTTTTACTTTGTAACTTCAGTCGATAATTTCTTCTGCTCTAGAATGAAGCGAGAGGGGGCGTGTCAGACTTTTACTAAAACTTGCGTCTTTCAGTTGCCCTGGCGATCTAATTCCACGGTCACTCTTTTAATCGTTCCAGCCGAACGGCGAACCTTCCTAAATTACCCACAATACAATTCATGACAACCTCGACGACTTGTACCAGAAAGCACTGCAATAAAACTTATTTCGAACTACAGACAATTACTGAAAAATAACAATGAACATTTATAATTATTTATTTAAGTATTTAAACTTCATAAGTGGACTGAATGCATTAAAGTATTCTCTACCAGTAACCCTTTGGGGTAATAAAATGTACACCATGGTAGGTGTGCATAATTTAAACTTGTTTATCGATAAATACATTTTGTGGTTTCGTTTTTCATCATTTAAATTAGAAACTTCACTGAAGTCTATAAATAGGAATGTTAATGGTTCCACGTTGCTATTTTCTGTATTTCCTGAACTAATCAAAATAACACTACATACGATCTTAACTAAAAAAAGACCCTCTCACAAGATAAAAATGTAAAGACGCCTAATTAGCTCCAAGAGACTTTAAACATAGCTAATATCGACTTCATACATTTAGACTCGATATAAGGTCCTCGACAAGGTCTCACAAGTCATGGACAGACAGTCTAATTAACTGTAAGTCTATTGATAAGTCTAAGCCACCGAAGTGGTGCTTAAGATTTTCAGAGGTCGAACGTGCTTACTTTGACCCACGTCCGTAAATCGCTTCTTTACGGACATGGGTCAAAGTAAGCATGTAGAGTTGAAAGAAATATATGTGTATCGAGGACTGTTTTTCCTTATTTGTCGGTATTTATTTTTGGACATTCGAGGAGATCATGATCAAGAGATCAAGCGTTGCTTTTGACACAACAACAAAAAAAATGTTATGTTTAGGTGTGTAGTGGTTTAACTGTGTTTCCAAAGTAATTTTAAGTACCTATACCTACATGATTTGAAATAGGTACACTCTTAACGTAAGTAGGTATTCACTGAATAGTTGCATTAAGTCCGCCTATGTACCACTACTGTAAGTACATAAATTTTACTTAAATAAATCAACAAATGGTCGATTCCGGAATACGATACTCCCTAAAAATTTCAATAATCTCTTCTCCAGCCAACCTATTAAGAAAACAAACGCTTGGGCTCTGGAACATAAAAGGTACCCAACTGAAAGAACACAGGTGAGTTTTTTAAACGCAGTAAAAGTCTGATACGCTCTCTCGCTAGAGCAGAAGAATTTATTTGTCGATTTCTGATGTGAAAGAAACATTTTTAAGGCCTGCCCCGGAGAGATCACCCGTGCTCTCGTACCCACTGTCTGACGATCTTTGCCCATGGGCATGAGGATGGATGGGCAAAGATGGTCAGATAGTAAATTTGATTGATAGTGATAGTTATCGTCGTGAGGACACATCTTGAAATTGTAACCTACCCAGAAAATCTTCAAGCTTAATTTTGCAAGAATATTCAAAAGCACCCTTAAGACTAAGACTGCCTAAACAACACAAATAAGTCAGTAAACAATTCCGTAGGTGCAAAAGAAAAGTAATATAACAAAAAAATATCTTCCGAATTTTTGCAAACACCGACAAATTAATGTCTTTCGCAATTGTCTAAGTATCTTTAATGAGTTGGCCGCTAGACGCTCGGGAGGGAAACCCCTGCTGAGCTAAGAGAGGTCGGTGAAACTGACAGTTTTTCGATAATTTTCCCAAATCGGCATTTTATTAACAAGCCAAGCAGGCGTCTGATTTAGACGGGGCTTGTGAAGATAGTAGGTAATTGGATTGAGACATTGTTTTATGTATTCAAGGACAACCATGCTTCAATGTGTACAGATGTGGAGAGGTTACTGATTAAAACTTATCTTAATGTCAAAGATTTTGCTTAGGCATATTAATGACTATAAAGAATAATTGTTGTACACAAAAACTAAATACTGCAATTTTTTTATGTGATATAAACTATTACTTGATTACGATCTCACCTGAAGGCAAGCAGTGATGGTGAATTGTACTAAGTTTATTAAGAGCCTGTTCACTCTAGCCTTGAAGAAACATTATAATCGGGCAGGAAGACCGCAACAGGCAAATAGTTCCAGTCTTTGGAAGTACGCAGTATAAGCGAGAAAACGAAACGCATAGTCCGGACTATAGAAGTGTCAACAACGTAAGCGTGGACACTTGGTTGTCTGATGGTAAAAAAGTGATGGTGGAATCAAAACATGTGATTCTTGCGTAATCTCTAAAGTCATCATCATCATATCAGCCGAAAGACGTCCATTGTTGGACATAGGCCTATGTCCAACAGTCGCCACAATGGCCGGTCCTATGCATCACGCATTCATCGGATTCCCGCGACCCTGACCAGGTCATCGGTCCACCTTGTTGGAGGCCGTTCAACGCTGCGTCTTCCGGTACGTGGTCGCCACTCCAGAACCTTTCGTCCCCATCGACCATCTGTTCTACGTGCAATGTGCCCTGCCCATTGCCACTTAAGTTTGGCGATTCTTCGAGCTACGTCGGTAACCTTGGTTCTCCTGCGGATATCAGAGACTGTACACTCGAAGTTGTGGACGATTACGTTTAGCTGGGACAGACGGTCCGGTTGGGTAGGTCTAACTCTCTAAAATGCATCCTGTAAAATAACGAAAGCTTAGCTAGGCTACCCTATGCCTGTACTCCAGGCTTTGGAGATTGGTCTTAACCATATCTGAATGCAATTTTATTACATTGCTTGCACTTTTATCTTTCAGTATAGATGATTCGTTAGTCTTGGTATGATCATGTGAAGAGAAGGAATATATGAAACGCATGTTACTAAATAAGTTATGAGTATACATGTGGATGAATGGAGAAGGAGGGCAAAAATAGATGGATGGAGTGCGTGATATGAAAGAAAAGGGGGTTAGTGATACAGATGGCAGGTTGGATTAGAGGAAAAAAGGTGATGTACTGACCCCAAATAACAGAGTACAAGGACAGGAAAATGATGATGACTTTAAGCTTTCAGGAAAGATGTTTTTATTCAAGAAGACTTGAAAAAAGGAGCGTTCACATGCAAAATGTACACAAAACTTGATACACATATAAACTTTAATAACACCGCCCGTTTCCATAAATCAACAGTTTCCTGCCCAAAAAAGGAGCATTTTGTTTCGAGGGGCATCCGGTACATACACTTTCAAACTCAATCTACCCCCATTTACATAGGCGTAGCGTGATGGACTGCAGAACTAACAAAATTATTCAAAGTAGTAGAATTTTTATGGAGAGAGCTCGGAAGGTCCGCATTGGTACATTTTGGGCGCCAAGGTTTAAAAGATTACGGCCCAGTAAGGATTTTCAGAATATCGAGTGTTTTTTTTTGCGCTTCCTCGCTTGTTCAGAGCTTTTAACTTTGTTTTTTGAAGTGTCTTTTTGGTGTGTTTTCATCGTTTGTAAAGTATTGGTAGGTTGCGAGAGGGGATGGGTACTTATCTGCATTTCTGGCAAGACTTTACTAAACATCCAAAGGGTTATAATATATTAGTGTTACCGATAGTTCTTGTGATTTTACCGTAACAGTTTACACAAACAAGTTGGGACACCACAAGGAACTCCATTACACAACACTTGAACAGATCGCAAGTTGTCTAAAGACATCTAGTTTTCAAAAACATACAAAACTCCAAGTAGAACGTATGAAGCTCACCAGTTCACAAATCAAACTATCAGATCTGCTACAAAATAAACAGGTTCTGAAGCAGTTTAAAGTTGAAACTACCGAAGTCTACAATCGAACCCTGGAGTCCCCGAAAGCGTTCCACTCAACTTTGAAGATATATCGGTTTTGTTCCCAACTCCGTTCGATTCGTACCTTCATTTTCGCCCGTGGTATAATGAAACTTTGAAAGAAAACTCCGTGAAAATTGTCTCCAAACTCACTTTGCTAAGAAGTCAAAAATGGAGCGGCTATGAAGTAGCTCTTGTGTGTAAAAAAGTTGTTCAATTTAGAAGATGGTTTTTACAAGGAGTGTGTGGACAGATTTGGAGGTGGCGCTGATTTTGTCGTGTTTTATTAATTGACCTGGTTTCTTTCTGTAGAAAGATTTATTTATTAAAACTTTATGCACTAATGAAACAAAGCGAATAGGGTAGTGTCCAGGGTCAAAATAATTACATTTTATTTAGTCCGTATTTTAGATTATAAAAAAATATTGCACGTCATGTATTTTTTTCTTTTTTCGATTAAAAAAATAATAACAAAGATATAGCCCATTAAAATTACGTGTGATGTCACCCCGTGCGAAAAAATGTAGCACGGCGTGACGTTACACGTAACTTTAATGGGCTATATCTTTGTCATTTTTGATTTAATTTACAAATAAAAAAATACGTGTCTCTTATTTTGGAATAATCTAAAAGACGGACTAATTACATTTTTTTTACGGCAACTAGCCTATTTCTCAGGCTTAGACCATATGATGGTACAGAAACATAACATGGTGGGTACCACTTAACAGAAGACAAACAGAAAATACATAAGTACAACAAAAAAAACATCTTGGCTTTGTTTATCGAACAAAGGCAATTACCGATATTGATAATAAAATATATTTCCTTTGATGGAAGAAAAGACCAAGGACACAAAAAAATCAAGCCTTTATAAATCTATAAACAAAAACAGCTAAAAAATAAAAATAAAAGAGAAAAATCCACATTTCAAATCTGTCTATCAACCTTAGACTTTATTCTCCCTCAATAGAGCGTTTAGTTGATTTTTACGTCATTAGTATTGCAACAAGACAGCTGAAGAGTTCTGCCAGTGCCCTTGAGGGTGAGTCGTAATGAAGAGCGGTAACGAACACGAGCTGACGTCACCAGCTTTCACTGTCCAACTGCGATGCTCAAAGTTTCCTTAGAAACGGATTTTTGCAGTAAAAAGGAGTGCATATTAAATTAAAGCTATAAGATTTGCGAGGATTTTGCAGATTTTAGTTTCTACGATCACATTGCAAGCTGCGATTGCAATGCAAATAAAAGTGTAAGAAATCTTTTCTAACTTAAGTGTGGGTAGAAAATCGCACACTTACCTCTTCTTTTTTTTCTATCTTTTTCTTTTTGAGGTAGAAAATTATCTTATGATGTCTATTTCTTTTTTTTGATATAATATATGCTTGACCACGATCCCACCTGATGGTAAACAATGATGCAATCGTTGATGGTGAAGCGCACTAGTTTATTTAGAGCATATTAACTTTATTCAGTTCTCCCGCTCTAGGTTGAAACGGGAAAACGTGTCAGACTTTTACTATCTATTTAAAAAATCAATGAACGCATTTTTGAATGAACGATAATTTACGAGATTTTTAATATCATGTTCTAATGGCATGTTTTTTTTCTATAAATCATTAGGCTGTATGACAGTCGAAATGTATGAATGCTATAGTTTTTTCTAGGATTTTTGATATACTCGAGTAACACTACGATCTCATATGTGTCATTATAACAACTAAATTTTAAGCACATTGGGTTATTTTTATTTTTATGCTTATTATCTGATGATGAAATGTATTTCAAGTACATTACTGCAATACATAAAGCAAAGCATATTATGTTACTTAACCAACATTTATATTAGTGGCAGTATAATAAATTCTAGTTAGCCAAAATTCACGAAGTGAAGCCATAAAAAAAAATAAAGCTAAGTTTATTCATTATTGTAAAAAATTTAGTAAATTTAGTTTCCAATTACGACATTTTTTTGTGAAACTTAAACTAGTCATGCTTGATTTGATAAAACTTAGTAAATTATTTCACCGGTTTACATCATGGTAACCTATTCACAAAAATTTCATCAACTATTTTCTTCTTCGTCGTTAGGTGGCAAAGACGTAAGCATGTAACATAATCTAGCGAACAGTATTATGTAGGTACAGCACAAAACCACATCTCAAGCACCAACAAAATAACTACATGAAACTTCTACACAACGTCAAGGACTCTCTATACAGTAGAAAAACGAGGTCCTTGTATAAAAATGTAAACCCTAGTTGTTGCGTCCAACAATAAAATGGTTCCTTTGTACAAGTTTGAGAGGCACTCGTCCGGTCCAGCAAAGAATCGTTTTGTAACTCAATTTGCGGGGAGAGCGGTGCAACGGGGCTATGTGCATAGCGAACAATCACGTATGCCAGCGGTACCCAAGGTTGGGCTACGCGACCTGGTTTATTGATAACGTAAACAAATAATAATAATAATAATATTTTATTCAGAGTTAAAGTTTGCCAAAATAGTTACATAAAATAATATAGTTACGTAAAAATAGATCTGAGTAACTAAAAATACAGAAGAAAATAAAAGATTACCTAAGAAAATTCTTTATAAAAACATTTTATGCGTGGGTAAATATTATAATCGTCCAGACGTTCCAAAAGCAAAAAAATGAAAGAAAAACTCGGTTGCAGCGCCACCCTACGCCATCTGCCTACTTATTTTTTGTATATTGTTTAAATTTTCGATATAATGATACGCTTTTGTGTAGTTAATTACTAGCGTCACCATCATCATCAGCCTTTTTAATGTTCCCACTGCTGGGACTCAGGCCTCCTCTCTAGGAGAGGGAATGGGTCGTAATCGACCTTGCGGGTCCAGTGCGGGTACGTGAATGCCACGTGACTTCGAATTTTTGGTTCTAGAACATGCCGGTTTCCTCACGATGTTTTCCTTTACCGTTTTGAAAGCAGTAGTAATGAAATATATTACACAAAGTTATGCGCCTGGCACGGTTTGAACCCGCGATGTACACCTTGTGAGTCGGAGCCAGTACCACTCGGCCACCACTGCTCCCATTTGCACATGGCATATTTAGCTGAGTTTGAAAAGTATTATGTAAGTAAATATAAGTTTCAGTTACTTTAAGTTATTTGGAGTTTCATTAGAATTCAAATGTAACTAACAGGTTCTTTTGTTTTTGCAGTACTTATCGAGCCTACTTGGAAAAATTCGCTGTGGTAGGTACAAAACTACAAAAATTCTCAATTCCATCTTACCGAAATGACGCCTGTTTGAATGATTCCACAAAGTGACCTGTTGCACCGACACTTGGAATACAAAACAATATCAATTTTACATCACCACATCCACTAGGAATATTGAACTTCACTTGAAAAAATCGCGCCTAAAACCTTCTTAAAAATTGTTATTTTCCCGTTTGACACAATCAAATTTGACATTTGCGATCACGTTCCATAAACAATTGAACGTGATAGAATGTTTGACATACAGATTCAAACATCCAAGTTTGGTCTTTGTTTTTCTCAGCCAGGATCTCAACAAGGAAACCTTTTACAGCTGTCTTATTAAACGTTACGGTAAAGCTTCCATTAAGACCAGCCAATTATTTTAAGTGGAGCGTAACGTTAGTATTTTGGGCCCAACGCTGACCTACGCTTCCTTCAAGCCTGAAATTACCTACGACGTTTGTAAGGAAGGAAACATTTTTTTAGGTTCTTTAGGCAGGTACCTATAGTAATTAGTTTAGGTACCTTTTTATCAGAGGTAGTCATTTACTTCTACCCTAATATTATATAGTGGTAAAGTTTATTTTTTATTTTTAGGGGGTAACAATCTCTCTACCAGATTCTCTCGAATCTCGGACCAGTATTGTCGGTTCTGACAATACTGGTCCGATTTCTAATTTTTTTTTAACGATAGAATGCTGCTGTAAATCTGAGTGATATAGGCTATATTTTATGTACGCGGGTAAAAACGCAAGCTAAAGCTTGTTAAAAATAAATAGCTACCTACTTCATGAAAATCACAGGCCTAGTCAGAATACTAATGTTACGTTATCGCAGTATGTACTGAGCCATGTAGCTTTTTGGTGTCGTATATGTCTTTATTATTTTTTTCCGGTATGTTTTTTTTTATTATAGTCTTTTTAGTTTAGTTACTATTTTTTAATTTTTAACCTACTTAAAAAAGGAGGAGATTATTAATATTGTTGATTATCCTGCGCAATTCACAAATTAACATTATTAATTAATTAATAATTATTTTACCTCTTAAGCCTAGCATACATTGTTTGTACATCAAACATTCTAGTTTATGTAATATATGTAGGTATAGAGGTTATGAAAACAACTTTTAGAGAAAGAGATCTAAGCTGTAGGAAACGTCTTTCGAGAGTCTTCCGTAACAGCTGACAAAAAGCGACCACTTCTTCCTTCATTCCTCAAAGTTAATCGACCGCGCTTAAATTCATTACAGCATCGGTACACACTACTTCAGAAAGAAATGCACTATGTAGATCAAGAAACCTTACCTTTATAAGTTTTTAATTTATTTAAATTTTTTATTTAATTTATTTTCCGATTTTTCTTTTTATATAATCATAATTATCAAGTTTAGTCAACATCAGGAAGATTTCAAACCTCAGTGTTGATAAAATCAAAACTGTGAAACCTAAGTTTACGCTTAAAAAAATTAATGTGTCTTAAAAACCTATGCAAAAACCATTCATAGATTTAAAATTCAACAAAGAATCACCTCGAAACTCAAGTTGCAAAATATACTCTACTTATAGACAAAAAGAAACAAGAATAGACAAGCCCAATTAGCATTTGGCACGAATCAACCCTCAACTTTACTGTCCCCATAAAAGAACTTTTAATATAACTAACGCTAATTAGAAAGAAACAAAACAAAGCCAGATTTATTATTAAAGACCCGAATCAATCTCGGGGAGGATCGGACTGTATCTCCGGACCATGGGTAGGTACCATGACCTACTTACAGCTGGTAATGAGAACCATTTGTCTACTTAATGTTCGACCAGGATATCATGTAATAATGATACAGCATCTGGCCAATGGGCTCATTATATCAGGTTGTGTGTCTTCATTTCGACTGATCGAGAGATATGAGTGGTCTGGTGAATCTGATGAGTGTGTGGTGTAATATTTGGATTGCTGCAACGTAAATTGAAGAATTAATAGGTTACATCTAGACAAGCGTGCTCCATCGTAAGCCACTTTATCGCTAACCATCAGGTGAGATGGTGGTCAAATGCAAGCATTTTTAATTTAAAAAAAAATCGAACAGGTAAATTATGAATTGAAGTCCATTTAATGAATAAATTACAAGTAAAACAAGTACATTTTATAAATACTTAAATAATATTTCACGAGTTTCATACAACGCCATCTAGTTCCAAACTAAGCAAAGCTTGTGTGTTATGAGTACTAGACAACTGATAAACATACTTATAATTATATTTCTAAATAAATATATTTTATAGATAAATAACACTCAGATATAGACCAAATGACCGTGCTTATCACTCGAACATTTCTCTTGGGCAGGAATCGAGCCCACGACCTTCAGCATTGAAGTCAGGACCACTAACCACTAGACCTACAGGCCAGTCTGTGTTTTATAAGAAGTAAATACACGAAATATTACTTCGTTACGATGAATGCCTAAAACCTATTGTATGTAGTTATGACATGACCTAATTAGATATCCGATAGGTATAAAGGCTTACGATTTTTACACATAGTTTAAAGTGTCTTTGTTGGGATTCTATTAAAAACTTTAATTCTTTATTTGGTTTCACTGCCAATGATATTGACTTATGAACAAAGTGATTTTATTTCCCTTCTAAACTTGTTTCATCTGAAAAGTTTTTATGTAACTAATACGATTGATGGAGTGGACTATGCTCGGAGTTTCTTTGCGTGATCGAATCAGGAATGAAGAATAGGAGAGAACAGGAGAACCGAGGCTACCAACATAGCTCGAAGAATCGTTCACAAAACAGATGGTCGTTAAAGCTAAATAGTTCTGGAGTGGCGACCACATACTGGACAACGCAGTGTTGAAGGTGGACAAGGTCAGTGTGCATCTGGATTGAGGGCCCATTTTTTAAATCCTTATGAAACGAAACAAGATTTACGGGAAATTTAGTTAAAAATTAGTAAAACTTAAAGCAATGAGCCATAAATTTCTTAAACATAAAATAAAAAAGTTATGATTAAATAACGTGGGCCCTTAATCCAGACGCTTGCATAAAGAATCGTAGTCTAAATCTCGGAAAGTACGATTATTAACTTGGTAAGGGTTGCGGGAGTCTGATAAATGCAAGATGAATAGAAGTGGTCATTGTTGTTTTTGAGGGAGGCGTATGTCCAACTGACAGTGAACGTCTTCCGGCTGAAATGATGATGATCATGATTAACCATTACGAGGCTGCAAGTCTCATTAAAAGATTCAGACAACTTAATAGTCAAACTTAATCCTAGTCTTTTTACCGACTACACCGTTGAAAAATCTGGATGAGACTCACGTGAACACAGCCAACAACACAAAATAAAACTACTAATAATGATACCCTTCTTCCACCAGTTCCATCATCACTTGAGTCTTTCAGCACATCATAATTGTAGCAGTAAGTCCCCTCTTTAGAAAGTGGCTGGAAAGTCGTCACGGCGTCATCACCTTCCGCATGAAGCAGGTCCTCACCGAACACGGTAAGTTCGGGAGGTTTCTTCAACCGCAGGGGCCTAGGAGAGTCGAAACTTACTGGGGCCATGGGTTGTACGAAAGAAATCCCTAGGGAACGAAGACAAAGAAGGAAGATAGGAGTGGGGTTCAAGTAGGGCTTAGTAAAAGTCTGATACGCCTTGGAACTCCGCTCTAGAGTGGGAAATGTCTTTGGATGACATCCCACCTTAAAAAAATATCTCTTGAGCCTTAAAACCACTGTTCACTGTGCTAAGACCCGATAGTCCAGCGTTTCCTAATCTTAAACCAAACCTACCCTAAGTTACTGAGGCAGAAATGGCCGGCACAGTACGGCACTCGAATACATTCATCAATGTGTCTGCCGGTCTAAATATCTAGACCTAAACAGTATTCATTTGGACGTGCTTGTCGGGATGCTATTAATCAGGTTCGAGTTGGGCTACTGGTGTGTGTGTATACTAGCGTACACCTAGGGATGTGTACGCGGGTGGAGTGGATGCGGCTTTTCCGATTGGCAAGGCAAGTTCTATGAAATATTTACAGGGAATTTAATTGGTTTCTAGTGAATTTTGAAATGAAAATTTATTTCACAAGCCGGCAAGAATATAAGGTTTGTTAATTATTACAACAGGTTTTGTCTTAAAACGTCAGATAATTTAAACAACAGGCTCAGGCTCAAAATATTGACACAATCATGATTTCAGTGAGTAGAAAAGTGTTGTGACAAATAAATTCATTTCTTTTCACTCTCCCTTTCTTTATTTGTTTTTTCTTTCCAATTTTTTCTAAGGTAGAAAACCATGAAATGCTTTTTCTCGCTCTAGGACAGAGCGCTAGGGCATGACAGACTTTTTTTGATTAAAACATACTCCTACGTTTTTTTTTTCCTTGCTTTCCAGGACTCCGGGTATCCCTTTTTGAAGCAAATCTATGGCCTCAGTAGGCTTCGGCCCTACTGGCCCTACGGTTTTGTTGACATCTCTTATAGGTGCGCGTGGAACCAAAGATACTAATTATGAAAAGGATAAGTAATACTTTATAGTCAAGGATGTGAGAGAATACAAAAGGCGCTCCCACGACACAGAAGTAATTTCTAGAGTGCTACTAAAGCTTACTGAAGAAATCATTGATTTTATTTGACTTCAATCTAACTAATGCCACACACTACACATACCTACATCTCAAAACCGTCATCGCAATGTATCATGTATTATCAAAGGTCCTCATACACGACAACACTCAAACCAAACACAAACACTTCAACAAATACCATATCCATCTAATTCATACACACTGCCTAGTCCATAGCTTTGCCATGTTTGCCATACGCGCAGTGATAAGAGCATGGCAAACAAAGCGGCAGTGACCTGCCAGATAGTCAACTGAGTGATTACCTAGCCAAGTTATTGACAAGTTGCCGATATAATCGCGGCCATGATTTATCGGCGGACATAAACTGATATTAGTGATTATTAGTGGCAGTTATTAGACTGTGATTAGCTTGATTTGTTGTTGGGTAATGAGCTGTGTTAGTAGGTGATTCGGTTCGCTGACGTAGGTTAGGTTAGTTCCTGAGTAGTGGTGAATACAGTTTGGATTAAAAAAAAATCTGTAACAAAAAGTTACTCTACAAAAAACTATAAGAATAGGCTCGTGGATCTACAATTTGGTGACAAACTTTGAAGCGGCAAAAGCTCAATAGTCCAAACTTCTAACCGTCGCATTAACATCAAAATTGAAGTTTTAGGGAAGAAATGGAAAGTCATTAGTACAGATACTGGCATAAATTGGGATACCTATCAGCCCTACGCAAACGTAGGTATCTTACTTATGAAAAAAAAAAGGAGAAGAGTGTCAGATTTTGACGATACTAACCATACCTACGCGTATTTCTTTCCCTAATAATAATTTTATTTAACTCTATGACGTAACTCTTAACTACGACCACGCGTGTCAGAAAACGTTGGCTAAAGTCTGCCTAATTACGAGTATTATTGATAAACTCACGTTTGGCCATTTTCTCTTCTAATGGTAAGCGACGATGTGATCGACGATGAAGCAATCGTACTCCAAGAAGATAACCTATCCACGCTTACCTACTTAAAACCGTAGTTTAACTGGGACTTGCATCAATTAGTTATACAAAAGATGAAAGAATTCCCATAATGTACCAGTGACACTTCGCTGTACATTTTGCGGTCCGATAAGGGAACGGGCTTCGCGGAATTAATTTATGCAATGCTATGCTGCCATTAAACGAATGCGCTTAAAAGATACTTTTGAGAAAAAGATAAAATAAAAGATAGTTTTGCTTAGAAGTCAGCTAACTCGTCAAACTTAACCGATAAGGAACTCAGGTGCTGGAAGACCGCTTCAGACTATAATAATATAATAATATTTCACAGCTATCACATAACGCCGTCTAGTCCCAAGCTAAGCAGAGCTTGTGTTATATAACTAGACAACTGATAAACATACTTATATATTTCTAAATACATACATATTATATATAAATTACACCCAGAGACAGAACAAATGATCATGCTCATCACATAAACATTTGTCCTGGGTGGGGATCGAACCCACGACCTCCGGCATAGCAGTCAGAGCCACTAACCACTAGACAAACAGGCCTGTCAAAACTATGATTGTGTGTATAACGAGGAAGAACTCGTAAATTACCAAAAAATGTAGCCCGTCTTAATCTATACATATGTTACATTCCTTTTCTTAGTCGTGCAATTATGATAGGGAAGTCGTGGTCACGTCTCGGTCGAGTTGCGCCACCGCTTCTCTCGTGGTGCGACCCTATGCAGCTGTGTTTGACGGCTTGGGAGTTGTCATTGATGCTGAAGTGAGTCACTGAGGTCCGTCCACTATGTTGAAAAGCGCCTACGTGATCTTTGGCTTTCAACTTTCCCTTGCATCACCAATCGTTCAATCGAATCCTCGTTATTATGTTGCAATGAATGTAAATGCATTTGGGTTTTTCCATTAGGAATTACTCTGTAACTGCTCGAAGTTTGGAAGTAGGCCCCTTGTGCCTCGACAAGCACGTAAAGCCGTTAGTCCTGCGCCTGAACTCTCTCCAGCCGTGACGGATTGCCGTCCCATTGGACTATGAGAGTGAAGGAACAGAGAGTGCACATGAGTTTGCGCCCAAACTTGTGCTCTTTAATAATCTCGTGCGTAATTGCGTAATCTCCTACTATCGTGATCGAAATTCGGGGAGGATTACAATGAACGTGTAGATTTATGATAACTCTTACTTAAATCTGACACCAGTCTTACCAAGGAGAATTGTTTGTCGTTTACTTGGTAGTGGAGGTCAGATAGGCAGTCACTCCATGGAAAATACTGGTATACAGCGGCATTCGGTTAGACCCCATCTAAGTTGTGAATCAGCTTAAATGTGATAGGCACTGTCAATGCCCTCATTTTGTAAGTCAATTTGCCGAAAAAGCTTTAGAAGCACCCTCTAATCAAGTGCTCTATTTTTTCAGCTCTCAGCGTTTAATCCACACATTCCTCAAGAACAATAGAGCTCGATGTCAGAGGTAACCAATATCCACAATAGGACCTCATTAGACCTGGAGTGCTCAGCAAACACGAGGGGTTTGACCAAATGTTTGTCCAAATTGAGTGGTCACATCCTGGCAAACATTCATCAGCCAGATTAATTGTAATCGTTAATGGATCTCTTTGTAAGTGTTTGGTATACTCGATTATGCACAGATTTCAAATGTTTGATACAATTATGCGAGATTTGTGTGGATAGGCAAGATGTTTTAGATTTACACCGATTCACTAATGAAAAATGCACGTCAGTACTTGTTTTGGGGCAAAATCCCTCCACAGTATTAGTGACCTCTACGAGTTCAAAAATATAATTAAAAGAGGCACCCGAAATAGTATCTTATCAATGAAATCCAACCAGTTCCTAGAAAAATCAACTATCTCAGATTCTACTGGGGCCTGGGTTAGCTCCAAAAGGTATTTCAGCCCCGGTATGAAAGGCACAAAAGAACAGGGTGGGTTTTTTAGTCAGTAAGAGTCTGACACTTTCTTCCACTCCGCTCAAGGGCGGGAGATGTCATGTCATGATTTTTACCCACCAAAATAAAAAACTGTTTTAGATTACACAACGAAATTAATCAGAAAAAGAACAACAATTTCCACTAACGTTTTATCGGACGAAATATAAACTACCTCATTTTCTCCATACCATGTTAAAAAGTATACACAATAAAAAACAAAAGCCACACAATTTTTTTCCATGGAACTTTATTTCACCATTTGAAAAAAAAAACAAACAATACTAGTGATGCACCATCAAATAATCGATAAATCTAAATGACTCACTCAACGCTCGATTCGTCCCGCACGGGCGCGTACGAATAGACGATACGCTCAAATCTGGATGCAATCCAAACTAATAGACAGTGGACAATACTATCGATCATTATAACAATGGCCTTTCCCTGCACAATGGAAAAGAAATGATTTTTTGAAAAACGAACATGTTCTGATGATATTGGGTGTTACAGTTTTAACAATTATTTTGTTTTTTTTTTTTGTATACTATTTCATTTGGGTATTTGTACAGTTTTTTAGCAAAATCAATACCAAAATACATAAAAAATTAGCACATTTGCTGAAAACTGAAAAATTCAGGAACATTCATCACGAAAAGACTGTTCATGGAGTTTTTTGCACATTTTTCTCCATAGATCTACGCTTTCAAATGTGCAATTAACATCACTTCTCTTACTGACTTATTGACGTTTCAAAAGTGCCTGTAAATGGTTTATTTGAAATAAAATGCCAATCCAATGAGAGATGATTGGTAATCATCTCTCAAAACCTTGAATCATCATCATAATTTCAGCTGAAAGACATCTTTCTCTCACTGTTGGATAAAGATTTCCCCTAAGTGTCGCCACAATTAACGGTCTAGGAAGCCTTCCAAAGCTACGTCTTCTGATACGCGGTCGCCTCCCCAGAACCTTTCGGCCCCAACGGCCATCTGTTCTGCGAGCAATGTTCCCTGCCAATTGCCACTTGAGAAATTTTGTGTTTTTAGATATATTTCTAAAGACATTATATCTCCGATTTCCAATTTTAATCATATCCGCCAATTTTGTATATTTCTAGGTATTTTCTAAAATATCCTCTATATTTGAAAAAAAAAGAGAAATTTTCGTCAACATTTTTCTATAGTTAAAATCAACATCATCGACAAAAGAAAATATAAGGACACTTTCACAACAGCCTGTATAGAAAGTCTTAAACAAACTTGATGGTGTCATGTCCCCCACAAAACATTATAAGTGGATGCGGCGACACCGTTATTGATAGTATTTCTGATCTACTACCATCGTTCATAACATTTTTTGCAGGCATCCGACAGAAGCTGTTGCAATGTACAGTCGTGTACAAAAATGTTACGATTCAAGTTTCGCTGAACTGTCAGTTTTAGATCATAAGAGGTATCATCATCATCATCATTATTTCAGCCGATATACGTCCACTGCTGGACATAGGCCTCCCCCAAGTGTCACCACAACAAACGTTCTTCAACCTTCACCAGGTCATCGGTAATATAACCGTACAAGTTATATAGTGGTATTTAAGTTACAGTCAAAGCAATTGCATGTGTTTGATTATTAAAAAAATACATATACCTTTTAGTTATCTATGTTCAGTACCTGGAGACATTATTGAAAATTAATTTAAAATGGCGACATAATAAAACTGCGGGATTATCAAGTAAATGTTATTAATTTTAAAGCTATCTTAAGTGATCAAAAGTATTTCTGAGCATTTCTTGCTGGTTAAGTGATTTTGACAGTTATAACTATGACATTAATGACAATGGTATAAAGTTCGTAGATAGTGTTATTACTATAAAAATCTAAAGCAGAATGATTTAGTCAACTTTCTATAAATAATTAATCGACTTTGGGGATTCATAGAAAGTTCACCTTTATGTAATAGGAACTGTCATTTGAACTTATTGTACAATAATCGCTAGTGAAGAGAAATAACTTCTTGTCATACTTTTACTGACTAAAGTTTACATGTGTAATTTCAGTTACCCTATATGTTCCAAGGCCGCGATAACTCGAATATATTCCCGCAGCATAAAATAATCACTTGCAATTAATACTCTTTCAAAATTAACGCTCATAACACCGTTGTACGCAAGCATACTTCTCAACATTTTCGTCACGGTTCAATCAGAAGGGTTGATAAATATAAACAATTTTTGAGTACACATAACAGCGACCTAGAGATTTATCTTACATTTTGACACGTCATTTTTCCAACACGTCACCACGTGTTACGCGTGAAATTCCATATTTCGACAGTGTATTTTATATATCGACGGTATTCAAGACGATTTGATTTCGATTTCGTCGACATTTTTGAATTGAAATGGAAGTGAAAAGTATGTATTGTGGAAAAGAAGATTTACTTTTTGCTTCTTCCATGTCTGATACTGATGTCTTTGAAATGGACTGCAGTTTTTGAAGTGAAAACTTCTTTAGCGGCGTTGAGCACTTTTTCTGTAATAGGTATAAAATCTTAAACTCGCGTCAGGACACGTGACCTGATCGAAAAAGCGTAAGACGGATGGTAAACTTTTTAATGTAAAATAATTGTAATAGTTTTAAAGTGTTAAATTTTTAATGTAATATAAATTGTCATGTTTGTGTACGATAGCGCAATAAATGAATATTGTATTCTACCACATAAATGATAGTACTTTTATACTGATAAAGCAATTGGTGCAAAATTATTCCCTAACCATTCCAAAATATCAAACATGCTCAACGTTAATAATCAAGTTTTCACTTCTGCCGGCACTCCCGGAGTGCAATTTTTTTTTTTTATGAATGTCTCTGTAGTTTGTTGTTATATGTAGACTGGAGGATGCTACTTTCCATTTAACCTTTCAATCGTGGAAATTACAGACACAATAGAAAGACAGTAGGTGCGCGAACGCCGGCTTTCGCTTGGGGTTTAATGAATAGCTTCACTTTACTTGGACTGACCGACATTTGACTATACAAAAGTGCCTGCAAATGGTCTATTTGAAATAAATGATTTTGACTTTGACTTTGATTGAAAGAAGCATTCTCTTGACGATGACACTTTTGCGTCAGAAAGTTAATAAAGCTACGAGTAAAACACGACAGATTTCATGGATCACATTGTCTCATACACCCACAAGACGTATAGGTACCTGGACCATATAATTAGGTATATATCATTAGTTTCTCGCAGAACAAGTGGTCGATGGGTACGAAAGGAGGCGACCACGTAACGGAAGACGGAGCGTTGGAAGGCCTCCCACAAGGACCGATAACTTGATAAGAGTCACGGGAATTCGATGGATACGAGACGCACAGGACCGGTCATTATGGCGACACTTGAGGAAGGCCTATGTCCAACAGTGCACGTCTTTTGGCTGAAATGGATGATGATGATGAGTTTCTGACAGTATATAAGATACTGATATCCGGCTGCTTGCCGGGTTAGAAACCGATTCCAACTTATATCATTGGGAAAAAACTAGGAGATAAATTTCTTTCTAATTGATGCAAATATTATGCTATTATGTCTTGCTAAGCCTGATGTGCATTATTTTATTTATTTATTAACACTTTTTGCACAAAAAATGTACAAAGGCGGACTTAATGCCTTAGGCATTATCTACCAGTCGACCTTAGGCTGGTGCAGAGACATAACATAGGTTATTATCATAAAATTAATGATTTTACAGCAGTGTTTCAGTTCACACATCTCAACTTTAGTACCATTTCCTCACACTACTGTATAGCTTATTCAAATCCTCGCTCTAGACGAACTAAGGACGTTTGTACACCCGCGCTTTGCATATTTAAATACAAAAATATAAATAAATAGAACTGTTTACCTCAATTCAGTTTATTACATTGCTTGAATACAAAAACTCTTCCACGAAATTAAAGTACATTTTTTATCCAATTTATAAGTGAGTATCTAATATTAATTATCATTCTTTGATTCTACTAAAAAATTTGATTGTGTGTTTCGAAGACTACAGAATCACAAAATGTAATTATTTTGTTATGATTCGACAAATTTCTTTTTCAGATTATTCTCTTTATTTCTGCCTGGCTTCTTGTCAAAATTCAGGATTCAAGGTCAATAGGAAGAAGCTACTAATAACTAAATTATTACCTGTAGTATTAATTTAATTATTAGCAGTTTGCAAAAACGGCCTTATCTTCAGATTTCGTTGAAGACTGATTTCACTGCTCTAAGGAATAATAGACTTGAGTACCTACTTGATATTAATATCAGCTTAATACCTTCATGCATTCCTAAGTAATGGGATCTTAACAGACATGGTAACAAATAAAAAAGTGATCTTACTGGGGTTCCTATAAGAGATCTTTAAAAAAAATGACACAATCCACACTCACAGATATGTAAAATATCTAGTGCGGATTGAGTCCATTTTAAAAATTCTGTTAAAAAAATCTGCTGCCAAGTTTTTTTTGTACATTTTCTGTTTATTCGTACACTTTTAGCCCATTTTCAAATAGTGTGGGCAGTATGTAAATAGCCTTATTTAAATCCTATGTGACACGCGGGGCCGTGAGAAGAGCTAAATAGTGCAGATTACATTGAAACACCATTAGCAGACCCGGAGCGAACCAACTAATCTTAGCGTACAAATTTTTACATATAAATCTGTGGCTGAATATTTTGTCTAATGATGGATAATAAATATGTGTTAGAAACATAGTTGGTCTTTTTATATTAATTTGACTCAAAGCGTTATCTCTCATTGTCTTACTATTGTGTCTCTAATTACGGTATCCGAATGGTTAAGTGGAAAAACTCTAGCGACATCTCCCACCCTTGAGTGGAGTGGGAGGGCGTGTCGGACTTTTACTGACTAAAACCCACTCCTGTTACTTCTTTGCCTTCGTTCCAGATACCCCGGGGTAATATTGGCCTAGGTTTTCTTAATTTCTTTTGTTAAAGCTCAATTTTTTTCTTGTTTATTCTTAAAGAGTTTTTATCCACACGTATAACTCAAAAACAAAACTTATATACTTCTGTGTCCTTTTTGTTTTTTTGATTAGTGAAATTTTAAAATCTGTTTTTTTTTTTTTATTTCTATGAAAACACTCTAGCCTGGCTATCTTCAACTGACAGTTACGGACCCGGGCGTAGAAATGAACAGTCAGAAAACACAAAACATCCAAAAAAGTATTGAGTTCAACGCCATCTAGCGAAAAGATGGCTAAGCTCGGACCTATGAGCGTCCAACCGGAGATATTTATTTCCATTCAACCGATCTTACATTTTTATTACTAACATACATATATTTTTCTAAATATTTTGAAAACAGACATATCTTATGGATGTTACTTAAGTTTCTATTGAAATCAAAATATAAAGTGTAAAATGAATCCAGCAAAGGTCACTGAAAATTCTTAATTTACTTTCTAATGTGCTTATAATTAAAAAAATAAAGAAAACATAACTATCGAAACTGCAAAATAAGCCAAGATTCTGAATTTTTAAACTACTACTAAACATGAAAAATTAATCGGTACATACCTACAGGCACCAAAAAGAAAAATTATTATTAAAACCTTCACAAACAATTAGCTTTGGTCCAGTGTTTGTACAATCTATTAAGTTCATCACAAGTGCGATACATCGTTAATTTCTATTCAATTTGCTTGATTGCGGCACACATTTTTTTGTGCTGACGAGAATTCAATTATCCTTTTTACCATGGAAAATCATGAAATGACTTTGCCTGCTTTTTTTTTCGACGGGAAAAATCATCTTATGACAACCCTCGCTCTTGGGCGGAGCGGGAGATAGTGTCAGACTCTTACTGACTAAAAAACCCATTCCGTTCCTTCAAGCCTTCATACCGGGGCTCGAGCGCCCTTTAGAATAACCCTGGCCCCAGTAGGCTTCGACCCGGCTGGGCCCCTGCTGTTGCTGACAACTCCTTGAGGCGCGCGGGTACAGCGCGCGCCGTCGACGACTTGGGCTTGGTCCGGACGGTTACCGGACGGCCGGACAGCGAGCTACCCATTGCTCATTGTCCGCAAGCCCGCGCCTACGGTGGCTGGAAATCGGTATCGGAATCCCGGCGGCGGCGGCGAGAGCGCCGTAGCCTGATGCGATCGGCCTCCTCCTTAGCGAGCATTACTGCTTCGCAAAAGTCCGCGACCGCCTGCCACTCCTCCTCGCTCCGGACCATGGCCTCGACCAAGGCCCGGCGCGAGAGGTCTCCGCCGCCGATTCGATTCCGATCACCCCCCGAGGGCACGGCGATGCTCCGCCCAACACCGCGATTGTGTGCTCCACCGTGTCCTCCGGGCGTTCCGCACAGTGGCGGCACCCGGGATGACTTTGCTTGCTCTAGATGGAGCGAGAGGGAATTTCAAACGTTTACTGACTATAACCCGGAGTGAGATGACCCTTTTGAACAATCCACAGCCCTGGCAGAAACATACTTAGGCATTAAGTCCGCCTTTGTATCTTTTGTTGCATAAAGGTTAAATAAATAAATAAATAAATAATACTTTTCAATACACTTACTCGAAAACCTGCTCTTACCCGTACCGTGTATATACGCGGCATGCTTTTGTACAACAAGAACATGTATGGATCACCATCAAATTCATCATGGTGAACAAAAGCAGCAGACTGCGGAAAAGATTTAAAATGTAAACATCGTTTCGCAAACAAAGCGCAATCAACTTAAGAATAAAAAACCCTTAGCCCACCTTAAAGAACTTCAAACATAACTTAAATCACCCTTTTGTCAAGCAGTGGAACCCCCCCTTATTGACAACAAAAACAAGCACAGCGTATACAAATCAATTGTCTTGCTCGCGACTTAACAACAGAGAAAAATCCAGCCAAGTGCGAGTCGGACTCATGCACAAAGGGTTCCGAACCACTATAGAAAATTTTTACACAATTTATTTTAGTCATATTGGTGAAAGATAGATGGACAACGAAATTAAACCCTAAAAACAGATTTTAAATACGTAGGGTTCAGTAGGTACTTTGAAAGGCGCTCTAAATAATTTTCTATCAATTATTCCAGTCCCCAATATACAGGCGCCAATTAGTTTGGAGACCACCGTATAGACGATATAATTCAAGCATGGTAACAGTTTCAGCCCTATATTAAGTTCAAGATAAGTAGAAGGTAATAATTGTAACAATGATGGTTCGATAACTTTATTATACACTAGCTGCCCCGAGACACGTCATTCTGTCAAAAGCATTTTGGACTAAGCCTTGACAGTTAACCCTAATATTAAAAACTAAGAATAGTTTGAACGTAAGAAAGTAAAATGTGTTTTTACAGATTTCTAGGCAATTTATTAAATTTTCTCTTCGCAAGAACATAGACTTAGACTTTAACAAATAGTTTGCAAAACGGTTCATCCACATTGGCTTGACCAATGTGGATGAACCGTCAAGTCACTGTCGAGCTTTGAGCTTAGCTTTTAAAAAAAATGCTGCAATTTTTTTTATGTTCTTTAGGACGAACGAAAAAATAATTTTGGATATCAACAATATCAGGTGGGATCGCAATCAAGGTTTAGTTTATATATATAAAAAAAGAGGTTAAAATTGTTTTTTTTTTTTTTTTTTAATGGCCAGAAACCTTGTGGAAGATTTGAATTCGACTTGGTATACAAAAATTATTTTACACGCTCAGCCCAAGAATTTAAGATTAAAGAATGTTGTCACGTATGCAGAGGAACTTCATACGATTTGCCAGAAGAAATGTGTAAAAATACAGTTTAAACTACGTAGACAGAGAAAAAAGCGTCAATCAACACCTACTCGTTAGTAGTTCACTTTATAACGTTTTAATTATCACAAACCGCATAGGTTCGTAAGGTAAAAATGCAATCGAATTCCCAAAAAAAATTTATATGAAAGAGCTTTATGTTTCACTTAAATTGTCTTCTCTATTCTCAATTATATATATTGTTTGTATTATATTTATTCTATTAGTTTATGTATTATATGTATATATATATACCTATATATAAATAATACAGCTAGCTACAAGACCGCCCATTGTGACACCCTATTAATTTTAAGTTCCTGATGTAATTTTTATTTTTGGTATACAATAAAGAATATCTTGATATTTTATTTACAAAAAAAAAAAGGAAAATGGTTCAACTATTACAGGGAGCACTATAGACATTGCGTAACCTTTCAGATAGTACCAGCGTGATTCTACATTATGAAATAGTGTAAACAAAAAACAAATCTACGATTGCGCTAGAAGATTTTCTATCATTTAGTGAAAAGCTACATTTCCTATCTCCAAAGTCTTTCATAAAACTTTCACCAATCTACTCATCAAAACAAAATGCAGTATTAGGCCCAACAACCTTTAAAAAGTCGGTTAAAAGTGCTGGAAATATCAAACAAATCTCATCGGTCCCTTATTACTAGTCGAGGTGGTATTTTAGGCTTGATTCTCAAGGGTCTAAATAAAATAAATACAGGATTAACTCGGCTAAAAAAAATACGGAAAAAGTGGCTTTGGAAGAGCTTTCCAACACATCGACGAGCCCCTAAAACAGCGAAAGAAAACGTCAACGGTAACACAAATCCACCCTAATTTGATGTTACCGCACGCAGGCCCCAATACGTTATTATTATCATTCAAAATATTTCCCATTCTACCCGCCTACAGAGGGGAAATTGTCAAGGAAAATCGACCTTGTACAGCAACCGTATATTATAATATCTACTAGGCTTTTAAAGGGTTTGCCATTTGTTATAAAAATACCAATATACCAAATAAAATTCAAATATAAATCATTAATCTGTATAATACACTAGCTTTTACCAGCGGCTTCGCCCCAGTGAAAATAGAACTATGTTACTCAAAGTAGCTTTCTACTGGTGAAATAATTAAGATAATCAGTCCAGTAGTTTTTGAATCGTGGCATACAAGGAACAAACAAAAATCATTTTTTTCCACTTTATAATAATTAAAAGGCGAAGTCCTAACTCACTCACTGATTTATTAACGCCCAACCCGAACTCTAGAACCTAGAATACTGTTTGCAATGGGATGCTTTTTATTGATGAGCTACAACCAAGGGGTATTTAAAAGACAAGAGAAAAGAGATTACTTCTAGGCAAGCGTGCTCCTTCGTCGACCACATCATCACTTATCATCAGGTTAAATGTGGCCAAACATGATCCTATCCACAATAAAAAGATAGATTAATTCAACTACAGTAGTTCGTTTGCAAAAGACCGCGCTCCGCTAATGCACAGTCACTATAATTAAACTTCTGTGACGTCAACGACAGTGATTTTCAAAGATTCTGACGCCAGTGGTCAGCTGTTTTGCGCTTATGAACTGGTGTTGCCACTATATTATAAATACTCTATGGTAACCATCTTATCCTTGCAAACTTAGGCTTTCCATGACACTTAAATGCAACTTTTCTTTCTCTTTACAGTGACCAATTCTATCTTATCTTATCTTATCTTATCCAATGATATCATTGTTTCTTTAGGAGTTCATTATGAATCGATTTTTGATGCGTTCGCGCAAATCACTAACCTTATTAAACTAATTCTAAATGTGTCATCATCAGAAGGAATATTACATTTTTTTTGTTTTTAAATACTAGTTCTTAAAAATTTTGTTACAAAAGATATTTTAAATTCTGTACCAAATAAATGCCAGACAATGTAATATAAATAAAACACCATCCCATAAAAACCATCCACAAAATGAGCGAAAACAAAATTTTAATATCGTCAAGCAAAGCCACGCTAAAAGCGAGTATCAAACTAAATACGACAATCTAATGAATTTCAAGTGTCGATTCTACGAGCTAATATTAACGGAGCTCTCGTGGAGGGGTATAAATGTAAATTCAATAGTTAAGGGGCTAATTGCCGTCTGACGGTGGTACTGCTAAACATTTACACAACGCCAGCCATACTTAAGTTTAAAATTCTAATTTTATTGAAATCTGACTTGGTGTGCAAATGGTTAAAATCTTTTTATTGCTTTTTTAATTCTCTTTTGGAGAGTAAATTCTGGAAACGCGTTTGATGAAAGTGCGTTGATCAGGACTGAAATTTTATTTAGACTCGCGTCGTTTTAATCTTCTGTTGAATTAAGTTCGAGACAATTTTTCATCATTAGTATGTTTTTAAACTCACCTTTCAGTGTTTGAAGACACACGGAAACCTGTAACAAAGAAATCACTGAATTAGTTTTTCTTAACTACTCGTAAAATTGTAACTTGTTTTTTAAGGACATTGAGATTACTTAACTGTTAAGATTCCGTAGGTACACAAATAAATATACTTTTTTTTTAAATATATTATTATTATTCTATTTATTATCTATAAATGTACATATTATTTACATTTTTAAATATTTCTTAAAAAGAACATTTAAAAATATAAAAAATAGTAGCCCACCGGCATCGGCAACAGGGTTCAAGCCGGTGGTCAGGGCTCCTGAGAGAGGAATCTCCTAACTATGCGCGCCGTGTCCAGGAGTATTATTATTATTATAGGTGTAGACAGAAAATAATTTTTTATCTTCTTTTTGCTAAGGAAAATCATTAAATAACTCTTCCTAGTCTGGGTGTAACGAGAGGGAAGATGAGACTTTTACTGACGAAAACCCATTCGTGTTCCTTGAGTGTCGCCGCCCATGTACCACTTGCCACAGCCACTAACACCGCTGCTAAAAGCTAGAAGCGGCCACAAGCCACTTGTGGCCAGTGGATACTACTTTTTGTGTCTTTAATCCATGTGCACTGTATCACAATAGACTCTGTCTGTGAAGGTTTAAATACGTTAATGGCGCGGTGGCGTTTTGTATCGACATTTAGTGGCCAGTTCGGGTCACAAAAAGCGTGCAGCGACGATTTGCAGCGTGTGGCGATCAACTATGTGTGGCGATCAACTGTGTCTGACCCTATGTGGCGACCCTTAGCTGCCCTTTACGTTCCACGCCCACGGTGACTCTTTCGATCAATCTCGAAGAACGAATAATTTTATATCTGAGACTGTATTCTCCTCCCACGACAGTATCGAATTCCAATCAACATAAAAGCTCCCACACACAAGAAAAAAACTTTAACAATTTAAAACCCCACATCTACAAGGATCGTACAAAACTATCCAATATCTTATTTACTTGAAATGTTTGGTATGCAACCTGCCTGGAGTTGGATCTTCAAGGAATCCCGGATTGTCAAAGCTTTGTCGCATAGCTTGGGTGCATTCCGTATCGCCATTTGTTTTTCAACTTCTTACTTACTTTAGAAAATTCAAATTCAAAGAAGTTGTTTGGTAGCCCTAGCGTGTAGCCGGGCTTAGCAATGTTGTCGACGGCCTGTTTTGATTTGTTTGTCTATGTGTGTGCTTTAGAGCTGTCTGTACATGGTTGAGCGTTTGCGATAAAAAGTTTTAGGATTATTGAGTTACTCAGAAATTGGAATGTTAGGAGGTGTTAATTTATTTGGTTGGTTAATGGTTACATTGTAGATCATTTAGAGTCTTCAGCCCTTTTAAAATTGTTATCATTAGTTCTTTGATTTTTATCGTTTTTGGGGAATAAATTATCTGTCTTGCCTTTTTCAAGGTGGGAAATCATCTAATGACTTTTCTCGTTCTAAAACGATATGACAGAACGTGTCAGACTTTCACTGATTATAATCAACAAAAAAACAAAGTTAGAGAAGTAGAAAAATAGATAAGAGCTTACTATAACGTAACATTGATTAGGTTACATCGACCAAACTATAATAGGTATATATATAATATTCTTATACACACTACACCAGTTGTCAGAACCGTTGCGGCACCGCGCAGCAGAACCCAACATGCTGACTGCGTCCAGCAGTACACACGACACAGCTATACATTTCGAGACTAATTTCAAGGCGTTTGTGGTGCGGGTGCACTCATCATTTGGACATCTTCCTTTAAAGGAGAGTTTTGGCCGAAGGGTGTCGTGTATCGACAATTTCGTGGAAGGATACCGACCTCGCAGCAGAACACGACACAGTCACTTCATGTACAATAGTTTATATATATTATAATATGTTGACCTACTCTCGCATATACAAGGTGTATGGGACACCCATCCACAAACTTTAAGGGCTTTCTCAGTAGACGAAACTGAACAACCTACCATAAAAAATTTTTCAGGAAACGAAAAAAAAATCCGCCTCACCATACAAAATTATTAACTTGATTGGACGGTTTATATGGAGAGACTGAATTTTTTTTTCGAGTCCTGAAAAAAAAATTTATTGTGGGTGGTTCAGTTTCGTCTACTGAGCAAGCCCTTAAAGTTTATGGAGGGCAGTTCATTACACCATTTATAAGTAGTAGTTGCAGAACTTTGAACGCCTTCTACAAAGTAAGTAGGTACCTTTGACATAATTAGATTTAGTCCAATCTAACATCGATAGTGGTGTCTAAAACCACAACCCGTACCACTTAAGTAATACAGCACAATAGAAGTCTTAAGTTCTCGCTCAAACACTAAGTTAGACAAAAGAGGGATCCTATCAAAAGTAGTTTGGCAAAGTTACCTTCGGCCCAGCACCGTTCGAATTGTGAAAACTTTCCTACTTTAGCGTTTCCTTTTATCTGTTCGAAAGTGTGTTTTTTCTAAATTATTATTTTTTTCTTTTCTTCGGATAGTTTTGCGTGCTTTATGGTGCGTGTGGATACGACGTGGGAAGTTTGGGCGATCTCCTTTTTTGTGTCTATGTATGACGCATGATTGTCTTTGCTAGTAACAGAATAAGTTTAATAGAACAATAGACCTTGGTCTGTAGGCAAATTAACATTGTGAGCTTTGGGCGTGATCGTTTTTGTGAAAAATAGCAATTTTCAGAATGTGAAAATGTTTAGGATTGATATTTCGATAGCGCATAAAAAAAACATTATTTTTTTTGGTTTCTACTATCTTTATCGATAGTATATACATATCTCGTTTAGTCTATTAAAGGTTTTTGATAAAATATATTTTCTTTTGCGGTAAGTTTTTAGCATTTTTATGTGTTTCGATATGCAAAGTTGTTATGCTAGCAGTACGTAGCGAGTATGCAGCCTGTATGATCGTTAGTTTGTGGGAACGATTGAAAGAGTAACCGTAGCTCTACTATATAAAGAGCAACTGAAGGACATAGGTGTGGTTTTAGTCAGTACAAATCTCATACTGCTCCACCTTTGAGCGAGAGAAATTATGATATGATTATTAAATTATTTACCACAAAAAATACATGAAATAAATGATAGAGTTCAATGACGTCTAATATTCGGTTAAACATTTCGAATATAAAATACGGATGGTAAATTGGTTTGAATCAGACCTTTTAGTCAAATCAATAGACCCTGTTAATTGCCTAATTGCCTGTTCCTAAGTACCTGCAAATTGTCTGATACTTAAACGTTTAAAGACCTTTTGTTAGCCTCCATTAATATTCCAATAATATCGAAAGGAAACAGTTTATCATTCATAATTTCAAATAGATGCCTGTGGATTTCCATTTATTGTAATTAACCCCCATTTAGATATCTACTCTCTCGTTAATAGGAAGCACAATGGTAACACATATTATATATATTGTATTATAAATATTGATTTTAGTTTCCCCCCTAGGCCAGAGATAATATTCTGAGTCGAACATCAATATTAATTTTGCTCTTCAAAGCCAGCCTAGTGGAGCTCTTGTGTTATTCGAGACAAAGTAATTAGTGAAAAGCTAGACCCAAGCTTTATATTTTGATGCAGAAAACCGGATGGAGGTTATTTTTATCTCGGATTTTTGTTACGGAAGAATTTGGGTAACAGGGAGTGTGTTCTTAACGTACTTATTTTTTTTTTACTAACAACAGTTATTATGATGCTAAATAGTTCAGTTATAGAGTCAGATCTATACTTATAGTTATTTTTTTCTATTACAAACATTTCGGTTTCTGAATTGATCTAGTATTTTGTGCTGTTCGAAATACGACTTGTATTTAGGTACGTGTTAAATCTAATCCAGGTTAAATTAGAATTAACACGTAATATGGAGTAAAGTAATGACAATTTTTTACCGATGAACAGTTGAAAGAATGACAATGTTCAAATTTTCCATCAAGAAAAAAATTGAGAATTGGCAAGAAGTAACCCTAAGGAGAGAATAATGGATGGAATGAAGGCAGCCTAGCCTAGCGCTTTCAACTCAGCTCAGCTGCTTTGTTTTGCTTTTTGGGTCAACACCCAATAATACAGTATAATACAATAATATAATTACGAAATCTACTATTAATGTTGTAACTTTATCATCATCAACTGCCCCTAAAAACAAACTTTGAGCACAGGTCTCCCTGAACTTACGCCATCCACTTCATCCTTATTATCTTTTTCAAACTTTCCTTATAAAATATCTACATATTACCGTTAATACGGTTTGAGACCACATAATCAAGGAAGCAAGATATCAGCAAAATAACGTCGTTAGTAAATCGAGCCAGATCACTAGAGTAAACACGGGTTACGCGTGAAAATTTCACTACATACACCCGGCGAAAATGTTTACTGACTATAAAAAACTTCAACATTTTCAACGCTCAATTTCCCTTAAAGTTAGCAGAAAATTTTTGAGTACAACATGCTAGAATTTTTTGTTAATGTTGCAACTATGTGGCCTTAGCGAAATTGGGCCATTTTTTTTTCTGTGCTTTGTTGTACTGAAACTTTCAAAGGCTTTAATTTTTAAGGTGAGAATGAGTTTCGTATTTTTACCAGAAGTTGAATAGAATAAATTCAGCTGTTGTGTAATCTAAATGTGGGTCTACGCTAGAGGAGCCAAGCGCGATCGGAGAACGAACCGAGCGCAACCGAAGAACGAAACGTACAATGTGGACTGACTCACAAGCGTCGAAAAAGCGCGCTTCGAACGTTTGATTCGTGCTCAGCCTATTATTGGTTTTATACAATATAATATTTCACGCCAACGCCATCTGGTCCCAAACTAAGCAGAGCATGTGCTGTAAGCACTAGATAACTGATACTTATATATATTTCTAAATACATACTTATTATAGAATAATTACACTCAGAAACAGAGCAAATGATCGTGCTCATCACACAATCGTTTGCTAATTTTTTGAACATAAAGGAGTTTGCTCGTTTTAGGTCCATACATGACATTAAGAGCGGCTCAGATTGTGCTCAGCTCGTGGTCGGCTTAAGTCTAAGGCTTCTAGACCCACATTAAGGCAAAAAAAAATCTTTATTAGCAGACCAAAAGATTCCAATTAAGTCCTATCGGCGACTGACATCTGCGGTATAATCTCGAAAGTACACCATATAACACTACAAACACGAAGTTTCTCTTAGTCCACACTCCCATAAATAAAGTAGCACCTCAATTATCAGCGATCACCATCGCTTCCCCATAATACGCTGGAAGTAACAACACAATTAATTAGGACTGGCCCATTGTCAGATTTATACTAGTGCCTTATCTCCGCTGTCGTATTGGACGCGGCAAATTCTGATAATTACTACGAGGTCGTATCTACTGGTTGAGATATTGGGTAGTGTAGAATAGGTTTTCAATTATGTCCTTTAAATTAAACTTTGCTAGTAGAACAGATACAATTAATAAATAAATCGTATTTAAATTAATCTCGCATGAGAAAATACTACTCCAAGGCTTGAAAGAATTGCGGTGGCTGTAGAACGCATAGGGCAAGTAAAGAAACACAAGTGGATTTTAGGCATTATAAGTCTGACACGAGAGGATCTCGTTCCAGTCACAGCGGGAGGAGTTATTTGAAGATTTCCCAACAAAAAAATGTAGTTGTAGTAAGGACTGAACAGGCTAAGTTGACTTAAGAATTTGTAAATCATGTAAGTACATACAATAGTTTCAGATATCACATAATACTTATCTCTACAAATTAGGACTTAAAAATCAAGTGCACTTTCCAATAGTTATTATTGTTAGCTTTCACAATATTCTTGAATTAACGATAATTTGATAAATTCGCACCCAACAAAAAAGAACGAAAAATACTTATCTATACTTATAATAAATCTGTAGAGAGGTAAATTCTGTACATAAAATATATTTAAAAAATAACTATCAAGGGGTGGTTAGGGATCGCTACTGATGCTAAAAATGCAATCAGTAAAATTTTTGTCTGTCTGTCTGTCTGTCTGTCTGTCTGTATATTCGTTATGGAAACAAAAACTACTCGACGGATTTCAACGAAATTTGGCACAATTATTCTTCATACTCTTGGGCAGGTTATAGTATACTTTTCATTACGCTACGATCAATAGGAGCAGAGCAGTGAAGGGAAATATTGGGAAAACGGGAGAAGATACTCCATTTTTTAAGCTTCCGTCGCGTGTGCAGGCTTATAGGTTAAAGCTACATAGAAATCATGTATGACGGAAATATTCGCCCTAAAATTATATAAAAAATATTCCTCGACAGCATATGTCTATCTTTTATGGTTGACTCACAATAACACGTGAAACTCCCGATAGCTTGGCAATTCGGAGATTTCTGATTGTATTTGTCTACTCTAACGTTTACAACACTATCACTCATCCCTAATTAAAAAAAGTTAACATTATTACCTATTCAATAAAAAAAGAATCATGTAAATCGGTGTAGAAACACCAAAGTTATACATGAAATAATAAGTCATCGCGCGTGAATACAGAGTCATGCTATAAGGATTATTTTTGTGTATCGGTTGCCGCGCTCGACGCGCGTCGTGGCGGGAGGTATAAAAAGGCGGGGGGTCCGCGCTCGAGCGTCATTCAATATTTGGCTGTTGATGCGAATAGACGTTCAGACTGTTCGACCTTATTGACAACCAATAATTGTTATTTGCAAACCGTGCTTATCAGCACGACTTTTAGTCTTTGAATAATTTATTTTTAGATTTGTTTTGTTGTTATTTTATATAATAGGTATTATGGTAGTGTTTAAATATATTATTAGTTTTAGGTATAAGAGGTTTTGGTAGTGATTAATTAAATTAATAGTTTATTTTCGTAATTATTATATTAGTTATTTTGGTAGTGTTTAATTGTATTAATAGTTTATTTTCGTAATTGGTAGTGTTTAATTATATTAATAGTTTATTTTCGTAATTATTATATTAGTTATTTTGGTAGTGTTTAATTGTATTAATAGTTTATTTTCGTAATTGGTAGTGTTTAATTATATTAATAGTTTATTTTCGTAATTATTATATTAGTTATTTTGGTAGTGTTTAATTGTATTAATAGTTTATTTTCGTAATTGGTAGTGTTTAATTATATTAATAGTTTATTTTCGTAATTATTACATAATTACTATATATAATTGTAAGTGTAAGGTAGCTTCAGTTACCGTCGATTAAAAATACACAATGCCACCTAAAAAACGACCATCTTTATCTCGAAATTCGAGAGATGCTAAAAGGATGAGAAATGCGCGTTCTCAAGAATCGGCAGAGGAAAGAGCACATCGGTTAAACTCTATGAGAGTTAGTGCCTCAACCTCTCGAGCCAATGAAAGCTCTCCAGAGAGAGAGATGCGATTAGCAGCTGACAGAGCGAGACGAGCTACATCACGGGCGTCTCAAAGCTCTTCTCAACGAGAGCTGAGGCTTACCATTGACCGAGAACAACATGTGTTATCCCGAGATGCTGAAACTGCGTCACAACGAGAATTGCGTCTCACTGCTGACCGCGAACGGCATACATTATCTCGCGAGTCAGAAACCTTCACTGACAGGGAATTACGTCTCACTGCTGACCGCGAACGGCATACACTATCTCGCGAGTCAGAAACCTACACTGAGTGGGAATTGCGTCTCACTGCTGACCGCGAACGTCATATATTGTCTCGCGAGTCAGAAACCTACACTGAGAGGGAATTGCGTCTCACAGCTGACCGCGAACGTCATATTTTATCTCGAGAATCTGAAACTTTAACTCAATATGAAGACCGTTTGACAAATGATAGGGTGCACCATAATGTTATTCGATCTCTCGAAGACGCCACTTGCAAGTAAGACGGAATAGGTTTGTATACTTTCAACGTTTTCGTGGCTTATTCAATCAGTTTATTGTAGACATGTACGCAAAAATTGAAACCGAAAGATTAGTTTATATACGATCTAATCAAAGGCAGCTGCGCGCTGAAGAATACGTGCACCTTCGCGACGCCATGCAGCAAGATAACGATACGGTGAATATGGGTCGTTTAGTTATTTTGCCCTCTTCTTTTACTGGTGGTCCACGATACATGCACGAACGTACTCAAGATGCTTTTTGTTACGTAAGAAAATATGGACGTCCCGACTTATTTATTACTGTAACTACCAATCCTAAGTGGGATGAAATTACTCGGGAGCTTCTTGAGGGTCAAGCACCGCATGACCGCCATGATATCATAGCAAGAGTTTTTCATTTAAAATTAAAATCAATGATAGATCTACTTACCAAAGATAACATTTTTGGAGAAGTATTGTGTTATATGTATAGTATTGAATGGCAAAAACGCGGCTTACCTCACGCACATATCCTGCTTTGGTTAAAAGATAAGGTTCGACCTAATGATGTAGACAGTTTAATCAGTGCTGAAATTCCAAGTCCGATTGCAGATCCCGTGTTATACGACATTGTTAAAACTCATATGATACATGGTCCATGTGGTGCATTTAACGGGAATTCTCCTTGCATGCAAGACGGTCGTTGCACTAAAAGATATCCAAAAGCCTTAGTGGATGACACTGTAACAGGACATGATGGATACCCATTATATCGTCGCCGTTCAAGAGATAATGGTGGTTTTACTGTTGAAAAGCGAGTGTCTGGACAACAAGTTACTTTAGATAATAGGTGGGTCGTTCCGTATTCTCCTGTGTTGTCCAGAGCATTTCAAGCTCACATAAATGTTGAAATGTGTAATAGTGTAGAGTCAATAAAATATATTTGTAAGTATATTAATAAGGGCAGTGACCAAGCTACATTTGCTTTGAGAAATGAACATGATGAAGTTACAAGATTTCAGTCAGGCAGATATATAAGTTCTTCAGAAGCTGTGTGGCGGATCTTAAGTTTCAACATTCACGAAAGATATCCACCTGTGACTCATCTGGATGTTCATCTTGAAGGCGGCCAACGTATATATTTCAACGCCGAAAATTTCACAGAACGGTTAGAGAACCCTAGACAAACAACTTTATTAGCATTCTTTCGACTTTGCCAAACTGATGATTTTGCAAAATCTCTTTTGTATGAGGAAGTTCCATCGTATTATACCTACGATAAGCAACGGGGTGTCTTTAATCGAAGACGCCGTGGCAGGCCTGTAGATGGCGAGTCAGGTATTTTTAAAGAACATGTTCTTGGTAGAGTGTACACCGTTCATCCTAACAACGCTGAGTGTTTCTATTTGCGATTATTATTACATACCGTGCGAGGACCAACCTCATTTATAGATTTGAGAAAAGTAGACGATGTTGTTTATCCCACTTATCAAGCAGCTTGCCAAGCACGTCATTTGCTTGAAAATGATCAGCATTGGGATGACGCTTTAGCAGAATCCTGTGTTAGTGATAATCCACGACGGTTACGCCATTTATTTGTAACATTACTCATATTTTGTAATTTGTCAGATGCTGTAAAATTATGGGAAAAATATAAAGAAAAATTTGCAGAAGACTTTCTTAGAAATATACCTAACAATGATGAAGGCACAACTAATGATAATTTCCGTGATCTTGCCATAAATCAGTGCTTATTAGCTCTTCAGGATGACTTAACAGCAGTAGGCGGTAAATCACTCTGTGAATATGGTTTGCCAACACCAACCTCAGTCGGAGAGGTAACTAATAGGGAATATTCCGCAGAGATTGGTTACAATTTAATGGAACTGCTGACAACATTAGAAAACGGTGTCCCAATGATGACTGCAGAACAACGTTCAGTTTATGACCGCGTGTGCAATAGTGTTCAAAATAATTTGGGAACAATATGGTTTTTAGATGCACCTGGAGGAACTGGAAAAACCTTTTTGACTAAATTAATATTGGCTTATGTTCGAAATCAGCGTAAAATTGCTCTTGCCGTAGCTTCATCAGGGATAGCTGCAACATTGCTACCAGGAGGTAAAACTGCTCACAGTATGTTTAAAATACCAATTGATTTAGATCGCACGGAAAGTCCAACCTGTAGTATTTCAAGAAATAGCGACAAAGCTAAGGTATTACGCGAGTGTAGTTTAATCATATGGGATGAATGTACGATGGCCCATCGAAAAGGAGTAGAAGCGGTAGACAGAACTTTAAGGGATATAAGACAAAATGATCGACCAATGGGCGGTATCACGGTTTTATTTTGTGGTGATTTCCGACAAACCTTACCAGTAATACCACGGGGAACCCGAGCTGATGAGGTTAGGGCTTGCCTGAAAAGCTCTTATTTATGGCGTGATATACAATCGGTGCATTTGACTATAAATATGCGAGTGAGAACTGGAGATAACCCGGATGATAGTCAATTTTCTGACACATTATTAAAGATTGGTGAAGGTACCTATCCACAACTACACCAAGGAAAACTTATTCTGACGCCTGAATTATGTTGTATGGTGCAATCTCAACCACATCTTATATCGTCGGTTTACGGTGACGTAACAAATATATTAAATAGGGACAATTCTTGGCTATGCGAAAGATCTATTTTAACTCCTCGCAATGACCAGGCATCTGAGATCAATAACAAAATACTGTCGAATATACAGGGGGAAAGCAAAGTTTATAGATCAATAAATAGAATGGTCGATGAACAAGAAGCCACTAATTACCCGATAGAATTTTTAAATTCTTTAAATATGCCCGGACTTCCCGCTCATGAAATTTGTTTAAAAATTGGGATACCGATTATTCTGCTCCGAAATTTAAGACCACCACAACTTTGCAATGGAACTCGACTAAAAGTAACCCAGTTGCAACAAAATATAATCGAGGCTCAAATTTTAACAGGTTGCGGTGCAGGAGAAACCGTCTTTATTCCCAGAATACCCTTAATACCAAATAATTTTCCATTCCAATTTAAAAGGACGCAATTCCCAGTATCGGTGTGTTATGCAATGACAATTAACAAGGCTCAAGGGCAGACTTTTGGTGTTGCTGGAGTAGATCTCAGTGTCAGTTGTTTCTCGCATGGTCAGTTGTATGTTGCTCTCTCCCGTGTTAGCAGTTCTAAAAATCTTTATGTTCACGTGCCGGACGGGTCAACTTTCAATATAGTTTACCCGGAAGCTTTGCACTGAAGTATTTTCGTTTTATAGGTACCTTTACCTTACCTTTATAAGGCAGTGGTACTTATATTGCCACCAAAATTTGAACCTTAACACATTATTATAAAGTTTAAAAGCAATAAATATTTTTAAGTTCTGTGTCTTATAAAGGGTTAAGCCTCATGTGAACGTGATCTAAACAATATTACCAATATAAATAAAAATAATAAATATTACCAATACATTAACTTAATACACAAGGAGTTACACGCTGACGGAGACGCGGGCACAGCTATCTATACTTTTCTGCCGGAAGTCACTATTCCACGCGGACGAAGTCGCGGGCAAAAGCTAGTTATAAATAAAGAAATAGAAGGAACCCACTCTATAAAATGCGAGCCTTGTCCTCTACCGGTCGGGAATCAACGCAGTAACAGACAAAAGTAGTCGCATACGCACGCACCCGCGGCACGCACAAAAGATGGCCGCCGTGACGTAGGTAGTACCTACACCTACTATGGCCTCATTACATCTAAATCGTACTAGGATATTAAAAATCACAATTCACATTTAAAAAATTGCGACTTAACCAACTAGCAACCGCTGACCGTGTGGAAGTGAGATCCGGGGCCCAAGGACAAAGGCAAAGAAGGAGCAGGAGTACTTCACTCCTGCTCCTTAACTAACTGAACTAGTAAACAGAGTACGGAGTAGTAGGGTTTTTAGTAAGTAAAAGTCTGACACGCCTCCCAAGAGCAAGGGGCTAGGATAACTTTCCCACCTAAAAGAAAAACAAGTAGTAAATCTTATTTATTTTTTATAAATTTAACACGGGGCTAACATTAATAAAAATAAATGCACAAATAGGCGGTCTTATCAAACAGGGCAATATCTTAAAGACAACTTTTAGATTGACTGAACGAAAGGAAAAGGATTTGGGGTTCTCAGTGTACAACCACATAAATACATATTATACGAGTATATTATATTAACAATTATCATATATACATAGTTTATTAACAATTATCAAAAATACACAATTGAAAACATCACCATTTTTTTGAACGCCGGTAGCGTTTTAATTTTACAATATTGCTCTAATCCCCTTAAAATTACCTGGGCTAAAAAACCAAATGTTTCCTTATTTCCTTATACCTTTGTCGTTTTTTCTAAAAAAAACTTAAGTGCAATAATCAACATAAAAACAAATAGGTGTTCTAATGTATCCAGCAGCCTACCTCCAGCACCCAGACATAAAAGATCCTAACACCGATAAGGCCTCGCCGAGAATCGAACGGGGACCAAATTGCCCCATTCCACGAGAGATCCTCTGATACGGATGCGACTGTAGATATCTTTACACGGGCCGCTTTATGGGACCATGGTGTCCTGTCCATGATTATTGAATGGGGGAACTATCAATAGACGAAAGTGGATTTAGGTACCGTTGGCTACTGATATCTCCCGCCAGTATTTAAAAAAAAAAAAAACATACGAGAACTGCCGCATTGAACTAATTGATCTCGTAACTGTAGCACTACATAAGTTTCACGTCAAGCATAGTCAGCGACACTATAGGCATCTCTTGGCGTCACCGTTAGCGCAGTAATTGAGCGATTGTATGTTACACTGCGTGTCGCAGGTTTAATTTCTCTATGTCCCCATGGAACGAAAATTTGTATGGATTACAGATAGTTATTCTGAATCTAGGTGTTTTTTATATATGTGAGTTTACATGTTTGTAAACGTACCCAAGATAAAGGAGTAATTTCTAGTCAGCTGTTGACCGCATTGTTACATTAGTTATACGGAGTTGGTAATGGAGATAGTGCCTATAGTTAGATTGTGAATCGATTTTAATGTATATTATAAGGAAAATTATTACTATTATTTTACGACTACCCTGGTATGAAAAGAAACACTGATACTAACTCAAAGGTCAAAGTTTCTTTAAAGTCCATACAGCTAAAATGTAATGGTGAAATCATACGAGAACCATGCGTGTCTTGGGATGGTCTTTCTAACGAAATAAGTAAAGCCGCCAATATTCTTTATACTATATTTCCCAATAAATAATACTGTACTTAAAAACATTGCACAAAGGAACACATGACACTGATCCTTTTATATCGTCCTAAGAATATTTCACAGTTGTCTTTCGCAGACATATACAGACATATAAGTTTATAATCCAGACGCATTGGACTTATTGAAGTTTCTCCACGCACCATTGGCAGGGGAGAGAATTTCATTCACATGGCTTCTGTATTTCCCTGTTTTATTCTTTCGTTTTTATTTCATGCGTGCATATTGCAAAATTTGATGCTACGTACAAAGGTGCCATTCTCGCATGAGCTGGTGTACTGTAATTGTATTTGTGTTTTTTATCAGAAATTCCTAATTTAATTGAGGGTAAAGCATTAGGGATGAAAGCCGAATGCATAGATAAAAGTAGTTCGATGGTTGCAGAAGCTGACGTGCTCATAAATTAAGAAATATTGGAAGATGATAGTCTGAAATTTCTCACATAAAATAAGTTCAATACAATTGAGTCATACAAGTACCACATTAAAACTACGGAAACTAGAAAAAGACAAAAAACTCGCTTTTGATATGGAGAAAAATTTATGACTGGGGTGGACTTCCCCATTGAGCAATCTAATGGCAAATCTATAGAGGCGCCATCGTACAACCATAAGACTGTTAAATGAAGTATGAAATTAGGGGGTTTTGCGGTGGCCAGTGGAGTCAATAAAACCATACATCCATGGGACTTCTTTGATGCTTCGGCTTATTGAATAAAATGGAGTTGGCTTCGTCAGCACGCATTAGAAAAGCAGATAAAGTCGGGAGATATAAAACAGACATCAAATAGTAAATTGAAAAGGAATTTATGATTGATTTGACCTTGGTCTGTCGGAAGTTCGGTTATGTTTCCTATGATTTCCTTTCGAATATTTTATGTTGAGATGTACGTGTTTTATTTTTGAGTGTCAGACGGTTTTATTTACTTCATGCGATGCCATTATTTGTTTCCTTTCTTTCGGTTTATGCTACCTTACTAAAACTCGAAGTAAATTTAAAGTTTTCGTCTACATCGATCTCTTTAGTCGTCTGTGGTGCTTTGAATTAAGGTTTAATTCGATTTGGACCATTTACAGGCACTTTAAAATTGACAAAATGCTCAGTCAAAAAAAGTGAAGTGAAATAGTGAGTTCAAAAGCGTAGATCTCTATGAAGAAGAACGTGTAGGAAACTTTTGGCAGGCCTGTTGGTCTAGTAGTTAGTGACCCTGACTGTTATGCCGGAGGTAGTGGGTTCGATTCCCATCCAGGACAAATGTTTGTGTGATGAGCATAATCATAAATTGTTCTGTGTCTGGGTGTAATTTATCTATAATATGTATGTATTTCGAAATATAGAAGTATGTTTATCAGTTTTCTAGTAGCCATAACACAAGCTCTGCTTAGCTTGGGACTAGACGGCATTGTGTGATAGTTGTGGAATATTATTATTATTGTGGAATATTATTATAACTCCATGGACACTTGGTTCTGGAGTGGCGACCATTTACCGGAAGACGCATTGGAAGGCCTCTTACAAGGTGGACCGATGACTCTGTGATAGTCGCAGGAATCCGATGGATGCGAGACGCACAGAATTGGTCATTATGGTGACACTTTGGGGAAACCTATGTCCAACAGTGATTAATTAATCAATAATCAGCCAAGCAACTATTACACTGAACTTATATTACGATAGACTTTATAGTGCAGTTCATTTGTTTCATTCAAAATTTCACATCAGCAACAAATTAGCAATGATACCAACCACACCACATAAATTCGGTAGTACCAACATTACCTAATTGGCTCCCCATTCAGGTTTTTATCACGCGACCCTCGAACATGGCAAGGAAACCAGGCTTGCAAGCCGATGCCCCTGAAAGCCTACACCTAATGAAATTGGCAGGTAGATGTTGAAGCGATCCTCTCCTGGGTTCACTAGACTATAATAATTAACGCTCCGGTGTTGCTTTCGTGGAAATCCGCCATAGTACCGCTTTTAAACGAACTCGGTGTTAGGTGGAGTTGAGGTATGCGCTATACCATCCTGTTGTAAGGTAACTTTCATGCGTATTTAACGAAGGGTGTACTTACTCGAGTTTTATATTACCGTGGCTTGAGTCATGTGTGGTTAACGTAGTTCCTAAAATTGACCTCCGAAGGAACTGCGATCCTCAGCTCTGTAAACTTGAGAGTCAGCAAAATCCGACTCTAAATATACGAGAAGATGAAAGCATCCTTTAAAATTTTAGATTTTGTAGTATTAATCTTGATAAACGCTGAAATTTAAATGACAATGGATGGTGCAGTGGTTGAGAAATCGGCTGCTACGCTTTATGTTGCGGATTCGTTTCCCGAACGAAAAAACGATTTGTATGACCTACAGACCGTAGTTTCTAGTCTGGATGTCTTTTTTAGTAAGTTTACATGTATTTGAACGTACTCACGATACAGGAGTAATTCCTAGTATGGAGGACAGTGAAGACGAGGACTCTATTTTCTAACAAAAGAAAAACTATACAAATATAATTCAAAATATTATTTTACACTAGCTTCTGTTGATTTGCCCTCGTGATAATAGAAAATCCAAAACCAAAGGGTTCGTACGCCTAGGATAAAGTATGTGCTATTTCAGGGCATAGGCTACCCGTGTACCAAGTTTGTCGTGTACGTGTAAAAATTCGTTCAGCCGTTCGAGCGTGAAGTAATAACAAACATACTCACTCATAAACGTTCGCTTTTATAATATTATTGTGATATTTATAAAATTTAATTCTTGTTCAGATAGTACCTACTAACGTTTTTGTATGAACTATGAGCGTAACAATCAATTTTTGCTATTCATGAATTTCATATTTATTGGCTGGAAATACAATAAGCACCGCTTCAAAATATCTGTAGACAACAGACAATAAAGATTAGAGGCAGGTTCCTACATCTTTAAATCGATTATAACACCTAATCGCAAAATTCAAGTCACACCGTTCAAAAGAATTTCAATTAAACCAAAGTGAGGGTACCGCGAATTGATTACGAATAAAAAAAAATGATCGTCGTATCACGCACTGCATGAGAATCGAGAGGAACCATTAAATCACTTGATGCCACAGAACCTATTTAAAATGGCGATTTTTTATCCCACCCCATTCTTGAGCTCTTGAAAATGCACGTTAATTCTGTGCCGGGGTGACCAAGAATGTGGAGAAACAAAAAAGTCGATTTTAATCTAACTTGAATTTCTTTCTTATTGGAATCGCTTGTCTGATCTTTCATTCATGTTATTTATACTAATATAATAAAGCAACTATTAATATTGTTCTGAAGCTTGTGAAAGCAGAAAATTGTTCCAAGTAAACGTATTCACGGGATAAAGATTAAGAACTCAGTCATAAGTAAAATTGAAATCTTTGTAGTGAAAATTAAGAAGGTTGAATCAAAAATCACACATATTGGTAGTGTAGCGACATCTATGACGCCACATAAGAACTGAAACCTGCAACGCGCAATTAGAGTTCTCCACGCGATTTGAGCATATACAACAGCACGAAATCATCTATCGAGCAGTTGTCCGATCAGACATGACACCCGTCTGGTCGGAGGATCCTCCTTTTTCAATGGAAATTAGCGGGACTTTACACTCTGTCCCCCATAACTCCAAAGTAGAAAAATAAATATCAATTTGCTGTCCTGAGAAAAAATACAAAACCATGGCAACCACATTATTTCGCCGATCAAAAACTTCCAGTAATCCCTGCAATTTATTTCTAAAAAAATGCTGATTTGATCCTTACTTATTGGGTGCTCAGACAGCGGAGGTATTTTTAATTTATTGACATATAGGTTCTTTGAAACGTTACCTCTATATGACTTGGAAAAAATTGTTTTAAATGTCTCTGAAAATAATTTCAAGAATTATTAAGAAATATATATTTGTCAAAACTTTTGAGAAAAGGTTGTGAGACGAAATATTTCAACTAGTGTAATTAATTTGACTGTCGTTTTTTTTTTTAAGGTTGGCAATCATCCAATAAAATTTTCGCACTGTTACTGACTAAAACCTGACTATGTCCCTTATTTACCATGCTTTCCAGGACTCCGGGGTTCCCTTTTAAACTACCCAGTAGGCTTTGGCCCTCCTGGGCCCCTACGGTGTTACAGACATCTCTTTGAGGTACGTGTGGAACACTACGCGCTGCCGACGATTTGTGCTTGATCCGGATGGTTTTTTTTATGGTGGGAAAAATCATCCAATGACAACCTTCGCTCTTGGGCAGAGCGGGAGATAGTGTCAGACTCTTACTGACTAAAAGCCCACCCCGTTCCTTCGTGCTTTTCGTACCGGCTCGAGCGCCCTTTCGGATAACTCTGGCCCCGCCCCAGTAGGCTTCGACCCAGCTGGGCCCCTGCTGTTGCTGACAGCTCCTTTAGGCAAGCAGGAACAATGCGCGCCGTCGACGACTTGGGCTCGGTCCGGACGGTTACCGGACGGTCGGACAGCAAGTTACCCATAGCTCGCAATCCGCAAGCCCGCGCCTACGCGTCTGCGGTGGCCGGAAATCAGGATCGGAATCCAGGTGGCTGGGGCACTGTGAGCGCCTCCTCCTTTGCTAGCATTACTGCTTCACAAGAGAAGGCGACCGCTTGCCACTCCTCCTCGCTCCGGACCATAGCCTGGTCCGGATGGTTATTGGATGACTAGAAATCGACACTTTGCATGTCATCCGCAAGCTCACGCCAACGGTGAGACTGTCTTGTATGAATCATTAATATTGTTTATTATGTAATTAGATACGAGTACTTAGGAAATTCTTGGAAGTAAACAGTAAAGAACATAAGAAGTACAGAGAGACAGTGAATTTTCCTCAAATTTATAGCTGCTATATTTTTTATAGCTGTCTGAGTGTGATAATACTACCAACCGCAATATATTTAATTATTCAGGCTGACTCAATTTATGTACCTACCTATATTATAGTGCTCAGCGTACGCAAATGAGTTTATTACTGTGTAGTGAATAATTGTTGATAAATCTATACTCAAATACACGATTTAATTTATCGTTTTAATACAAAATAATCAACAAAAATTACTGACATTGTAGGGACGATGTACTGAACAAAATCCGTCATTTTTTAGAAATATTATCCAACTAGCTTTTGGCTGCGACTTCGCCCGCGTACATAAATTATAGCCAATGTCAGGAATAAAGCAGCTTTCTATCCGTGAAAAAATTTTAGCAATCGGTACTTTCTGAGATTACCGCCAGAAAAAAATACAAACTTTACCGCTTTATTATATTAGTGTAGATCTAGATGTAGTTTATAATAGTGTAGATGAAGACGTTACACATTTATTCCTAATAACTACTGTAGAAGCTCAGCAGGTTCGAAGCCTACTGGGGCCATAGATTCGCTTATAAACCCAAAACCCGAAAACGCAAGGCAAAGATGAAACAAAGAAGTGGACGACTTATGGACGATGTCATTGGATGAAATTCCAACTAAAAAATAAAACACTAAGAATAACTCCTGTATTATGGGTACATCCACAAACCTGTAAACTCACATACACAAGACGTCCAGCCCTGGAATACCTATCTGAAGGTAAAATAAAAAAAAAATCAAACAATCAGGTCAAATATTTTTCCCGTGCTGGAATCTAACCTGTGACATGCAGCGCAGCAGCCAATTGCTCAACCACTGCAGTAACCGTCGTCAGATTTCATTTTATTGATATAAACTAGTGCTTGATGATAGACCTGATGGTCTACTGGGGCCAGGGTTATCCGAAAGGGCGCTCGAGCCCCGGTATGAAGGCTAGAAGGAACGGGGTGGGTCTTTTAGTCAGTAAGAGTCTGACACTCTCTCCCTCTCCGCCCAAGGGCGGGGGATGTCAATGAATGATTTTTCTTACCATAAAAAAAAAATAGACCTGATGGTAAGCAGTGATGCAATCGTTGATGGTGAGGCGCGATAGTTTATTTAGAGCCTATGCTCTGTTGCTTTGAAGACATCTAAATTATAATCAGACGGGAAGACCGCAGCAAGCAGGTAGTGGTTTCAACAACATAAGGGTGGATACTCGCTGTTTGTCGGCTTGTCCGATGGTAGAAGTGAGATGGTGTAATCAGGGGTGCTATTCTCTAAGAAAACAGCCTTGAGCGCAGCGCTGGCACAATGTAAAGGGGCATTGGGTTGTTAATTCAATGTACTGCGCTCACGACTCGTCGCTGTGCCAGCGCTGCGCTCAAGGCTGTTTTCTTAGAGAAGAGCACCCCAGGTCATGTAATTCCTGCGCACACTTTCTAAAATGCATCCTGTAAAACACCTTTAGATTTTGTTCAGTACCTATAATGAACCTTTTTTATAATACAATCCTTATAGCTAACTTATTATGCCACTGTGGGACAAAGGGTTTTTTTCTCATACAAACAAGAATCGAATTATTATTTGATTTTTTTTAATACGAATTTATAGTGTAGCTAAATATCTGATGTGATGTAACATTATATCATTTTCATTATAAATGAAACACATACAATATACATAAATAAATTCAGTTTGCTTGCCAAGTCTTTCTCTGTTTATTAACCGTATTAAGTTTTTATCCGGAAGGCATTTTCTTTGTTACCGTTTGTAATGTTTTGCTTAGAAAATGAGGTAATGTTTGCTAATTAGCGTAATTTCCATACACATAGGAAGTAAACATAATTTCATACTAGCACACTATTGTGTTGTATGTTTAATAAGACCCAGACAGACGTTGTAATATGTTTCGACGTTTCCGTTTTGTTAGGGTAACATATTGAATTTTAGCTTAACAATGTGTATCCTGCCTATCCTAACCTACGGTGCTTAAACATGGTCGCTCAGCGAGTTGCAAAAGTTTCGCCTTGGGGCCAACGAGCAATTGAGCGCAGCATTTTAGGTGTCAAAAAAGCCTACAGAATGAAGAATACCACTCTGCGCTTAAAGATGGGGATCATAGTAGCGAACAGGAAGCCGCTCGCCGCGAACAGGAAGCCGCTCACCGCGATCAGGAGGCTAAGCAGAACCTGATCCTCGATAAAATCGACCACGGCCTTGTCACGTTGGGTGAGAAGGTAAAGAATCTCACCTTGGAGGTCAAGGAGGTTTCCGCCCGAGCTGATAGCCTCGAAACAAGAATTGATGGCCACGAAGATCGCCTGCTGGACATCAACAAAAAAATCGTCAAGCTCGAAGCACGCGAACCCGTGGCTGTCAGGCTAAAACAGGTTTGGGTGGGTCACATCACCCAAATGAATTCTAGCCGTTGGAAGAGTCTACACAAAGTGGGTGCCAGAGGATGGACGATGCCGACGAGGTCGATCTGGAAAGAAATGGCGATTTGACTTAGACGCAAGGGTTGGTTTGAGATGGTTCTACAAAAGAATACCAGAACGACGTTGTGAAAGGTCGAATTGCCTAAAGTAATAGGAAAACAGGTTCAATAAAAAAAAAAACACTTTAAGTTCTGTCTTGTTTCATCTTGCCCCGTCGTGCTTTGTCTTGTCCCCATTTAGTTCTATATTATCTCATTTTGTTTAGTTTTGTCCAGCTTTATCCCGTTTTGTTTGATCCCATCCGGCAGAATGACGTCGTTTTGGACAAAAACTTCATTCTATTTAATCAACAATTTAAACGTACATACTGCACACGATCATAATGCCATCTGCTGGGTCCAGTTGTATTTTCAAACCATCCAGGGACTCACTCAACATCCAAAATAGGTAGTTTAGGAGGATTTCGATGACAAACATAGGTACATACTAAAGAGTTCTATATATAGAGACTATATATAACGAAGTGTTGAAAACAGTGTTATAACAACCGATCCCAGTCAAGACCAGTAACTAGCTCCTAGTCTATTTCAGTCAGCGACAAGACCGCCATTGAACCAAAAGATTTAAGTGTATGTACCTATATAATAAAGTTTATTCTATTCCATAAAATTCCATCTAAAAACACAAAACTAAGTAACATCACAAGTCTACCACCTCGTGTGTCACCTAAAAACAAACAGAGACAGTACCAACAAACGATAACCAGATTTGAGTTCCAACAAGCCGTGTACTCCTCGAAAACTGGCACACGCAAACAATACTACGAATAGCAAGACCTAGATACCCTAGATTGGGTCTACCGAGTCTATAACTCTATAGACAAATGCTTGCACTGACTGGACGGGTCCACTCAAATCTGTATGGTTTTTTCTTCAAAAGACCATCTCAGACTAATCTGCATGGTTCTCATGTGATTTGACCATTACATATTTACTGTATGGACCTTAAAAGAGACTTTGACCCCTGAGTTTGTTGCGGTGTTTCTTCTCAGGGAAACACCAGCCTCATCTAGCTTAAACTGACAAAAAAAATTTGACGTGTAAAAGTGTTTTTTAAACCTATTTGCAAAATAAATATCATTTATCATTTATACAACATATGTTTTAGTAAATGCTAAACCTGAAACACGTGACTAGTATTTTTATGTAAAGAAGCCTTGTATAATATTACATAACTGTAACAAGAAAAATCTCAAAGTTATAAGCTTGTTACGTCAGCAAAAATACGTAGTCACGAGGCCATCCAAGCGACTGAGGGGTTGTTTTGCACATGCACTCAACTGTTTGCTGGTTCATAATACCCGCTATGACCTGCCGTGACCTGTATTGTCTTAGTATCGGTGATGTCCATCTTGTGATCTTTTTAAACATTTTTGGAAAAAAATGTAATATGATATAACAAATATTGAAATCCATTACAGTTACTGATTCTGAACAATGTATGTTCAGGTTTCGATTAAACTAAAAATAATGTTGTATAGTTTACAGACAGGATTTTCAAAAACCAATTACATTTTAGTGAGAAGTTTGCTTACTGTCAGTGTTCTGCCTCGGGCAAGCCATAGTCCACGGATCGAACGGTCCAATAAAACTAATGGTCCTAAAGATTTTCTAACAAAGACTATTATCGAGATATACGCAGACGAAGGACGAGAATGAGGTTCTACTCTTTATTAAGATGGCTGATGATACTCTATCTGATTAATTTAATTTAGTTTTTTTTTTGTACAAACATATGTTACGTGAGTAGAAACCTTTTGTATTCTTATAGATTAAAGCGTGAGTGTATAGCTTAATTATAGTTGATATATTTTTCAATTATAAATGAGTTTTAAACAACAGTTACCATTTTCTGAAACAAAAAGGGTTCAGCGCCTCTAGTGTCGAATAGCGTAAACTAGAAATTCAAGTGTGAATAGCTAGAAGTGTCACTCTAGTGTCGAATAGCGTGAATTAGAAATCCCAGTGTGAGTCGTTTGTCATACGAATAACTCGGATTTGTTAAAAAAATCAGTATTATCTAATAGATAGATAACAAACATTCATACAACAGCGTGGGGCTAAAAAGGTAGGTATGTATTATGAGACGTAATTTTTATTTCTTAAAAAATAAACTATAGTTCCCCACACTACAAATTACTTTTATGTACATAAGACACACACGTAAGATAGACCCGGATATGCTCGTCATACTAATATTTTTCCAGAGCAAAAATCGAATCCACGACACGCAGCGCAGCAGCCAATCGCTCAACCACTGCGCCAACCGTGTCGTAAAACTTTGCAAACTAGCCTAACTATTTAATAGTAAAATTAAAAGAAATATTTCTGAAAAGGATAACGCTTATGCCAAAAAAAAGAACGCAACCAAAAAAATACTACGAACCCTTTCATACTCGCAGTACTTTCAAGATTCAAGAACCACCAAGAATTCCTACAAAAGATATCGTAAAAATCTCTCAAACGCTTTTACATGCAACTCAGCGTTCTCACCACCCATGACTGGAAGTTCGTTCATAATGAATGTATGAATGAACGGAACGAAGGAACCTCAAGGAGAGTTCTTTCACTCTGTGGTAGTCTGCATCTTGCGGAGACGACACGATAAAACACTCAATGCTCCACCTCACAAAGGTTTAGGAATAGATTCATAAGGTTCAAAGTCTGGTAAATGTGTATCAAACATTTTAATTTTAATTAATCTTTCTTGCTTGAGAAAGGGTAATTTAAACTCCTAATGAAGTAATAAAATTGTTTCGTTCACCAAATCCTTTCAAGAAAATCCACAATTGAAATGAACTCTGAATAATAATTCTTTTAAAATAAGATAATATGATTTGCCATGTTTGAATATGGGTCCGCTATAACTGCGAGAACATTTGAAACAATTACCTTGACCCTATAACGCAATGATTGGGGAAGGCCTTTATCAAACAGTGGACCTCTTTTGACTCTAGTGATGATGATAAATGATAAGGCAAAGGGACATAATTATGTGGTTTTAATGTCTCGTTTCACTCTTAAACTCAAAAGCAGGTTAAGTCGAATGCAGGTAATAGTGCTTGTTTTTTAAAAGTGGGATGCGTGGTGGGTGGAAGTGGGTGGTAGGATTTTTTTCATTGAACTTTATCAACTGAGTGTAAGGTGTATGAATAAATAAATATAATTTCTAAAATTCATAAAAGCAACTAAAAATATTTGATAAAAATGAATGTCATATATCTATTGTGACCGTTCCAACTAAAACTATTGGAACGAACGGTGAGCTAGATAGCTCCTCATTTATATTGAGAACGAGGAATGTCCAAGTATTGAAGGTAGCGATATTATCGGAGATATCTACGACTCTACGTGAGTTAAAAATATTAAAACATATATTTTTGTCTTTATAAAATACACTTACACTGTAGGCAGTATCAAAAAAATATAGTAACATAATATTATACTGAAATAACAATTGAAAAATCTTTATTTTAAATAATAAACCAATGAAATGATTATTTTTTCATAAAATATTATTATTATGAATAATAATAATCACTGTTACATTTTAAGGACAGTCTCATTAATTTTTAAGTTTTTAAATGAAAACTAATATTATGGCTTAATTGAGAACTGGAATAAATAGTATTTTATTCTTATTTTATCATAAAAATTATTTCATTTAAAGCTTGCTCACTTGATATAAACTAGTGCTTGACTGCGATCCTACCTGATGGTAAGCAGTGATGCAATCATTGATGGTTAGGCATTGTCCGATATTAGAAATGAGATGGTGGAATCAAGTCATGCAATTCCTGCACACTCTCCGTACTATAAGAAAATACATAAGAATTTAAGTGCACATTACACTAAAATACGAATTAAACTCTGCTGTAATGCAGAGGCAGAAAATAGTTAATGCGGCCACAATTAGTCCGCACTTACTTTATCACCGCTAAAAGTTTTAAACAAATGCATAATTATGCTGAATTAAATACAGTGTAGCATTTGTGAATTTATTTAACAAATATAAAATTTAAACTGCCTCGTTGAACTAGTGGTGATTATAATTTAGGTGTCTTCAAGGCTAGAGTGAGTAGCTCACTGTCTAGCCGTCCGTCAAGTCGTCGATGGCGCGCACTGTTCCCGCGCGCCTCAAGGAGTTGTCAGCAACAGCATGGTGGGAAAAAATCATGCATTGACATCCCCCGCCCTTGGGCGGAGCGGAAGATGGTGTCAGACTCTTACTGACTAAAAGACCCACCCCGTTCCTTCTAGCCTTCATACCAGGGCTCGAGCACCCTTTCGGATAACCCTGGCCCCAGTACGCTTCGACCCGGCTGGGCCCCTGCTGTTGCTGACAACTCCTTGAGGCGCGCGGGAACAGTGCGCGCCGTCGACGAATTGGGCTGGGTCCGGACAGTTACCGGACGGCCTGACAGTGAGCTACCCATTGCTCACTGTCCGCAAGCCCGCGTCTACGTTGGCCGGAAATCGGGATCAGAATACCGGCGACGGCGGCGGCGATAACGCCGTTGCCTGATGCGTTCGGCCTCCTCCTTTGCGAGCATTACTGCTTTGCAGAAGTCGGCGACCGCCTGCCACTCCTCCTCGCTCCGGACCATGGCCTCAACCAAGGCCCGGCGCGAGAGGTCTCCGCCGCCGAAGGCCAACAGGCCTGTCATAACTTATAACTATATTGTAGCCGAAATCCGTTCGCGAGGACTTACTATAGAAGACTATTTTACTATATCCGTTTAGCTTTTTCGCTACTAAATTTTAATCCGCTTTCAGTCAGAACACTAGTATTTTTTATGTACCGACAGCCTATCTGACGTATAAAACCATTGGTAAAAAATATTTTAACATTTAACTAAATAGTCTAGATCTATATTACATAAATAACTTTAATATAGCCAATTCTATTTAATCGGAAAAATAACTTCCATAAAACCTGCAAAACTAAAAAAAAGTTTAAAAAAAGAGTCTATTTTTGTACTTATTATACTAATTACTCCAATAGCTCGTTATTAAGTAAAAAGTTTTGAAATCTTTACAAAAACTATATAACTTTAATATAGCCAATTCTATTTAATTGGAAAATAATAATCAATAAATAATTTCCAAAAAAGAGTCTATTTTTATGGTTATTACTTTAATAGCCCGCTAAGTCAATTTAAATTATTTACATACTCTATAACGTAAAAAATATCAATTCTAATTTTCAATGTTCAAAAAAAAAAAATCACAAACCCCAATTCCACTCGAGACAAACGAACATCAAAAAAGCGCAGACACAGTCAACATCAATTACCCGAATCTGACAATACTTACAAACATCTAGACCACACAAATTAAATCCTTCAATTTAATAACCGTCGGTACCTACAGTTTTTTCCTCTGGCACTTTCATTCCACTTTTGTTCCTCTGTCTTATAAAAGATGCATTGAGCGGAACAGGAAAATTAATTTCAGACAATGCGACGTACGAAACAAGTCGCTGTGGGCTTTACGTAGGTATTTACGGAGATGGCTTTGATATTTGACTCGATCTTGTGGTAAAGAGTTATAGTGTTTTTTTTACTTGAACATTACACGCTACACGCCCTTGGGGACATTGTGTCGGACATAGTGGGTACCCAAAAATTACATGCTACACGCTTCTGGGTGTGTCTGACATAGTGGGCAGCGAAATATTACACGCTACACGCTCATGGTTGTGGTGTCGGACACAGCTGGTAGCCAAATAATGCACGTTACCGGCTTTTGGGCGTGGTGTCAGACACAGTAGGCAGCTAAATATTATACACTACAAGCTTTTAAGCGTTGTGTTGGACACAGAGGGCAGCCAAAAATTACATGTTACGCGTATCTGAGAGTGGGGTCGGACATGGTAGGCAGCCAAATATTACAAGTTACACGCTTCTGAGTTTGGTGCCGGACACAGTGAGCAGTCAAAAACTACATGCTAGGTACACACTGGGCAGCCAATTAATACACGTCACACGTTTTTGGACGTAGTTGCAGACTCGGGGGCAACTAAAATTTTACACGCTACACGCTTCTGGGTGTGGTATCAGACGCAGTGGGCACCTAAATATGTATTACACGCTAAACACTTCTGGGCGTGTCGGACACAGTGGGCAGCTAAGTATTGCACGTTACACACTTCTGAGCGTGGTGTCGGATAGAGTGGACAGCCAAATAGTGAGGCGCTTATATGTGTATGTATGAGGAGCAAATAAACGTTTTATACCTTTCAAAATAATTTAATTTAAATTTTACTAACGTAGTTATAAATATTTACCTACTAACATAATATGTACTGAAATATATTTTTTTCAATTTAATTAGTGTTCTAGGACAACTTGGGATTTGTTGTAAAGAGCTTATTATTATGGGATGTGGAAAACAAAATATTTCAAAATAGTAACTTTAATTTCGGAAATCGATGTATCTGGTTCTATATTTACTATTTTGAATGCGACTTCCAAAATCAAAGTTATTGCACATATTGCTTTGGGATTGGCAAATGAAATACAAGTAATCAGACTACCACAGAATTTTAACTTAATCCATCAAAAACCGGCCAAGTGCGAGTCGGACTCGCCCATGAAGGGTTCCGTAGCAGCAAGTAACATAATATAAAATCTCTTGTTATGTGTTGTAACTTTGATCGATGTTTTAATAATAGTGTATTTTTTTCGGTTTATGACGCATTAAAAAAAAACTACTTACTGGATTACGTTCAAACCAATTTTCGTTGGTAGTTTTTATAGTAATGTACATCATATATTTTTTTTAGTTTTATCATTCTCTTATCTTAGAAGTTAGAGGGGGGGGACACACATTTTACCACTTTGGAAGTGTCTCTCGCGCAAACTATTCAGTTTAGAAAAAAATGATATTAGAAACCTCAGTATCATTTTTGAAGACCTATCCGTAGATACCCAACACGCATGGGTTGGATGAAAAAAAAAATTTTGAGTTTCAGTTCTATGTATGAGGACCCCCAAAATTTATTGCTTTTTTTCTATTTTTGTGTAAAAATCTTAATGCGGTTCACAAAATACATCTACTTACAAAGTTTCAACAATATAGCTCTTATAGTTTCGGAAAAAAGTGGCTGTGACATACGGACGGACAGACAGACAGACAGACAGACAGACAGACAGACAGACAGACAGACAGACATGACGAATCTATAAGGGTTCCGTTTTTTGCCATTTGGCTACGGAACCCTAAAAAGAGTCATCAAAAACCGTTAGAATGTTAACGGTTTTGAGGACTGTGAGGATATCACCGAACAAAATACAAAAAAATAAAAACATTCAGTCCAGAGTCTCCTATTATTTGGAAATTAGTTAATAATACTTAATTAACTAACTGACGTACTCGAAATTGTATCATTAAATATAAAAACCAATCTACACCCAAAACTGTCTTCACTTGTAGACGCACAGATATACAAATGGTACCTATACGTCAGAGATAAAAGAGCTCATTTATAAACTCAACAAAGCAACAAATTTCCACACTCACATATAAAATTTCAAAACACTCGTACTACAATCAATCTACCTGCTAATCTAAAAGACTGTGACATAGGTCACATTGAAAACGAATGATTCTTAGAAATATTTAAACAGGCAAGTCGTCCCATTGTGCTGGGATTGGATGTCGAAAATTGCCTATTACCAGGCCCTGAGCACGGCAGTATTGCCTCTTTATCCAATTTATCGTTCTTCTTTACTATTTCTTCAGACAATTGCGATTTATATTTGCGAGAAAGTCTTTGAATGCGAACGAGAGTAGTATATCGTACAGTTCAACGCCGAATAAAGTTTGGATATTTCCAATGCTAGATGTACTGTAGAAAACTTTATTCCATGATGTGTTTCTGTAAGTACGCGTTAGAGATGTTCATTGAAATAATAAAGAAATATTGTAAAATCACGAACAATAAGATATACATGTCGTCTCATTTTCAATCTGTCTCAACTTCTGCTATTCAAGAAATAAATGTACGACAAATTGTCCTTAAGTTTTCAATCGTGAGAATTAGAGACAAAATAAAAAGACAATGGGTGCGCGAACGCCAGCATTCGCTTGGGGTTTAATGAATTAATTACCTAATCATCAAATTATTAATTTAGAACCAATTGTAGTGCACATAGTTCTTAAATGATTGGAGTTAAGATGACAAAGTACGAGTATATAATATATTCTATCGCTCGTGACTGTATGTAGGTTCAATTCTTTGTTATATGAAAGTATATGCCTGTATTATGACACCAGATTATGGTTGCGGCTTTGTCCATGTCAAAGTAGAAAATGATTCCACAGGGATTATAATCTCAGGATAAATATACAACGTTCTATGACAGAACATGGTCTACCCGTGTGCCAAATTTCATCTAAATCCTTTCAACCGTTTGAGTGACACACACAAACGCTTTCATAATATTTTAATAAGTGATAATATCATGCTTACATAATTTTGCAACGCAATCAACAATATCTACAATCCCATCTACATTTTATTTCACTTCAAAGATAACGCTACTTAAATATCGTATTAACATTTTTCCTATCTCTCCCCTACCTGATATTTTCCGCACTATTATTCTTCATAATTCACATTAGGCGTATACTGCGTTTGCAATAAGACGGTGCGCGCATTTAATTTCGTCCGACCATATATTTTAAAACGTGCCTTGCAAACTACATTTAACGGAGAAGGGAGGCATATATTGTGGCCGTAAAACGGCTACATTGTTTTATTGCACTCATTATGAGGGAATCTCTTAGAAGGTATTAATTTGGAAGGGAACTTTAAGGTTGAAAATAATTTTGTAAGAAATTCTTGATCACAATATATAATGCCTTCAAATTGGGTTTAATTACTTGTGTAAATAACGGCTCACCTTTCCAGGGGAGAGGTGATTATGGAGCTCGTAAACGATGGAATTGTAAGCTGTCACTGCTTATATCTAAATGATGGGGATATTAGTAATTCTGCTGTCTTCTACCTGTCCTACAGAGGAGGTCTGAGTCCCAGCAGTGGGCGTTCGCGCGTGATTTCGCGCCAGTTGGTTGAACGCTAATATTATAAAAAGTCCACGTAGATTATAAAAAATTTGAGCGTTTATTTATTGGTTATGTATCTATGAATGTAAATAAGAAATTCTTCATAAAGTAGTCGGTAAATTTCGAAAATAAGCAACCTTTTCTATTTATCCGTATTTATATCTATTTAAGGGGTTAAAAGGCTGATTATGCTTATGGTATGTTATGCTTATGTACCTACTGTCTTTGTGCTGTTGGTGTTTTTTGTGTGTTCCTGCGAAACGGCGGAGTCATATATGTATGCCAACGCTAAGGATACAGGTGTGATTTTAGTCAGTAAAACGCTCCACCTAGAGCGAGAGAAGTCATTGAATAATTTCCCACCTTAAAACAAAATAAATATAATGATATGCAATTAACGGCAATGGTAGAGCAGAGAGTAATTACAGTTAGTAGCAAATTGACCTACAATGTAGAAGTTCCAAACTCAATTTCACTATAAATCAGTACAAAACCACAAACAGCGTTTCATAAAGTTAATAATTAAAAAGTCAACACAACACGTAAACACATATAACCTCATTTGAACCAAAGACAAAAACAATAACAAACCAGCCTAATAAACCGCCCATAAAAATCTAAGCTCCTCCAGAAACTCCCAATTAATACATTCTCAGTAAACTTAAAGTGGAAATCCTTTATAATGAATTCGCAACAGTCGATAATTGACACGTCTACGAAGGTTTAATCTGGCCCCAAGACCCGCCGCCAAGATCTCGACAACTTCTGATATTTCACACACGAATTTCTCCGAGTTAGTTGGGTGAGGTCAACAAGGAGTGGCGTAAATTGATTATTTTTAGACGTTTTCAAATAATTTAAAAGTATATTTATTTTAAAGTACTTCTTCTTCCTGCCCTTGTCCCGTTTTATTTGGAGTCGGCGCAACACGTTTTCTTCTTCCATTCTGTCCTGTCATTCGTCATTTATTTTAAGATACAATAGACTTATTTTAGGCACTTGTATCACAAAGATTCTACTCCAAAATCTAATAAAATTATATCAGATATCACAAATAAATCTCATCCAGCTCTCCTGGCGCAGGTCTGCTGGAAGAAATTTCGTTAGAAATAAGCAGATTCTCTGTACCCTTTTATTCTTAATTGTTCTTTTCGATTTTAAATGTTTGTGTGTAAATAAATAAATAAATTAATTAAATTGCACAACATTGAAATCATTAAAATTCGTTCTTGGAAATAAATAATCAATGTGTTAGTTGAGACTGGTCATCTCTTTGGTACTAGGCTTATTTCAGTTTCTATATTTAGAATTTGTTTTTTTTAGGATACCGTACCTCAAAAGGAAAAAAATTGACCCTTATAGGATCACTTTTTTGTCCGTCCGTCCGTCTGTCTGACTGTCTGTCTAGTTAGACATACATACCCTTTACCTCGGAAACGCGTAAAGGTATCGAGTTGACATTAAAACTATATGCTCAGGTCTGTGGACTCTTGAAGCTGTAAAAAAATTAAACTTCTAAGAAAACGAAAAAAAAAGATACTTCGGTTTATGTGGCAAAAAACGTACATTTCGACACTCTTGAGAAAGTTACAATTCATAGGGTAATTTCCGTTGACTCACAATCCTGAAATTTGGCATGAAGCAAGGTCTTACAGCCCAAATATAGGAATAATAATAATATAATATAATATTCCACAACTATCACACAGCGCCGTCAAATCCCAAGCTAAGCAGAGCTTTTGTTATGGTTTTGAAAACTGTAAAGTTGTTACGTCTCAATGTTTTCGAGACTTCATTCCAGAATTGAACTATTTATATCGATGGGTAAGTTTGTACGGAGCCCTCAGGGAGCGAATCCGGTTCGCACTAGTCCAGTTATTGTTTACTCTATTTACAATGTTCTCACATAATAGTAGCAACAAAAAACATGTAACCAATCATTTTTCAAATAAATAAATAAATAAATTTTCTGACTAACTTCATAACAATAAAAAAAAATCTCCTGAAAATGTAAAATCTTCATGCAATTTAGAAATAAAAGCAGACTGGAAGAGAATGCCTAAGGCATTAAGTCCGCCTATTTACTTTGTGTTGCATGAAGATTAAAATAATAATAATAGTACCTTAGGGCCCCGACACACGATGCGTTGCGGCGTCGCACCGCAAATATTTCAACGAATCAGCGGGCCGTACGAGCGTCGCCGTGGCATAACTCGTGTGCACGCCGATCCATCGATATAATTGCGGTGCGGCGCCGCAACGCATCCTATGATCCGGCTCACTTACATATCAAAGCATACATTTAAAAAAAAAAACAACAACATTACAAGGCTGACTTTTATCTCGTCAGTCGTAGTCTGATGTAATTTACGTTCGTATCAAAAACAGGATTCAACCCAAGAGATGTATTTCTTTTCCTGTTAAAGTATTTAACCCTATACTATCGCATTCCTACCGCTGTCACATAAGCTTAGCGTGAAACATCAGTTATACGACTGTGAATACGTTTCTTTTTAGCAAATAGTACAAATTCGCAGAATTCCTGTTCGCAAATTGTGTACAGCTCCAATCTAGTTAGTTCATTTCGAAGTAAAACGCTCGAAGGATTCTCAGTGGCCAATTTACTGTGGAACGACTATAAGCTCCAATACTATGAAATGTAATTAACTCAGGTAAATCGGATTGGGTGAAAGTTTTCGCACGATAACTGGAGCGGAATTGTACCCCTCCTACCCCACGGCTTAAAACTGCGTAAAGAGGTTTAAACGTCATTAAAATTTAAACACTTTTTTGATGTTTGCTCACACGGCGTGTGCTTGTAAGTAGCATAGTTTTTAGTTAGATTAAGCAATGTTATTCGGTCACTGACTTTTTTGTGATCTTTTTTTTTTTGAGGTGGTACACCACCTGAACGCAGCAAAAACGCAGCGTTGGAACGCCTTTCGGCTCCCACAAGGTAGATTCACGACCTAGTGAGAGTTGCGAGAATGCGGTGGATGCGAGACGCACAGGATCGGTCGTTGTGGCGACGCTTGGAGGAGGCCTATGTCTAGCAGTGGATGTCTTTCGGCTAAAATGAGGATGATGATAAAAATATGTTATTTGTAGGTATTAATCATTTTATCTTTATAATATTACATATATTGGCTGTATATGTATATATTTACTGTCATCTCCAGTTCTACGCGGGCTTTCCTGATTGAGGCAGGTTGAGGGACAGCTGTCAGGGAGTGAAGGTGTAAGTGCGTGAACTAGGAAGCCGACATTTATTTAAATTTAATTATCTAGTGTACATAGACTTCTCTCATTCTAGAGAAAGGTGTGCGTACGTGTCAGACTTTTACTGACTACTGTAACTGTGACTCATCTGTGTCCTTAAGTTGCCTCTTGAATTTCAGGACTGCGGTAACTCTTTAAAACGTTTCCGCAAAGTTTTTGAGTCTTGAGATCTAATTTGTGAGCTTTGACAATGTTTAATAACAGAACGTTAAAAAAAAAAATCTACTGGTCCGAATATTGTCAAAGTCAACGAAAAATTTAAAACTCTATTAAGGTACTATAACTTTAATTTAGGTGTTAACCGTAGCGCAGGTTTCTAAGGATTATGATGCCATCCATTGTCATTATAATTACAACATTTCTCACCCCAGAAACGTCATTTTAAACATGACAATCCCGTCTACCATTTTGAATCTGCGACAAAGCGACACAATTTACGCGGTTCTATTGTGCTATTAAATTATAAGGCGGGTCGCCATCCCCCATAGTTGTCACCGCAATAATATAAAAAGCAAGAGATAAATATAAGGAAAATTGTTATCATAACGTTCCGCGGTGTAAGGTGGTCGTGGTCAGCGTTATACTAAATGTAGCAATGCATTTTTAGATTTAAAGTGGTCTTGGTAGGTATAATATTGTACTGCCGGAGATGCGTCGGGAGTCACCGAGCGATTTTTGGTGACCGTAGGCGTACGTTTGCGCACGACGAGCGATGGGTAGATGGCCGTCGGACTGTCAGGTAAAGATCAAACCCGAATCGACTGCATGTCTCCACTCGAGCCTTAAAAAGATGTCAGCAAAAATGAAATAGCCCAGTAGGACCGATGCATTCTAGGGCTGAGGGAACGTTTGAAAGATTCACTTTGGCCACTGAACGCGAAAGGGTAAATAGATGAACATAGGTGGGTTTAAATCAGTAAAGTCTAACACTTTTACAGCAAAAAAGTTATAATATTGAACGTTAGATATACTCATAAGTGTTTTATATTTCTTTTTTTTTTAGGGTAACGATGGCAAAAATATTGCGTTTTCTTTATTAAATATTTTGCCTGACCAGTAAGTCAGGCCGAATACTGGTTTGGCTACGGTAATGCCATTCGCTGAAGATGTCAATAGATCTTTATATAAATAAGTAACAAGACATGTGGCGCAGGAATATGGTCTGTGCAGAGATGCGCGCAAACACTGACTAGTCATCTAAACTAATATAATCTAATAACACTAATATAGAGGTAAAGTTTGTTTTTTGTTTGTAGGAGGTAATCTCTAAAAGTACTGTACCCCTAGCCAAGTTGCTAATCTGCAGTAATTCACGCTAGTAGAAAGCTTCAAATATACGGGAATGACGTCACCTCAACGCTCAGTCACATGGTCACAACAAAAGATTCGGCGACGCGGCTAACTCGAAGCGTTCGACGCAAACGAAACAGTTTGTAAATTGGCTTGGGGGGCTGGTCTAATTGCTAAATTTTAAGTAACTTATAATAAGTTTTTTTTTTTTGTTAAATTTTCCTCTACCGTTGCATCTAACATACCACCATCCACGAAGTTAAGTTGTAGTCTTCGGCTGATAAAATGCAAATTCACAAAGATTCCGCGGAAGTTTTCTTATTACTTGCGCTAATAAACGATCTCTCGCTTCGGTTTATATATCCCTGTGCGATTGTTCCGGCCAACTTTTAATGTACAGCTGTATCTCGGTGCGATCTAAGAAAGTGTGACCGGTGTAAAAAAAACCGTAACTTGTTTTATGAGGGGAGGGGACAATCTTTTTTGCCTAAGGTGAGGGAAAACATGAGGAGGAAAATTGAACGTGATCTAAGGTTCTGAAATCATCACATAACATGGTGTCGTAATCTAAACATAAAATATAAGTATATATATATTTTTTCTGTATATTATGAAATATGCAGTCGCCAGTATTTTTATACTTGCAGAAGCAGTGAAGCATACCGAGCCTTTTCAGTTTCCAGTCTAACCGAATATGGCTGAATACCTATTGCACAGGCTTTAGGATTAATTCCTTAATTCCATTCCTTCCCAAAAACCTCATATCTAAAACCCCGCATCGCACCGCCGCCACCTGACGGTGAAAGAAGAAAACTACGATTCGAATCTAACACGCCGGCCGGCTAGCTTTTTTTTCGCGCGCGGGTAACAATCTCTGAAAATATTTTTTTTATTGATGATAGGTTCGCGCTTGACGCGCCATCTCACCTAATGGAAAGCGACGATGCGGTCGACGATGGAACGCGCTTAACTAGAAGAAACCTATTCACTCTCGACTTAAAGATTCCCGGGTTGTAGCTATCAGGAAACACAGACTTAGCTGCACGCACAATGAATGTGTTCCCAAAACGTTTTGAACGTATTGATATCGTCTGAAAGTGCGTCCAAAATGATCCTGTCTCCCAGCACCCAGTGAGTACCTGACTTCCAATATTTTACGATCCTTTTAGCCTCTTTTTCGAAACTTTCATATCGCGTCACCCAACTTTTGACGCTACACCTATTCATCTATGTTTCACATGGAGCGACTACCTATCAGTACCTCTACATAGGTAAATATTTTGTATGGTAAATTTTATAGCGCCTCTAGCGGTCACTTATGGAACCAAAATTTGCCATACAAAATATTCCGTAGTCGGTATCGAGTATCGACAAATACTATTGCTTTAAACTCATGGTAGAGGTACTGATATCCACAACCCAGTTATTGGCTGACATGATACTACTTGGATAGACTGTTGATCAGACTTTCCCGAACTCACAACCTTTGGCAAGAGAGGCGGGTGTGCTTTAACCAAAAAAAAAACATGTAATAACTGCAGACGACTGTAATTTATCTGAAGTGAATTGAATTGAATACGTATATAATTATCTAAAAAAAAAACTTACTTCTAAACTTAAAAATAAACTTATAGAATTGCCAAACTTAAGTGGCAATGGGCATTGACATTTCTCGCAGAATAGATGGCCGTTAAAGCTGAAAGGTTCTAGTGGCGCTTGCGTACCGGAAGACGCAGCACTGGAAGGCCTCCTATAAGGTTTATCGATGACCTGGTGAAGGTTGCGGGAAACCGATGGATGCGAGACGCACAAGATCATTCATTGTAGCGACACTTGAGGGAGGCCTATGTCCAACAATGGACGTATATCGACTGAAATGACGATGATGATGATACTTAAAAATAGATCGTTACCATGTAGAGTACTGGTAGAATTTACTTATCCTTCGTTGGCCATGAGATCGTATTGAGATATAGAAAATCATTTTCTTTTCAGTCGCTTTTTACGATTACAACTGCTAGCGATCATAAATTCTGACTTAGTTCCTTTTTTCAAATATAATGGTTATTTATAAGTATACAAAACACAGTGCGAAGTTCCTCAAACCTCCGTTGAAAAGGGAAAATCCACCGACTAGACGGATGTCATGTCTGATCCAGACAACTGCCCAATAGTTGATTACGGACTGTGGGATATATTATAATCGCGCGAAAAACTTTACAATCGTGATGGAGGATATAGATTCTTAGTTTATATGTGGCTTCCCTTAAAAATGGTTGAGCTGAGTGGGGCTGATGCACGCGTCATGCACGTGAACGGATGCTGTCAGTTGAGACTAGTCATCTCTTAGCTGCCATATGATTTAAAAGAGTGTCTATGGAGTTTCTTGCACGTTCTTCTCCATAGAGATCTACGCTTTGGAACGTGCAATTTAGCTTCACTTTTCTTGGACTGACCGACATTTGACTATTCAAAAGTGCCTGCAAATGGTCTATTTGAAATAAATGATTTTGATTTTGAATTTGAATTACTTCATAAATTTAATGTCGTTGGAACAATATTCAAAAAAAAAATGTTTTTGTATAATCTAGTATTCCACAAATAGATGGGTTATTTAACACATGTTTGTCTAGACTTCAAAGGATACAAATTATGGAACCTACCGTGTACCTACAAAGTAAATAAGCTTAACATAAAGTACATGTACCAGGTAAGCTTTTCAGAGGGACCCAAGTAATGTTTAGTGAGAGCCTGACTTGTAATAAAGGTTAATAAACCCCGAAGCTTTTGTAAGGGTAATTTTATCTTTGCCACTACTCTAGGCTGGATGATTGTGGCAAAGTTACTGTACCTACCTTTTTTATAGCTGCTCGTTTGTAAAATATTCAGGAAACTATTTTTTTTGTATCAAGTTTTTAATAAGGTAACATTGTTTCTCTTTCCTGTTTTATAATTTTTTGTTATTTGTGCTATGAATTTTTGCTGCTGATAAGCAGCAATATAGGTTTTTTAATTCAGAATTTCAGGAATATTGTTTTTTTTTTTTTTGATCGTGAAAATCTAGTGGGGATAGTGTCAGACTCTTACTGACTAAAAAACCCACCCCGTTCCTTCAAGGCTTCATACCGAGGCTCGAGCTCCCTTTCGGATAACCCTGGCCCCAGTAGACTTCGACCCGGCTGGGCCCCTGCTATTGTTGACAACTTCTTCAGGCGCGCGGGAACAGTGCGCGGCTTCGACGACTTGGGCTTGGTCCGGATATTTGCCGGACGGCCGGGCAGCGACCTACCCATTGCTCACTGTCCGCAAGCCATCGCCTACGGTGGCTGGAAATCGGGATCAGAATCCCGGAGGTGGCGAGAATGTCGATGCCTGATGCGGTCTACCTCCTCCTTTGCAAGCATTACTGCTTCGCAGAAGTCGGCAACAGTCTGCCACTCCTCCTCGCTCTATAATATAGGTCAAACCTTATAAATTATGCACCTAAACGGAGAATCTTTTTTTTATTATTATTTGTGGACTTGCGTTTGACCACCATCTCACCTGATGGTAAGCGATGATGTTGTCGACGATGGAATATTACCATTAGATTGCGTTTTCTTAAAAGTTTTATTTTCTCAATGTTCCAAGGAGTAGCTGACTTGAATATGTGATTTTGCACTCGCTTATCGTAAACTTCGAGCATGGTTTAAAAGTTTGTTGCTTTATCTAACGCAATTCAACGCGATGTTTGATGAAGAGGCAATGAAAAAAAAAGAGAGATAACGCCTGAAAACTCGGTTGGCATTCGGTAATTCCGTGATTAACTCGAATATTTCACAAAACTTGATCCTGGAAATACATGTTTTTTTTAAACACTTAAAAGTTTTTTAGAAAAATTTTCGTCATTTAGAATTTCGATTAAATGAGCAATTGGCGTACATTTTTATATTTTTAATATACCAGTAGGTATATTATAGAGGGCGAAAGTTCACGTAAAATAGTAGATTTTCAGAGGTAGATTTTTAGAAGCCTAGATAATATCGACAAGAAAGCTGTGTATCCAAAATATCAAGAGAAAGAAGTGTAATCACGCAAGAGCGGCTGAATGAAAATGTACCTTGAAAAGGACGCTCTTAATTTCAGCTTAATACCTTGTCGTGTTCCAAAGAAAAAAGCTCTTGACAGACAGTCTACAAAGTGGTCCTATAAGGGTTCCGTTTTTTCCAACTAAGTTACGGAATCCTAAAAAATAAATAATCGTTCGATTATTTACTTGATTTTGTAATTTCACTACTGTACCAACTTATGTAAAAGATATTAACGTAACGTGTTAAGTACTTGGGTGTGCATTGCCCCAAGAATTTCTTCATGGCTTTCCCAGCGCCCCCTGTATGTCGTAAATGGCAGTAAAGAGATTACTGTAAAGGATGTGCGGTTACTTCTAGCTGTTCCCATAACATCATGCCGTGATGTTTCCTTGCTAAGCCCACGATTATGGCTGGAACCCTACTTGCTTTATGGTGAAGACTTAGCCGTAATGCGCTATTGTATGTAATGGTTTCTCTTATATACTTAATACGCCATGAAGATATAAATTGAGATTTTTCGTGAAATAATTAAATAGTTCAAGAATATTCGGAACTGGCTTCTACCTGCGTCATTTCGATGTCCCGTTACCGTAGGAAAATTAAAAATGGTCGATGATACTCATTGTAACATTAGCTGTTTGTCAGTGATAGTCCCGTTAAAATAAGTCCAGCTGTTTTGGAAAAAAGACAGACAGATGAACATATCTATAGACAAAGATTGTGTTTTTATTATGGGTATCGAGTATATTTTCAACGGGTTTGTATAAAAAAGTATTATTTTGACATAAAATATAATCATTTCATGAAATAGCCAGTCAAATCATGAAGTGATCAATTCTAAGATCAGACCACAACGTATGTGACGTATACGACAATCCGGAATCATTTCCAGATTTTTTTTCTGTTAAATTTTAATTGATAGTGTGGTTTTCGTCAGTCAAATATGCATACCTACTCTCGCTCCACTCAGAGCGGTAGGAATAACTTGATAAGCCCACCTAAAAAACATGTTGGTACGTCTAACAATTTTTTTTTTCTAAATACTTCTTTCGAAAGCAATGTTTACAGGTTACTAGATCAAAAAAAAAACTTAGAGCAAGCATTTCCTAGCTTTACAAACAGTCTAACGCAGCTCCAACAATTAGTTCGATCGTTAACTACCGCTGACGTTGAAGAGTTAACATCCGCTTCTTTAACGATAGTTTAAGTTAAGTGGAGTAAATAAACCAACGTTTTATTTAATCATTCATTAAAATAGGCCCAAAGTAAGTTTAATTTTTTTGCATAAGTCATAAAAGTAGAGTTATGGAATCATTTGTTTTGCAATATCAATGTTTTATATTATGTGGGATGGAAAAGATACAGGGATGGTAGAAAGAAACACCTTTTTTATCAACTTAATAAAATTCTGTATTGTTTAAAACTGTTCTGTATTTTTTAAACTTTCACAACGTTCATCTTTTTTTTATAGACTATTTTTTTTTTAATCTTTGCCGCTAGGCATCATTCGCACACATATCAACTAAACTTATTTCATTATCAAGTAGTTAAGAATACGTTTCGCCCACATATCATTTATTTCATAACATATTCCAAAAATAATCTAGTAGTAATTATTATCATCGTATTCAAGTATTGGTCGTGAATTCAAACCCAGAATACTCGTACATCGTATACAACAATTCAAAGATATGTGACATCCATCAATTCGCACTGAGTCCGCATGATATATTACGGCTCATTCTCTTAGAGGTTTGAGTCCCAGCAGTGGGAAATTATCAGACTAATTATGCTGTGATATACATAGTAAGCAGTACCTTTGTACTCTTTTATCTGTATTTGTCCATTTTTAAGTGTTTGTGTGTACATAAATGAAGAAATAAAAAAGTAAATTAAAAATTGATGTTGTTAGAATGTCATAAGAAGGGTTTTGTTCACGTAACTACAAACTGTTTTTAACATAAAACCAAGACTTTGAATTCTCTCTGTAGTGCAATTAAATAGTCAAATCGAACCTGATTAGGAAGTCCAACAACTGTCGGTTATCGTAACCGACAGTTTGGACTTTTTGCAGGAAGAGGTACATATTTTCATTCCTGATTTGAAGTACTCGTATTTATAACATTCCAAAAGTGTTACTTCTAGGCGAGTGTGTTCCATCATCTGCCACATCATCACCATCAGGTGAGATAGCCCTCAAGCCTATCAAAAATTATAAAAAAAAAATACTGTCCATCAAATCAAAAACCACTTCTTTTTTTGAACTTCGAACGTTCAACTGCTGTAAATTCCCAACTCTTGCACAGACTTCAGCAAACAAACACTCCATACGAACAGTTACTGGACAATAAAAGTCAAATGAACCGCTCAGTATGCACAAACGACACTCACTTAACAGTAGATAATACTTCATAATGAACAAGACTACTGAAAATGCTGGCGTTACACTTTCATTGAGTATCTGGGTCGGGCAAACGAGCCCACATTCAACCCTCCACGTAATGAGGATAGGCAGGCGTTGAATGGCAACAGCAGAGACAGGAAAATTAACTCTTTTAAAAGGAGTATTTAATACTATTTTGCTGAATGAAAATTGGGTCAGGTTTTTAAGTTTTAAGATAATAATGACAAGGTCAGTGCTGCATAGAGGCTTATGTTTTTATTTTATTTTATTTTAATATGTCTCTCCTAGAGAGGAGGATTGAGTTCCAGCAGTGGAAACATTAAAAAAAGGCTGCTTATGCTTATGTTTATGTTATGCTTTAATATGTCCGTTTTATGAAATGTGGTGATTTGATCAACTCGCTTTTGAACACCAATGTAGTTGTCGAAACGTTGGTTTACAACTGAGAGCTTAGCCAAGTTGATAATCTACTATCGTTAACGCTAGTAGAAAACTACAAATATATGGGAATGACATCATCTCAACGCCAAGTCACGTGGTCAAAACAAAGGAATCGGAGGCGTTGCCGACTCGAAGCGATAGATGAAAGAGAATCGAAACGAAACAGTTGCAACTTGGCTAGGCTTCCTCGGTCGACCAGTTCAAATACGATGGTTTAAATAAATATTACTTTTATCTATTCTTGTTATTATAACCTTTAAAAAACCAAATTGACAAATACAAAAGAAAAATGTATATAAATTTTATATCTATATAAGTATATATACCTATTATAATAATCTATATGTGTTTTTTATACCTTGGATAGAGCTTGTGTGTGTGATACTAAAGAAATTGGTAAATTCAGCATATTTTAGTAATAAAATTGTCATAATTCACATCGTAAAATTAAATGTAGTATGTACATTATACAATATTAATGTAATTCACACTTATTATAGGTATCCTAAGTATGAATTACATTTAAGTATATTGGTTTAGGATACTTTAAGTAATTAGTAAGGATACTATCCTAAAAGTATGAATTGCATTTAATTATTTGTACAATGAAATTAAAATGAATGCGTAAAATGAAAGGACAATTCCGAACAAGTTAACATGTGTGCGAATGTTAATGTAACAGCTAAATTCATTAAATCAATCACAATGAATTATTCGGTCTTTGTTGGTTTAACAAGGCAACTTAGTGATTACTAATTTTGTATAATGAGAGTTATAAATACGTGTTTAGTGGATTACAGTTTAGGTAACGTTTAGTTCTAATAGCTCTGTCTTGGTTGGGGTTTTGCTATTTTTAGATAAAGACCCAAAGAGATGGAAATAAAAAACACTTTTATGGATTTACTTCAAAAAGGACTTTGTTTGCACACTAGCTTCTTCCAGCGGATTCGCCTGCGTGAAAATAGATCCTAAAGCAACAAACTACTGTAATAAAAAACTGTCCTTTTCGAGCACATAACCAACACGTGTGTCTAATTATAAATTTTATCTAAAACCGTTGAACCTGTAACGACATCTATAACGCTACAGAGGAACCAAAAACAAAAAATATTCCAGGTTATTCCTATTCTCCGTACAATTTATTACAGTTGCCCGGTCCAGACACAACATCCGTCTGATCGAAGGGTCCTCCCTCAGCAACGGAGGTTTGCGGGACTATTCCACATACTTTTAAAAACCGTTTAAATTTGAAGGAGTAACAATCTTACAAACACAGGTACATAGGTACATACAAACTTTTGCCTTTATAATGGATCAGTAATTTTTATTAACAGCATGCTTAGGAGTCTTCTGTACCACTTATCTTCAGCTACAACAATAACAAGTTGTCCCCAAAGTCACACTACGGGCAAAGGCCTCCCATCAATTCCTAAGGAAGACATCTAAGTGGACCTGCAATCTAATTCTTGGTCTACCGCGACCCCGAAGTGGTACCCATTTTGTGTTTTACCAGTCCACCGCTGGATTGCTATGCGGCAGATATGTCCAGCTCAGTCTTACTTAAGCTGGGCAGCCTTCTGAACCACGTCAACGTTCTGTGTTTTGAAGCGCAGTATAGTGTATCAAACGCGATTCATTAGTTTGACACCCAGTATATTACGCTTCATAGCACATTGGTAAAGTTTAAAGAACAGGATTAAGACAGTACTACTTTGATTAGAATAAAGCTAGTACATTAAAAAAAGACGTGTGGCACTCGGGGACTGCCGCGGTAAAGCTATTGCATAGCATTTTTATCAACTTATGCAATTATAATCATTATTATTATTATTTCTTTGATATTAATACTTCCACACATTGAATTGAATTTTGATTGATTGTTCACTCATTTGTTTTCTTATCGGTCGCGTGTGAGCGTGATGCTCAAAAAACAAATGAGTAGGGGGTGTTAGGTTATTTTCGTTACGGAATTTCTGGATTCGGTCTCCACGCTCTAGGCCCGCGATAGAAGCTATGCAATAGCTTAAAACTGCTTGAAAAAACAAACACATTCTAAATAAAACCAAATACTTCAGCATCGTTAAATAACACAACTCGTTCTCCAGTTTTCAAGTTAACAAACACACAGTAAACAACACAGCACACAAACGATCCCAGGATACCTGAACAAACCCGCACAACAGTATCGCATAAACGGCGACATTTTAAAAGTAAATACGTAAAAATATGAACCGCAAAGATTTGTGTCGGCCCCAATGCCCGACTATAAAGTGCATACACTTCCCAAAAATATATCGCCAATAAAGTACTACGACGAAAATTAACCTGCAACCCAAAATATACCTTAATACTTCGTCATTAAGTTGGAACTCCAGTGGAGGATGGTTAACGAAATGATGCTACTTGGCGAATATGTTTGGTGATAGATAAATTTTAGTTCTCCATCGTCAGTGCAAACAAGTTGACGTGCATACATTTGGTCTCACCTCGGATGCTGTATTTCTCTGAAGGTGGCTGCACGTTTATTTTGTTAGAATTCTGTTTATTGCGCCAAAGAGTTTTGTTGAGTGATGAGAATGGCTTTACTGGCTTATTTTTTTATAAAACAAGTACTAGAGTTTTGTTGCTGACTGATTAACTGACTAAACATTCATATGTTTGTCAATCTCGAAGCATAGTAGCATATACAAGAGAATCATTATAACAGTTCTAGATAAGTTAATGGTGCAAGTATAATTCATAGGGATTATACAAATAAGACAATAATAAACCCATATTACGAGTGGACTCAAGTCAAGCGCTTTACTTTGTGTAATTTGTTTCATCTTTTCTACTCTGAAACCAGCAAAAAAAAAACATTGTGTAAAAACCGGCATGTCCTTGATTCAAAAGTTCGGAGACTCGTGAAGTCCACCAACCCGCTTTTGGCCCACTTAGTCGATTATGGTCCATTCCTTCTCATAGAGATTCCTTCTCATTGAGAGCTGTTGTGCCCCGACTTACGAGTTGTAGGTCGCGGGTTCACACCCAGCCAGGCGCATTACTTTGTGTATTAATTTCATCACCACTGCTCTCAAAATGTTGAAGGAAAACATAACGGGGAAACCGGCATGTCCTAGAACAAAAAATTCGAAGATATATTAGATCCACCAACTCGCACTGGTTCCACGTGGAGGATTACGGCCCATTCCCTCTCCTAGAGAAGAGGCCTGAGTCTCATCAGTGAGAACATTATAAGGCCGACTATGCTGTTCTATGCTATGCTGTCTCATAGAAAGGAAGTCTTAGTCCCAGCAGTGGGAACATTATAAAGCTGATTATATTTACTCATATTTATAGGGAAAATACAGTTTTTTTAGTCAAAAAATAATCTATCCCTTTTACAATAATTTAAACCACCACCATAAAAAAATAGTCGTATTTAGCAAAAACAAAATAGCAGAGCGAAGTTCAGTGGTAAAGTTGGTAACCGGCGGGCCGTGGGTTCGAGTCTGTGCAATTTTACGGCGGAGTGGCCGCCAGCAGCGTTCCGCAAGCAATTTTAAACTTTAAAAAAAGTTGTTCCGTACATAGATGAATATTACCTGTTCGTTCGTGTGATTAGTGAACTCTGATGTATTTGAGGGTTAAGATGTGTGCGGTGAGTGAAAAGAGAGGTTTCAGTAAAGCGCTTTTAAATTAAATCAATGCTAGAAAGAAGTGATAAAGTTTGAATAAGATATGAGAAAGATGAGATAGAGAGAAAGCGATGAGTTGAGAAGACGATTACATTGTTGTCGTCGAAGACTGAGAGATTATTTGAAAGAATTACCTTGATCTTAGAACGCAAAGAGTTACTTTTTTTTTAATATGGCACTCACGTTTGAGCACTGTCTCTTCTGATGGTAAGAAATGATATAGTGGACGATAGAACATACTTGCTTAGAAGTAACATGTTCACTCTTAACTTAAAGACTCCTTGGTTGTAGGTATTAAGAAACACAGATTCCGCCAGATAGTCAGTAAAAATCTGATACTCCATCTCGAAAATAATAAAAATAGCAGAACCGATCGAAGATTAGCAATGACAAAAGCCTTTGCCCAACTGTGGACTTACCTAGACAAGTACCTGTTCCTATAAAACTCTTGTTAAGTTACTAGTAGTAGTAGTAGTTGTTGGTTAAATACTTGTTTAGTTTAGTATACTTTTTTTATGGTGGAAAAAATCATCCAATGACAACCCCCGCTCTTGGGCGGAGCGGGAGATAGTGTCAGACTCTTACTGACTAAAAGACCCACCCCGTTCCTTCTAGCCTTCATACCGGGACTCGAGCTGTCTTTCAAAACTAACCCTGGCCCCAGTAGGCTTCGACCCAGCTGGGTCCCTGCTGTTCCACTAACCACTAGACCAATAAACCAGTCAATCATCCAATTGAAGACAATGCTATTACAAGTCCCATCATATCAATATAGAGATCAAAGAGGCTATTGAAACGAAATCTGAAAGGTGAGGCAACTAAAGCCATTTTCATATGATTTAGTTGGAAACTGTGTCGAACTGAAACTTTTCATTTTACAAGTCGACGAAAATATTGCTGATTCTAAAGTTTTGATGGATATTGACTTTTAAAACTTAAACTTTCCTATTACTTACGTTTAGTACTGGAATACATCATCGAATATTGGATTATATAGTTGGCTTAAATCCATGTAATTCGTTTTAGTAAAATCTTCTATATATAAAAATCAATTGCTGTTTGTTAGTCTTGCAAAAACATGATGATTGTAACAATTTTTATTTAATAGGGTGGCTTAATAGGGCAAAACAGTTGAAAATTTAAATTAATTGAAATGCAGAAAGTAATTTTCATAGGTCAAAATATTGACTAGGCCAGCCAATAAATTTAACTCCAAAAAAAAATAGTTTTGCCAAAAGGAAGACGCGGGTAGAGCCGCGAGTAGCAGCTAGTGTTTAATAAAAAAAAATGATACAAATAACAGTGAAAACAAAAGATGATTGACGATGACTTTTACTCATGGAATCAACAAAGAAATAACACAGCATCATTTATTTTAAACCAGAAAACTGCTTATCAAATCGAAGACATTTCAATATTCCTATTCAATCGTCGCTTCCATCTTTCTACTACATTTGCCAACACTATCGCTGAAACAAAGTACATTCAATAAGCCCTATACTTTATCAGCGTGCATACGTTCTAAAAGATTTATTCTATCGCTGAGCCGCCATCTTGGATACGGCAGTTTGTTGGCTCACTGAGCATCGGTAACACGCACAGAATTGAACCCACCGTGATGATAGCGTGATGAGTTCGATGGCAAAAAAAATAGGTGCCAATTTTTTTTATTTAATTTTATGCAAGACTTCGCCGGAAGGAATTCTCAATGAATATGCTACACACGACGTTAATAAAGCATATTAAAATGATAAAGAAACTGAGATAGGTTTAGGTAGGATCACAATTAAGCTCTAGTTTATATAAATTAAACAAAAAATGATTCTTATCGGGACTACACATTTTTTTTTATCCATTAAAGATCCATTATCCACAAGGTCAAGGATCTGCATTCTAAACAAGTCAACTAAAAACTATCAATTTTTTTTTTAATTGATATAAACTAGTGCTTGACTGCGATCCCACCTGATGGTAAGCAGCGATGCAATCTTTGATGGTGAGGGAAGTTAGTTAACTAGTTCCTCTATTTATACCTGTTTTCTACCACCACACGCCTTTGCTCCAAAAATATAATTTTACACTAAAATATACCCTTCCAGGTGCTAAAAAAAAACCAGAAAGGGACGGCGGTATCCTAAATTCCTTAATCATTGTATTGTCCATTAACATTTTGTATTCAATTATTATTTTTAATGAAGAATAAAGTTTTTGATTCACAGTTAAAATTACCCATTTAAAACGGTGACTTTTTATTTTTTTTACTTTCTTCTTCATTTATATCTATAATTAACTTTCACTACGTTATTATTTATTTAATCTTCATGCAACAAGATAGAAAGGCGGACTTTATGCAGTAGGCATTCTCTACCAGTCAATCTAGGAGATCAAATCGCAAAAATAAATTATCTTCATTTAGTTTTAGTAATGGAAATATAAAATTGAACAGCTGTTTATTTTTAGCAGTGTTTAATTCATTAAACCCCAAGAGAACGTCGGCGTTCTCTCTCTCGTTGTCTTTCTATCGTGTCTCTAATTACGGTATTTGAAAGGTTTAAATAACCCCAAATAGCTCTCAAGTAATAAAATTTCTGGTAAACCAGTGACGAAAGGGGTGACAAAACAAGAAATTATGCTTTTTAACCTGTAAACCTCCCCATCAACATTCATGGGCATCAAACACCAGCAAGCCAAGGGTATGTCTCGCCCGGCTCGCGATATTAATGTGCCGGTAGTTAACCCCCAAACTCAGCAAAATGTTAGTCGTTTGTCAAACAACGCGGCAATTATGTCGTTATTTATGCACTGGAGGGTTATACAGCTAAGATGTATTTGCTGTGTCTGCTTTACAACAAAAAATATGAATTATCTTCTTGTTTATTCAGATTCCTGAAACATTATTCAGGGTATTTCATGATCTACCTACCTAACCTAACTTAACCCTAGCTAGGAAATTACCGTTTTCGAGTCAATACAACAAACACGTATGGTCAATACCTACATACATCAATACCTACATACATATATGTAATGTCAATAATATTATATTATCATCATCATTTTTTTTTTTTGATATGAGTCATATATGAGTCATGGGTCGACTTCTAAAAGGGAAACCCGATGTCCTAGAAAGCAAAAGGCAATTGGAGTAACATAGCTGTGGTTTTAGTCAGTAAAAGCCTGACACGCCCTCCTGCTCCTGCCCTAGAGCAGGACAAGTCATTAGAGGCTTTGCAATCTGAAAAAAAAAGTGTTCTGGATAGAATGTGAGAGAGAAGCCCACCTGTGTTCTTTTAGTAGCCCTTTGCGTTTAAGAGTCGGGAAAACTATTTTGAACAATCCCGTAATGGACTGAATACACCCCACATATATCAAAATTGCGGGCTTCTTCCTTTTTTTTTGAGGAAATCATCAAATAACTTCCCTCACTCTTGGTGGGGCAAACGAGAGCATCAGAAATTTACTGACTAAAACCACATCTGTTCATTCAGTTGCCCTTTGCATTGCAAGTCCGCGGTAAATCTTCCGAACACTACTACAGTTCGATCATCAAGCTACATAAAAAGTGACGTCACAAATGAATCGCAGCCCCATAAGACATACGCACCGAAATCAACCCAAACAGAGGCAAGATACAGAAAACAATATAACACACAGAATATACCTACAGTTATATATTAACTCCTACCATCATTAGTTAATTACTAACCGTAACGAAACCACGCATTCGTGTACGCAACAAACACCTACTATATATACGTACCGAAATAGGAGCCCATTTTCAGCATAAGCATGAATAAAATTAATGCATCAATTTGAATATAATCACTTCACTACATACACATTAGCATAGCGAATGATTAATACCCGTTGATAACATGCTTTGCGACACCGGCCCAGGAATTTTGATACAAATTTTCATTACGTTACTTGAGGCACTTTTTGCACCTCGTGATAAATTAGAATTGTAAGGGAATATTTTGTTAGAAGAAATGCTTGAGTTATGTGTTCACATTTTTTGCGTGGCACGCACTCGTGCCATGTCTTGTCACGGGGTGCGTGTTGAACTGTGTTGGTTTTAGTGCACGTAAATGTCAATGCAATATGCATTTATTTGCGTACACGCTTAAGTTTTTTTTTTTTTAATGATGTAAACTAGTGTTTCACTGCGATTCCATTTAATGGTAAGCAATGATGCAATCGTTGATGATGAAACGCACTAGCCTATTAAGAGCCCATTCACTCTTGCCTTGAAGACACTTAATATAATCAGACGGGAAGACCACCTTCCAGTCTTTCAGTTAATTCCAGTTAATCATATAGATTGATTGCAAATGTATATATATATGAGCATTTATATGAGTATTCGTGGAGCAGTTTAGATGAATTATGATGATAGAATATATGACTGTAGGAGGGATCGTCTAAATTATGATAAAAAAGTCTAAATTAGGATGACTGAAAAACATCCACTGTTGTAACGAGCAAGGGTTTGTCATAATCGCCAAACTGCTTGTATCGCTTGACAAGCATGTTGGTCGTAATGTGATTATTACAATGTATGGAGATAGAGAATGCTGCTAACCATACAACGCATGTTTTTGGGCCACGACGTGAAGCGCTTTCATTGCTGCCTTTCTTGCGACCTTACTCGCTTGAAGAGATGCCATGTCGTACCACCATGAGACGTCATATTATGAGCCTTAGCCTCTGACGATACGAGAAGTGATGAGTCGGTGCCATTCTTTACGTTTGACACCATACGGTATGGCAAAAGACGTAACTGGTACCAATTGGTGACGTCATTGACACTTTTCGTAGAATAGAATAAGTAGAATAAGCCACAACTATCGGTAAATTACTCACCCAGATCAATAAGCAAAACTCATAATTGGAACCTTCGAAGCCACATAACACTTACCACATTCGTTTTACGAACGTGCAAAATACTTATTTAAAACCGTTTCTCTTAACAAAACAAAACTAGTGGCGTGGCAGACTATAGTCCACACCTGGCGGCTATAATTCGGCTCCAACCTCTATAAATTTGAACGTAAGAAAACAGTTAAATCGAACGGCCCCAGTGATATATGTCGAGGAGAGAAAAAATCGTAATTCTGAATAGTTGGAGGATTTGTGTACTGGGTGGTTATTGTGGTAGGCGATAGGTTATCTATTGCTCCGGGAATATTGCGAGCGCTAGTAAATTATGAATTGTACATTGGACTTGAATTGGCGTGTGCTTATACAAGTTATATATGATTTTTACAATTGCTTCATGTTTGTTATCATTGGTGAACTCAAGCTGTATAGTTCTTAGCAAAACTAGGTTTTTGCTAAAATATACTTGAATTTACGAGTGTTTATTTGTTACAATAATTGTTGTATGATTTCTGAAACTGTTACATGTACGTGATTTACAATTTCCTAAGTCAAGTCAGCCTGTACAGCTCTTATCACAGCTGGTTTATTGTTGGTAAAATCTATAAATAACTCCTACAGCTCTCGTGGAATGTCAGACTTATTCTGAGTAAAACCCAACAGCACTGAAAGACAGTTGCTCTTTATATTCCAAAGCTGAGGTAACTCTTTCTAACAATTCCACAGCGTTAACAGGCGCCGTCAATCATGCTGATATTTCTTCAAGTCGCGCGTGGAATATAAGGCAATTTAGACGTGGGATTGGCCCTTTATAGGACGGTGGGCTACCCAATGCTCGCCGTTCATGATCCCGCGCCTACGGTAGCCGTTTCTCTGAGACTCTCAACGTCCAGGGCATCGACGAAGGTTGGTTGGCTTAGTTGCCTTTATATACAAAGTATCTACTCCATTTCCGAAACTACATTTATCTGCGGTTTCTCCGATTATGCATATTTTTGTGATCTGGGTTTTGCACTTAGTCCTTGGTGGACCATTGTACGTGGGCTATGGTAGCCGTCATTCCAACCAGCCCACCTCTCTCCAGAACCAGATGAGTCCTTTAAGTTTGCTCAGGGCATCAGAAAATTCGTTGCTCCCAATCTAAAGATCTTAGTTATGAATATGATTATAATTTTATCCAATCGATAGTTCTTCGATACGGCACTTTGACTCCCAACCGACTATCTAGCAACCCTTTAAAGCTAACCCTAACGAAGCGATGAGGGCCGATGACACCAAATAATAAACTATAGTTAACTAACAAGCGCCTCGCGTTCCTGGTCACAATTTATGGCGGGCGGGCCAACCCTTCGGTTTGAATTAGTTTTTGCGACACGCTGTTAACTGTCGTCCGCGGTGTGCGGTGTCTTCCGACCGCGGGCTGGCGCACATGGACAAATGTATTGGGCCATGGAAAACGCGAGAATTGATGACTGCTAGGTAAAAGAAGTAAGTTATCAGCAATAAAATGACTACTATTAACCAGACGCCAGGGAAAACATATAATCAGTTACTATACTTCTCGCAGGCCTTCCACCAAGCTAGCTAGCTTCACCAAGTCAATGGACCTGGTGAAGCTAGCGGGAATTCGATGGATGCGAAACGTACAGGACTGGTCATAGTGGCGACATTTGAGAAAGGCATATGTCCAGCAGTAGACGTCTTTCGACTGATTGATTTTAATCATGTTGATGATAATGCTTCTTTTGCTTCAAATGGGATCCTCAGTTGAATTCTAATGAAACTGTGCAGAAATACTTCCTACCGGACTTTGTAGCCAGTCCAGGTTTCGATACAATATTGTTGCTCAATTACTTTGAGGTAAACAAAACAACATTCTGCTTACTACAACAAAACCAAGAGTAACTAGAAAGTCAGTAAAATTCTGACAAATCTGTAAAGTGGAACTTTTTCTGCTTTAGAGTGATTTTACGTTAATGAACTGGTATCGAAACTAATAGGCACAGGACACACTTCCAATTAAAACGGCATAGCGTCCCTAAACTAAACGCAAGATTTGGTCTTACCAAGATATGAACGGGTCTCTCAAGAAACCTTTTGCTAATAAAACAACAAACGCGACAACACAACTGAATGGCTTATATTGAGTCCAACACCGATTGTCAAACTACAGAATATTATATACATTAAAAAGAGCGATAGAATAGAATAGAACAGAATAGAATAGAATAGACTTTATTGTACACCAAAAAGTAACACAACTTATACAAAAACTTAAATTAGCGATTTCACACGCTGCCAATTGATTTAGGAAACCCGAGCCCAATCGACGATCAGAACTCATAATCCAGCGTTAAAACTAATTTGAAACCCAATAAAACTGCCACCAACAGCTAAGACAGGATTCTAAAACATAAATTCCGATGCTGAGCCCACTTGTTGTCCCTAATTACACAAATAAATTCCATCTAACTATTCACCTCCAATTTCATTGCCGCACATTAGCGACATACAGCGTTAGTTTATAAAGGTGCCCACCGTAGTTGCCGACCTCCGCATTGCTAATACCGACCTGTATCGTGACATATTCATTGCTACCCACTTGGCGTATTTAATTTATTGTTTTAATTAACATTCGCAGATGGCCTTCGGTTTTGCTGTACGTTTTGTTGTTTATGATCTATTTGGGGAGATATCGGTGGATGTGGAACTGGAATGTTGTGTGTCTGGAGTATTTACTTGCTCTTTGATGGCGCTTGCTTTCTTAGTATATAAGACCAATAAATATCAAAATGTGTCCAGTGTGAACCATATTTTAAAAGAAAACTAAGATCTACTGTACACGGACGCATAGCTTCATAGACGCGTATTTGTCATTATACACTTCTACGGCATAAAAACGCTTCGTATCGTTGCCGTCTACGGAGTTTCACAGATTTGTTTGTAAGAGCAGGCGTACACCAAACGTATAATGACGAATACGCGTCTATAAAACTACGCGTCTGTGGCCTTTAATAGTCATCTCATATAAGCATGAATAAAAATATCAATGATAATGTTTAATTTATCAAACATTCTGATTAATGAGCAGGTACGTAAAAGTAAGTCATAAGTTACTTGAAATAATTGAATTTGAATTACATCCATAAAAAGTTACTAATTAGAATGACTTTTAGATCCTTTCCATTATTCGCTGGACTGCCTCTTACGACATAATTATCACGCGAAGAAGGACAAAACAAAAGCAGTCAAAGAAAGCCATTGTTATCTTGGACGTAGAAGTCATTAACAAGGTTCATCACCATATCAACCGGAAGGCACACTGTTACACATAGGCCTCCCCATAAATTTCCATAACAAAACGCTTACTTTGTTGGAAAATTTAGTTCCACGACTATCGCAGTTGCGTAAATAAATTTCAAAGAGAACTGACCCAACTAGTACTTTTAACTAAAACGGTTCGCTCATTAGATATCACGACAGACGATGATAAGTCACTTTCTTTCACATCAAAATGAGCGAAAATGCATCCAGAAATAAAAATTTACGTCATTTTTACGTCGTGGTACTTAAAAGTGTTGGTCTAATTGCGTCATCAGCCGCGCTGTATTGTCAGTCGGTACTCGTGACGTCATCCTGCAGCGAAATGGACCGAATGACGGTCGCAAAATGGCGGATAAAATCGGAACGTGATTATTTATAAGCGAGAAGTTTTTAGTTCCGTTAGTTTTTAATGGTGTTTTAAATATGAAATAGGAATATGGATGATATTTTCCTGTGCATTAGTAATGTAGGTTATTTTTTTTTCCTGACAGGTTAAGTGGAAGTGGATTTTTCTATTTACGACCTTTTCGAAATAAGTAGCACAGTTAAGAGCGTCCTCACGTGTCGTTTTTTTTTTTTTGTACATTTGAAGTTCGAACGGTCGATGCATCTCATAAGATAGCTATTATTATACATTTGTAATTATGACTATTTTAGATTTTACTAATTGAACTTTAAAAAGGTACAATATTTTTAACTCGCTTTTATACCACGTCAATTTTATCTAATAAACTTAATGTTGTAAGGAGACTTTGACAGTCTATTCTGAGCGCTATCAGTAGTTCTATGGTTTTGAAAGTATTTTTTATTTTAGATATTCCACACACACATTAAAATTCCGAAGCTACTATAATCAAAGGACAGAGTTGATAGCTGGACAAAATGTCGTTGCGCAAGAAAAACAGACTTTTCAACAATTTTTTTCCACCAATCAATAAGTCAAACTGGTCAAAATCAGTTGCTCTAAATATTAAAACGCCAAATTTTTCCATCATATAGTCAAATGGAAAGTTTTGGTAAAAATGTAATAAGTCTCTTAAGTTTGGAATATAAAACTGAAAGAAACCAATTGTGACACTGTTACACAGCTAAAAATTTCCCTGTTCTCAAGTTTAACCCTACACCGCAAAATCATAACAAACTCCGACCATCATAATCGAAAAATTGCCTTAAAAAGATAAAACAATTTAAAAGTGTAGCAAATTGATTCATAAGTGAGCAGAGGGATTGCGAGTCGGCGCACGACCGCCGTAAGTTCCTGTAATGTATTTCAAGTGAGGTGGCTCGTTGCCGGATTAAAAGAGTATTGCGGACTAAGCTGTGATGCTGACTATAGAGGACTGTTTGACCACCACAGCGGCGATATTAGGGTTAATACTTTTTATTCGAAGTGGTCGTAGAAGTAAGATACAGCACACATCAATGTTTTGTGGCTTGTAAGTTGTAGAAACGGGCCTTTTTAAATGTCGAACACAAGTTATAGATCGTTGGTTGTATGTTTAGAGGTTTTGGGAAGAATCGCCAAACTTAAGTGGCAGTGGGCATATATTGCTCGCTGAACTGATGGTCAATGGGGACGAAAGGTTCTGCAATAATGACCACGTACTAGAAGACGCAGTGTTGAATAGCTTACAAAGTGAACTGGTGACCTATAGTGTGTAGTAGTGAGACACACAGCACCAACAGTGGACATTTTTGGACTGATTTTATGATATTTCGAAGTACCTACGAATGACGTGGTTATCGCGTCGGAAACCACTGTATAGTTAACATTATTACTTCGTTAAAAGTAGGGTTCCATTTTATTAATATTAACTATATTTGTCTCAATTAAGCTCTAGTTAGGAACGGTCTCCCAACAAGCCACTTTACAAAATAACTTAACAATGTAATATAAAGAAATTAAATACTTTTTAGATGTGGTAATGAAATATAGGTATATATTTTTTTTTTTACTAAATAAGACGTATCAATAACGATTTTATAAAACTTCTAAGCTGCATTATGAGAGAGCCGCTATGGCCTTTAAAGGTTAAGGCCATGACACCCACGGGTGCCACAGAAAACGGCATCTTGGCAAAAGACAGATAATTATTTGTTTAAAATTGTAATAAAGTCTCGTTTGCTAACCAACCTTGATATTTTTTACAATCAGTATTCTATCTTTATAATAAAAAATTCTTCTGTACATGTGTTTGTCACCTTTTGTTCCTTAACGGCTTGACCAAATTGGATGAAATTGTTTGTATATATTTGAGTGGGTCCCTGAATAGTTTTATACAATTGGACCCGATAGGTGGCGCTACAATCGGGTACTTAATTTTTTTTCAGACTAGTTTCCAGTTTTCTGAAAGGACAACTTAATTGGGATTGATAAAAAAAAAACAATTTTTATCTGCATTTCTTTTTTGAATTCAAACTTTGACTGCGTTTTTCCATAACCATTTCCGCAGCACATAAACCTCGTACATATTCCAGCACAATAATCTATTAACATCAGACGCCATAAACCCAACAATACGGCACAGTAAGCCGCACTTTCCAAACACGACGCACCGACACCGCAAGTCAGTCTGAAACGGCATGCCGAATGATGTAATTACTTTAAAAGCTTAGCAAATATTTTTATACGGAATAAGCGTGTACTAGACCGTAATAATATGAACATGGGTACCTTGTTTGTGTATTCGTTGTACTTGGAAGTTTTTGTATGTTTTGCTCTTTATTTTTTTTTTATATAGAGATGTTGGTTTTATTGTGATGAGTTCGAGTTGAATTTAGATGATAGATTCTTTTTATTATTATAAAAAGAACTCAATTTAGGTAAAGGTTTTGAACAACAAGAACCGGTCATGAGGTAGGCCCGAAAATACGAGTAGCGTGACGTGGTGGACTCGTGCTTAGAGGATTGAGCAGTTGGTAGCTAAGGAGAGAGAAAAGTAGAAGAAAGGAAGAGAGACCTTTAAACTGCAGTAGAATACAATAGACTGATAGTTAATCAATTAAGACACTATTTTGTTGCTTAAGTAATTTGGCATTTTCAGCCGTTCAAATCGTGGTAAAGAAACTGTTATTTACTAGAACGAAAAACATGAACATGTGACACCTAACTACTTACACCGGGTCCATGTGATGCATGAAATAATAATAATGATTTTTACGATACAAACACCCGTATCTCTTTTTTGTTAACTTAGAAGTTTGATTTTTTCACAGCTTCAAGTAACCGCAGTTCTGAGAATATGGTTTTAATTTCAATTCGATACCTCCTCGCGTTCCCGAGATAAAGGGTCCTTGACAGACAGACAAACAGACTGACAGAAAACAAAGTGATCTTCTAAGAGCCCTGTTTTTTCTTATGAGGTATGAATCCCTAAAAAAAACTTAAGTTATGAAATATTGCACACGAAGTGGCGGCGTCGTGTTCCGCTACGAGGTCGCCCGGTCGGTATCACCCTTCAAATTTTCCTTTCTTTACACTTCTTTAAGGTCTACTTCTTCTCAAGATGCCTGTATCCCAGCTGTGGTCAAGTTATAAAGCGATTATAGTGTTTTATCCATTCTTCCCCTTAAAAAAGATGCCTGTGGCTGATCAGTGGGCAAGTCATTGACTGATTACGGTGTACTGTGCTAAGTCTCTATACAGGTTGCTACGCTGTGGAAATGTTCAAGAGAGTTACTGTGGCCCTGGAGCAATTGAAGGAATACAGGTGGGTTTTAGTCAGTGAAAGTCTGACAGCCTTTCTCGCTATGAGTGAGTTATGATGATTTCTGACTTTAAAAGAAAGTCCCTATATAGGCTATAAATCCTAAGTAACTATTCCTTGAGTTTCAGCAACAGCATATCTACTATTTTTATTTTTTAAATGTATTGCAATTAATTTCAATTAGTATTATGTTTTTTTTGAGCTCTCAAAGCGGTGAAGGAAAACATCGTGACGAAACCGGCATGTCCTAGAACCACAAAAAACCGAAAACATTTATTTATTTATTTTATAATTTATGTACACACAGTAAAAGAAGAAGATACAACATTATTAGAAATTATGTACAAAGGTACTGCTTATTTCATGAAGAAATTTCTTCCAGCAGACCTGCGAAAGGAAAGATCAGAAGAGATGTAGACAATAGTGTGCAGAAATAAGTAAAGAAGAGTTAGCGAAATCTTAAACTAATAAATACTTATATAACTATATACATACCTTATACTAAAAATACATAATATATATATACACAAATAAGATTATCACACAATCATGTCATATCATGTGTGGATTATCATGTGTGGATTCGGCCCATTTCGTCTCATAGAGAGAAGAAGCTTGAGTCCAAGCAGTGGGAACATTAAAAGGCTGTTAATCAGCTAATGTTAGTTTACTCTCCAATCGAAGTCAACATTTTTACTAGTTAGTAAAATTGTAATAAAAGTGACAACGCAGAAATATTTGCCACATTTTATAGCAGTAAAAGAAACCTACTAATACATTATTTCTTTGCTAAAAATTTCGTGAAATAAATCCCAAACCAATCAAACTTTTCAATTAATTATATAATTAATTTAAAGCTCTCATTAAGAAATGGATGCAGCCAGATTTACATTCCAATCTGTGTCAATATTTGTTAAGAGAAAGTCAACAGTACTCCCCCTGTCGAAATCTGTATAAAGTCAGCAAATTATGCAATCGTCTGGTTATCTATATATCTATACTTATAAAATACTTTGCCTTAAATGACCAGCTAACAGATTAACGCACAATCTAAACCGCTGTTGCTGTTTTTTTTTTTTCATGGTGGAAAAAAATCATCCAATGACATCCCCTGCTCGAAACTTGGGGGGTATGTTCTTTGTATAACGTAGGCATCCAATCTCAAGGAGTTGTCAGCAACACCAGAGCACAGCCGGGTTGAAGCCTACTGGGGCCAGGGTTATCCGAAAAGGAAGCTCAGCCTCGGTACAAAATGCAAGAACGGAAGGGGTTGGGTTTTTTAGTGTCAGAAAGAGTCTGACACTATCTCCCGCTCCGCCCAAGGGAGGGATGATTGTCATTTGGATGATTTTTAACCACCAAAAAAAGAAAAAAACAGGTAAGTAGGCAGTAGGCATCCCATAAGATAATTCTACCCCTAAGGGAGTGAAAAAAGGGGGCCAAGTTTATATGAGACAATGTGATTCCTTGGTCCAATCTACTTTAAAGTTTTCATAAATATTGTTTAACAGAATTTATGCAACCACGAGTTACGTATTTTATTGAAATTCAGAACCCAATAAAAAATCCTATTAGAACTATTTTTGACTCCTACGCGGATGAAGTCGCGGGCAACAGCTAGTCTATATATAAAATGAGAAACTGACTGAGTGACATATCCAAGCACAGCCGAAACTATTGAAATTAGGAGCGTGAACATTTGCACACGGTGTTCTTTTATGTCCTAGATGGGCACTAAGAGAGGATTTTCCAAAATTTACCCCATAAAATGATAAAATGGGGTTCTAATAATTTCTATGGAAAACCTACTTTTACGCAGGTGAAGACGCTTGCAGAAGCTAGTGAAGTACTAAAGGTAAAGTGATTTAATAGGTACTGAAAATATATTTCAACCCTTTCTAACTCCGTAAAGTTTCGTACCGATTCTTGTCCATTAGAAATGACAAATTGGAACCGTGCACTAATTTCTGACGTTTTATAAGTGCCCGATTGGACTCATTATCATTGTCATTATCTTTTCAGCCGAAAAGCCTCCACTGTTGGACATAGGTCTTTCCCAAATTTCGCTACGATGACTGGTCCTGTGCATTTTGCATCCATCGGATTCCTGTGACCCTCACGAGATCAATCGATCCACCTTCCAACGCCGTGTCTTCCATTACGTTGTCACCACTCCGAAACTTTTCCTCCCCATTGACCATCTAATCTCAATCTAATCTAATCCATGTAGGTCAATGTGAAATAAAATATTCTAATTGAATTTAACTTAATAGTAGCGTGACTTAAAACTAAACAGGGAAGATATTGTTTATATTTTGTAGGCTAAATTATATTAGTATAAAAAATAATAGCTTCAACCTCTGTATAACTATGTAAAAATATAAGAATAGGTCAGTTTCTTTTATTTGACGAAGGCTCATGAGTTACTAATGTCTAAAACACGCCAAAGTTTATTTTGAGAAGCAGTTAAATATGTTCGATTATTTTGAGTAAAAAACTGTTTAAGTAATTACTAATTTAGTGAAAAAAACTGAATATTTCTTTACCAAATCATTCAATTTTTTTACTTATATTTAAAAAACACAAAGAAAATTGTTACAGTTGGCAATAAATTGCCACAATTTTTATTTTAAGAATAAAATTCAATATTTAAACTGTATCCTTTATAATTATGAAATAAATGTACGAAATAATCATCGCTACGGCGCCGGCGTAGCAAAGACGTCTACGGCGTAGGCACGTGTAGCCGGTGTAGCTCGTAGCTCGTCGCTACGAAAGCGCTACCGCGCGGCAGAGTTACTCGGAACGATAAGTTTACGAAAACTAGTTTGTCAAGCATTCGAATAGTTAGTTGGTTACGAATAAATAATGTAGACATTATGCGCAAATTAATACATAAATAAACTTATAATTTGTGTGGTTTAATTTTAAGAACAAAATATTAACATAGACGCATAAGTAATGCATTTTTGAGTAAACCATAAACGCAATGTTAACAAGTAAGTACATTTGTAACACAAACCTCAAAAATAGTCACCGTATATAGAAATCGTATTAACAATATTTTGTAAACAGTTCTACGAACAACCAAATAATCGGATCTAAACTTACCGCAATGAAGATACCGCAGATGGCAATAACTCGTTACAGTTCATACAAAGTTCTTATATCTTTATAAACTACAGTAAAATCGTATACAAAGAGCCTACACTAACACTGACTACCACGACCTAACATGCAACTACGACAACTTCACAACCAGTGAGTAGCTTCTTAACTATTACAACTAGCCTAAACACTTCTTAATTACTTTTAAAAATACATTTTATTTTTTATATTCAAAAAACGACTATAGAGAATAAAAATTATTTATAGAAAAATCGAGAAGTTCTATTTACGAAAATTAGATTTTTACATCGAGAAGTTTACTGAGCCGAGTATTACTGGCCAGTTAGAAATTGTTTCAAAACTTTTTGTTAGTTGTTATAACTTTTTTTTTTAAATAGGGATGTGGAGCGCGTGCTTCGGCGGACGCCGGCGGTGTAGCACTGAGCTCGTCGACTATCACACAGAGTAACGACTGATACCGTAGGTCTAGGATAGGTGTAGGCACAGCAACCCTAACTACAGGCTGGCCGCCTAGTGCATGCGAGTCGAACACGAGTTCGGCACGAGTTAGAACGTAGTAGCGACAGTACACAGACTGATTCAACGTTTTAGTTGTAGTACTGTTTGCATTTAGTTCCACTGTTTTGATGGTATAGTGTTTCTGATTGTGTTGTCAAATATTTTGAATGCAAATTGTTTTTCTGTTAGTCATTCATGAGTTGTTGGGTCGTTAAATTGATATTAATATTGGACAATCTTTGGAGATTAGCACATTGTTATACTTTGGAAGGTTTAAGTATCAAAATTATCTTTTTTTTTTTCTATTAATAAATAATATCTGCTTTGTGTAAGTACCAATTTCGGATAAATAAACCCGATTGCTTGTGTTTACAATAGTCGTTAACAAAAATTTTGCGTTCAGTAAACATTTTGCGGTCAAACCCAGCAAGTTTAGGTATGTACTGTCGAAATAGTATCTACCAGTAGGTAACTAAAACATAGTGCAAAACAAAACAAACCGTAAATTCGTCCCCGAAAAAACTTTTAACTTAAATGTAACAAAACTCAATAACTGATTCCAATACAACTTCAAACGCTGGAAACCTAAACCAATTGAATCGCAGAGGTGATCGACGACCACGTTCCACGTAATCGGCTCTCATTCGACGTCGAATATAGGCCTCGCATTCCGAACTAGTTGGAATCAAACTTCGACCATTATTGCCTTCTGCGTCGTCGCCCAAAGAAATTTACGGAATCACGTGCAAGAGGCCAGGGCACAAAGCGAACGTTGTGATTTCAACCCGAAATAAAGGCCGGAAGAACGGCCCTGGGAGCATTTTCGTATTTTCAGCACAATAGCTGGTCAAAGGCGTGATTGCGCTCAGATAGGAACCATCGAATATAGCACAGCGCCATCTATGCGCGGAAATAGGAACCGCTTAGTCGCGCCTTGATTGAAGCATCGTATTCCGGCTGCAGGCGGATTGCAGTCTTAGTGCTTGATTATTTTTGTACTACACTCGCTGGACGTGATGTGGAGTTTTATCTTTTGGTTGATATTTCGCTTGCTCGTATTTATTTTGAAAACTTTCAGCGCTTCGTTTGGTATTGTCACGCTATCATTGTTTCGAAAATGCTGACAGTCCCGAGATCATGCTTTTAGAAAATAAATACAGGCAATAGTACATTGGAAAACCTATTAATAGTCAGTGCATATAGCACTGGCGATTAATAAGTAAAACAAATGTATTATTTTTTTAATATCTTAATGTTGATGTGTGTGTTTATTAATTTATCATTTCATGTTGCTCACTAAACAGAAGGATGATGGGGGCTGACAGATTTTGTAATGACGAACTGGTCCGACGAGATAGTGAGAATCGTGGCACAGAACCAATCGCTGTGGCGACGCTTGGAGGAGGCATATAACCAGCTGTGAAAGCCTTTTATCTGAAATGATGATAAATTCATTCAAAAACGAGCCTATGATCGCTAATCTAAGAACGATAATTTTCTTCTGGGTGTTATTAAACAACTAGCTGTCTCCCGCGGTTTCACCCGCACCTGGTTATTCCTCCTTTTGTTGTAATATGGGAAATCATAGAGTTCCATTTTATTACTTTATTTTTAATCTAAATTCTAACGTTGTCAGTTTTCTTTATCAAATAAGCAAAGAACAAAGTGTCAATACATACTTATTTGATTTTCCTTCTTTCTAAACTTTATTTTAACTGATAGGCTGTCCGACACTAAAATCGTTTTCAATTCGATCCAGTAATTTCTGAAATTAGCGCATTCCAAACAAATAAACTCTTCAGTTTTATAATATTAGTATAGATTCTTCTTTTACAACTAAGTATTACATTACACACCTACCAGCAACTTTATACCAAATTATCTTCACACTGTAATTGCCAAAACATCCTCGGACCAGCCATAAAGGCCCCAACAACTACATGACAATTGTGTTCTAAACATTTACATTACAAATTGTATGAGGCCGAGGGGCAGTCCCAAGCGATTTTTATAACTCAAACAATTCTTTACGAACATGACATTATTTACATGAAACATTTAGAGAAAGCCATGGGACGGTTTCCTTACGAGATGTATAACTGACCACATGGGTAAACAAATTCTTTTATACTAGCCTTTCCCAGCGGGGTACTGCCTTGGCAAAAAACCTAAGGCACCCAAGATTAGCGTAGTTTTCTAACAGAAAGAAAGAAGAAAGAAAACAGGTTTATTCTGCCTGAATAGATGTACAATTCGTTACAAAAATACAAAAAATAGTTTCCCTGCTAGGCCATGTGTGTATTAGGCATAACTGTATTATACCATATGATCATAGACAACACAGTTGTCTGTGTTGTCTGTTGCATATCAATTTGCAATTGTTTATTTCTATCAGGGACTGAACGCTTCTGAACTGAACGGAAGTACTGAAACACTTAGGACAGCGTTTCAGTACTTTCTTTTGGGTATAAATAAATCATCAAAATAGGTCCTCTCTCGCGGAGTGGAGGGTGTGCCAGATTTTTACTGACTAAAACCTTCAATTGCCCTTTATGTTTCAGGGCCGCAGTGAATCTTTCAAACAATCCAAACAGAGGTCACCCCCTACAAACAAACCATTAATTTTACCTATTTTACCTAGGCTGTGGAATAAAAAAGACAATTTAAAATCTTTTGCAAACAAGTTATATTCATATTAATTCTTTGTAGGTCTTATTATTATAATTCTTCGCAAGTTACTTGTTGTTGTAACTTCTAAATAAAGGTAATTACAATCATTTGGAAATATTGCCCGACAATAAAAGCGGTAACCTTCAATAGATGGCGTGATAGCCTCTTTACTAAACTGACAAAATGTAACTACACTTCTAAGTAAGTAGCATTTTCGATAATGCTTCAAGATTTATAAATCTTAAGGCGTTACGACCATCATTTAGAAAATAAGGCGGTAGTCATTCAAATTTGGGAAATAGGTCTATGTGAAATAAAATATTTTGACTTTGACTTTGAAAATAAATCATGCGTGTGTGTCACGAGTTCGATTCCCACACAGAACAAATATTTATATGATCTACAGATAGTTTTTCAGATTGTAAATATGTGAGTTAAAATATTGGTGAGCGCACTCACGAGATAATAAGAGTAATAAAATAGCCCGGAGCCTATTCTTTGACGGCTGAACTGAGCGAACATGAAACATATTTTTATAATTCAATATATTTTAATCCCCATCACATTCAACTGATAAAAATAGTTTCCACCATTTTAAACCATACTGCATGTACTGTGCATTGTACATGCAATAATAAATAACAATGAAAGAAAAAACTTCTACACGAGTCTCAAATTATAATATAAATTAAAAATACGAAGGTATCGAAAAATAAAATTTGTGCGAGGCCAAAAAGCCGCCTAACTCACATTTGCACATGCTACGATATTTAAAACTATAAATAAAGGTGTTTTTTGTACCGTGCTGATTTTATCACGCAAACATATTGCAAAAACACGCGTCCCGCGTGCGTCTTCCACGCAATACAGTAAATACTTTTATATGAAATTGACATTTGCGGGGGTTACGCGTGCGAAGCAATCCCGAATGCGTGATCAAAACTGCACGATATTAAAAACATTGTAAAGCAGCGCTGATCTTCTGTAAGGGCCCGTTATGCCGACGATAAATAAACTATCAAAATAAAATAATAAATAATACTGAAAAAAAATTAAAAAGACAGATCATATTTATACCTATCAGCTTACTTAAGTAAAAAAAAAATAGTACCACCAACATGATCCCCACTGTATACACAGCAAGCTACAGTTGTTAGGCTGTGTAGCGTAATGTACCGGCGGGCTTGCCGCTTGTTACTCAAGATGTCTAGGGAGACGCTGTAAAGTGACTCACCCTGTATTTTCTGCGTACACTAAACAGCGGTACTACCTACAATCTACATGTTAGTCTTATGATCGCGTGGAGTCGCATAAATTTACGCAGCTACGTATGTTGTAAAAGAAATGTGTGGTGCGTAGTTTCGGCGGAAGAAATAGGTGGTAGTTGGGGATTATAAGACTGTCCAGTTTGGTTGTTGGTATAAATCGGGTTGTTATAGGAGCAAGTTACTTCTTTCCTTTTCAGTGGGATAGATATAATCAAACAAGATAATTTTATTTTACCTCTCTTGCTAGATTATCAAAAAATAAATAACTCGTATTGAGAAAGAAAAGTATTTTATTTGGCGGAAAAAGGCGCTTTAGAACTAGCAAATTATTATTTATTTTATTCAGACCAATAAAAAAGTTAAGTGAATGTACCAAGGCTCAACGTATCACTAAATTTCAACGCACTATATTGTCAACATGACAAAAAATTCAAATTGTTTGTGTACAACAAAGAATAAAGAGAGGAAAAATTAGTATCTTATATTCTTTGTTCAAATCGAACTTCTAGTCATCATCCTCTCTTCTCCCCTCTCGTCGTATTTCTCATTATTAAGGGTTGTAAAATTTTCGTTGTTTCAGTGATTGTGTCTCGCCCTCTGAGTCAGTCTTTGATACCATGAAGTGAGACGTGCAATTGGGTATCCAGTGTGGAGTAAACCTGATCTGCTTATCTTTTGCGCTTCAACCTTTTGGTTGTTTGCCATTAATCATGCCAGTTACGATGAGTTGTTCAATTCTGTGTCCATTTTTGTGGCTATAAAGTCAAAAGACATGTATACACACTACACAGGACATGTTGACAGTCTACTCTTAATGTTTAGTTCGCGTAAAATTGACATCATCCCTATTCAATTTGAAACTAACTTGTAACCTGAAGCTCAATACAGAACATTTTATTCTCATCCTAAGCCGAACAGCCACAAATACCTGAACATCAAGAAACATCCACTTGTCTACAAACTAACAAGTCCAAAAACAATTTACATGGCGGCCGCGCTCCCCCAAACGGCCGCGCGGCCGGCTCGATTTCCATAACTAATTAAATTGTGGGACAAAGTTGGCTCGCAGGTGTGCCGCGGTCTGCTACTTCAAGTCCTCACGACCTGTTTATTTGAGTATATAATGCTGGGATGGGTTTTCTATTGTGGGTATGTATTTTGGGAGCCTAGGTTTTAGATAAACTGACTTTCTTGCCAGCGATAGTGATTATGACAAGTTCAAAATGATTTTATTGTAACAATTTTCAAAGTAACATGTTGGAAATTGCAACCTGACATTTCATAACACAGAATAACACAACATCATCAGCCTTATAAATGCCAACTTCTGGGACTAATGCCAGAAGACTTGGTCCCCAGAATGGAGGAAATGGAAGCCCTTTAATGTGCCATATTCCTCCACGCGGGCCCAGGTCATTTCATGTCTTAATTTTTTTTTTCTTTATCTATTACATGTCGGTTTCTTTATGATGTTTTGCAGTGGCGATGAATAATAGTTTTGTCACTACAGGGATGCTGTGCCTAGTCCAGGTTGGTTACCATATATCTTTAAATTCTTGATTCTAAGATTTTCTGGTTTCCTCACGATGTTTTCCTTCTCTACGCTACAATTTGGACTTGTGACAAATCACTGATCAATTTTGACTATGTCTAAAACCCTCCATGTTTTAGAATAAAACTATAAATCCAAATTTAGTTTAGAAACTATAGTGATCGATGAATCCAAAGTCTTTCTGATATCTACAGACTAAAAATCTTTTTCGGCCCCAAAGACTTTATCTAAATCGCTTCTAATGCTGCAGTAGTGGTAATTTCACTGTGTGGAACACATGACCAGATAAATTGAAAACAGACCCTAACTTTCTCGGACTATAGCTGCATAATTTTGCAACTATACTGGGTACAGTACTTGTCACAAACTTGGTTCATCGCTTTTCGTTAGTAGGTTTAATACGAATGTATATATCAGCTTCTTAAAGCTGACGGTTCTTCCTATCCTGTATAAAATATAGCCTATGTCAGTCAGGAATAAAGCAGCTTTCCATCGGTGAAAAAATTTTAGCAATCAGACCAGCCTCCCCAGCCAAAAAACAACCATTTCGTTTCGATTCTCTTGCGTCGAACGCCTCGAGTTGGCCACGTAGATGATGATATTGAACAAAGTCATGACTAGAATTTAAACTGACTTTATCACCACATTAGGCACACAATAATCCCAAGTTAAGTACTTACAACTCAAACAATAATCACCAAACTAAATGCTTTAATAGCTCAGCAACCGTATGGAGCCATTACTTTTTATTTAGCCTATCGCATCGAATCCGTACCGGCATTGCATCCGATACCGGTGCTCATTACCGGAACGATTCAATTTCAACCGGATACCCGGAGGCGTTACCGTAATGATAATAATGAGTTTAATCGACCGTTTAAAACGTAAAATCAATTTAATTACAAAGTAGGCTTGAAATTCACCTGTTTGTACCTAGCTGTGGTGGTGGCATAACGACTCTTTAAGGTTTAAATTTTCAGTTATATTAATATGTTATTTTTCTGACAAGTAGCTTGCTCGTAATATGTTTTATTCGACAAATTCAATAATGATAACGTCATATACCAAAATTATTGACATAGCTCGAAGAATCGCCAAGCTTAAGTAATAATGGGCAGAGCACATTGACGCAGCATTGGAAGAACTGACACAAGTTGGACCAACGACCTGATAAGAGTTGCGCGAATCCAATGGATACGAACGCACAAAATCGGTTGTTATGGCGACACTTAAGGGAGGCCTATGTCTAGTCGTGAACGTCTTTCAGCTGAAATGATGTTGATGGTGATGATATAATTTACTTTGCAAAGCCCTAAACCCGAACAAAAGCTAGGTCAGGTGATATTATTTATGCAGAAAGACTAGACATTCTTGGTTTCTTGGTAAAATGGAACTCCTACCCTCGCAACTGAAAACTATGCTAGTATTACCCGAAACACCGAGAAGGTGACACATAGCATCGAAGTATTTCCGCAAAATAATGCAATGCTACATTGTACCAAAAAGACTGGCCAAGTGTGACTCGGACTCGCACTGACGGGTTCCGTACGGCAATTAAAATAGAACAGAAAATAAAAAATACCATTTCTTGTATGGAACCCCGTTTGATTTTTAAATTTATTATTTGTTGTTATTGTAGTGGCAATAGATATACACCTTTTGTATAAATTTGAACTCCCTACCTCTTATGTTTTATAAGATACAGCCTGCTGACAGACAGACAGACGGACACACGGAAAGGTTAATAATAGGATCTCGTTGGCTCCCTTCGAGTACGAAAGTCTAAAAAGTAACATGACATCTTATTTTTCTCTGCTATTGCTACTATTTATCTAACTTTCAACTCATTTTAAATTCCCCCAGCAACTGTCGCCAAAATCACAGTTTTACAAACCACAGTGATTTTAGATACACATATTGATTACACACACATTGATTTTAGTCGCAAAAGTGCTTTTTTATTCATATTAACCTTTCAATCGGGAAATTAGTTACAGACACAATAGAAAGACAATAGGTGCGCGAACGCCGGCGTTCGCTTGGGGTTTAATGAATTAATTCACTATATAGATTCCTACACGCTCGTAGTAAAACAATAGAAATTCATATTCTGTGAAAATTTGAACCTCTTATAGTTATAGTTCAAGAGGCCCACTGACAGACGTCCGTCCAGACAGACAGACACGAACGGATGGACAGTGGAGGCTTAGTAATAAGATCTCGCTAGCACCTTTTGAGAACGACGGAACCCTAAAAAGTAATTGAGAAGAATTATGTATTCCAAAAATGACATCTTATTTATTTTATTTTTTATTATTATTGATAGGCTCGCGTTCGACCACCATCTCACCTAATGGTAAGCGATGATATGACATCTTACTTTACTCTGCTATTGCTACTACTCATCTTACCTTCAACTAATTTCAAATTCCCCCAGCAACTGTCGCCAAAATCACAGTTTTACAAACCACAGTGATTTTAGTCGCAAAAGTGCTTTTTTATTAATATTTATTCTCCATATAGATTCCTACACGCCATGGCGGAGGAATAAGCACATTTGTTAAGAGGGTCCCCTTATTAATGGTTAGTTCACAACCATTAAAATTCAGATAAAACAGAGGGGAGAATAATGTGTAAGCGATATTTTGTAATGTATCATTTTACTGGCGAAGCGGGGAAAACAGATTTTGAGTCATCTTTTGAAATTATTTATGATAATCTTTTCAAAAGATGAGAATATTGGAATCGGTGCATATTTTAAAGTAGTATCTTATGTTTTTTTATCACACTTAATAAATACATTTTGCTACTTTTCAAAAGTCTATTTTGATGGATTATTATTTAGGTAACATCACCACTATTATGTACATTACAAAACTTTTTTACGTCCGTTGCGTCACAACCTCAGTTGAAAACTAGTGTCAAGCACTAGTTCTTTAGCATTCTTGCTAAATTAGACCTATTTTGGTGCACCCGTAATAAGCACACAATTGTATTTTTGCTTTTTTTTAATTTATTTTTGCATTCTTCTTTACTTATTGTTTGAGTGCAAAAAAAAACATTTTATTTTTTTCTCGTGCTAAACTACCTATGGTGCTAGTCTCTGAATTAAGTATTTTTAATTAAAAAGAATTCATACTCTTCGCTAAAGCCAAATTTTGACAGATTTTTAGACTAAAGTAGAGTTTAAGAAATAATCAACTTCTAATGTTTAATTCAAAAATAGAGGGCGGTAATAAAATGTAAAAAGAAAATGCAAAATATAGCTTATTTGTGTCATTTAATTTCTATTCCTATATCAATTTCATGTCCTTCATAAAAAAAGGTTCATATAACCTATAAAACTAACATTTACTAAGAACTCTTCACAAAAACTCTTCTATTTATAAGCGTAAAAATCTATAGAGTGGAAAGAGAACCCATTGGGCTAATGAAACACCCCGAGCGGCGTTAATGAGGCATGCAGAGCGCATTCCATATGTTATGCCACGTTATAGTGTAAGCAGAACTTAACGGCTTCGGTGTTATGTAGACTGTGGTTTAATTTTTGATAAAGAAAATTTTGTATATATTTCGAAAGAAATAACTTAGTAACTAGTGATGAGACTCCGGGGTATCAATGTCCAGCAATGTACAGTTAAATGGGGTGAATAGAGACAAAACTTTAAAGTACCCTTTACCACTTTTACCCTTTTTCTCGATATTTGAATATTTTTTGTAGCATGATATTATAGTATCAAAGTGAAAAACCAAACCAAATTTTGTCTCTATTCACCCCTAAGTCTCTATTCATCCCGTTTTAAGGTACGTCCTTTAGCAGAAATCAAAACAGTTACTATTAAAACATCATCATTATATATCATCATTTCAACCGAAAGACTGTTGAACATAAGCTTCTGCAAAGTATTGGTGCTGTACGTCTCGCATCACCACATTACCACAACCTTCAATAGATCGAAAAACTTTAACCTTTCGAATACCGTAATTAACGACACAATAGAAAGAGACTAAGAGAGCGAATCGCGTTCGCTTGGGGTTTAATGAATTAAAACTTAAGACAGAAGAATGCAAAATACTACACCTTATGATGATAACAATAACATTAGTGGCCTATCACTACTTGAGTCTTCGATCAGCTAGACCCACTCACTACTGGACCCGCGGGTCAACCTGACCACAAAATTTATTTTCTGTACATTTATTGGTTACTTGGACCCTTAGTATTTTTTTGTGAAATATAATAATATAACATAATATTTCGCAACTATCACACAACGCCGTCTAGACAACTGACAAACATACTTATATATTTCTAAATACATACATATTATAGATAAATTACACCCAATATATGCCCCTTTTGGGCAGCATTACCACGTTGTATGTCAATTCTCAATCACTGACAAAGGTAAATTGCTAGGCCCTTGGGTCACACAAAGTGTCAACTAGACGTTTTAATATTTTCTTATTTATCGTATGAGCACTCAGACCCCACTGCCCAAGGGTGTCAACCCCAAACGGCTCAGAAATATGTATAACTGCCGACGAAGTGGTTATATTTCCACAGCTTGATGTTCTCTGCAGCTGCAGCGCCAGCACAGCACAACGAACTAGGAAGACGGGACGGCACAAGAGTATGGAACACAGGTCCCACAGCAAAGTTCTAATTAGTTAAGCGGTTTAATTTTTGTTTTAGTATTTAATTAATTACAAAATTAAGAATAAAAAAATGAAAATTGGACCCACATTCAAACTTTTAAAACAATACAATATGTTTAACGCTATTAGTGGACAAAGTCAAACACAAAGTTGGCTAGTCAAAATATAATTAAACGGAATTCAATAAGGTTAAAATATTTATTTTAAACCAAAATATGAAATCTTTTTAAAATAGACGCACAATTAAAATTACAAAAAATATACAAAAAATAAAAAATTAAATAAAACAGTTTCCCCACCAAGCCAAAAATGGTAACGATGGGTTAATCCAGACATCTACGGTGCTGGTTCTTCATCATCATCACCAGCCTTTTTAATGTTCCCAATGTTGGCACTCAAGCCTCCTCTCTAGGAGAGGGAATGGACCGTAATCCACCACGCGGGCCCAGTGCGGGTTGGTGAATGTCACATGGCATCGAATTTTTAGTTCTAGGACAAGCCGGTTTCCTCACGATGTTTTCATTCACCGTTTTGAGAGCAGTGGTGATGAAATAAATGACACAAAGTAATGCGCTTGGCTGGGTTTCAACCCGCGACCTACAACTCGTAAGTCGAGGCCGTTACTCGGCCACCACTGCTCTAAATTAGGTACTTCCATGTAAGTAATTGATTTTACTTACATGGAAGTACCTAATTCAAATCTTTTTCAAATAAGCAAATATTAAACAGAAAAACAGATCAAATGTGAGTCGAACTCGCGCACCGAGGTTTTCGATCGACTTACTTGTTTAAATAGTTCAACTCTCGAATCAACCCGAACATTCTTTCTAACGAAATTGCTGTAAAAAAGAACAACCTTACCTTTGCCTTTTTGAAAACAGTTGTCCCGTACGTCGACGTGTATAGATCGCGATTATTATATCAACTGCAAATTAAATTTATATCATTATTTACTTCACAAAAAGTAATTATTTTTCAGTGTAACTTATAATATCGTGTGTACTTATTCAAAATCACATCAACATCCCGCGGGTCGATTTCGTGTGGGTCCAATTGACTAAAGACTAATTTGTAAGTGTCCCTACCAAAAAAAATCAACACCTCAATATAGTTTTCCTGGTATCCGATTCTAACTAGTGTCAACTAGATAGGAAAATAGTTATCCTAGTATCAGGTCCTAACTAGTGTCACTAGTATAGTAACACAACAGTATCTATGAACAAACAAACGTAGCAGTGACCATCGTAGCACAGGGAGTACGTACTCGTAGCAATACGCGTAGCAGCCCAGTGGCGTAGCACATTCGTAGCCCTTCAATTTGTTATGTAAATGCATCTTTTGTCCGTCCATCCGTCCGGAGTTCCACCACTCTATAAATTTGTTCGAATGCCGTTGGGCGTGGGGATTTCGAGCAATTTTGCACAATTGCTCGTACTCTGCTGGTCAACTGCTGTAGTTGTCAAGGTTACGGTGTCCGGGCGGAAAGCTTTGATCTTAGTCGACTATTGTTGGGGGATGAATGAGGTGTAGTCTTAGTCATTTGTGTCTGGGTGCTTTGTGGTGTAATGGCGCACTTAGTCATCGTAATTTGTACGGTTATTGGCAACTCGACTTAATCCAAGCAGGATGTATGTTTTAGATGTCCTAAAGGTAACTTAAAGAATGCTTACAACGAAAAAAGCGCATATTTACTGTATTTCGGAATATTGTTACTATATTAACAAACTATGAAAAACATTTTTTAATTTTATTTTATTTCTTATTATCCTATGTCACACTAGGCTTGACTTTTTAATCGTGGTAAATACACAAACAAGCAAACTCGCATACATAATTAAGACACTCAAACCCTGAACAACTATCATAACCCGTACAAGTATTGGTTCCGTGCGAGAATCGAATCCGTAACATGCAGCGCAGCAGTCAATCACTTCACCGCTGCACTAACCGTGCTGTCAAATTTGGTTTCTCTTTGTCGTATATTGTTCATATTGAAGAGTAGGTATAAACTATATGAAATAAAGTTTTTCGCTCGTTTTCATAGTCATTAATAGGTTACTAAGATGGTAGAGTTGTGTCCGCGTACCAAAAGACACAGCGTTGGAAGTCCCAAAAGATGAACTGATGATCTGATAGATGAGAGACGGGTAAGACCAGTCGTTGCGGCGTCGCTTAGGTAGGCCTCTTTAGGTGAAAGGATGATTAACATGGCATATTACGTTAGCGAAGGGGCAGTTCTTGAGTGACAATGGAAAGAGGACATTACTCGGAGAACAGATGTTCGATGGGAACTAAAGGTTCTGGCATTGGTGGCGACCACGTACCTGAATACGCATCTTTGGAAGGCGTCCCTGAAGGTAGACCTATGACCTAGTGACGGTTACGAGAATCCGATGGATTTGAGATGGGTAGGACCGATTGTTGTGGCGTGATCGTTTACGCTTGGGGACGCCAATGTCCAATAGTGGACATTCAGCTAAAATGATAAATAAGTCACATTACGTTAACGAAGGAACTGGCCGATTCTACGCCTAGCTACTCCCATTTATAATTACCCCAAATGTATGACCATATATCACCACAAATTCAACCTACTTTAGGAACAAAACTAGCTGCAAATACGGCCAATAATTCCCAGCACAGTATTACGTGAGCGTTGCGTTGATAACACCGAAATGGTATAACAGAGCCCATGAGAGCAATTGCCTTATCTACCGGCGTTCGGGAATCAACCCTGCTAACTAATAACGCATAGTTCCATCAGATATATTTGCGCTAGATAAATTTGGTAGGTAATAATATGTTTATATTTTGAATAGATTATTCCCGCGTCTTCACCCGCGTACATAAAGTATATATTTCACTCAAGAGTAAAGCAGCTTTCTATCGGTTAAAAAATTTAGCAATCGGACCAGTACTTTCAGAGATTACCTCCTACAAACAAACAAAACAAACTTTACCCATTTATAATATTAAAGTGTAGATTATTGTATTGTTATGTTATAAGTAAAATTGATTTGGTACACAAAATCTGTTCGGTGAAAAAATACTGCCTTATCAAGTTTAAAAAAATCCATTGAAACACAGAAAGAACTCAATATCCGTGACCTTAATAAATATAAAGTTACATCGATGGTAATATAAGAGCTATACAAAAACAATTATTCACAAAAGGCACGTTATGTACATAACGTACATCCTCAAGCCCCAGCCGCCGCAACAGGAGACGCCCCGGTTGCCGAGAGAAGCTGCATGGCCATCGTGGGCGCAGGTTTGCGGACAACGAGCAATGGGTAGCTCATCGTCCAGCCGTCCGACTACCGTACAGACTGAGATTAACTGAGTCATCCTCTGAGGCCCTGAGTTCCTGGTTAACCTACGTTAAGATTGGCCATGATCGAATGATAAAAAACGAACCGATCGAGAGGATTACCAGACTTTACAAAACATTCTGGCCATCACTAATATCCCCCTTGAAGAAACATTATTGAATTGAAAAACACGTTTTATCCATAAAATATTTATCACACAAAAAATAACAAAAAACCTAACGAAAATTAAAACAATAACCCAGCAATCAAAACTCGACCCTATCAATCAATCAATCAGCATTCACTTGTAACAAACGCATTGAATACGTTAATAGGTTACCAATCATCAAATCATCGAGTCCGTCATCGAATCATGGGCCATTGTGTGGACGGAGGGGGCGCCACTGAGCCTCTCAATATGCAAATTGCTCTGCCACCGAAAGCCTAACTGGCTATTGTAGGAACGACCTGGATCGGTATAAACGGCTTTAGGTAGCATCTGAGAGTATGTGCCGTTATGTGTGTGTGTTTTGAGCTATTTTATGTTAGTTTTGTGTGTTAAAATATTTATATTTTCGCTTATATATATTACTAGCTTCTGCCAGCGGCTTCGCTCGCGTGAAAATTGTGAATCTAAACCATTCCCAGATCCCCTTGAACACACACAAAAAATTTCATCAAAATCGATCCAGTCGTTTGAGAGAAGTTCAGTGACAGACACACTCACAGAAGAATTATATATATAAAGATAGTACGTACATTAACCACCATTGACTATAGTCTATAAAGTATTTATGATATGGGTATATGTTACCTGAAATAAATTGATTATTATTATTAAAAGTAAGTGTTTTTTGTAGTAGGTAATGTCTGAAAGTACTAGTCCGGTTGCTATAATTTTTGCCCACCAAAAGAACCAACCAATAGAAAGCTGCTTTATGTTTGATTGTTATAAGCTATATTCTATGTACGAGGGTGAAGCCGCGGGCAAAAGCTAGTACACTGTAACAGTGATAAAAATCACACTGTAGTCCATTGTTCAAATTTAGAACGAAGTGCCCACTCATACTAAAGAAAAATCGACGGCGCGCACTGTTCCCGCGCGCCTCAAGGAGTTGTCAGCAACAGAAGGGGCCCAGCTGGGTCGAAGCCTACTGGGGCAGGGTTATCCGAAAGGAAACTCGAGCCCCGGTATGAAGGCTAGAAGGAACGGGGTAGGCTTTTAGTCAGTAAGAGTCTAACACTATCTCCCACTCTGCCCAAGAGCGGGGGTTGTCATTGGATGGTTTTTCCCACATCAAAAAAAAAATACTAAAGAAAAAAAAACACGATTATTGGACATACCGACACACACATTAAAGAAACAACGATAACTAACAACATAGAAACTAAAAGTCCAGTTCAATATAATGCTGGTTCTTAACTGAACCTTACTTTTGAGTTTTTTTTTTTAATGTGGGATTCCATCAAATAACTTGCTGTGTGACTTTCATAGATTAAAACCTACCTATTCTTTCAGTTACTCCTTGCGTTCCAGGACCAAAATAACTGCGTCGAACATTCCGCAGCCCTAGCAATACACAGCTATTACGACGGAAACCCAATACAATAGTCTAGTGATCTTGTAATGTTACAATCTCTGCGAAAAATGAAAGACAATAGGAACGTACATCAGTCTCATATTTTTTTTATGGTGGGAAAAATCATCCAATGAAAACCCCTGCTCTTGGGCGGAGCGGGAGATAGTGTCAGACTCTTACTGACTAAAAGCCCACCCCGTTCCTTCCAGCTTTCATACCGGGGCTCGAGTTCCCTTTCGGATAACCCTGGCCCCAGTAGGCTTCGATCCTGCTGGTGCCGACAACTCCTTGAGGCGCGCGGGAACAATGCGCGCCGTTGACGACTTGGGCTCGGTCCGGACAGTTACCGGACAGTCGGACAGCGTGCTACCCATTGCTCACTGACTGCAAGCCCGCGATCAGTCTCATCTTAGTCTTTCTTTTTTCGAACACCAGACCATATTTTAAAAATTGATGGCCCGATGGTCTAGTGGTTATGGCTCTGACTGCCATGCTGAAGGTCGTGGATTCAATTCCCACCCAGGACAAATGTTTGTGTATTGAGCATGATTATTTGATCTGTGTTTGGGTGTTTATCTATTATATGTACGTATTTAGTGTGTAATATTTGTAGTGTTTATCAGTTGTCTAGTACTCATAACACAAGCTCTGCATAGCTTGGGACTAGACGGCGCTGTGTGATAGTTGTAGAATATTATTATTATTATCTTAGTCTTTCTTTTTCCCGGAAATCATTAAGTCAAGAGTGAATAGGTTACTTCTAGGTGAGCGCGTTCCATCGTCGACCGCATCGTCGCTTTCCATCAGGTGAGATAGCGGTCAAGCGCGAACCTATCAACAATATTAAAAAAAAAACTGTAAACAATTACATCCATGATTGCGGACAGGCTGGACTGCTGCATAGTGAATCATTGCTCCAGTATCTCAGCTTTGATGCTGGAGCAATGATTCATTGTTCACTGTGTCACTTGTGTCACTAACATAGTTGTAAGGTTGTTTTATTATTACTAACACTAAATTAGTCTTATTGTTACTTGAAAATAAAGATTATTATTATTTTCCTTTATTTTTCTTATAATACATATTTTGATATTTTTAAATGTTTTTTTATATAAATATATATATATATATATATATATATATATATATATATATATATTTGTTATAAAAAAAATATAAAAACAGTAGTCCACCGATGTCGGGAGCAGGGTCCAAGCTACCGGTGGTTAGGGCTGCAGAGACAGGAACTTCCTCACAATGCGAGCCGTATCGAGGAATACTGCCTTCTGTATCTGGCCCTTGATCCAACCGCGCAACGACAGCTTCGACAGATGGTCGTCGAAGCTTTTGGCAATAAGACCATTGGCGGTTACGACAATCGGCACAATGATAGCCGATTCCACATTTCACATGTCGACAACCTCGCGTGCTAAGTCGAGATATTTCATTTGTTTCTCTTTCACAGCTTTCACGAGATTCTCGTCATGCGGGATGGTGATATCGACTATCATTATTATCACTATTATTATTATTATTATTCTTAAAAGCTTTTTTCCCACCAAAAAGTAACGCTTTTAACAAGATATTTCTTTAAATAACTCTGTATAACACAGCCAGCTGGACGCGTGTGCTACGCCGGATATTGACATTGCCGCTATTTCCGGCCCACGCGATGTATCAACAGAATAAATACTACGGAATTAGGGCGCCGCGCTGAAATATGGGCGTTGATAGTGCGTTTTTTTTACATGTTGGGAATAAGTTGGGGTTCTTTTTTCAAAATATTAAAAAAAAACGTTGAATATGTTTACTCCTTATCTACAAAGTTTAACATAATAAATGCATGTCCTGAAGTATGTTCAGTATGTTATAGTATGATCAGAATCGAAAACTGAATCGGTGTTAGTTATTTTTTAAATAGGTGATTTTATTATCAATGTAATTTAACTGTATATTAAAAAAATACATGTTCAAGGAAATTTTAGAACTATTGTCTATGAGTTAGTACGTTTTGCTAAGGAGTATGTTTCAAGGCAACAATAAAAAATAACTTTATTGAGTTTAAAAACTAAATATTTAGCTTTAGCAATAACCGGTGCTCTCACCCAACTCGACGTGACTAGCAAATGTAGTGTTTTGGCAACAATTCAAATTTACATAACATTTAAATTGCTGAAACAGATCCGTTATATTAAACTTTTTCCATCACAATACATAAACAAACCATTTTCAGTACAAATACAACGCCAAATATTTTTTTAACGTAGTCTCCTCTCCTTGAAAGGAAGCCCGAATCCTATCAGCAGGAATATTGTCAGCCAGTACCTACACAATGCACGCAATAACTGCATAAGCATGATAGCTCTGTCATCATAATGATAAATATAATTACAACTACATTATACAGGGAAATTGAAAAAATACCCGAAACCTCTTAATCCTGCCTTCATATCATGACCCTGAACAACATTTGTTCTACGACTTTGACCTCAACTAAACAACGTAGCCAAAAACAATTTGTTTTCATTTATTTGTCGTCTGTAAAATTTACGTATACTACGCGCGCGCGCGTACATACCCATTTTGATAGCGGGCGCGGGCGCCCGCGCCGCGCGCATGTTAAATTGGACCTTGTCGACTTGTGTTTAACAAGGTAGGTACCGTACCTACAGCTGATTTGCTCAATTATTGGCGATTATTAAGTGCAAGCAAACAAAATCGAGTAAAATAATAAATGTAGGCAACATACAAGTAGTACATTGACCCCTGAATTATTTTATCGCATTGTTCTACGCTAATAAGTATGTACCTACATAACAAAGCGTCATTCTTCAATTTCAACAGATGGATGAAGTATCTAAATTACTTAAAACAGTTGATTTGATGGACTACTTAGTCTTGTTGATAAGTGTGTCTCCTGCCAGGGTTGCGGAATATTTCCGAAAGGGTTACCGTGGCCCTGGAACGCAAAGGGCATACGAAGGAACACGGGTGGGTTTTAGTCAGTAAGAGTCTGACCCTCCCCTCCGCTCCACCTAGAGCGGAAGAAGTCATTTGATGATTTCCCATCCAATAAAAAAAAATGTGTCTCATCTATGATAGGTAGGTAAGTGCAGTGCCATTTACTCTGAATGGCCGTTTTAGCGAAAATAAGTACCTACACGACAAGTTCTGCCTCATTGGTGTTGTGGTCGCAAGCGCGGCTACTAAGTGCGAGGTCCTGCCGTCATCGATCTTGAACATCTGGGCGGAGTCAAAGCGCTAGGCCTTGCGCGACAAAACAAAACATTGTATTACGTGGCGCATCATTGTGCACCAGAACCATTATTATGATCATAAATTATTATTTTAATAGAAGGGTACAGTGAGCGGAAGTGCACGCCAAGGATTGTATTGCTGTGAACAAGCGGTACAGGCCATGCCTATATCTGGTGGAAGGTACCTAACCCAATAAGATTTTTAATTAAAAAACAATAAGTTCACTTATTTAACAAAAAAAAAAAAAAAACTGTAAATAAAACTTCAAACAGCTGATTCGCAAAAGTTCACGTTTGAGGTCAACTAGCTTTATACCTACGAGAGCGCTCGACAAAATCGAAACAGCTCGCAGTGCCTTATGCTGATTCTAAAAGATTTTTGTCAGTTCGGTTTTTATGTTTATCGCAAAACGATGTGGACCACATTTTTCTATGATGTGGACTGTGTCTGTTAGTCGTAAATTCGAATTGATAAGTTATCAGAATAACAATATTTTCTCTGAGTGTCTTGTCTATGTGTATGTATTTGATGTTCTGAATTGAAATGAAAAATCGTATTGTGAACGTGTAACTTACAATGCTGCGTGAGGAGTGTGTCCAGGACCCCACTTTTTTGCCTCGTGTCCACTCTGAAACTCTGCGCCGTGCTCAGGATCTAGCGAGCTGGTGGCGACAAATTTAGTTAGAAATGAGCGAGCTTAGGGTGAGTAAGTTCAATAATTCATACCTACCTACATTACGATCGATCGAATGTCGAACATCCGGAATTATTTAGGAATGAGATTTTGTTCGTGTTTTTTCTTATCGTTATTACATCATTCATCAGTGTTATTGATTAATTAAAATTCTTCTTCACGCACTGTATGGGTTGGCGGACGACCGCGGTCACTGGACCTAGGTCGAAATTGACCGTGATCACGTAGACGCTGTGTTGCAGATAACATTGTTTCATAATATGGTCTACGTGAGTTAGGGAAACGTATTGCGTATTCACGGCAGGCCAACGACACGTTATCATCGCACCTTGCAAGCATCCACACCATCTCCGTGTACTCAATGTTGGTATAATGGTAAGACATGATTCTTAATATGTATGTACTTAATTTACTATACGCGCGAATTTCGATAGCGGTATACGCGCACGCGTGTTCTTACGAGTAAGGCACTCATGCGACTGTCACCCCGCGACCCCGCGCTGTGCGCCTGCTCGCTTCCTTTTGATCTAGCCGCGCCGGCCGGGCGGCGGACTTTCGTCGGTCACCGCATAAATGATATAAGCAAAATTTAGACTATGTTTATTTTTTTTGTATGAAAAAAAAATGCTTCGAAATTTGAAAAGTCGTAGAACAAATGTTGTTCAGGGTCATGATATGAAGGCAGGATTAAGAGGTTTCGGGTATTTTTTCAATTTCCCTGTATATAATTGTAAATTAGTTGCACGATAATATTGAAAAAAAAAATCATATTATAGCGTGTATAATTAATTACTGAGCAGTGGTGGCCGAGTGGTAATGGTCCCGACTTACGAGTTGTAGGTCGCGGGGTCAAACCCAGCTAGGCGCATTACTTTGTGTAATTTATTTCATCACCACTGCTCTCAAAACGGTGAAGGAAAACATCGTGAAGAAACCGGCATATTCTACAATCAAAAATTCGAAGACATGTGACATTCACCAACCCTCACTGGCCTCGCCCGCGTGGTGGATTACAGCCCATTCCCTCTCCTAGAGAGGAAGCCTGAGTCCCAACAGTGGGAACATTAAAAAGGCTGATGATGATGAATTAATTACAAAACAATTTAAAAATCATAATTGGGACTTTCCATTTATATTTTCTTGTCTGAAATAAAGACAATTTGAAGTACCTATTGGTTCATCAAACCTATGACTCCATTTTATTACAAAATCAGCTTCCAGTCTCACAAAAAGAAATTCAAACTTACAAAAAGCATTCAGATGTTAAAACAAATAAAGCCGCAGATACTAAAAATAATACCCAAAGCGACACTCAAAATTAAAACGCAGAAGAGAATCTTCACAAGTTTTAAAAGCATTTCCCGGTTTATTTGCGTAATGATTAACATTCATCATGTAAATTGTGATAACTTGTTAAATCGAAATGTAAGACCGAATTGAGAATTCCGAAAAGAGATTAAAAAAAACTTATTTCTTGAATATTTCCCGTTTTATACTTCATAAACTTCGCGATTAAGATTTCCACTCTGGTTTAGGAAAATTTACTTTTCCATTTATCTTTTCAATTTCTTTTTTACATATTAAACAGGATACTTTTGCTTAATAAGTATTAATATTTATAAGACTGCCGCGAATTTCTGAATTTTGTTTAAGTGTTTAATTACAAAGACGGGAAGATTAAAATGATAAATTCGGTGTATCGTAGACAGGAGGAGATGTCCAATAATTCTGGATGTAAAAAGAATTTTTACATTAAAATGACCGTCATATACACATAATTTATACAAAGCAAATATTACCAAACTACTACTTTTCACTAGCAAAGTTAAAATAATGTGTACTTATTATACTTGTTTAATTATATCAAAGTTTACGTCCTGACTCATTCACTAAATCATCAATGCTTAGCCCGAACCGTTGGATCCCGCGCGCCTCAAGGAGTTGTCAGCAACCGTTAGGGGCCAGCAGGGTCGAAGCCTACTGAGGTCAAAGGTCTGCTTCTGAAAGGAAGGGTCGGCTCCGGCATGAAAGAAAACGAAGGTGGCATTTTTAGTCGGTAAAAGTCTGACACTATCTCCTGCTGCACCCAAGGGTGGGAGATGTCATCTGGATGATTTTTACCCACTGAAAAAACAAAAACCGTTAGATCTAGAACCCTGAAATTTTGTATAGAGATACCTTTTATAACAAAAATCAAGAAGGTGTTTTTCAAAAATTCACTCCTTAAAGATGAAATGAGGGACCAAAGTTTATTTAAAAAAACTCACTTTCACACGAGCAATGTCGCTGGCAGAAACTAGTCAATTTATAAAGTGGACAGGGGTCCCTGTAACTCAAAGGGCAATTGAAAGAGCACATGTGGGATTTAGTCAGTAAAAGACTGAAATTCTCTTTCGCTCTTAACAGAATTGAAGAACTTTTGTGATGAATTCACAAATAAAAAAAAAAACAGTTAATTTTTTGGTTAACCAAGTACATAAATTCCTTAAACATTTCATTTCTAAGTTTATCTTTAAACTAATTAAAACTAACTCAAAACTAAACTATGAAGTCAAAAAACTCTTCTACAACTAAGTTAATCTTTTACTAAAACAACGTAAGTCAGCGATAGAAAATTGCTTTAAACCTTTAATTACCAATTACTGCTTGCATTATTATCGGCTACTTATTAATCGATTCTTCATTAGAACAAACAAGATTGCCTCAGTAACTCTAAAGAGTCCACTCACTTGTACATTATTACTGTTTTTTAAACCAAACCACTGAATTAACTTAACTAATGGCCCTCATTGTTTCTTTTTTAATTTTGTCTAGTAAGATATCTCATGGACCTTGGTTTCAAAATACATCAAAAGCAGGAAAGAACGAATTGGTTATAGTCTGCAGTTGAACCAATGACTTCTAGTAATTCATCACTTAGTCACTGCGCCAGTAGAGTAGAATAGAATAGAATAGACTTTATTGTACACCAAAAAGTAATACAGCTACAGTAGTACCGTTATTATAAGTTTTTTTATAACCATACTTATAACGTGCATTTCCTAGAATAAGAGGTAGCTTGTAGCATTTAACGATGAAGAAATTTTCATATCTAGGTCAGAAATTTCAGTAATTACTTTTTATAAACAAACATTTAATTTTATCTATCTATATAATTCATTCAATGCAACTCAACATTATAATATCACTGAAACATAATTCGATTCACATTTCAAACGATTTTATTAAAAAGATTGGTGATCTCTTAAGATGAAAAATCTTTCAATTGCATTGAATAATCTTTTCAATCTCGAAAGAAAAAAAAGATTTGATCTCATACCACGGAGTATTACGCATTAATTTGTGGAGCTCATGAAATATGAGCAGATTTGTAGAGGATTATATTTCCTGTACCTATTAATGTCACTCATCTCTGATGTGACTGAAAATATTACTTTTGAATAAAAAAAAAGTTGTGAGACATCTATAAATAACTAAAGGCCTATTCACGACCTTGGTGCTGTGAGCTGTAGCTTAGCGTAGGGTGGCGGGCGGTAAAAATATAAGTATGAAAATGCCACGAGATCACGATACGTCGCTCATAGCACCGTGCGCCCGCCTACCGATGCTGCCCCGCTCGCCGCACCAGTCACCGCTATCCCCGTTTTCGAGAACATGCCGTAACAACATAAATATTATCAGTGGTAACACGCACTGTACCCCTAGCCAAGTTGCTAATTTGCAATAGTTAACGCTTGTAGAAAGCTTCAAATGTACGGGAATGACGTCGCCTCAACGCTCAGTCACGTGGTTAGAACAAAAGAATTGGCGGCAAGGTCAACTTGAAGCGTTCGACGCAAACGAAACGTTTGTAACTTGGCTAGGGGGGCTGATCATAGACTTTCATCTTGAGTCACTATGTACGCGTACTGGAATACGCAGTGTTTGTAGGCCTCTCCCAAAGTGAACTCCCGTCCGATTGTAATTTGGGTGTCTTCAAGGCTAGAGTTAATGGGCTCTTAATAAACTAGTACGCCTCACCATCAATGATTGCATCGCTACTTACCATCAGGTGGGATCGCAGTCAAGCACTAGTTTATATCAATTAAAAAAAAAAAGAACTGATGACGGGGTGAGAGTCGCAAGAATCCGATGGATGCGAAACGCACTAGACTGACATTGTACCACCACTTGCTTATGTCCAACTATCGACGTCTTCGGGCTGAAATGATGATGATGCTGAAGAGCATAAAAAAAAATGGAAAACATTTATTTCAAATAGACCACTTACAGGCACTTTTGAATAGTCAAATGTCGGTCAGTCCAATAAAAGTGAAGCTAAATTGCACGTTCCAAAGCGTAGATCTCTATGGAGAAGAACGTGCAAGAAACTCCATGGACACTCTTTTGAATCAGATTATGTCTTAGTTTCATATTTCTTGTTGCTTCTATAATGTGAGCACAATGTAGATAATAAATCAAATCAAATCAAATCAAAGCGTTTATTTCAAATAGACCATTTACAGGCACTTTTGAATAGTCAAATGTCGGTCAGTCCAAGAAAAGTGAAGCTAAATTGCACGTTCCAAAGAGTAGGTCTCTATGGAGAAGAACGTGCAAGAAACTCCATGGACACTCTTTTAAATCATTTATGTGTTACATATAATGCTTGGTTACATATTACTTGTTGCTTCTATCATGTGAGCACAATGTCGATAGAGAAATAAAAATGTAAAATAATTAAAAGATAAAAACTGAATTAAGCCACTGGCAGCTAAGAGATGACCAGTCCCATCTGACGGCACCCGTTCACGAACATGACGCGTGCATCAGCCCCACTCAGCTCAACCATTTTGAAAAAACCAACCATTTTAAAATAAAAAATAATTAAAAGATGGAAATTGAATTAAGCCACTAGCAGCTAAGAGATTACCAGTCTCAACTGACGGCACCCGTTCACGAGCATGACGCGTGCATCAGCCCCACTCAGCTCAACCAATTTGAAGAGAACTGAATAACTCAACAACACGTGCCATCAGCGAGACATTTGAGTGAGCATGAAAAACTCTCAACTGCCATGCTCGTAAGGACCAAAAAAAAAGTTGTAACCTATTAACTATATATCTTAGGTAATAACGTTGTTAAATATTAACGTAACTAGATGCATGAGAAACTAGCTTTTGCCGTTGGTTTCGCCCGCGTGAAAGTAGGAAAGGAACTTTGTCATTCAGTGATGAAAGTAGTTTTTTTTTATCACAGTAGTTTTTGAGTTTATTCATTACAAACAAAAATACAATATTATTAAGTTATATGTAATTTAGATCAACTCTTCATTTATCACAACTTTATTTATTTCGTATAGAGGCTGACAAGGAATTTTCTACCAGTCAAACTTCAGTTATTGCTGTGGGTGCTGCAGAGACGAATTGTAGTAGGTGCAATACTGAAATTAAACACGTTACTTAAATACATACATATAAACTTTAAATTCAATATGTATACAGTTAGTATAAACTGAAATTAATAAATTGAATATAAGAATTTGCTATTGTGAAGATAATATAAACGATCAGCGATCCTGCAATGTAAGCAAAAGTTATTAGAAATACAAAAAGCTTCATACCATCAGATTTCGCAACGGCACATAAATATTGTCAGAAACACAATGAATGACGCATTTCCCTCTACTCACAACATGTATGCACCGACTGTGAACCAAAAGAACCTATAACTATTACCAAAGAGCTATTCTTCACCCCAACTCAACGTGGATTAATTAATTCATTGAATAGGTACGCTCAAAAAAAAAATCCAGCGCTAATGTTTCCCGTTTTACTGGCCAGACACACAGACAGACATCTTTTCATCCTCCCCGATCGTGGAAAATAAAATGTATCTCCACCCCCGTCAGTTTTAGTAAAAGAACCATTTGTATATGAAACGACCATTACCATTAGCTGGCGTTTCACTTCACCATTGATGGCCAGCCCCTCGGCCATTCAATGTCCGATGCACGCGTATTATGTTGAGTTCATTACATTGTGCTGTCCGTACACAACTGTAGGTGTGCACGCGTAATGGGGAATCGACGGCAAAATAGTTTGTACACACGGAAAATAAGGTAGTGATGTTTTTATTAAAGAAATTGAGAGATGTAATCTGGGAGTGACAGGAAGGAGCGGGCTGGTAAAACATAACAAGTTTATTACAAACATGTTATGTTTTAATCTGTAAGAAATAGACGTATTCCTTAACAATTCATTTGTTATCTTATGCCAAAGAATTTACATTCTTTTATACATACTCAACACAATATATTTTTTGTACTGGACTGATGCTTTACACATGTAACTGCAATAATGCACTCCCTTAAACATACAAATTAGAAAATTAAGTTCAATCTTAATTTAAGCACTGAAATTTTACTTAAAGGTAGTATTTTTTAAAGAAACTTGTCATCTCAGTAGAAGGTACATTACATGGGTATTGACGTATTATATTGGTAGTTCATTGGTAATGGTGCACGCCTATTCCTTAGTATGTTAGAATATGTGTGTGCAATTAAGTGTAACGCAATTAAGATTTATCAAAAATTTTATCTTAGAATTTATGTTTTTTATTCTAAAATAATAGGTACTTGTTTATTTTTGGATAAAAAAAAAACAATAAAAGAAATTTGAAATAATTTCAGTACCCAGATCTGAACATACTACTTTCAGAAATGTTATGAAATAATGAATTTATTATGTTACTGTAGTTTCAGACCAAACTAATTTATTTGTTTTAATTTTTGGAACCGAAAACCAACCAGAGCATCAAGAACCTTGTAAATTCCATTTTCAAAAGTGAAAATTGTTCTACTCCTAAAACTTCAAAAAACACCCCGCAAAATCAAACAAACCAAACCACACATGTTTATTCTATGCACAAAATTCCAAACACGAGTGCAAATCTGAAATCCTCTTACTGGAATACTTCGCTCTCATTGATATACTGTAGCAATAGCCTCTGTGGACTTTGCATTATCACTGGCCATGTTCAAGACGATTTGAATTTCAATACACGCAACTGTCCCGGCGAGGCGCGTGGATCATGTAGCCAACATAATAATATTGGAGTTAAGCGTCATAATATTGGCATTAAGGTTTTGCATAGCAATAGGTGAGTTGATTGTGGTTCTTGTAGTTCGATGATAGTTGTGATAGTTAACTTTGTGGAATGAGATGGTGTTATGTGTTGGAATGATTCTTGAAACTTTATTTTTTAAAGATTTATTTATCACAGACTAATGATCCGCACTCGCTTCGCGCGGGTGTTACAAATCATTTAAATTCACGACTTTAGCATGGCATGACTTTTAGGGTGAGTTGCACCATTTTACTATAACAATAACCAAACCATAACCAGTCGTGAATCGGCCGCCTATTGGTCAATTCGAAGATTCGACAACTGTTAACGGCTTTGTTATCGTTATAGTTAAATGGGTGGGTGGGTTAACTCACCCTTAGTGATCGAAATTTTTCTATTTCTACTCGTAAGAACCTGTAATTGTCTCAATATTTCTTGTACTGTTGTTATTCTTTTGTTATAACTGTTGGTTTTCCTATGATGAAATAAATAAATAAATAGCCTTGTAATGTTTCCTCTGCTGAAACTCAAGCCTCCTTTCTTAAAGAGAGTATGGGCCGTAATCAACCACGCAGGCCCAGTGCTGGATGGCATTCACGGCTTTATAGTTTTATATTTTAACCTTCTTCATGAATCACTCTGTCTATAGTGTTTTCTGAGTTTATTGCAAACAAACAGACAGACGCGGTGATGAACTTTGTTTTGTAATATTTAAAAATAAGTAAAAAAATTTTATAGTAATTTTACCTTATCCATGATATCGGAGGACACGATGAAGCATACGGTAAAGTCTACGCCTGGGTGAGGCACCAAATAAGAAAAGATTGTGGCTTTAATCAGTAAAAGTCTGACACGCCTTCCCACTCCACCCCAATGCGGGAGAAGTCATCAAATGATTTCCCACCTTTGTAAAAAAAAACCTTATCTATAAGGCAAGTTTTCGGCAAGAGACGAGAAAGAAAAGGATTTTCTTTCCACAAGTGGAACTAATTGCCAAATTAACCTTCGTATCTCAAAGAATGAAAGATCAATAAGAACTCCCGTCAGCTTACCAATAAACTTTACGAATAAAAATAAACATCATATAAAAATATCTTCTTTAAAACTCTCGTGACATCGCGGGCCGACGCGTATCGTCTCAGTATATAATACACAGTTGTCCGGTCGCCGATCTTAAACAATAAATCTATTGGCGTCCGAAAGGGGCTTAGCCGTCCCCTTGGCTTCTCTTTGTAAATTCCCTGTTCGTATCTTTTCGCTCGAATGGCGACTTTATCTTCGGGACTGTATTGGCTTCGATGGAAAATGTATGGTGTGGAATTAAGACCGTCTCTTGTTTGAGACGTATTTACTTTTTTTGAAAACTCTGGTTGTTGTTATGGCGCTTTATTATATAGAATAAGTTAGCTTACGTCAACGGTTTTGCCTCCGTGATAGTAGAAATTATACGCCGGTCACTTAGCGATAAAGAAACATTCTATGCAAAATATTCTTTAAAATCAGTCCTGTAGTTTTTAAGTTCCTTTTGTTCATTTATTCTGTCCTGTCCACTCCTTTCATCTTTCATGGGCCCGCACTTCCTCCTTTTAATTCTGAGGACTAACTATATTCTAGTTTCTAATTAGTGGACTAAACTGACAACAGTGGATAATGCTCAGCTGTCGATGAATAACGCCTCGCTGTCATGAAACCATTCTTATAGCTGTCCCTTAGGACCATATAATTAAAAATTATGATGCTCCAGGTGAAGTCACACGCTTCCCGTGTCAGACTTTTTCTGACTAAAATTACACCCAGCTATCCTTTACATTCTATGACTACGGGTTTCCTTTTCAGAAAATACCCGCGGCCCTAGTGGGTATCGGCCCTGCTGGGCCTGGCTGACATGTTTTGAGGTGCGCATGGACTCTAAGCACCGTCGACGACTCGAGCTTGGTCTGGACGGTTACCAGTCGGCCTGACGACGAGCTGAGGATCTGAGACGCGAGGACGTCCGTTACCTCACGCGTGCAGCCAGCTTCTTCCCTAGTACTGGGTACTGCTTCGCAGAAGAAGGCAGCTCAACCGCTAAGTGTAAGGTTTAAAATTCATTTGTAAGACTAGACCCAAACAAATACACATAAATTGCAAATTAATAAAAATCTTTAGCTTAGTTCACAGAACTTCATTGAAAAGAATCTAACTAAAGCGCACTCTAAAATCTAAACTGCAAACTATATCACAATAAACGCCAAAAAATACACTATCATACTGAAAAACTCGAACAAAAACAAAATGGAAAAAAAAAGTTCCTCACGATCGACCAATTGCGAATTTTAAAAGGGAATTGCTCCAATTTCGTTCTGCTATGGAAGAGTGCGCAAACTTATTAGCAAGCGACCGTTGGGTTATCGGCGATCTTCCTTTACTTTTTTCAGGTGATCGGACGCTAGGAGATTGATTGGACGATCCCGATTGGACCCTGCCCTCGTGACTCATTTTAGACGTCACCAACTGAGTTCTGCCATGTTTTTTAACGATTGCTGATTGCGTTTTTAATGAATGAAAGATTTGTTAGCGTTAACGTGGAGATGGTCATCTTTCGGTGGCACTTTCTCTGGCTTTTTTGTTTGCATAGTAGTGTCAGCATGTACAGTCAACAGATAAGTAGAATAAGGATAAGAATAATATTTTACAACTGTCACACAACGCCGACTAGTCCCAAGCTAAACAGAGCTATGTTATGAGTACTAGACAACTGATAAACTTACTTATATATTTCTTTATACATACGTATTATAGATAAATTACACCCAGATACAGAACAAAATGATCATGCCCATCACACAACATTTTTCCTGGGTGGGAATCGAACCCACAACCGCCGGCATAGTAGTCCGGGCCACTAACTACTAGACTTACAAGCCAGTCACAACATTATTACATAGTGCTTGATTTGTAATATCTTGATAAAATGGCTGAGGAGTGAGGATCTGGAACTGCATCACAGAGTCTGTCCCATCTACTTTCCAGCCTTGTATGCCTAAAGTGGCAGATTTCACACAGACACACTATCAGTATAGGAGGATATATAATATAGCATAATAATTAGCGTTATAATGTTCCAATTCCTACTACTGGGACTCAGGCCACCTCTTTAGAAGAGAATGGACCGTAAAAGACGTGTACGGGTACCACGAGAGCCTTTTTGGACTTTTTGGTTCTAGGAAAATCGGCATGTGGTTTCTTCACGATGTTTTCCTTCACGGTTTTGCGAGATGATGAAATAAATTGTGTTTGAACCCATGACGTCAAAAAAATTACATTTAGATAATTTGACATTTTACGATATGGCGTCCTGAGAATTTTAGAACAGAATATTTTGCTAAAATCTAATTAATATGTTATTTTGCGCCTAATTCATTTCAAGTCAAGGCCGTTACCGTTATAGTAGTTTAGTGTATAAAGCAATATCGATGGCTTAGAGTGAAAACCTAGGGTATGCAATTTTAGATAATTTATTAATTTAAATTATTATATTTCCGGAAAAAAGCTCGCAACGCACAATCTTGTATCACGCAAAATTTGACTTTGGTACTTGTAGCGCCATCTATGATATTGAATGCTACCAACTACTTTCTCGAGTCAGTTTGGTGTAATAACCCTGCGTTATTTAAAAACCTGAAAAATTTAAAACTTTGGAAGAATTTAAAAACCTGAAAAATAAGTGATAGAATAAATCTATATTTTTAAATACCTATTTCAATAAACACGTAGAAGCACATTTAACTTACGTAAAAATAAAGGTGTAATTTGACATTTTGTTAAAATTTGAAATCCTGCATCGGAGTTTTCCGCACGATTTGAAAATAATATGTTCAAATAATCATCTATCGGGCAGGTCGTCTCTTTAAACTGTCAAAGGCAATAATAAAAAATAAATAATAATAATAATATTTATTTCAACCAATAAAATTACAATATAAACGTAGGTACTTAAATAAATCATTTGTTTGTTGGTTACACTTACATAGAAGCAGGTAGGTGATGCAACCAGCACCCTTACTAAGTTATATAATAACTTGTATTAAGGGTGACAGTACAAGCCCATACATAATTGGTAAAACATTTAATACACTGAGGCATAACTAGTTTTCGGTGAAGTAAGTACCTAACATAAATATAGGCTTAATCTAAAATTTCCCAGATTAGAAATTACAATTCATTCATAATTCATTAATTAATCAATATACAATACATTCATTAGTTCATTACTATATTACAAATTATTATGTATGTGATTATTATTCATTTATATTAAAATATTTGTGTGTGTACCTATTGATGAACCCATGGATTAGGTTAAGTGTGTGGACAACTGGATAAATGGTGTGTTTCGGTGAAGAGAAAAAGAAAATATATATATATATATATATTAGAGGGGATTGTATTCGGAAAAGAGAAGGCTTTCGGTGTCGGAATAGTTAGCTGCCAACAGAAAGTTTGTCAAAGACCTTTTAAGAGACGTGGTGGAGTAAGAGTAAAAATTCAATTTCCTATTTAGCTTGTTGTATAATTGAGGCCCTTGGAAGCAAAAGAATCGTTTCGTAAAAGAGTAGTTGCATTTGTGGTTATGACAAACCATATCCTTACGTCTTTTGCTGATTATAACAAAGGGGGTGTTTTTATGTTGTAATAAGACTGTACTGAGAATATAGATCTGCCTGACAGAAAGCACTTTGCAACATTTATACAATTCGTCTGTTGGGAAAAGTATTGGGCGAAATGTACACACCTTTAAAACAGCTCTTTGAGCTCTTTCCAATTTTAACATTAAAGTCTTGGACGCACCACCCCATACCGAAACACAATATGACAGGAGTGATTGGCAAAGAGCGAGGTAGACTCTGTTGACAATCTTTGCTGCAGCTACATGACGAAGAGTTTTAAACACGAAAATTAATTTCCTAGTCCTTGCTGTCAGTAGATGTATATGGGCTGAGAATCTCAGATTATCATCAAGAGTTACTCCGAGGTATTTTATGGTGGAGGTACGTGTGAGTTTAGGGCAAGCACAATTGCCGTTCTTTAGACAGTCGATTGAGTGGGCGGTTAAAGTACACGAAATCGGTGGCTGAGTAGATTTTCGTATTGTAAAACAAATTATGTTCGTTTTATCCGCGTTAAGGGTAAGATGATTGTTATTAAGCCATTTTAGAACCTGATCTAGTCCCCTTTGAGCCACGTCAAAAGCTTCGTGCCAGGTGTCGCCAAAAAAGGTGAGAGCAGTATCGTCAGCGAATGTTGTAATTTTTCCATTAAGGAGAAGCAGATTGCACAGCTGATTAACGTAAACCAAGAAAAGTGTGGGACCAACCACACTACCCTGAGGAACGCCAAAAAACGCTCTTCTTAGATATTAAAAAATACTAAATCACCGCCCAAACCTCCTGGATAGGGAGCTGATGAGCATAGAGTCTAGAACCTTCAAAGATTGAAAAGTTGTGCTTCTCAAGACCTGCAATTCGGACATATCATTGTATACCGTGAAGGAGTGGAGGGAGACCTTTGCCCAGCAGTGGGACATTACAGTTATATAATAAATATAATAATTGTACACACCCGTAATTTCAACTGAAATAACTGAAGTAAAATCCAGTTCAATATTGAAGAGAGAGATCGAAAAACAAAAGAAATATATTTTAAAAAATGTTTAAGTAACTTAAACAAGCTTGTTTTACTACAGAAAGCCCAGAAAGTAATGGTCACGCCATAATCATGGCGACAAGTCCCCTCTTTGGCTGGAGGCGTTAACGCTTCCTTACCTTCAGCATGACGCTGATACTCACCGAGCATGATAAGTTCTGGAGATCCCTGCACTTGATTCAGGCGGAAAAAAAGTCCGGGTGTCATCATTGTGCAGACTGCCCGGAGGACACGATCGAGCACACGATAGAGGTGTGGGCCGCTTGGACGGAATACAGCCGTGTCCACGAGGATACGGAGGCAGAAGTTTACTGGGACGATCAGTAAAAGTCTGACACTCCCTCTCGCTCCGCTCTAGAGCGAAAGAAATCATTAGATGTTTTCCCACCTCATAAAAAAATTACCTAAGTAAACGAACTTAACTTTGTAATTGCATATGTAAACCTTAACATACATATTAATACAACATCCTCAATATTATCTTTTATTTTATTTATCAAGTTGCATACAATACATATCTGTGTAAATGATAATAGGATTTATGCAACGTTCGTTACGAAAAATGCTAAGCCACAAACGTGCACACGTCTCCGCCAACAACATTAGAATAATTGATTAACTAAACGCAAAGAGAAATAATCGCGATTCAGCGTTTTATCAACTAAGGATTGCTAGACGATCGCGACTCGCCTGGTTGACCCCCGCACGTACCATTGCGACTAATCACAGAAGAACTAGAGGTTTGCTGGTAGAAAATGCCTAAGGCATTAAATCTGCCTTTGTATCTTTATGTGCATAAAACATTAAATAAATAAGTAGAATTAGAAATTGGATTGATGGAGGCTTAATAAAAAATACAGATCTGATAAAAACAGACAGTGAAAAGAGAGTGAGTGAGTGACAGTGAGAGTGAGTTAAGTGAGTGAGTGAGAGTGATCTGAAATTATTCTGACGCTCGAAATCTCGAAAACAAATTTAAAAAAAAAACAGACCAATCATGGCCATTTATGAAACAAGGTGCAAGGCGGAAGACGAGCAATAAGTAAATCGCCGTCCGGCCGTCCTGTAAGGACAGAGCCTGAGTCAAAGGCTCGTAGTATTCCATACTCGCTTCAGAGAGATAGGTGTATCAGCAAAAGAATAGGAGCTTAATATAGCTAATATCAGTGGCAATAAAACTTAAATGACATGAAGGACACAGGTGGGTTGTCGTCAGTAAAAGACGAATCGTCTAACTCACACCACCCTAGCACAGGAGAAGTCATTGGATGATTTATCACCTCCAAAAAAACGATTTCTATTGATTTTTTCTCATGGCACAGAACCAGAAAGAAACTCCACGGCGTTAAATACACAAATCCAGCTTCAGTTATACCCTTCACAACCAATCTGAATAAGTCGTCCTTCTAGTCAAGTGACAAAACACTCAAGATAAAATCTCAACCATGCAACCAGCCTAAATCTCTTCCGTGCCAGGAAAAATGATTTATAAAAGCTCGCTTCGCTATACACGTCTCTTTCTCTCTACGCTATTTCACATACATCTATCCTTGTCTATACTAGTCCAATTTCACAGGCGGCTGCTTGCTTCCGTAGGACCTCGGTAGTAATGCCTCTATTGATTAAGAAACGTGAATATTCATTCAATTATATGGTAGCCCAGCTCCAGATGAAACCTCGTGGGTTATGGTTTTAAAGCGTATTTACTTACTTTATTCTTAAGGATAATATTTGAGCAGTTCTATTGACGTTGTCGGTACTCACTTAGTGGTTTGTTTTTGTAAGTATTAGCTGGGGAGCTGCAGCTCATCTAGATAAAACCTGGATCAATAAGGAGTGTTTGTCGAGTTCTTTATTGTAAAAAAAAAGCAAGCGATTGGAAGAAACCGATGTAACCGATGTAGGGTCCGTATACGTTAATTATACACATTCCAACAGAATTTCAAATTATGGAAGTATCATTCGATCTTGAATATTGAAGATTATCTTCTTTATCTTAAAACTTTATGCAACACAAAGGTACAAAAGCGGACATAATACATAGATTAGGCATTCTCTACCAATCAACCAAAATTAGTGGAAAGACAATATGACAGTTATATAAAAATAAACCTATTATATAAAAAACAAGTGTACAAAAGTAATTATAATGACGCCTATGTAGCGACATCTATAATGCCTCATAGGAACTAAAATTTAAAAACCTGTACCGTGGTATTAGAGGTAATAAAACATATACAAAGAACATTTCGAAATTTAATATCAAGCAGTGCCCCGGACCAGACACGACACTGTTCTAGTCGTTGGATCCTCCCTTTTCAACGGAGATTTACGGGACTTTACATCCCCGTTTCGCATAGCTCTAAACATACAGGGTGTAAGGGACAGCCCTCCACGTACTTTAAGGGCTTGCTCAGTAGACGAAAGCCAACACTTTCCACAAGACTTTTTTTCGGTAAAAAAAAATACTACTGCGCTTTGTGCTATATTTTTCGTAAATCGAGCACCCAAAAAGCGTGCTTTTTTCACAATGATATTAATATTTTTCGTTCATTATTATTATTTCCTATCTGTATTGAAAAGGTTTTATACATTTTTTTTTTATAATGTGTAGGCTCGCGTTTGACCACAATCTCACCTGATGGTAAGCGATGATGTGGCCGACGATGGAACACGCTTGCCTAGAAGCAATCTATTCACTCTTGACTTAAAGACCTCTACGTTATAGCTACCAGGAAACACAGACTCTGGCAGGGAATTCCATTCCACACTTTTTAGTTTGATATGCCATGAAAGCGTGTTTTTTTAGTTTTTTTTAAACTATATTTTTATTTTTCACTACTATGATTTAATTGGATTATTGTATTGTCATCAGTCTTTGATGGGTGTGCAAAGTTTGAAGAAAATCTAACCGACCAAAGTGGGTCAAAATCGAGCTCAAAGGCGTTGGTTACAAACATACAGGTGAAGCTAATTAATGCGTGTTAAAAAAAATCAACCTGAACATAAAATCTGTACAACTTAAAGTATGTGGAGGGTTGTCCCTTACAGCCTGTATATATATAGTTTCAATAAATATACGGGTATATATATAGGTACTTTTCAACTTTGTCTTTTGGTTTCAAACCAGGACAGCAATACTCTTGATGCTGCCGAACTGTTGTTCATATAAAAAGAAACTTCCTTTTGCTGCAGACGGCAAGCACACACAGCCATCTCCGCTAAACCAATCCATGGAATACCGGATCGACAAATACGTCTTCATTATTCATTTCCCCTATACCTACTCGGAACATAAGCAAACAAAAATATTCATCGAGGATGTGGAAAAAGATTTCTTTCGTCGCAATATGTCGGGAGGAGGCAGGAGCGGAGGTTTCCGCACAATCTATCGTCGGTATAATGGAGCTGTTAAAGACAATATGCTAGGAAACATATTGGATGCAGCCCGACGAATGTGTAAGCGAGCGAGCGGAGACGACCTGGGAAGGTTGCGGCACACCGAGGGGAAGAAAAAGGTTTTTGGGACAAGTTGAAACTCTATGCATGGGTTTCAAAGACGCTTAAGACTTTAAAAAATATGGTGTACATCCCATCCATATGTACAAAGCGTTTTGGAAACACACTCATTATACATAGTGCTAAGGAGTGTAACTCCCTGCCGGAGTCTGTGTTTCCTGATAGCTATAACCTAGGGATCTGTAAGTCAAGAGTGAATAGATATTGCTCCTAGGCAAGCGTGTTCCATCGTCGGCCACATCATCGTTTACCATCAGGTGAGATAATGAAAAAAGCGAGCCTATCCATAATAAAAAATCCGTCCTTTTTGAGCCATAACACATTTTTTTTATTATGTGAGAATCATCAAATGACTTGTCCCGCTCTTAGTGGAGTATCAGACTTCTTCTGACTGAACCCACAGTGTTAATTCAATTGACCTTTGCCAGGGCCACGATAACCCTTTCGATCTGCAGTCTTAGCAGGTATCGATCTTAACTGGCCATCAATCTTACCGACATCTCTTTGAGGCGAATATGGAACATAATGGGCCGTTGACTCGGGCTTGATCCTTACCGGACGTCGAGCTATCAATTGCTCGCCTTCTCCAAGCCTGCGCCTACGGTCGTCCTGGGTTTCCCGACACCCGGAGCGTCTGCGGCGGGAGTGTCTCTTGAGAATGATCTTACGGAATTTCACAAAATTGTTCATCTGAATCGTAACAGTCAACTGTTGCAATTTTAAAATTTAGTAAAACGGTAACAAAATATTGATGCAGTTTTTAATCTGAAAACCTATAAGTAATCATATAAAAATAATTATGATACCGGTCAATTACCAATAGTTAATACTTGTTATTTTTTTTTAAGTGTTATTGGGAATAGTCTATCTTAATAAACCTCTCCACAAAAATAGAATCAACCGTTACGATTTATCGCGCGTAGTTTAAAATTGTCAAAAACCAGTGTGCCTCAAAGTTTAGCTGGCGATAAATCCATAGCTACATCTGGGCAGGCGCTCGGTTCAATTTTATTACTATTCTCTCTGCCGACGACTTATTCGATTCACCCGTCAAAGCGGCCCGTCCTACGGGAACCTCGGTTACATTATCTCTTCGCTTTACATTCTCACCAGCTTATCTGAACCTCACTCTTTGAGAACCAGATTTTGCATAGACTAACCTAGATTGATCATCAAGATTGTTTTATGAAAAATCTTTTTGCTACCTATTGATTTTGTCTTGTTTATTTCCACATCTTTAGAGGAATCAACCATTAACTAAGCCTATTGAAATCGACTACTCATACAAGACATACTGTCCTACCGTTACATCACAACACTAGTTCCTCTATCTTCTGAAATCTGTCTAGTCCAGCCACCTTTTCAAGGTCGTTGATTCATCTAAGAAGTATGTATTGTTACAATTAATTACAACTCATATACATACCGCCTCTATGTTTTGACAACGTAACGTAATCCCACAATAATATTAATAGACTTGTCACGTCGTTGTATACGTCGTGGGTTCAAAAGTAAACCTGGGTACTTTGTTATTGATATCGTCACCGCTGTTCTAAACACAGTGAAGAAAAACTTCGTGAGGAAATCGGTATGTTCTAAAACCAAAAATTCAACGATATGTGACATCCAGCAATACGCACCGGTCCCGCGTGGCGGATTACAGTCCATTCTCCCAGAGAGAAAGCCTAGTAATGGGAACATTATAAAGCAGGTTATACCATAATGCCATTGTACCCATAGATTTAAGTTTCTGTGAAATTGTTACTATTTTGGGGTGCAATATATGATAATCTATTCTTTTATTTCAGATTTCTTCTTATAAATTGTTAATAACACGAAAATAGTTACCAAAATCAAATGAGACAAATTATAATAAAATATTAAGAAAAACGCAAATTCTAAGACAATCAAATCAAATCAAATCAAATCAAATCAAAGCATTTATTTCAAATAGACCATTTACAGGCACTTTTGAATCGTCAAATGTCGGTCAGTCCAAGAAAAGTGAAGCTAAATTGCACGTTCCAAAGAGTAGGTCTCTATGGAGAAGAACGTGCAAGAAACTCCATGGACACTCTTCTATTTTATTTATTCAATCCGATACCAGTACGCATATAGCACAGTTCTTTGACAGATGTTGTAAAATTAAACTGTTTGTCATTAAAGTTTAACCACATAAGAAATATGCAGAGGTAAGTCATTTATTTAATGGCCCCATAAAATGCTTTGCTTAATGAGAATGTAGCAAGGTATGTTCATATGTCTATGCTCATTTTGTTTTCGTATTTACTTGCCATCAGTCTCGTGTAACATGTTTCATTTAGAATATTCTAGTATTTTATTGTTTACTTTTTTAATATCAAGGGTTTTTAGTGATGTACAATTTAATAGCTTAAGTGAGAAACTTGTTTTGGTGATTATACTTTTAGCATAATATAATAGAAAACTGTATCTATTTTATTAAATTTAAATCTTTAATTTTCCTATTGCAATTTGCAATACGATGTATAAATGTGTGTAGAAGCTTATCTTTTGTTATATCTATTGTTACTCTGATATATAAGCTATATATGCCTATGTTACTCTGATATACACCCCTACGTTTAATTAGTACACAAAAAAATGGGGCTCTATCTGTCTCACTACCAGTCACTGATCATATTTTTGTAATCAAAAGTAGAAAAAACCGAAATCCTAAAATTGACCACGAAAAGGTACATTCATCATAGAATCAATCAAACATAACAATTGCCAGTAGAAAATACTGCGGGCAGTGTTTTTCCTTAATAATTATTATTCATTCATTAATCAATAGCCTGCACAATATTTCCATAAATTGAGTGACATTTTGGGACATAAACCAACGCTAATAACTTTGCTGTTTATGAATATTATTTCTTGAGATTTTACTTATAAAATAACAAGGGCTTTTCTAATAAGCCCTTTAAGTATGTGTACTAATTAAAAAATAGTGGTGTATAATACAAAAATTTAATTTAAATTCCGTTCGAATTTTCGTCTTTTTAAGACTACAACAATTCACTAACTGTTAAAATTAAATTGTTGTTTATTGTTTGTGTGTTGAGACATTAATACTGTAGTAATACTGTAGAAATATTGTAAGAACAACATTTTTTTAGAGTAACCTTGGAGTTTCTTGCCGGTTCTTCTCCATAGGAAACGACCAATTTGAAATCATACACTAACTTCTAACGTTTTATAAGTGCCCATCTATCATCATCATCATATCAGTCGAAATGACGTCCACTATTGGACATAAGTTTTCCCCAGTTTGGCGAATATCTTCATTTCTAATGTGATCACGCAAGGAAACTCCAAGCATAGCCCTTTCCATCGCCCTTTGGGTGACTTTGAGTCTACTTATGAGACCCACTCAAAGCGACCACGTTTCGGAGCCATAAGTCAACACACACTGGTCATAGACTTTCATCTTAAGACACAGTGTTTTAGACTAGAAGACACCGCTCAGCTTCCCGAACGCTGCTCAGCCGAGTCGGATTCGACGATAGACCTCTTCTTCGAAGATTATATTGTATTCTATTTAGGTCTATGTGAAATAAAAACATTAGACTTTTGTTTTTTTTTTAGTTTTGATATTTCATTGTTATAGAGCCTAATAAAAGTGACACCGAAAAAAAATGTAGTCGCTTCAGAGCATCTGGTGCGCATGGCGCTCTGCAAGCTGGCCACTGTAGCCACGAGGGATGCCAGACAAGAGCTCATGTTGCTTCTAGGATTCCGAGATGACGTTCAAGTGAGTAGACTGTCATTTGTTTACTTGATTCTGGCCCGATTTTCAGTAGTCGGATAACTATTGTCTAAAGAATAAAAATGGTGGTTTGACATTATTTTTTAATTTTTAAAAAGCTGTTGAATAGATATTTTTATTCCGAAATCGAAAAATATATCTGATTACTATAGATAAATTGGCCTGAAATTTTAATAGTCAGATAACTGTTATCTAAAGTATAAATTTGGCGGCAGTTAATTTATTAACATACTTTCTATATATACTAAAGCTGTCAAACTACCATTGTTTTTCTTGAGTTATAAAATATTAGGTCATCGAAAAATTTACCAGATTATTAAATAGTTAGATAACTGTTATCTAAAGAATACTTATTGCGGTTGACTCTTCTTTTTAGTTAAGCAAATGCTACTCAAAAGTAGCGCCATGTATCAAGATAATGATGCAGAGAGACCTGACGGTTACCAATAGGATTTACGTGAATTACACTTTGGATATAGACCCAAATTTTATTAAAGACTCGTCTGAAAAGTATGGAGTACAAGTGGAAAAAGTCGGTTTTAATTATCCTACAGCAGCTATTGCGCATATTAATAATGTGGTAAGTACGATATTCTAAGAGAATACACAAACCTTCTTAAAACTGTTCTACTAATCTACCCTACGAGTAACATTATAAAGTGGTAAAGTACGTTTTTTTGTTTTAATCTTTGAAAGTACTGCACGCTTAGTCAAGTTGTTATTCTGCAATCTTTAACGCTGTCGAAAAGTGATGAAACGTATAGGAATGACGTCATCTCAACGTAAAGTCGCGTGGTCAGTACAAACGAATAGATAATTCGTAGCCACATCATTCAAAATCGTTTCTACAATGTTTAACGCTACGTCCTTTGTTAGACAAACGCTACATTGTAGAACAAGCGGTCGACTCAGGCGCGTCAACATGGCTACCAACTTCTTCGCGATCCCGGAGGACACGGTGAAGCACACAGTCGAGGTGTGCTCTGCTTGGGCGGAGCATCGCCGTGCCCTCGTGGGGGCGATCGGCGTCGGAGACCTCTCGCGCCGGGCCTTGGTTGAGGCCATGGTCCGGAGCGAGGAGGAGTGGCAGGCGGTCGCCGACTTCTGCGAAGCAGTAATGCTCGCAAAGGAAGAGGCCAAACGCATCAGGCAACGGCGCTATCGCCGCCGCCGCCGCCGGGATTCTGATCCCGATTTCCGGCCAACGTAGGCGCGGGCTTGCGGACAGTGAGCTATGGGTAGCTCGCTGTCCGGCCGTCCGGTAACTGTCCGGACCAAGCCCAAGTCGTCGACGACGCGCACTGTTCCCGCGCGCCTCAAGGAGTTGTCAGCAATAGCAGGGACCCAGCCGGGTCGAAGCCTACTGGGGCCAGGGTTATCCGAAAGGGCGCTCGAGCCCCGGTATGAAGGCTAGAAGGAACGGGGTGGGTCTTTTAGTCAGTAAGAGTCTGACACTATCTCTCGCTCCGCCCAAGGGCGGGGGATGTCATGATTTTTTCCCACCATAAAAAAATGGCGTTACCGATAAGAGAACGAAATTCGACACAAACTGGTAAACTGTAACTTGCCCCTAGCCAAGTTACAGTTTACCAGTTTGTGTCGAATTTCGTTGGCTGGTCTGATTGCTAAATTTTTTTCTCCAATATGAAGCTACTATCGCTGAGTGATATAATAGTGATAAGCTATATTTTATGTACACGGACGAAACCGCCGCAAAAGGTAAGGTAAGTGCCAGATAAACGTGGAATAGCGGTCATTGAATCTCCTACATTTGTTGACATTATTCTTTTTAAAAACGTTTAGAAAAGGACGTTAGGGATAGTTCGGGTAACAGGACAGAATGGAAGAAGAAACGTGTTGCACCGACCCCAAATAAGATGGGATAAGGCCAGGAAGAAGAAGAAGATTCATTTTAAAAACGTAAATACGTCTTGAATCGACATGTATCCTTAACATGATCTAGTAATGAAAAACAATTCATTGTTTTATTTTTCGAATACCTACGTCCTACGCAGAGCTAGAGAGGAAAAAGGTCAATGCACTTTATTCCACGATAATCTGACGCCTTCTATAATATTATACTTATGTATATATGCGAAATTTTGTACGTATGGGTGTATGGATATTTGTTACTCTTTCGCGCAAAAACTACTGAATGGATTTCAATGAAACTTGGTATTTCTTAGATACTTTTCATCCCGGGAGTATGTTCCGTTGTGAAGGACAAGTTTTTTGGCCTAATTAGGCCAAATTATTGGTAGGTAAATGATGTAGATAGTGGTAAAAATTGTGTTTGACAACTATCCCATCTGATAAAAGGACTCGACATTTTATTGTTTGTTTTCCATTTGGAAACCAAATAATATTATATTGAACATATTATTATTAATTTTGAATTCGAATCTCCGATACCGCGATGCAGAATTTTGTTTTTTTAGTTCCTACGTGGCGACATAGATGTCGCTACAAATGAAACTATTTCAACGTACCCGTTTTAAGAAAAATTAAAATCCGAAGGATACATCACACATGATAGAAAAATAATACATATATCATATATGTACATTTGGTATACGATAAATAGGTTATTTTTCTATCATGTTTTAGTAATATACATTGTTAATTAATAAAAATATACCTCACAGTTTTTACTTTTGGCGTACCCGAATTCTCCCATTGTGTTCATCATTGGTACTTTAGAGATTTTACCATCTATTTGATGAAAATTCGTTAGCTTCGTTAGTCGATAATCAAATGGAATTTCCCAAGTACCCTATAACGTAAAAAAATATTTTAGTATAAAATTAATTTAAATGATGATCGAGGAATCAAAATGACAGCGAATGACATAAATGATAAAAATGATTGCCAATAAAATACACCATTACTACTAAACCTGTCACTACAAAAGGGCATGATGATAACATTACAGAGGGAGAAAATAAAATAACAAAAAATTCAACTCTCTTTAAAATCTCTTCGTTGACCTTGGTATATATAATACTAGCTTTTCCTGCGGTAAACAGTACTTTCAGGGATTACCTCCACTTTATTACAAACAAGAAAAAAATAGACGTGTGGCACTCGGGGACTGCCGCGGTAAAGCTATTGCATAGAATTTTTATCAACTTATGCAATTATGATTATTTATTTATGCAGTATTTTTTTTTCTTTGATATTAATTGAAGTTACACTTTCACACATTGAATTGAATTTTGATTGATTGTTCACTCATTTGCTTTCTTATCGGTCACCAAGCTCAAAAAAAAAAAAATGAGTGGGCGGTGTTAGGTTATTTTCGTTACGGAATTTCTGGATTCAGTCTCCACGCTCAAGGCCCGCGATAGAAGCTATGCAATAGCTTAAAACAACTTTTCCACAATTCACATTACTTACCTTGAAGTGTGCTCCAGATATGATGATCATCTTCGTAGTTTTATTGACATCGTTACTATCCAAAATTTCCGTTACTCTTTTATAAGTCATTGCACTAAGCTGTAAAAATCATAGCTATATTATTACAGATTTTAACATAATTTGAACCTTTCAAACAAAACTAGTACTGAAATGAATTTATTTTAAACTAGCTTTTGCTCGAGGCTTCGCTCCCGCTCTACCCTACTCCACCCTACTATAACTTATTCTACCCTACACTACCCTACACTACCCTATTACCCTATTATACCCTACACTATCCTAATTTTCATTTTTTTTCCTAAAGAACCTACTCCTCACAATAACAAACACATCAAAAAAAGAATTAGCGAAATAGGTTCAGTTGTTCTCGAGATTTGCGCTTAGCACATTTAGCGATTCATTTTTATATTGAAGATGGTAATTTTTAGGTAAACGTCCAAATCGCCAAACTTGAGTGTCGCAGTGGGCAGGACATATTGCTCGCAGAACTGATGGCCGATGGAGCTAAAAGGTTCTGGATTAGCCCTCACATACCAGAAGGTGCGGCGTAGGCCTTGTGGGAGTCCCACAAGGTGGACCGATGACCTTGTAAGGTTTACGGGATTCCGATGGATGTTGAATTAACGATTGGGGGTTGCTTATGTCCAGCTGTGGACGTATTTTGGCCGAAATAATGATTATAGGGTAAACTTTTAACTTCAACCAACTAGAAGTAATCTAAAATTAACAGAAGAGTACAAAAAAAAAAAATCCGTTTCCCTCTATAGCTGCTGTCAGCGGCTTCGTCCGTGAAAAACGAAATTTATCCCAACGGAACATACTCCCGGGATGAAAAGTATCTAAGAAATACCAAGTTTCATTGAAATCCATTCAGTAGTTTTTGCGCGAAAGAGTAACAAATATCCATACACCCATACGTACAAAATTTCGCATATATACATAAGTATAATATTATAGAAGGCGTCAGATTATCGTGGAATAAAGTGCATTGACCTTTTTCCTCTCTAGCTCTGCGTAGGACGTAGGTATTCGAAAAATAAAACAATGAATTGTTTTTCATTACTAGATCATGTTAAGGATACATGTCGATTCAAGACGTATTTACGTTTTTAAAATGAATCTTCTTCTTCTTCCTGGCCTTATCCCATCTTATTTGGGGTCGGTGCAACACGTTTCTTCTTCCATTCTGTCCTGTTACCCGAACTATCCCTAACGTCCTTTTCTAAACGTTTTTAAAAAGAATAACGAAATTCGACACAAACTGGTAAACTGTAACTTGGCTAGGGGCAAGTTACAGTTTACCAGTTTGTGTCGAATTTCGTTGGCTGGTCTGATTGCTAAATTTTTTTCTCCAATATGAAGCTACTATCGCTGAGTGATATAATAGTGATAAGCTATATTTTATGTACACGGACGAAACCGCCGCAAAAGGTAAGGTAAGTGCCAGATAAACGTGGAATAGCGGTCATTGAATCTCCTACATTTGTTGACATTATTCTTTTTAAAAACGTTTAGAAAAGGACGTTAGGGATAGTTCGGGTAACAGGACAGAATGGAAGAAGAAACGTGTTGCACCGACCCCAAATAAGATGGGATAAGGCCAGGAAGAAGAAGAAGATTCATTTTAAAAACGTAAATACGTCTTGAATCGACATGTATCCTTAACATGATCTAGTAATGAAAAACAATTCATTGTTTTATTTTTCGAATACCTACGTCCTACGCAGAGCTAGAGAGGAAAAAGGTCAATGCACTTTATTCCACGATAATCTGACGCCTTCTATAATATTATACTTATGTATATATGCGAAATTTTGTACGTATGGGTGTATGGATATTTGTTACTCTTTCGCGCAAAAACTACTGAATGGATTTCAATGAAACTTGGTATTTCTTAGATACTTTTCATCCCGGGAGTATGTTCCGTTGGGATAAATTTCGTTTTTCACGGACGAAGCCGCTGACAGCAGCTATAGAGGGAAACGGATTTTTTTTTTTTGTACTCTTCTGTTAATTTTAGATTACTTCTAGTTGGTTGAAGTTAAAAGTTTACCCTATAATCATTATTTCGGCCAAAATACGTCCACAGCTGGACATAAGCAACCCCCAATCGTTAATTCAACATCCATCGGAATCCCGTAAACCTTACAAGGTCATCGGTCCACCTTGTGGGACTCCCACAAGGCCTACGCCGCACCTTCTGGTATGTGAGGGCTAATCCAGAACCTTTTAGCTCCATCGGCCATCAGTTCTGCGAGCAATATGTCCTGCCCACTGCGACACTCAAGTTTGGCGATTTGGACGTTTACCTAAAAATTACCATCTTCAATATAAAAATGAATCGCTAAATGTGCTAAGCGCAAATCTCGAGAACAACTGAACCTATTTCGCTAATTCTTTTTTTGATGTGTTTGTTATTGTGAGGAGTAGGTTCTTTAGGAAAAAAAATGAAAATTAGGATAGTGTAGGGTATAATAGGGTAATAGGGTAGTGTAGGGTAGTGTAGGGTAGAATAAGTTATAGTAGGGTGGAGTAGGGTAGAGCGGGAGCGAAGCCTCGAGCAAAAGCTAGTTTAAAATAAATTCATTTCAGTACTAGTTTTGTTTGAAAGGTTCAAATTATGTTAAAATCTGTAATAATATAGCTATGATTTTTACAGCTTAGTGCAATGACTTATAAAAGAGTAACGGAAATTTTGGATAGTAACGATGTCAATAAAACTACGAAGATGATCATCATATCTGGAGCACACTTCAAGGTAAGTAATGTGAATTGTGGAAAAGTTGTTTTAAGCTATTGCATAGCTTCTATCGCGGGCCTTGAGCGTGGAGACTGAATCCAGAAATTCCGTAACGAAAATAACCTAACACCGCCCACTCATTTTTTTTTTTTTGAGCTTGGTGACCGATAAGAAAGCAAATGAGTGAACAATCAATCAAAATTCAATTCAATGTGTGAAAGTGTAACTTCAATTAATATCAAAGAAAAAAAAATACTGCATAAATAAATAATCATAATTGCATAAGTTGATAAAAATTCTATGCAATAGCTTTACCGCGGCAGTCCCCGAGTGCCACACGTCTATTTTTTTCTTGTTTGTAATAAAGTGGAGGTAATCCCTGAAAGTACTGTTTACCGCAGGAAAAGCTAGTATTATATATACCAAGGTCAACGAAGAGATTTTAAAGAGAGTTGAATTTTTTGTTATTTTATTTTCTCCCTCTGTAATGTTATCATCATGCCCTTTTGTAGTGACAGGTTTAGTAGTAATGGTGTATTTTATTGGCAATCATTTTTATCATTTATGTCATTCGCTGTCATTTTGATTCCTCGATCATCATTTAAATTAATTTTATACTAAAATATTTTTTTACGTTATAGGGTACTTGGGAAATTCCATTTGATTATCGACTAACGAAGCTAACGAATTTTCATCAAATAGATGGTAAAATCTCTAAAGTACCAATGATGAACACAATGGGAGAATTCGGGTACGCCAAAAGTAAAAACTGTGAGGTATATTTTTATTAATTAACAATGTATATTACTAAAACATGATAGAAAAATAACCTATTTATCGTATACCAAATGTACATATATGATATATGTATTATTTTTCTATCATGTGTGATGTATCCTTCGGATTTTAATTTTTCTTAAAACGGGTACGTTGAAATAGTTTCATTTGTAGCGACATCTATGTCGCCACGTAGGAACTAAAAAAACAAAATTCTGCATCGCGGTATCGGAGATTCGAATTCAAAATTAATAATAATATGTTCAATATAATATTATTTGGTTTCCAAATGGAAAACAAACAATAAAATGTCGAGTCCTTTTATCAGATGGGATAGTTGTCAAACACAATTTTTACCACTATCTACATCATTTACCTACCAATAATTTGGCCTAATTAGGCCAAAAAACTTGTCCTTCACGGGCGAAGTCCCGCGTACCGGGGAACCCATTTCTGGGTGAAATAAAAATAACCATAAAGGCTAAGGCAGGAGTTCCGCTTCGCTTCTAACCTAACCTGTCCGTGTTGTCCTGAACCTCTGAGCTTGCTTCACTCGCTCATGGGTTAATATCACGAGTTTGGGCTTGGCGAAAATAGTTCATCCTAAAATCGGGTTTGGCTGGTAACATTATTATATAATTACTAAAATGATGTTTTCGACCAAATGATCGAACACCGAATAACTAAAAAGTTTAAAAGATATTATTTGTCTTGGTATGGTCATGACCTGAACTCTTGACATATCAAGAGGAGGAATGAAAAGCATGTTACTAAAAAGCTCTGAGTATACAAGTAGATGGATGGATTGTATGAGGAGTAATATGAAAGAAAAGGGAATTAGTGATAGTGTGACGGGTGACAGGACAGACGTGTTGTACGGACCCCAAGTGTTCCCATATTACTTGGTGTCAGCACAACCCAAGGGCAGGAAAATTTAAGTCTCCGTCGACTCCATCTTCTTTTCCTGCCCTTGGCATAAGGACAGGAAAAGGAGAAGGAGTCGACCATAAAGCACGCTTGCCTAACCTAAAGTAACCTAACCGACGTTGTAACTATCAGAAAACACTGACTCAGACCAATTTGAGCTCTTTTTTCATTAATATTTTCGCTTTGTATTCATAGTTTTAATTTTTTTAGGCCCTAACAATCAAGCTCATGAGCTTTATGACAACCATAACGTTTGTCGTTCCGGACAACGCTAAAGACTTGGGCACTTTACTTGAGACAATCTATCGAGAAAAAGATTTCGTTAACAACCTTGTTAAATCACAAGAAGTGAAATTGATAAAAGCATCAATACCAAGATTTAAAATCAAAACTTTTGTGGATTGGACTGGATTCCTTCAAGGGGTAAATATAATTAATAATAATAGTATTCCACAACCATCACATAACGCCGTCTAGTCACAAGCTAAGCAGAGCTTGTGTTATGAGTGCTAGACAACTGATAAACATACTTATGTATTTCTAAATATATATATATATCCATAAATAAATTACACCCAGACACAGAACAAATGATCATGCTCATTGCACAAACATTTGTCCTGGGTGGAAAAAAAACACACGACCTCCGGCATAGCAGTCAGGGTCACTAACTACTTGACCAACAGGCTAGTCAAAAATATAATTCTAAGATTTTTTTTTTTTACTTGTTTGAAGTAATATCTGGAGGTACGGATAAGATAATTACAAGAAGTATTTCACTAGTAGGAAGCTAATCTCGACCAGGTATACAATAGGCTAGTGGCCGTAACAAAAGTAATTAGTCCGTCTTTTAGATTATACAAAAATAAGGGACACGTATTTTGTTTATTTGTAAATTAAACCAAAAATGACAAAGATATAGCCCATTAAAGTTACGTGTGACGTCACGCCATTCTGCATTTTTTCGCACGGAACGACGTCACACGTAACTTTAATGGGCTATATCTTTGTTATTTTTTGTAATAAAAAAAAAAATACGTGTCCAATATTTTTTTATAATCTAAAATATGGACTAAATAAAATGTAATTATTTTGACCCTGGAAACTACCCTATTATTGTGTAATAATAATCTACACACGGATGGAAAGATGCGTGAATAAGCAAGTTATTGCTGCACCTGTTACAATACATCCATTTTTTTGTGGACCATTCCATTTTCAGTAGTTTTGTTTCATATTTTTTAATAGAATAAATGTGTTTCATTTAGGAGTTGGCGTGGCGATTTGGACAAGGAGTCCTAAAGGATTGACCAGATGTGACTAAGGATAGAAAATATTGAAAGATCAGAAGGGAGGCCTTTGCCCAGCAATGGGCACGACTAGGGTTTCTATCGTAAAAATGCAGTCACTGTCTGACTATTTCCATAGCCACGAATTAAAAGTTTTAGCATATTTTTAACCAATTATTTTCGAGTTTTTGTAAATGACAACGTACTAATAAAGTTCATTTTTGAGGTTCTATACTTAGAAGGTAAAAAAGGACCCTTTTACTAAGACGCTACTCGGATAGAAAAAGAAAGAAAAAATATTATTTGCCCGAAAGAGGCGCACACTTAAGACTAACATAATACATTTTTGTATTAAAAAAAAGAAAATTAAAAAATTAAAACAAAAAAAAATAAACAGTAATAGTAATAAGAAAATATGCGCCACGTCCGAGCAAAACGGCCGTACGCTCAGCATAATGCTGTGTCCACACGCAAAAATGCAACGAGTCCACAGCGCTCTGTATGTCTGTCACTAGACGGCGTCTCATGAGTAAATAGCTATATATTTGAAATTTTCACAGTTGATGTATGTTTATTGCCAATTACCTTGTTACCAGTTAAAAATAATAAAATAAATATTTAAGCGGGCCTCCTGTACAGCAAACGTGTTTTTTTGCTATTTTTTGCTATAGTCTGCACTTGGCCGGTTTCTCGTTCTGTTAGATTATGACTAAGGGTGAGTTGCACCATTTAACTATAACGATAACAAAGCCGTTAACAGTTGTCAAATCGTCAAATTGACCAATAGGCGGCCGTTTCACGGCTGGTTATAGTTTGGTTATCGTTATAGGGGAATGGTGCAACTCACCCTTAGTAGTTAGTTAAAATATAACGATTCCATACTTTCAGTTGGGCCTGTCCTCGGTTTTCAACACCAGTTCAACGGATATGGTGGAAATTTACAAAGCTGACAAACAAAACCAAACCATTTTTTTAAGTAAAGTTAAACAAAAAGTTTTTCTCCAAATAGATGAAATGGGTGTGGCCAGAAAGATACCAGGTAAGAAATATTTTAATTATCTTCCACAACTCATCTCTTACAGAGGGTCAGTGTGGAACCGTTGCGTAGGACATGCGTCAGCTGCTATGCTGCCTATCCTGCACAACCACCTGAACTTTTCAGAATTCATCCAAGGCCAATAACAGAGCTCTACAGGTTGCCAAATACTGGTAAAAAAAATAGTTTGAGTACATCGACACGAAAAGAAAGAAAGAAAAGAATATTTTACGGTCATTACACGTAACAAATATATGCATCTTTAAATCAGCAATATTTATAAAGTCCCATCCGGAATTATTTGAAAAATTCACCAGCCGACGCCATTGTAACAAAATTAAGGCAATCAGTCATACCACAGCTCTATTTGATAAGAATATTCTTGGAATGGCTCCAAAAATATATAATAAAATACCTAAATCTGTTAGTTAAAAAGAAACTGAAAAAATTTTTGATCAAAAAAACGTACTACTCAGTTAGTGAATTCCTATCGGATTATGAGACTGATAATTACGTGTTATCACATAACTATAGTTAAGCTAAGGTAGTTATTAAATTCTCGTTTATAAAAAAAATAAGATATTCTTTATAGTAAGAAAATAACATCCATAGAGATAGTACTTTATAATGTAGAAGGTAAAGCAATACTGTAATGTGTTTATATAGGTCGGTATATGTTGAAAGGAAAAGGAAAATAATAAATAAAGTAAATTAAATAAATATGCATCTTTGTATATAATAGATAGTAACTAGTTAATATAAATATGTACGTCCAACAGTAGCAAGTATTGTATAAAGTATTTTAAAATGAATAAGCATACCCTGTGTATCCGTTTAGGTCCTTATGTCAGTAGTTTAAAATACCTATGTTATTAATATTTGTATGCCACTTACTGTGGCAGAACACAGAGAGTCAGAGACACTATACAAATATGTAATTATAACAACTAAATTATACCTGTGCGTGTGCACAAATAAACTTTTTGTATTTGTATTTGTACAAAGAAGCGGCCCCACAATAGTGTGTCTGAAGATTAACTTTGGCTCCGGCACAGAAAGAAGTGGTGAGGCGAGCTGGGCCCCACGTCATCTATTACAATAGTGTCAGAATGGTATATCATTGATTTCATAATGGTTGATTTTGGCAAGTTTTGGTAATCTACTAATATTATGGCGTTATTATGAATTTCCGATGGTCAACTACTGACACTCCATTAAAAGAATATGATAAAGAATGGTAATCTCGTACCTAATGACAATTGAATATCTGACTTATGCGGTAATCTGATAAACTTTTGACAGTTCCTTTGATCAGTGACCTACTATAACGACTTCATTGCATTAGTGCTTTTAATAAGCTCGATATTGTCATTCTGCCACAATTCTATTACAAGACCATTGACCGATCAATGATCGATCATTACGAATTAGCAGATTACAAACTTTTAGCAAAATGACAATGGGATCGTGTTAGAATGACGAGTTTATCAAAATAGCAGACTTAGGCCCCCGGACGCTTACAGTAAGGACTACTTCAAGAAGGTATGCAAGAAGATTTCTTGTAAGAACTCAGGGGAAACAGCAGTATATCTCATCACACTAAAATTACAAAGGCAAAAGTTTAGGCTGTATATATATATGTGTGTGTACATTTATGTTTGTTACTTCTTCACGCTCGAACAGCTAAACGGATTTCAATGAAACTTACCACAAGTATGACCATGTCCTGGAGTAGCTCACAGGATACTTCATATCCCGCGAATATTTTTTTCACTCGGGTGAAGCCCCTAGCAGCAGGCTTTAATTAATATACTAAAACTGAATAATTTTTGACGTTCACAGATCCAGTAATGACTGAAAAGACACCACAATTGTCATATTACCGGGTGCCTGTATTCGTTGCTGATAGAGCTTTCTACTTCGAAGTGTCGTGGAATATCGACGGTGGTCGCTACGCTATGTTTAAAGGGGTTTATTATGGACCGGAACCTGATCTTCCTAGTTTTTAATTCATTGATAAAAAGCAAAGAAATACTATCTACAGCTGGTTCAGTGGCGTAACTATAGGGTGGCAAGGCTGGCAAAATGCCACGGGCCCCAGGGACGACGGGGCCCCCGGTCTTAGAGGCCGCGAGCTCAGAAAAAGAAACGTATATATTTAAAAAAAAAATTGAAATCACAACGTAACGTGATTTATCGGGGGCCCCATCTAATGAATTTGTCACTGAGCTGGTTTAATGAAATTGTTAGTTTTATTTTAAAACGTTTTTTTTTTTGTAGGAATGTAATGGTTGTAATTGGCACTAAACTATTTTTTTTACGGTAAGAAATCATCATAATAAATACTCCCGCTGTGGGTAGAGCGAGAAAAAATGCCATACTTTTATTGGCAGAAACTCACCTGTTCCTTTAGTTTCCCTTTGCGTTTTAGGGCCGGGATGACTCTTTAAAGACTCCTACGGGATTCTTTGAAAACCTAGCGGACTTCTTGTCTTACTGTAAAATAATGTTATTGACCTCCTAATATGGCCAAAGTGCCATATATGATGCCATCCAGCCGGCAGCAAAAAAAAAGTGAAACTAAATTGTTTAACATGCGATATCGCAACATATGTATACACTGTACTTAATTGTGTAGGTAATTTATTTCATCACCACTGCTGTCATAACGGTGATGGGCAATATCATGAGGACATCGCCATTACCTAGAACCAACTAATCAAAGAATGTGTGTGACATCCACCCTGCGAGAACGTTTAAACGAGTTAACGTGACCCTAGAAAGCAAAGAGCAAATTACAATACAAGAAGATTTCATGTACCTAATTATCTCATTAATGCCTTGATCACACGTACCGAGTAAAAGGGCGAGACAGTAAAATGTTGCTCGGCCGAAACAGTGATGTAAGCGAGTTGTAGAGATAAATGGTAGGTCAAGCACTCGGCGCTGTGTTTACACGTACCGAGTACTCGGCCGAGAGCACTGTCGCGCCCCTTTACTCGGTACGTGTGATCAAGGCATAACTTTCCCCAACTAGCCAACCCTAACGGCTTCCTATCCAGCAGAATGCGGCTGAATACCCGTGCTTCATGGAGCGACTGTCTTTCAGACATGCACAACCCAGTTCCTAGGTAACTCAATACTCCTTGTACTTACAGAGAGATAGGCAAACTTTTTGATGTATGTATGACCTAATCGTGTAAGAGCTGATACTTAAGGGGCCGGCGACGGATAAATTTCCAAACAAACATAATACCACGCTCATTTGCAGTTGGAGCATATTCCCAACATATTATGATAATATTCGGTTATAGACAATATTTATCTAGGTTCCTAAGTCTTTTTTTTTAAACAAAAAGAAATTTAAGCGAATTGTATTTCGCACTTTTTTACAGCGTAAATGGCAAAACATGCCATTTGGCTTTTCCTGTATTAAAAATAACAATATTTCTAATATTCTCGACGTAGGAACCTAGATAAATATTGTCTATAACGGAATATCATCATAATATGTTGGAAATATGCTCCAACCGCAAATGAGTGTAGTATTACGTTTTATTACGAAATTCATCCGTCGCCGGCCCCTTAAAAAAAACCTTACCTTTGTGTGTATTTTGGGTGAGGTTGTCTGGAAGAGATCGCAGAATGTATAAGGCCGCCCATTGCATATATGTGTTTTAGTTCTAGTTTCTTTTTGTATGTTTAATGGTGTACAATAAAGTATATAATAAATAAATAAATAAAAATGTCATTTTAAAAGTAATTTTATAAAAAAAATGCCATACCATATTTATTCTTCAAAAGTAATAACCATGCTTCCTGGCTACTCATCTGTAAAATAGTGTTTTAGTATAATAATTGCTGCAATTTGACGCCAGCTATTTTTTCATTACACCCCTTCACAATTGGTCTACTGGTTTGTAATTAGGGGACCGTTTGCAGGACAGCGCGTGTGTGACACGTGGCATGCTTGTTACCAATGATTGTGTTTTACGTTTCGTAATAAGAGAACTTTAGTTTAAATAATTGAACAAAGGCCATTTTGTGTTTCAATGCAAATTAGATACTTACCTACATCATGTCATTCAAAATGATAGTCATAAAAAATGGTCGCCATTTTTTAGGGTTCCGTAGCCAAATGGCAAAAAACGGAACCCTTATAGATTCGTCATGTCTGTCTGTCTGTCTGTCCGTCCGTATGTCACAGCTACTTTTTTCCGAAACTATAAGAGCTGTTGAAACTTAGTAAGTAGATGTATTCTATGAACCGCTTTAAGATTTTCATACAAAAATAGAAAAAAGGCAATAAATTTTGGGGGTCCCCATACTTAGAACTGAAACTCAAAAAATTTTTTTTCTTCAAACCCATACGTGTGGGTGGAGTATTTATGGATAGGTTGAAGACCTGATATTTAGGTTTGTAACAATCTTTTTTTTTTCTAAATTGAATAGTTTACGCGAGAGACACTTCCAAAGTGGTAAAATGTGTCCCCCCCCCCCTCTAACTTCTAAAATAAGAGAATGAAAAAAATATATGATATACATTACCATGTAAACTACCAACGAAAATTGGTTTGAATGAGATCTAATAAGTAGTTTTTTATTGATACGTCATAAATCTAAAAAAATACACTATTATTATTTTATATTACGTTACTTGCTGCTACGGAACCCTCCATGGGCGAGTCCGACTCGCACTTGGCCGGCTTTTCTTTTAGTGTAACAAAACTAAGTTTGTAAACTGGTATATCTTTTACTTTAAAGAGTTTTACTACTTAGTGATAATGTCACTCTTATTACAGAAATACTTATGATAATTATACACTAAGCTCTGAACTACAAAAACGGTTTAATAGTTGAGCGACGTCCATAGCGACATCTACGGCGTCATATAGAAACTAAATTACGAAATCCTGCATCTTGCAATTAAGAGTTCTCTGTGCGATTTGAACACATTGTATACAACAGTACGAAATCATCTATCGGACAATTGCCCGGATCGGACATAACACTCTTCTGGTCGGAGGATCCTCCCTTTCCAATAGAAGTTTGTAGGACTTAACACCTGGTTACTCTTACCTCTAAAAGTTTAAATATTTCACTCACTTATCAATAGCAAGCGACAGCACATCTTAGTCTCCTCCGACAAAGGAAGTCAAGATGATGTTACATGTCCCGACCTCAGATCCCACACCAAGCAAGTCTTGTCTTTCCTATATTTCATCAACACGTGATAAATATCTTTCATCACTCCACAAATTTTACAAATTTAGTTAGGAACTTTTACTCAAAGGTTATTAAAATTTATTAGATGGTTTATGGCCAGAACTCATCCTCTGGAGACCATTTGAAGACGTTGACCATCATGTTGGTGGACATTTTTTCCCTTAGGGTAGGTATATGAGACATTAAGAGGAGAGTCCTTAAAAAAACTTGCCAAAAAGACACAACAAAGACACTTACAGTTTTCTTTCTAAAAAATGCACTGAATTATACAATGAAGAACCTAAATAGATGTGCCAACAATTTCACCACGAGATATATGCAAACCTACCTATCCTTAATTCGAGAAGTGACAGACAGTCAGACGAACCACAAAGTGATCCTATAATGGTACCACTTTTTTCCTTTTGAGGTGCGGAACCCTAAATCTTATGTATTATCTTTTGCAACTTTATTCAAAGCATGATAAAACACACGTGAGTTTGTCCTTCCCAAGTATCCGTTAAACTGTCACCCATTCATATCAATGACCACTTCCCCAAAAAACCCAAATGAATCAGATCATAAAACCATTGTCTATAAATCAGAAATAGGTTTCGGGCAAAGCTCCTCGGACCTAATCCGACAGGGAAAGCTCGAAGTACTGCGACTCAACTGGATCCCAACCAGTGGGAAATCGGCTTTGTCTGGATCGAAAAACGAAATAAACTTCAGGTGTCAACTGTTACGGTGTAAATATTAGCTGAAAGATTTGTAAGGTTTACTTTGTCAATGAATAAAATGGAGGTTGAGTGAGTGGAATGAATTGTTTTATATTTTGATAGATTATGGGCGGGTTTTTGAATGGAGTATTTTGAATTAAGAATGTCTCTAATCTCACTATGAATTGAGTATTTTGAATTAAGAACGTCTTTTTTTTTCTCTTTATTTTTTAAGGACTTTAATCTCAAAGACATGTCAGCCGCCAATTAAAAACGACTTAAACCCTACTAAATTTTGACAGATAGGCTAAAGTACTGTTTCAGAAATACTCAACTTCAAATGCTTAATTCAGAAATCGAAGGATAATTTTGGGAGGATTTGAAACTAACAGATTTACTGTTGTATCCGAGGCCTCGTTTTCGTGACCATTTTCGGAGGAACATATTTTTTTAGAGACGAAAAATCAGCAATGTCAATTTAGTTCTTTTACAGCATCTAGAGGTTTTGAGAACACATTTATTGTGCGTACAATGTACCTACTGGATTCTCTGTCTGAGTTTCTGTTTCCTGATTGGGACAACCACGGGTTCTTTAAGTCAAGAGTAAATATATTACTTCTAGGCAAATGTGCTAAATCGTCGGCTACATCATCGCTTGGCTTCAGGTGAGATAGTGATCAAACACAAACCTATAATTTTTTTTTAAAGTAATATAAACTAGTGCTTGACTGCGATTCCACTTAATGGTGGCTTATATTATAAGTAAGAAAATCATAATCAGATTCAAAATTCCATATGCCTACTAGGGGTGGGGGATTGTTTGGAAGAGTTACCGCAGCTTGGAAACGCAAAGGGCAGCAGAAATAAAACAGGTGGGTTTTAGTTTAGTCGGTCAAAGTCTACCACTCCCTCTCGTTCCATCCAAAGCGAGAAGAGATATATAATGATGACTCACTTCGAAAAAAAAGATTAAAAACATGATTTAAAAAAAAAAACTTTATATAAAAGACGGGAATAAGCTCTTATAAACTTAGCTTATTAAAGTTGCAATTTGCCTTTTGAATGTCTTATGTTACACAGTTCGACATAAGCAATTGTCTTTCTATTGTGTCTCTAATTAACTCTTTGAATGTCGTAATTAGAGACACAATAGAAAGACAATAGCCTTATGTCGGACAGTGTAACTTAAGACATTCGAAAGGTTAAGACATTCAAAAGGTTAAGCAAAAACATAACTAATATTTGCAATGAAAATAAAAATTGGTTGCCTGTAAAGTCGGTATACGGGCGAAAGTTTTACGTGACAACGACTTTTTATGTCTGTCTCTCTCGCTCTTAGGCGGGCTAACCATGCCCGAGTGGAAGGGACGCGTGCCTCTCACTCGCTCTCATTGTGAGCGCATAACGTGAGCGGAGCGTAACGCAGTTTCTTGAAGTGTCACCCGGCAAACCAATTTATAAGACGTTGTCACGTCAAAAAGTAATGTCACACTCCGCTCATCAAAATTTTCTAGCACAAGCCAGATCTTACCTCGCTAATTACAAACCCAGTATCAATCATAACAATCCTACCAGACTTCGTATACACCATAAACCCAACATTAATTCGGCGGTACCAACAGCAGCAACGTGAACGTACCAGTACCGCCAACCGCACCTACATCAAGCCGTTAGGTACGGTGCGCAGAAAAATTGTGCGCCGCGCGTACAATGACAGCGGGTCATTTGTTAATTCGCTGAAATATGGTGGCAGGCGACGGCTATTCATTATAAGGCCGGCTCGTTTGCGCCACACGTGTGGGCTGGTACGGACAGCAGAGCAAGGTGCAGCAGGCTTGTTTTAGGGGAAATTGCAGTGTTGCATTTGAAATAGATTTGGAATATGGATGTCGCGTCTAACGCTAACGCAACGCCATGATTTTTAGAAAGGCTGTAGACATTTTCACTATATTTTATTTATTCAATTTACGAGCTATGGGATATGGCTTTCGGGAATGTCGGAAAGAGTTACCGTGATCGAGCACAAATGCCAACTGAAGGACACTTATGGGTTTCAGTCACTAAAAGTCTTATACGTACGCCCTCTCGATCAATCCTAAAACGAAATGTCATTTGATTAATACCCACCACAAAACAAAAACTTATGGCATGACTCACATTTGCCGATTTTGGTCGATTATGACTCTTGGAGGAGGCTGTGTGTGACTGTAGAAGATTTTTGGCTGAAATGATAATACTGATGAGTCGTGAGAAATTAAAAAGTTATAAAATATGCACAGATATCACAATATTAAAAAGGCGAAAGTTTGTATGTATATAAGTATTGCATATGTAAACACTTGAACGAACAATATTAGATACACGAAGTAACAAAAAAAATTAATATAAAAAAAAATTACGAAATGGGCAGAAACATGAAATTTAATAAAAAAATATCATAGTTGCAACAAATTCCATGAAAAAAGTGAAATGTTTACATTTCACTATTTTATCTGTTGACTGTACACAGCCGGTGCATTCGCTCGTGCAACGGAGACGGATTGCGTCCTCTATATGCATCTCTTTCTATCATTCAATGAAGGCATCAACCCCTCTCTGTCTGCCACACGTTAACCATGTTGTATTTCAGTAGGCCTACGTTGAAGAAGACTTAAAAAAATGAAAAACGCAGGTAACTTTATACGGTACAATATCTGGTACAGATTTAAATAAAATTCAGCGAAATGGACAAAATAACCTTTTGAAGCTTCAGGATTTGATGGATTGCTTTTTGTGGATTTCAAGGGATAAAAATTTCTGGCAATATATTTTTAATCCAACATTTTGACTCACTATTTTACTACAGTTTATTTTGTGTGGAACATTAGATAAAGTTACTGAAATTATATTCTATGACATAAAATGTTTGTATGTATGTTTTTTATTTTTTATTTATGGTTTCATTTTTATAAATATTGTGATATTGGTGTACAATAAAGTGTATATAAATAAATAATAAAATGGGTCACAGGGGGATTTTTTAGAATGAAGTTCAGTGACTGTTTTAATTACTTATTAGTCAATTTATTTCTAATGGATATTGTGATGTAAAATTGGTACAGTTTTATGTCTCAAGTGTTTGCATAATTGGAATTCTTGAGGAATCATTGAAACAGGCGGGATCTTAATAAAATGGAGCTAAGAATTAAATTGTAGTGTTAACTACCTAGGCTGACTCGAAACATTTGGTACCAATTACAACAAAAAACGTTAGAATGATAAATGATAAATATTACAGTAGTTTTAGTGTGTACTGGAGCAGGTCAATCCCAAGCCTCTTCGTCCTCAACATAGTCCTTTACAGCGTAAAAAGCCTTTTGGCAAATTTTTCGCTTTAAAAATGATTTGATTTTATTAAGACTGAGTTGTTGATATGACTAGGAAGTTTATTATAGAAGTATATGGATAGACATCTAAATGTGTTAATTGTGTGATTGAATTTGTTACATCTGTCTACTAATGATAAACAAAGTAACTGTATTAATACAAAAACATGGCTTAAAGGACATTATATTAAAAAAAAAACAGATCTAAAGATCAGCGGAATAATAAACCCCTTTCATATTTACTCTATTAAATCTTAAGTAATTCATTAAGTACAGCTAACAGATATGGTTAAGTTGGTAACAAGTCATCAGGAAGTTCGTTCATTTTCGCCTACCCTGTACTATTTCTTCAAGGCTACTCACTTTCATCGGGTAATTAATCATCTCATCTCAAATCTGGTCCATTTATCTTGTCAATGTTTCTCCCCATTTCTTATGGCATTATCCCCAACAAAATCATTTTGTATACCTACTTACATTAAGTTTTTATAAGTGGCACAGTTTTGGAATCAGTGTGGTAATAGTGTTAGATACCTGCGCTTGAATTTAATATGATGGATTTGGTCCGCCCATCGTACCAAGGTGTATCGCGACTCAGCGTAATTTATATTAAGGCCCTAGCTCCCGAGCAGTGCCATAAAACAGTGATTTTCTAAGGCGCCTCACCTCGGTGACGGCTAGGTCAATAGGTTTAAAAAAAAATTTATTATAGATTAATTTATAACCTATCAACGTATGATTTTTTCGTATGACTATTATTTTTGCCAAAAAAAATAATTAAGAACATGATATTTTTTCTCTTGTTTTCCCTACTCCTTTGCTTTTGTTCTTTAGAAATATATTTAGGTACACAATAAAATTGCTGGTTAAGTGTTCTTCAGAATGTACATAGCATGTGTAAATCAATCAATATTTCGCAAAGAAAGTGGATTTAAAGGTCAGCGGTGCTCTTTGCGGGTGCAGGCGGCAGTACGAGTATGTGTGCATTTAACTCCGGCCAGATGTTCAAGGGACTATACACACGCTTAAATTTGGTACGACAAGCTAAAATAACGGTCGAGCGAATGTTAATACTATGAAATCATTGGTTAAAAATGAATTTCAAAATGAAATTAATGTGAATGATACGTTTCTTACCTACATTTCATCATCATCACCATCAGCCTTTAATGTTCCCACTGTTGAGTCTCAGGCCTCCTCTCTAGGAGAGGAAATGGGCGCAGGCCCAGTGCGGGTTGGTGAATATCTCATGTCTTCGAATTTTTGGTTCTAGAACATGCCGGTTTCCACACGATGTTTTCCTTCACCCTTTCAAGAGCAGTGGTGATGAAATAAATTACATAAAGTAATGCGCCTGGCTGGGTTCGAACGCGCGACCTACAATTCGTAAGTCGGCGTTATTACCATTCGGCCACCACCACTCTCGATTATTTAAACCCGAATAATCGCCAAACTAAGTGGCAGACAAAACAAAAAAGTCTAGAATTACAAAGATTAGTAATACCCGCGCAAAGCTGGTGTATATCACTAGTTTAGTAGTAAAATATCGCATAATATTCTATCAGCTCTGAAGCGTAAATATAGGATGACCCATGGGTACTCATCAGCTACGTAAATTCATTTGTAAATGATGGCTGGTGTCAATACGCTACGAGTAATATTTTAATGACATTTACCAGGCACGGATTAATTCACTAAGTTGAATTATTTAATGTGCTCAGAGATATCGTATTCATGAATGTTGTAAATATGTAGCGAGTCTATTTCTCTGTCTGTTTGTTTGTTACGCTTTCATAGCTGAAAAACTAACATGGATTTGTGTGAAATTTTGCAGAGCTGTACCCACTTGGATTTTTCCCAGATAGCTACTTAACTACTTCATTAATATTAAAAGTTGGATACTTTAGACTACTATAGATTAAAGAGAGCAGTAGGAGAAAGACAATTTGGTCGACCAAATCATATATTAGAGAAATATAAGTATTATATTTACAAGTTCATCAAACAAACAAAATTCACTACTCCAAGCTTCTATAGTTTCAATTTTCTATAATGCTCCCGTGTCGTCAGTACGCACGTTTTATTCTATTTTCTTTTTTTTGTTAGTGGCCAGTTTGAATCATAGAGATTACATACTCTTTGGTTTGAATTTCGAGTCAACTTGTTCGATGCGCCTACATTTTAATTCACAATGTTGACAATACTTGATGCTCCAAATTCAAATCTCATTATTCCCTGGGGATCGGCCATACTGCATTATCTCCCTAGGCATATAGTGACTTGCTTTAAGTGAGGTTTGTATGACATTTAAAACGAAATTATCGACCAGGTGGTGTAAACAATTATTTACCATGTTCTATGTTCCTTCCTTTCCTTTCGGCTGAAATGATGATGATGATGATGACGTTCCTTCTTTCAAACGCTCTAATAGCTCTAATTAATAGAATTATCTATTGATATTGTGCTGATAATGTATGTGCTAAATTAACAACCAAAATCTATTTAGTCAGCCGCAGCTCAAATTGATTAAAACACGCAGTTTGTATCTAGTTGTTGCTAAAAAGTTCAACTATAGCTAGCTAATTGGCGAGAGTTTCACCATTTAATCGAATCTTGTTCATAGCCTGGAGATTAGGAAGTTTTATCCCATTGTTCGGATAAACAACTCGGCAGGATTGTTCTCATATTTGTTGTGGAATGAAACGGTACTCATCGTTGGAAATTTAAACTATCTAAAATAGTGAAAATCTGTTACACTATTTCTGGTATTTTAGAAGTTAAACTCGGAGAATTGGACCAACTTGTGTGGTTAAGACCAGTCAATGGAGGCGATCAGCTCCGGCGACCTCTCGTGCTCTATCCTATTTCAGGCCATGATCCGGAGCCAGATGGAATGGGATGCAGTCGCCTCCGTCTGCGAAGCAGTAAGGGCCGCAGCCATGACACACACCAGGTACCAACATCCCCACGCCCCAGTCATTGTTGTTATTGCTAACCCGTACTGTCCCACTGTTGGACACAAGCCCATTCCTTCCAACGATAACGATCCTTTTTTTTTGGTGAGGAAAATCATCCAATGACAACGCGGAAAGGGAGATAGTGTCAGACTCTTACTGACTAAAAAACCCACCCCGTTCCTTTAAGCCTTTTTTACTAAAAATTGTTTTTTCAATATAGTGACAATATAATAGCCGACGCACAGGACCAGTCATTGTGGTGACACTTGGGGGAGGCTTATGACTAGTGTTGCCAGGTGTCCCGATTTGTGCGGGATGTCCCGATTTTGAGGGGTCTGGGGACACGTCCCGATTTGCGCCACCAATAAATTAAATAAAAGCCATTATAATTAAATATTACAAAGTAGGTACCATAATTATATCAGTAGCATTCGCCACATTGTCAGCCATGTTAAGTGCGTTAAAAACCCTAGAGCGAGAGAAGTCATTGAATGATTTTTCACCCCAAAAAAAAAACATTTTTTTATTCGTCCCGATTTAAACCCTAAATCCCGATTTGTTTTACCATCAGTACCGATTTTACTCCAATCGGACCTGGCAACACTACTTATGACCAACATTAGATGTTTTTGGCTGATATGATGATGATGATGAATATCCGATGGTTAGCTTTGAATATAGGTACTATAGGGCATTATGAAAAAACCTTTAGCAGTTGACTAGTTGACACTAGTCAATTCAACAAAATAGTCAATAGTTGTCTGTAAATAATCGATTTTAGCGATAAGACCGCCCAGTATTACACCCTATTAATTCTAAGCTCCTACTGTATTTTTATTGTGTAAAATAAAGAGTACCTATATCTATCTGTCTAGTGTTAGACTAAAAAGTCGATGATTGAGCGCATCCCTAATGTCGTCGCGCATGATCGTTCCCGCACTAGCATGTTTGACATTAGAACAGAGAATTGCGCGCCCTTTTCACGGTGTTATATACTTTTTGAATGGTTTGGAGTAGTTATTATTTATTATGTGTTAAAATTACGTTTATCTTTAATACTAATTATAATGTATTTAACTACGGATCAATAAAGTCGCCCTAATTAATTAGGCATTTGCAAGACTGAGTCTCGAAATTCTGTATCTAACTTTTTTATTCTATAAATGAATAAAGCTTCAAATTAAAGGTAACGAACTATTTAAAAGCATTGTTGAAAGGCATTTATGTAACCCGACCGTCTTTCTGCTGGTCATCCGAGCGCATCGACTTTATTAGATTACCGCGAGCAACTCGATAAACTATGAGGCTACGTACCCACTAGACTGTACCGTTTCACTGGACATACGTAGAATGTTACACATTACGCGTAGAATTGAAAAGGTAAAATTCATTAGTTCATACTGCTTTTTTTATGGTGGGAAAAATCATGCATTGACATCCCCCGCCCTTGGGCGGAGCGGGAGATAGTTTCAGACTCTTACTGACTAAAAGACCCACCCCGTTACTTCTAGCCTTCATACCGGGGCTCGAGCGCCCTTTCGGATAACCTTGGCCCCAGTAGGCTTCGACCCGGCTGGGTCCCTGCTGTTGCTGACAACTCTTTGAGGCGCGCGGGAACAGTGCGCGCTGTCGACGACTTGGGCTTGGTCCGGACAGTTACTTGACGGCCGGACCGTGAGCTACCCATTGCTCACTGTCCGCAAGCCCGCGCCTACGGTGGCCGGAAATAGGGATCAGAATCCCGGCGGCGGCGATAACGCCGTTGCCTGATGCTAGTTCATACTGCTGGCAATTAATTAATAAATTATGTTTTTCTTACTCCTCTGTTCTTTTGTGACGAACATTGTTGCGTGATTCATGTCAATTAAATATGCAGTTTCTCCGGAATTTGTTGAGTTTCATTGCTTCGGCGCTTTACTGGTTGTCTCAACTCTTGATACTCTGACTTTCTGAAAATAAAATGAGTAGGAACAGTGTTGCAGGCTACTTCTAAAATAAAGACCCGAAGAAATCTTAGATTCCCATTGTGGAGTATTTAAGGATCTACACAAATAACTTATGGACGAATCCTCTCAAGGCTGCAGAATTATACAAAAGAGTCACTACAGCCCTGGAACGCAAACGGAAACTGAAGGAACATAGTCTTAGCCAATAAAAGACTGATACTCCTTCTCGCTCCATCTAAAGCAGGAGAAGTTATTCGGTGATTACCTAATATTGCTTCTTAATTATGGCTGCATTGGATGTTGCATAGTTGTGTTAGTTGTATGCCAAATAAACACATTTTTTTATTAAGCACACTAAAATACTTAAGATACTCAATAATTCTTTTAAATATATTAAAATAATATACACCGCTAAATTTTAATCGTTTTAATTCCGTGGAGTTTTTTTTTTAAACTCGTATTAATTTACACATGTACGAAATTATTTTTTTTAAGAAAACGTCAGCTGAGCGGGTTCAATGACCCGTAGGTAGTAGTCGGCATTGCGTACAAATTATCTACAGGTCATTGAACTCGCTCAGCTGTCGTTTTCTTAAAGAAATTAATTTCGTACATGTGTAAATTAATACGAGTTTAAAAAAAAGGCACTTTATTTTTTTATGTTATCTTTATAAATCGATAGTGTTTCATGTACCGGATCGACCCTCCATGGGATTAAAACGATTCAAACTTAACGGTGTATAGTAAACTTGCGTCTAAACCCACAGTCCCCTGCACCACACCCACCGGTCCAGTTCGCAGCGACCCTACATTCGCTTAACAACTGCTAACTAGTAAATCGGCTGTAATTAAACGGAGTGCATCTAGACGTAGACGGGACCGTCTGCATAGTTGAGTGTTTGTGTTCGGATCCAACCACTCATGAGCCGGTATCTTTTGTGGAATGGAGAACTACCTTCCCACAGGTAGAATTTGTCAGCTATGGTTTTGTGGGAGGTAATAAGTTCTACCGGTTTTGTGGGCAAAATGGTTAAAAACTACAGGATTCTCATGAAACCAGAATTTTAGATGGATTAGATAATATTGGACTTTTATAAAATAGCAATCTCTGGTAGAATATCACTTAAACTAAAAAACAGAAAACCACAATAATAAGGAGACTATGACCACGTTAGTCAATTAGAGCTATTTTTCATTCAATCTTAGATATTGTCATAAAAATATAAACAATGATCACAGTACTTAATCAACAATACCAATCCATAGATATCACGTATTTTATATTTTATAGTAATATCTAAGAAGATTGAATGAGAAATAGCTCTAATTTACCAACGTGCTGGTTAGACAAATATTTCACTCCCAACAGTACCCATATGTGTCAAGTTATATTGGAAATTCAAGACAAGTTTTCTTCTCTCACCTGATGGTAAGCAAATGATGTAGTAGACGATGGAACATGCTGTCTAGAGGCAACTTATATTCACTCTTGACTGAAATACCCCCAGATTTTAGCTAACAGGAAACTCCGGCAAGGAATTTAGCTTGTGATCATCAAATAACTGCTCTGGGTGACGTTAGAGGGAGTGTCAGACTTTTACTTACTAAAAACCCACCAGTTTATCACCTTTGCGTTTCAGAGGCGAGGCAACTTTTTCGACTAATCCCGCAGCCATTTTTTTATGGTGGGAAAATCATTCAATGACAACCCCCGCTCTTGGGCGGAGCGGGAGATAGTGTCAGACTCTTACTGACTAAACGACCCACCCTGTCCCTTCTAGCCTTCACACCGGGGAGTAGTTCCCTTTCGGATAACCCTGACCCCAGTAGGCTTCGACTCGGCTGGGTCCCTGCTGTTGCTGACAACTCCTTTGGTATTCTTTTCTTTAACTGTTCGCACAATGAATGTGCTCCCAAATCGTTTTCTACAGATCAGGGGGATGATAGAAAACTAGGATTTAATTGATAAATGGCACCATATAGGTCAATGGATTAAAATATCATTGTGTCCAATGGATTTTAAATCATTTACATTTTTTTTCAGCAAAGTAATCAATTGTCGAATATTGAATGCATCTTCAAACGAAACACACTTCATAACGATGAGAGGCCCGGATCTTACGTCGTTAGATCGGAATCAGAATGGCAGTCATAAAAATATCCCTTAACAAAAAAACATAAATCAGCTAACGCAACAAAGCTTAGTATTCCACTCACCCCGTGACAGTTTAACAGCTTGAACATAATTCAAACAATAAACCGATGACAATAACACATTGCTTCATTCGATTTCTCTTCATTTATATGGGTTCGTTCGCTCGCAGTAGTTCTGCTGAATAACTGAGTACCAACATAATAGTGTTAACTTTTGCGCAGTGCCGATGGTCGGTACCCTTTTGTTTTTCGTTTTCAACTCTCCCTGTTTGATTGTGTGTCTTGATTTTTGAATGTGATGAACTGGTTTTGTTTGTCGTGTCTCTAATACAGGTTTGACGCCATTTGTGCTCCATTTCTGTCTCCTGTTCTCTCTCTATTATCTTCTCCAATAGTGCTAAACTTGTCAGTAAACGTTGTTAGTACTGTGGAACTGTCTGGTGTATTTAGGACGTCTGTCTCTTCACTTATGAGTGAAAAGACCATACGCCTTGATATGATAATTTACTATTATATTCTTCAACGTTCAACTTAGTCAACATTTTTAGTACTGCGGACCTGTCTAGTGTATTCAGGAAGTATGGTCTCTTCACTCATGAGAGAGTGTGTCAAGCTTGTACTGACTAAGATCCACCTGTGTCATTAATTTGCTTTTTATATTCCAGTACCACGGTGCCTTTTTCAATAATTCCCGTGACCCTAGCGGGCATTCACTCTACTGGACCCTTACAGTTTTGCTGACATCTCGTGTGGAACACCGCGCGCCGTCAAAGACTCCGCTTGTTCCTCACCATACAGTCGGATGGCGAGCTACCTATTGTTCATCGTCCGCATGCCCGCGCCTACCGTTTTTGGTGGGAAAATCATCAATGACAACCCCTACTCTTGGGCGAAGCGGGAGATAGTGTCAGACAAAAAAACCCATACCGTTCCTTTAAGCCTTCATACCGGAGCTGGAGCGCCCTTTCGGATTACCCTGGCCCCAGTAGGCTTCGACCCAGCTGGGCCCCTACTGTTGCTGACAATTCAATGAAGAGCGCAGGAATAGTGCGCGCCGTCGACGACTTGGGCTCGGTCCGGACAGTTACCGGATGATTGGACAGCGAGCTACCCATTGCTCACTGTCCGCAGGTCCGCGCCTACGGTGGCCGGAAATCGGGATCGCAATCCCGGTAGCGGCAAGAGCTCCGTTGCCTGATGCAGTCGGCCTCCTCCTTTGGGAGCATTACTGCTTTGCAGAAGTCGGCGACCGCCTGCCACTCCTCCTCGCTCCGGACCATGGCCTCAACCAAGGCCCGGCAAGCCCGCGCCTACGTTGACCGAGGATTGCCCTGCGAATCCCGACGCCTGGGGCGTGAGGTAGTCCGTTCCCTCATGGTTGCGGCCATCTCCTTCGCTAACATTAACATTAATGCTTTGCAAAGGTGGCCACCACTTCCCATTCCCATCACATTACCTTTGCAGTGGCTGATACAAACTCAACCCAGTTTGGTATCGGACAAACATTGCTGATGATGTATAACTGTATGTTTCACTTCCAGTCGAGATTTCAGTTGTTTCAGAGTGCGGCACTCATAAAACATCCCTCCCGTCATTTTCATAATAAACTACAGCCCATAACAAGTACTTTTACACGGATCGCAACAATGATAGTGATTATTTAACTGGCAATATTGGCTGGTGTTAACGAGATGTGTTGCAAATCAAACAAAATGTAGCTGATTGCGTGCCGTCGATTCATATTCTGTTTGTGGTCGTTAACTATGGCGGGGAGCATGGCTACATTCATTATACCACTTTATGTGCTCAATTATAGCTGCAGTTGATCATGGTAATGTCAATCACTTGGCTATTGAAGGTGTGAGTCAAGTGGTGCTGATGTTAAATTTTAGTGTCCACCGCAATAGTAACAGTACACACAGACTCAAAACTATGGGTGCAATGGTGGTGTTATCGTTGACAGTGATATCTACAAGACAACCTTTGGATAAACTGTAAGCCTGCGGTGTACTGCAAGGAAATCAATCAAACGTAAAATTTTACATATATAATTATAAGTCCGTCATAAGACCTGTCATACTACAGTATGACATTTACAAACATTCTGAACCATACATGGTTGTGAATGTTGGGCTGTGAAAAAGAAGGATGAAAAAAAATTGCATGTAGCGGAGATGAGAATGTTGAGAGGGATGTGTGGTGTGACGAGAATGAAGTGAGAAATGAGTATATTAAAGAAAGTTTGCAAGTGGTGCCAGTGACTGAAAAGTTGAAAGGTAATCAGTTGTCTTGATATGGTCATGTGAAAAGGAGGAATGAAGCGCATATTACTATAAGAGTTCTGAGTATACATGTAGATGGATGGATTGTGTGAGAAGTGATATGAAAGAAAAGGGAGTCAGTGATAGTTTAACGGGTGACAGGACAGAATGGAAGAAGAAAACGTGTTGCGCCGACCCCAAGTAATATGGGATAAGGGCAGGAAGAAGAAGAAAAATTATAATCGCGGCGTTGGAATGCCTCTCAAAAGGTGGACCAATGACCTAATGAAGGTTGCAGGAATCAGATAGTTGCGCGATGAATAGGACCGGTCGTTATGGAGACACTTAGGGGAGATCTATGTTTAACAGTGGATGTCATTCGGTTGAAATGATGATGATGACGTATTCATAGGTATACTACACATAGATATAAAACTTTATAGCTTTATGATGTCCATTGTCGTCATCAACTGATGACGACTTTTGAGAGTTGAACCCGAAATGAAGAATACTAATCGTGTACGCCCTGCTACCTATTAAGCCTATAGCAATAGCCAATAGGCCTAATTCAAAATAAATAGAAAACAGAACACAACGTCGAATGTGCGCTTTAAAAATTATTATCTGTTATCCGTTTCTAACAAAACTTACAGAAACACATCATCTGAAACATTCCAAAACTGCTAGATTTTTTATTTATCTACATTTTTCCCATCGCCCGTTTAAGCGAAACTAAAATTAAATTATCAAAAAGTAAGTTTGAATTAAAACTTCACACTGGCCCTTCGTATCTCACGCGGCTTTATTCCCCTCGTCAGAGATTAATAAAACTAGTGATATAATAACATTGCACTCTATTGTATCCTTTACGCTTTATAAGCTACAGTGTTAACAAATACAGTAATGAGAACTGATACTTTAAAATAGGTGTCCCTGTTTTTCGGCAACATCTGTAAATACCAATCATGGCGTGTCTTTGTCATTAATAATTATGTTATAAGGAAAGATACTGTTACGCCATATTTCCGAGAAAATAACGAGTAGCACGTAATAATTAAAACGCATTGTTGTTCGAAAGGTCTAGAATGATTGTGCTTAGCCAGGCTTAGAAAAATCTCGAAACATCCACAAGGTACCTACAAGTAGCAATAGGTATTCATCTAAACGATAAGGGAAATGGTACTCTCCGACGTTAACAATAAAGTCAAAATTCGCATAAAAGTGACTGTTATTACCACGAGCAATAAAAATGATTTATGACTTCGAGAAGCGATTCAATTGTTCTGGAATTCTGGATAGATCCGGGGATGTCGGTATCTAGAATTTTCTTGGCTCCGCATATAAATACGAGCCCCCGGCCGGAAGCGAGTCAGTTGTGATTTCGACTGCGATCAAGAGCGAACTACCCTAGTACTTGAAGTGATTTTACTTCACGACCTAAGCGATAGTGTAACGGTACTCTAGTCTTAATTGCGATTCGGATTATTTTTGACTGGACTAATTTGTTATTGTTTGTGGTGAATAAAGTTGTCTGTTAGTAAATCGGCATTTGATTACCCACGTACGTAACAATATGTTATGCGGTACCATTGCAATCAGAAAGCCTGGACTCTGTGTACAACTACATGCACGCACGAGTGAAATGTGATTCCATGTTATTTGTTTTTGTATGATTTGTACAACGCGCAAAAGCATACGAAGGCATTTTGATAACCTTTATCATAATTAAACCAAAAAATAATAATTTTTGCTTACACGCCCAATTATGTGACTAAGTGAAATTAAACCACGGGGGCTTGCTCCACGCGTTAGAGGCGAGTCACCTATCTTCCGCTGTTTTGATTTAATCTAAGGTCTTTGCAAATAAATTCGTCGACTAGGTCAGGACCTGGCAACCGTGTACCTGAACTTGTCACAACTGTCAAATATCTATCTATCAATGAAAACCAGGACCAACAGCTTTATGTTCTTCCGAGGCCGAGGCACAGGATGTCAGTAATAACCGAGATAAAAATAGAAAACTAGGTACATATGAATAGAAAGATTCACATTGGTATAATATTGTTGGTTCACTTTTCGAGATGAACTCTCGGCCTTACGTTACAGTAACTACATCTTTTTCTTTTAGGCGGAATATCATCAAGTCTGAATCGAGCGAGATGGCCACCTATATTCTTCCATGCCCTTCGCGTTCTAGAGCCACGGTAACTCTTTTGAACAATCCTACAACCTTACACTAGACTTGGTCAAAAAACCATTCCAGCTTTGTGTTTGCTTTTTTACATGTTACTTAGTCTTGAAGAAGCTACTTACAAAACTAATTGAAATCCGTAGTGGGTTTAACTTAATAATCCAAGTCAGCTAAACAAAGGATCTCCTAAACTCATAACGTAAAAGCATCTTCAACAGTTTCAATCTGATCAAACGTAGGAACCATCTAAGTTGAACTTAAGCTGTGACCCGCAACTTGCAACTTAGATTGCGTGCGAGTAATGGAAACGTAGAACACTTACATAGGTACTGGTATCAATCAAATGTAATGTTTAATTCAGTTAAAGCTGCATAGTAGTCGCCTGGTGTGCCGCGCGAGGGGTAGGGGAAGTGCTTAGCGATGTTTTCACTTGGAAGTACTTTAATGGAGTATTAAAATGCGAACACAACTTAATTTTTAATTTAAGTAAAAAAAATTTTTTTTTATTTTGCTTTTATCAAGTCAGATTGGAACCACCTACTTTAAAAATAGACCATAAGTTTTCGCTTCAAAAGTCCTTAGAGTCGTAGGATAGAGAGTGTCAAGTTCCAGGTATAAGATCACCGCTACTATACCTGGTGTTAATCATGGAAATATAAATAATCAAGCTATGCTGGATCAGCTGGATCGAAGCCTACTGGGGCCAGCGTTATCCGAAAGGGAACTTGAGCCCTGGTATGAAGGCTAGAAGGAACGGGGTGGGCTTTTAGACAGTAAGAGTCTGCGGTGGTTGTCATTGGATGATGTTTCTCACGATAAAAAAAGCTATGCTAGATTTTTCTTCAAATAGATTCTATATTATCATCCACATCTTCTTTGCAGCAGCATGAAATCCACAGATGACCGCAAAGATCTCTCCCAACCATTACCACATCGATAAGACCTCTGCTTTTCATATCCAGTAGATTTCCATGACTCAACGGGTCTTTGATTCATCTTTTGGGGGGCCAACTAAGACTACGCCCTTCAATACGCGATAGCATCTCTAGAACTATTTGGCCCTATCAGTCATCCGTTCTGCAAGCATTTTGTAATTTATGCAGATTTTTCCTCAAAGGTCATTTTCACATATCTACTTTTCTGCATGTTTTTCATACAAATGATCAATCTGTAAAAGCTAATGAGCCTATGAGATAGGTAAAAAAAAATATTCGGACCAACAATGTTGTACATTTTATAAACTCACCAAACTGCGTAACAGTTTGTTGGCGTTTTAGCGCTTGTTTGTAACAATTGGTTCATTCAAATGCAATCTATACTCTATTTAAAATAACATTAGATAGAAAACCTTTTTTTTATATAAAAAAATAACCTTGTTACAGTCCGTTCAACCGATTTTGACTTTTGTTACGTTGGTGGCATAACAAATGGCAGGTGCAGTAAATAGTTGGTATTGCAACGACTTTTTTGCTTTTAATGCCATCCTTGTGCCGAATGCCATCCGAAAAAAAAGTTTTTTAAATGTCTAATCTTAACGCGAATAGGGTATAGGTATTTATAAAATCTAAAAAACAAGTAAGTGGGTATTTTCATATTTTGCGATTACTGCCTTAAGGAGAAGCGACTTTAATTAGAGACTGATCTCTGGGTTTGTCTTAGTATTTCTTATTTGAGTAGTCAGTTATAAAAATACTATAAATATTACAGTATTTTTATCGCGTGTGACGCCTATTATATCTGTAAAAGTCCCTCAAAAGTATAAATCCGTTTGAAGCTCCCTCTGCCGCACACGGGCTAGTTGTCCCCGACGCGCCTTGTCCAATTACACGCGAATGAAGATAATAAAGGGTGGACGCCCCGCCTGTTTCTTCCACGTGCACTGGACGATTATTACGGCCAAATGACCGGCTTAAGACTGGGTGTGGTCCAAGGTGGATCAAATTTAAAAAAAAAATTGTAGTGCACCATGAAGCAGTTTTGTTCACTACCTGTAAGCAGCCGCCAGTTTCATTCGCTACCTCTAAGCAGCCGCCTAAAGGTAGCGAACGAAAAGGAAAGGCCCAACTAAAAAAAAAGGTAGATAAATTTACTTTACTTAATCTAAACTTTAATTTACGGCCTCTTATATACCGTTTCATATAATAAGATAATATAGATACCTGCTCCCCTAGCCAAGTTACAACCGTTTCGCTTGCGTCAAACGCTTCGAGTTGACCTGGCCGTCAATTATTTTGTTCTGACCACGTGACTGAGCGTTGAGGCGACGTCATCCCCGTACATTTGAACCTTTCTACAAGCGTTAACTATTAAAGATTAGCAACTTGGCTAGGGGTACAGGACCAAGATAATGCAATCCAGGGTGATTCTACGAAGGGTTTTTTTTTTTTTTTATATGAACAAGTCTGAAACTACCTGCGCTACGTATTAATAGTAGAGTATAAGGAATTTCAACTACAATAGCCGGCGCTATTATTTTTATTATCTCTATTTTAAAGATCTCGAATGAGAATTCACACTTGAACTACACTAAAGCGGCAGAACGCCGCGTTAGTGTAGTGAGCGTTTAAAGCAAATGCGGTTGTGGAGCGATTCGATGTGGTGCACGTAAATTCAACATGAAGCAGTGGCTCTATTCTACGTGCGTGCGAAGTCAGCGCTTCAGCCGCCATTTATATGAAACAAGTCATCGCACCACAAGACATGCACGAAAATATCACACCAACTAACGCGTCCACTTTGCTTTGCTCGCTGCTGCACCGCATCCACCTGCGTTTGCTGACGTAGACCACCACAACAGAATATCAATTGTTTGTTCAATTCGCACCGCCTCGCTTCGCGTTCTCATTCACGTTAAAAAAATAACAACATCCGTATAACAATTTTTTTTCGATTGTATTTAATGTACATTTTACAAAGTAATTCTCTTCAGTTTGTAACTTGTACCACCATACAAGCGGAGATACACGACGAGCTCCCTATTGCCATCATTATGGAAACTCATCTCTCGATATAGGGAATTGATAACTGAGTCGTTCCACTCGATTGAACGAACGACACTTAAAGAAACGATTTGAAAAGCTTGTACTTTCAGTTCCTGTTTGATTGATTCCCACCTAAAAAATAAAGTGCTTGGTGGATCTATAACAAGACGTTTATTAAAGATACCCTAAATTATCGACATAAAAATATGGAATATTGTTACCCTTCAGTACGATTTAAGGTACATATTTTAAAGGAATTTAATTAAAATGATAACCTAATCAACCGCAAAGTATCACAACCAAAACCCAGACCATTTTACACCTAAAAACGCCGCAAAATTGCCGAAAATCAACGTTAATTTGACACCCTAAAAATGAAACCAAGCGACAAAGATCAGAAAGCACCGTGACGAGATCAACTGAACAAAAGTTAATAACTAAATAAAATAACGAAGGTCTAGAGAAACGTGGCCAATCAGCAACCCTTGTAATGCGTGAAGTGACGCGTATAACTACCAGTGACGGGGTGACTCCGGGGTGACGGGGTGACCAAAGAATGGACCCTACGGATAGCGCCCCTCGCACGGGTCAACGAAAGACCCATGTGAAAAAATTAAAGGGTCACCAAGTGAGTTTTTGTATTTTTTAATGTCTTTAGTTACGGTACGGGTTATTTTTTAGATTGGTTTAAAACTGTTTAGTCATTGTTTGAATTACGATGACAGGAATGATGGTTCAAATTAATGCTACCAATAAGAGCAGTCGTCCGAAACGACATCAGTTTATGGCGTTTTTACAAACTTTTCTTTTTTTTGAATGGCAGTGTTTGCAAACTGGTTTTGAAAACAGTTATCTATTCTTAAACGATTGTGCTGTTTGGTATATTTATATAATTTGGATAACAATGCATTAATATGGTACCATGGTAATGGTTTGATAAAGGAATTAAAGAGTGTCTATAGAAACTACTGAGTGGAACAAGATAACCTCATCGTGTTTAAACTGTTTGGAATGGTCTTAATGAGCACTATACTGCACGATAAAAGAATAATTAGCAATCGTATTATATTATTCCACAAACACGCAACGCCATCTAGTTCCACACTAGGCAGAGTTTATGCTAATAGTACTAGACAACTGATAAACATACTTATATATTTCATACTAAAGAACATAATTAAATAGAACACTAGGACGTTTTACATGATGCCAATTGAAATACAATTTCACTTACAATTCCGTAAATCTTAAGCAATGTAAACACCCGATACTCAACAATATTCTTAAGAGAAAACCGACAGGTAGGAAACTCACGAATTCTGAGAGCCGAATCCAGACACCCCGAGATAGGATTTGAATGGTAAAGTAGCTTAAAATTAACATAATCCCGTATTTTGTATCTTTAAGTTCTCACTGCATTATTTGCAGCTAAGATCTTTTGAGACATCGATCTGTGTATATTAACAATTTTGAAGAGGGTGCCCGTTTTCTCCACTTGAGTATCGCATTCAATATGGAAAATATAACTATATTAAGGGACCGGCGATGGACGAATTTTCATACAAACGTAATACCACGCTCATTTGCAGTTGGAGCATATTTCCAACATATTATGATGATATTCGGTTATAGACAATATTTATCTAGGTTCCTACGTCTTACTTTAAAAAAAAAAAAAAACAAAAATAAATTTAAGCGAATTGTATTTCGCACTTTTTTACAGCGTAAATGGCAAAACATGCCATTTGGCTTTTCCTGTATTAAAAATAACAATATTTCTAATATTCTCGACGTAGGAACCTAGATAAATATTGTGTATAACCGAATATCATCATAATATGTTGGAAATATGCTCCAACTGCAAATGAGCGTGGCATTAGGTTTGTATGGAAATTCATCCGTCGTCGGCGCCTTAACATTACAGCCTGGGCCGTATAATTTATAAAAACTGACGATGCCACAATTTTTTAATTGGATAAACTTGTTACATTTGTGCGAAAGATGCTGTTTAAATAAGAAAATATAAAGTAGCAGCTTTTGCCCGCGACTTCATCTGGGTACATAAAATGTGGCATTCAGGAATAAAGCAGTTTTTTTTTTTAATATTGATACGCTTGCGATTGACCACTTCCTCACCTGATGGTAAGTGATGATGCAGCTTTCTATCAGTGAACAGTACTTCCAGAGATTACTTCCTACAAACAAAAAAATGGAAATATTCCAACATATTATGATGATATTCGGTTATAGACAATATTTATCTAGGTTCCTACGTCTTTCTTTAAAAAAAAAAAAAAAAAAAAAACAAAAAGAAATTTAAGCGAATTGTATTTCGCACTTTTTTACAGCGTAAATGGCAAAACATGCCATTTGGCTTTTCCTGTATTAAAAATAACAATATTTCTAATATAACCGAATATCATCATAATACGTTTGTATGGAAATTCATCCGTTGCCGGCCCCTTAACATTATTGCCTGGGCCGTATAATTTATAAAAAAATACGATGCCACAATTTGTTAATTTTATTATAATGTTGTTACATTTGTGCGAAAGATGCTGTTTAATTTAGAAAATATAAAGTAGCAGCTTTTGCCCGCGACTTCATCTGGGTACATAAAATGTGGCATTCAGGAATAAAGCAGCTTTCTACCAGTGAACAGTACTTCCAGAGATTACTTCCTACAAACAAAAAAACAAACTGCCTCTATATTATACGTATTAGTCCTAGATAAAGAACGCCCCCGGACCCTATCTATGGCACTTTATATTTTCTCATATTCAGATATTTATTTTAGGATCTGGTTTTATCATGACTAGGTAACTTGTTTATGAGCCGTGTATATATATCAATCACATGGCTAATCTTTTTAACATAACTAAGAGCAGTGGTGGCACAATTGTTACTGCCACGACTTACATATTGTATGTTCAAGATGCCAACTCGCGCGGACTCGCGCGCTTTGCGTAAGCAAGTTGACGAACAAGTCGTTCAAACCCGGGCACACATTACTTTGTGTAATTTATTTTACCACCACTGCTCTCAAAACAGTGAAGGAAAACATCGTGAAAAAACCGGCATGTCCTAGAACCAATAATTTGAAGACATGCTACATTCACTAATCAGCACTGGGCCCGCGCGGTGGATTATGGCCCATTCCCTCTCCTGGAGAAGTGGCATTATAAGGGTAATTATGCTATGCTTATTATTCTAATGCATTAATTATACTCACAAACACCCAAGAAATCAGCAAGTCAGAGAAACACACATGACTTGTAAAATAAGTAGTAAAGTGCAAACTATGTACTCGCCCCGAGTCCCGCGGGGTATATGCAAATATTCGTAGAGCTGACGATTGTGACGAACTAGTACAACTTTGATCATTATACACTGTTTTGCTTTGTCTACGTACAACTCGTAGATTGCGCTGTGAAAATTTAAATTATGCATATTCTGTGATTTCGGGCCGCAAGGATTGTACGAATAATTTGCGTGTCGGGTGATAAGATTATCTTTGAGGGTCGTTGTTAGACGGCTGACGTCATTTGTAATATGACTAGATCTACATCAGTAATCATGTAAAGAGACAAGAGACACTTGATCCGATTATAAATTATTGGCAAGATGCATAGTAATTTCAATTTTAGTGTAATTAAATGTTTGTTGTGTAACTAACATACGTATGGATCATATTATCTAAAATTAATAAATTATTATTATTATAGTGCGATAAAGAACCATACGTATGGATTTTTTGGGGCTTTCAGACGAGAATAAAAGCAAATGGGAATAGGGACATCAAGAGACGTGTGTCTTTCAGTTACTCTTTGTGTTGTACATGTAAACCAATGCAAAAGGTCGCTGTTGTAGATCGCCTCCACGAGAATTCGGCGGTTCTTCGCCCAAGGGGGGCAGTCTTCCACCGTATACGCCACCGCGTCCTTTCGCAAAGGTGACCAATAAGTTACAATATCTATAATACGGATATAAGCCAGTGGAAAGACAAAAACCTTTTTTACATTTTGATCCTCCATTCTACATAATTCAGTGATTTCTCACCCTGCTCCATGTAAATGATTAAACAATTAACGCAGACGAGACAATAGACACATATTTGACATTCAGTGTTTATGAATTCAAGGCGCGACCGGCTGACGCCGAACGCTCGCAAATTAATAACGATTTAATTTGTCAATACCGATCGCGAATAAATGTTGAAGTTTTGTGGCGTGAACGAGAGGTGGGTTTTATTTAAACTGCTGCTATTACGGTTCCGGGTTGAATAGAAATAAATATCGTTAAAATATTGCTTTTTAGGGTTCCGTAGCCAAATGGCAAAAAACGGAACCCTTATAGATTCGTCATGTCTGTCTGTCTGTCTGTCTGTCTGTCTGTCTGTCTGTCTGTCTGTCTGTCTGTCTGTCCGTCCGTATGTCACAGCCACTTTTTTCCAAAACTATAGGAGCTATACTGTTGAAACTTTGTAAGTAGATGTATTCTGTGAACCGCATTAAGATTTTCACACAAAAATAGAAAAAACGCAATAAATTTTGGGGGTCCCCAAACATAGAACTGAATCTCAAAATTTTTTTTTTTCATCAAACCCATGCGTGTGGGGTATCTATGGATAGGTCTTCCAAAATCATACTGAGGTTTCTAATATCATTTTTTTCTAAACTGAATAGTTTGCGCTAGAGACACTTCCAAAGTGGTAAAATGTGTGTCCCCCCCTCTAACTTCTAAAATAAGAGAATGATAAAACTAAAAAAAACATATGATGTACATTACTATAAAAACTACCAACGAAAATTAGTTTGAACGAAATCTAGTAAGTAGTTTTTTTTTTAATGCATCATAAATCGAAAAAAATACACTATTATTAAAACATCGATCAAAGTTACAACACATTACAAGAACTTTAATATTTTGTTACTTGCTGCTACGGAACCCTTCATGGGCGAGTCCGACTCGCACTTGGCCGGTTTTTGTAACACAGTTTCTCTTACAATTCTGTTTGGAAAAAAACACCTTTAACGAAAACATGGCCTTGTTGGACTTGTGGCCGAAAGCCCCAAGTATCGCCACAACCGCCGGTTCTGTGCGATTCACGTCTATCGCATTCCCGCGACCCTTACCAGGTCGTGGATCCACCTTGTGGGGCGCCTTCTAACGTTACGTCTTCCAGTGCGCGGTCGCCACTTCAGAACCTTTCAGCCCCATCGATGATGAATTTGTAACTGGTCGATGGGAATATGCTCACACCCATTATATAGGGTTTACACCTTCACAAAATAAAGACGTAAATTTAATATTCATAGCACTGCCTAACAGTGCTTTAAACTGTATTGACAGAAGTGATAATAAGAAAAACTTCGGTACAAGAAGTGCTTATTTGGTGTATCACGCACGTCACTTGATTACTGTCAGCACTCTCATTATTGCTAGGTAATTCTTTATTATTTTAGGGGTATGCCGAATAGAATGAAAATTCCCACATACCTCCGTTGAAAAGGGAGGATCCAACCAGATGGATATTTCGTATGGTCTGGACAACTGCCCGATAGATGACTTCGGGTTGTGGTATATGTTCAAATCGTGTGGAGAACTCTAACTACGCGATGCAGGATTTCGATGAGATTCAGATGTCGCTATACTGTCTAATTTCAAAGAAGATTTTTTTTTTCGCTTTTCCCTAACTTCCTCAGCAAAATCTTCATAAATTCACCAACAACATTCATCAAGTAATACCCAACGGACAGCACATTAAAAATCGCCTCAGCCCTTAAAGCTCTCGCCTTAAGTTTCCTTGAATTTCGTCATTATCGTTTAGGTAAGTTTGGAAGTGACGCCACGCTAATTCGCCGCCATTCGCCGCGTATCGCACGATGTCGCATAGCGTCGCAACGAGTAATTTATGGCCGAACGAAAGTAGCTTGTAATCTTTAACGCGGATTTGATACTTTTTCTGTGCTAACTTATTGGGGTCACGTTTATTTTTGGACATTCTGCGCTTAGCTCAGCTTTGGTGATAATTTTGTTTTTGTTTTCTTTGCATTCTATTAGAGGGAATAATAATAATCTTTATTGACATAAATCGCTATCAAGCTGGTCTGATGTTGAAGGTCGGAGGTCAGAGACGTAACCTTGGAATAACTATTAATAAAACAATCCAGTTTTGGCTCATTTTGATTTATCTTAAAAATTGTTCTATTCTTTCTCATGACGACGAGAACCTGATGCTAGAACTGGGAAGTTGCTGATGGAACCTTGGAATGCCTACTAGTAAACCCGTCGAGTCTGAGCTCATCAGATACGTCTAAACCAGTTCTAAATATTTTTCATGATGATGAGGACCTGATGCTAGAACTGGGAGGTGGCTGATGGAACCCAGGAATGCCTACTAGTAAGCACCTCGAATTTGGGCTCATTAGACTCGTCTTAACCAGTTCTTTTACTTTTTGTAGATTTTATGCGTCGGAGGTATTTACATTTTTTAATTTTGCTAATTTTTTACTTTATTTAAGGTGGGTTCTTATAACTTCACTCGCGCTACGGCGGAAAGCCTGATACCACACCTATAAATAATAATAAATTTTTATTTTTCAAAAAAAAAATTACTCAAATTTTACATTTTTAGGAACATGGCTAAGGGGGCCAGAACAAAAAGACCCTGACTTCTAAACTAAGAATAGTCTGTTTCTTAGCAGTCAGTGTGCTTTCGAAATGATGTGCACATAGGTCAATAAATTGTTCCCTTCAATTTCAGTTTGTTGTTGTTTCCTTCAATTGCCCTTTGCGTCCCAGAACAACAAGTCATTCCTTTCAGAAATCGACCCATGAAATACACATACTTGCCTGTAGCAAGCATTAAATATACTGCTGGACCCAGCAAGCAATGCAATAAGCAAGATATGCGAGTAGCTTGCATGCCAGTAACCCGTATCAAGTTCTGAATGGTGGATATCACGACGGCATGCAAGTTACTTGCATACTTTTGCTCCAGGCGTGTAAATTTTTTTTTGTTATTTATTGTCTCACGTTTTCTACCACTATCTTACCTTTTTTTTATTTTTTTTTTATGGTGGGAAAAATCATGCATTGACATCCCCCGCCCTTGGGTGGAGCGGGAGATAGTGTCAGACTCTTACTGACTAAAAGACCCACCCCGTTCCTTCTAGCCTTCATACCGGGGCTCGAGCGCCCTTTCGGATAACCCTGGCCCCAGTAGGCTTCGACCCGGCTGGGTCCCTGCTGTTGCTGACAACTCCTTGAGGCGCGCGGGAACAGTGCGCGCCGTCGACGACTTCGAGTTGGTCCGGATAGTTACCGGACGGCCGGACAGCGAGCTACCCATTGCTCAATGTCCGCAAGCCCGCGTCTACGTTAGCTGGAAATCGGGATCAGAATCCCGGCGACGGCGGCGGCGATAACGCCGTTGCCTGATGCGTTCGGCCTCCTCCTTTGCGAACATTACTGCTTCGCAGAAGTCGGCGACCGCCTGCCACTACTCCTCGCTCCGGACCATGGCCTCAACCAAGCCCCGGCGCGAGAGGTCTCCGCCGCCGATCGCCTCCACGAGGGCACGGCGATGCTCCGCCCAAGCAGGGCACACCTCGACTGTGTGCTCCACCGTATCCTCCGGGCGTTCCGCACAGTGGCGACACCCGGGCGTCACTTCCGCATGAATCGAGTGCAGGAATCTCACGAACGAACCATGTCCGGTGAGTACCTGCGTCATGCGGAAGGTAAGGACGCCGTGAGGTCTTTCCAGCCACGCCTCAAAACCACTATCTTACCTGACAGTAAGCGATGATGGCGCCGACGGGTTCTTGGCCTGGCTTTTATAGCCTTAATCCAGAGAGCGAATGCAAAGTGACATGAGGAGAGGCTATATGAAGGCTACATGGGAAAAACAATCAATGTAAAAGAATGCACAAGTGTAGAAATGCTAGTTAAGAAATTCTTGATAATCATTGTTTTTGCATCCGCACAAGCTATTTTTTTACTGGCAGCGCATACATTCATGTTTCTTGCGTTCCAAGAACTGATACAAACTTACCTATTACAACTCACTACGATGGTTTTGCTCAATTTTAATTACAGAATAGAATACAAAAATTAAAAATACAATAGATGGCACAAAATCAGTTTCACAATAAAACTACGACTTTTACTTTGTGACGTTTAGGACAGGAACCACTTAAAAAAAAAATGTTCTTAACACTAGATGCGCGGAATTTCGTAATAAAGTCAATTTTTGGTCATTTTATTCATGGCATGATATCCTACAATCAAAATAAATAAAAAAACAAACTTTACCTCTTTATTATATTAGTGTAGATTACACAAATGCTGTAGTTTGGGATTTTACTTATAATAAAACTAGAGCAGGAATGGGTCCTTGAAACGCCCGCGCTTCTTGTATTAAAGTAGATGCAAAGGAAATATAGAACATCGGTAGTCTACTAGCAAAAGGAGGATGGAAAATTTCTGGATTAAGCAAAATCTTTAAAGTCACTAAATAACCAAACTAAATACTCTACAGGCAACACTTAGACAATAATTCACGAACACTTCATCCCATAATTCTCCGGCAAATATTTTCGCATATAAATCAAAATGTAAATAAGAAATATCGAAGGAAGCTGACGCTGCCGCCGGTTCGTTGGTCCACCATTTGTTTGGAAACCTCATCCCGCTCGGTCCGGTCCGCACAATTCAATTTGTTACGTTTGATTGAATATAACATTTCATTTTAAACTGGCAAATTCTCTCAATATGCTTTATTATTTGAGAATAAAATATGGCATGAGGATAACCTGGCCGTACTTTGGATTTTGTCATGGTCATCAAATTAATTGGAGAACGCGTAACACTTATCTGACTGATATGTGTAGGTACTAAAGATATTCTCAGTCAATATTATTAGAAAACTAACTGTTTTTTGTTTTGACATGTAAATTATGAAAAAAAGAATGGTGGGAAAAATAGCCCTCGACCCATGCTAAGACCTACCAAATGTATACAAAAATGTCATAAAAATTGGTCAAGCTTTTCGGAAGACTTCAATAACAAACACTGTGATTTGGGACTTTTATACATATACACCGTTAAATTTTGATCGTTTTGGATCGCCGTGGAGGGTCGATCCGGTACATGAAACACTATCGATTTGTGAAGATTAAATTAAAAAATAAAGTACCTTTTTTCAAGAAATCGTATTAATTTACGCATGTACGAAACGAAAAAAAAATCGGCCTTTCCATACAAACTATCCAATCAAGTTTATAATTTTGTATGGTGAGGCGGATTGTTTTTATCGTTTATTTCGCCCGCCCGCCCTTAAATTTTGTGGAGGGCTGTCCCTTACACCCTTTATATGTTATGTATTAGTAAATTTATACAGTAAAAATGCTAGGATCCACTTTAATGTATTTTCATCTAACTACCATTCAACTAAGAAAAAGCTAAAAGACTTAGAAGGCCCACATTTTTCAATTTCACCAAAATCACCCCTACTATTTATCGATTCTCCATCAAAAGAAGCGTCATCTATAAACTCCTCAACACTGCACTATTCAATCTTCTAACAGTTTCAATATTTTTACGTCTAAAAGTGAAAATACGCGACTATCGCCATTATTGGCCAGTTGGCGACAAACAAAGGGTGCGCGTGCAAAAAGTTTGACAGCTCGTTAGGGCGGGAGGCACACTAATTGGCTACCTAGGGGACATTTTGACTATCAGCCTGTTGTACTTGCCTTTGTTTGTGTGTTTAAGGTAATTCGAGCTTGAAAGTTCTTGGTTCTTATTTGAATAGACAGAAACTGTCCTGTCAACAGTGTACTGACACTGTTGATCTTTTATGGCACTTTTTTGAAGAATGTAAACGATAGAAATGTTGCTGTTTCATGTTAAAGACCATAGCGAAAACAAAACAGAAACGACTTTTTATACATGTAGGTATTTGTTTGGTCATTTTGAAATTCGAAATCGAAAAAAAAATTGAATTTGTATTTATGAATATGTATGTTACTTTTGACTAAGTATATACATACGAGTATAATATACTTATCTTATCTTTGTGGTCTGGTTTCCGCACTTAGTGGGCACACGGGCCTCAAAAAAGACCGCCACAAAAAAAGCTAGAAGCGGCTTCAAGCTTTTTTTTGTGGCGGCACCGCCGCACCCGGGCCACGAAAAAGGCCGCCTCAAAAAGAAGCTTGAAGCGGCTTTTTTTGTGGCCCGTGTGCAAGGACACGTAGTACTTGTCAGACTATTATGACTGGGCTCATATATGAGTACATATACTTTTACCCTTAGTTGTCAAAATGAAATTTTATTTTTTTATCACCATCACTCATAATGACAGGTAGAGAATGCCAAAAGCATTAAGTCTACCATAACAGATACTTACATGCTCCATGAAGAAGAAATAAATATGTATAAACACATATCGGCTAATTATGAAATCAAAACTCCTTACACACAATGTTAGTCTAACCTCTTACGCAACATTATCCCACAAAAGCCCTCTTCAGCAACTCTCAATAAAATTCAAAAACCTCACTATAACATTAAAACGTACAACGCTTACAGTAAGAAAGCCCTTACCGGCAGCTATTTAATCTTGGTAATTGCCCCGAAAGCTTATCAAACTTGTTCCAAAGTTTGCTTATTACGATTCAGCGTACGAGGCTGGGTAGGCCACTCATGAAATTAAATTACATCGAACCGCCCGGCGGTGCTTCATACAAGACTCGACGTTTTAAAAAGAGGCCGAAGTTGATTTTTTTAAAGTCGTGCCGGTTTTATGCCTTTGAGTTGATCGCATCTGCGAAGAAAAATGTCGTGATATCGTCAAGTTTTTCAAAGAGATTTTAAATAGTATTGAAAGAAAAATATTGTATAAAATACCATACCCCTAGCCAAGTTTATAAACTGCAATAGTTAACTCTAGTAGAAAACTTCAATTGTACGGGAATGACGTCATCGCAACGCTGTCATGTGGTCAGAACAAAAGAATCGGGGGCGTGACCAACTCGAGGTGTTCGACGTAAGAGAAACGCTTGTAACTTGGCTAGGGGGCAAGGGCTACATTCAGTCATCGGATTGTCATTTACATTGCTTTTCTCTAAAGCAAAGTACATCATAATAAACAGTTAAACTTAGGCCACTGCTGAGCTTAGGCTTGTCTTGTTGTGTCAACCCTCACGTCTCTATACCAGTCTCATACAGGTTCCACAGACAATATAACAAGCATAGCATCTATCCATCTCATCGCCGGACAAAAACAGTCACTCTGTGTAAAATTAGATTCGTCTAGCTCCAGGTAGTCAAAATCTGTAATCAGTTAAGTCGGTTCTGTACTAATTTTACCCTCTTTGTCGTATAGGTAATACATATTGCGATATTACCAAGAAAGGCAAAGTTTTGCAAGCACCGTGCTGCACTCAGAAGAGTGAGTGAACACTGTTTTTTTGAGTAAATAAACACGCAATTTTGAAGGGCACACATTAAAACTTACGTTTGCCATACAAGTAGTATAAAATATCAGGTTCCCTCAGTTCCGAATAAATTAAAGGACTGGAATACTGACGGAAATTGGTTGACGTTCGATCTTAATTACGCCAATTTTCCACTAATTGGAACAATAAATAAGCTTTATACGAACAAGAGACTTTACGATGGCCATAAAGATATTGTAAAGGCAAAACTATTATTTTAACTATTCAGCTTTCCTGATTGGATTCATTTGGGAATGAAAATGGGGTCATGGTTAATTGTTTCTTCGTTTCTATGTTAAACTTTGATATAAGTTTTATGAATAAGATCATAACAAAAAAATATATAATTTATGGGAATAGCGTTATGATGTAAGTCCAATCTAGTCGCAAAGTATCTCATCCCTTTCTGAATAGGTAACATTAATACCAAAAAACATTCATGTAATATGACAAAAGTTTCATGTAAACTTTTCTCACTGACTGAACGCATCCGTTTCCAGCCGAGAGCGCGCGTTCAATAACAGTCGCCAATCATGCGGCATTCGAAATTTAAAAAAGCAAAATGGCCGATCACAACCGTCACTAATTTGACAAGCGACATCACATTTTGTTCTGCGGCTGTAGCCAGCCAGTCGTGTTGAAACTGAAAAATTAATTGGCCATATAAAAAACTATGTTCACACTATTGAAGGGGAAATTAAAATGTTTTGTTTCAGAGTTTTATTTTTTGCCACTTTGTATGCGCCTGCGATTTTTATATTTTGGCTAACATTAATTTAAAAAGTAAGTAACATATAGAAACAATAAATCATCTCATTTTAAAACAAAAATAAAAGGAAAAATAATTGTTGTGAAAGAACTTAGCTGTTAAATTATGAAAAGCTTTTTCTACTTACAATCAAAATCAAATCGTTTTAAAGCCTAGAGAGAAATGAGAATGGTTGTTACAACCATCGATTAGGCTATTAGGACAAAAATGGCTATCACATAGTCCAAGTAACGCGAGTGCTACCAATATGAAAAGTCAATAGGGTTACACCAATTATTACCAGTTCGATTTAGAGTGCCTAATGGAATTTTAAATGCTTGCTTCCGCAACGTACAATGGGACGGTGGGAACAACCCTAATTGTTACTTTTTTAAGTTTTTCATTGTCACTTAAAGTGTCAAATTGGCTATTGTCGAGATGCATTCATGTGGATGTAGGGCTGGTGAATCTGTTTCTTTCTTTTTCATGCACAAAGCGAGGTAGTGCGTGTAACGAGCATTCCTGCTTTGTTGCAATTCTGTTTTGATTAAGTGAGTGACAAAAAAAAACAATGAAAACGGCGTACTGGCGTTTTAGAATTGTATGGCTATCTCGATACAATTCTAAAATGCCAATACGATGTTTTACAATTCCTTTACTGTGCGAATCATGGCACTATTGGTAGAGATAGTACTTCTGTAGATCATCATCATTTCAGCCGAAAGACGTCCACTGTTGGACAAAAGCCTCCCCCAAGCGTCGCCACAACGACCGGTCCTGTGCGTCACGCACGCATCCATCGGATTTCAGCGACGCTTACCAGCTCATCGGTCCACCTTGCGGGAGGTCTTCCAACGCTGCGTCTACCGGTACTTGGTCACCACTCCAGAACCTTTCGGCCCGATCGGCCATCTGCTCTCGACGTGCCATGTGCCCTGCCTATTGACGGCGATTCTTCGTGCTACGTCGGCAACCTTGGTTCTCCTGCAGATATCTTTATTTCTTATGTTCTATTGAAAACAACTCATCATCATCAGCCTTTCTAGTGTTCCCACTGCTGGAATCAGGCCTCCTCTCTAGGAAAGGGAGTGGGCCATAATCCACCATACTCGTAGATACACACAATATAGTAACAACATGTAGACATTAATAAATTATTATAATAAAAAAAAATAAAAAAAGTCTAGATAGGTTGGTGAAAACTACTAGATACGTATAATTTTATTAGCATCGTGATATCACTCTAACAATCTAATCCTCAAGAGACGTTGCCAACACAACCAATGATTAATCCTCTCATTGATAAATTTTCTCATTACTCTTTAACAATAAACCAATACAATACATGTTTCAATACGTGATTGGCATGTTCATTAAAACTAATATCAGATTATCCTAGTATCTAAAATAGAATCTAAACGCACCGGGGGAAAACAACTAGGGATGAAAACAGATTATATTTATCAATGATTGATAGTATTAGAAGGGTTCTTTATATATATTTTTTTTGGAAATTAAAAAATATGGGGACTGGATAGGATGAGGAAGGACCCTGCTATTGAAACTATACACCGTCAGCTGAGCGAGTTCAATTACCTGTAGTTTGTACGCAACGCTGACTACTACCTATAAGTCATTGAACTCTCTCAGCTGACGTTTTCTTAAAGAAATTAATACGAGTTTTGGAAAAAGGTACTTTATTTTTTAATTTTATCTTTACAAATCGGTAGTGTTTCATGTACCGGATCGCCCCTCCACGGGATTAAAACGACTAAAATTTAACGGTGAATAAATATCAACGATTGTATCACTACTTACCATCAGGTGGAATCGCAGTAAAGCACTAGTTCATATTAATAAAAAAAAACACAAATATAACCTACACAACGTGTTGTTTTTGATATTCCGTAACTCAAAGTTTACATTCTATATAGAAAAATAATACTAAAAAGTCCTAGAATATGTGGTCCAAAAATGCATGGTTTCGAAGATATCATCAATCATAATTAATTTAGGTCTAAAATTTACAAATACCACTTTTGTGAAGTTGCCAGTCATCGATGAAATAAGCAGTTTGCAAATAAACAAATGACTTTACATATTTACGCTGTGAAGTGTTTTACTTATGTAATCGTGAATTTATCTAATTATTTTGTATGAAAAATGAATAAAAAAGATAATTGAAAAATAATTCGTATGCCAGTTGATTCTTTGGCATGGTCTCATTCATATTCTAGAGTTTATAGAATATAAAAATAACACGATGTATATTTTTTTTATTATTTTTTTTGAGCTATTTTTTCCTGCAAAATACCTAGTTTGATTTTTCTATTTTAATTTTCATATCCCCTTTATGTAGTACCGTGTGGTAGACGTACACGCCTCTCCAAGGGCTGTTAAGTAGGCTGTAGGCCGACTTGGTGGATGTCACTTGTCTACTCATTCTGATTTTAGAACATTCTGCTTCAGTGTCATAATAGTACATTTTGACACGTACGGAACGTTTGTTATTGCTACTGATACTGAGGCGGAGTATTTTATGGAGCCTAGACCTACAGTGACTTTGCACGTGTATCAAACGACTTTTTTCAATACACTTACAAAGAAATAAATAAACGGAGGTTGACCGGCGACTCGTGGGGTCGACGACGCGCGCCCAGCCTGATGAAATTGTGGCGGAGCAGAGCTCGCACACTTTTCTGCACTAGTACGGAAAACATTCTATTGCGTGCCTAAAAGCGGTGGGATAAGAGCGGGTTTTCGAGTAAGTTGAAAAAATAATTTATAGGATAATTCCCAGTTTTGAAGTCAACAGCAGAATGTGATACTGCAACACACGAGTTGCAACGTCAAACGAAGGCAGCGCAAACAGCCGTCTGAGCTTTGAGGTCTACTAATACAATTTGTGGGCCCGCCGCGACGGCGTTCGTTACAATTAGCACGTGTGAAAAACTTAACATTTCATTATGAGTTTTAACATAAATATTGAGTTTGATTGCAAATGAGGAAAGGGATTAACGAGACAGGTTTTGGACGGATGTTTTTTCGCCCAAGCTCTGGCAGCTTGGGCGAAAAAATTTCCGTCCATGAGATAGCTCTACTTTAGGAATTTCGCAAAAACTTTTTGAGAGAGAGAGAACAAGATACCAAAGAAAGTGATAACTTAAAACACTATAGGATATTATTGAATGTAACTGATAATCTGACATGTTTATCAAAAATTCATAAAGCAAAAAAAAACATACAATCAGCCGAACATAGAACTTCGAGAAAATTGACAAAATATCACTATAAAAATGTTGACTATCGGTTTAATAAGTAAGCAACAGACCTAATCTTAAAAAGCAGCGCTGAAAACTCATAATTCTGACATCGCCACAACACTTACCGTAATGTTAACGCAAGAACCAATGATGCGGTAATGGTAGAAGCGACATTAAAATCGATTTTAAAACATCGTTTTCAACGTGTTTAAAATTAAACACAGCCAACAAAAACCTGCATAAAAATTAAGCCATTATCGATAATGTGATTAAACCAAATACAGAATTATTATTCACACCAGAGCGAACGATTTGTCGTGTTTTTCGTCGAGCGCAATGGGCACGTAGGTGGCCAATTATCAGCCACCTCCTCTTGCCTCGTAACCGTTTGCATTACAATTAGTCCACATTATGATGTGTAAATGCACATTTCATATCGCACGCCTGCTGAATGCGTAATGCTCGGCATGAACGCGCAGTTGCTGAATAGTGTGAACACTGCTTTAGAATTGATAGTTCTATAGATCTCTCACTGATTTGTGAATTAAGTCGTGAATTTGGTCACATGATTTACTCATATTATACCTACATTAAAAATGAGCTTACGGATTCGATTATTCTCGATATTTTTCTAAAATAAAACCATTTTCTATTTTTTGCTAACTTGGCATGAGGGTCATGCCATTTCAGAGCTGTTCGAGTATTGTAAGCGGATTTGGCATGAGGGATTATCAACGTCTCTTCAATATACAGAAAATAAATAAATAAGTCTTAATGTCTACAAAAAAAGGCTTACTGAAATTAAATCTTATCTTTAACTCAAGCACTGGCCGGCTCATTTCAAATGTTGCCAAGATAAAAATGTATGAAGAAGACGCACTTATCTGCCGGGGTCACGGATTTCATTAACAGTATCAATAGGACCTCTTGGGGACCGACCCTCGCTTTATGCTCGGTATCTGCCGCCAGTGTATGCTGGCCTTTTGAGAATTCATCATGCGAAAATACTAAATAAGTTTCTTGATATTACTGTACAAGGATGGCATTTTTGTATGTAGGTTTGTCGTCGGGGTTCGACTTGCGGACGTGTTACATGATAAAACTCTTAGAAAATGATATACTGCATACTATGCATTTGCTATCATTTATACCTTTTATATGATTGCGTGTAGAAATACTTCCTCATTATCATCATATCAGCCGAAAGACGTCCACTATTGGACATAGGCCTCCCCCAAGCGTCGCCACAACGACCGGTCCTGTGCGTCACGCATCCATCGGATTCCCGCGACCCTGACCAGGTCATCGGTCAAGCTTGTTGGAGGCCTAGAGATGCTACTTATATTTCTACAAAAATAGCTGTGGATGTCAGTCAAGCATGACCCCTTTCCATTTTAAAACTCAGTCGTGATAAAAAGTTGATTTAACCCTACAAAAAGATCCGCCAAAAATAATCAAATAACAAATAAACAAAAACTCAAATAACGTTCGATTTCTAAATAAAACGGTTCCAATTACACTGGCTGATCCGTCCAACCGTCACCATTGTCAACTGTCCAAGGGTTTATCAATATGTAAATAAATTGACCCTTCCTCCGCTACCGTGTTGTTGACGGACATTTTGCTCTTTTTCGCCCTTCATTTTACCCCGTTTAAATAAAATTGGATTTAGTAGGTACACTCACTTTGTGATAACTTAATCGGACGAAGTATTTGCTTACGAGAATAGTTAAGCCATTTGGACATCATTTTACGGTCCGATAAACAATGTGGTCTGAATTGGAAAATGGTTGTCCGGGGAGCAATTTCTTGTATAAATCTGCGTATTGTGATTTGCCTTCTAATGTAAAGTCAAATGTTGTCTCAAGTTAGATGATTGTGAAAATGTTCTAAATAAAAGGATGTTTATTTATTTATTAAAACTTTATGCACTATTTAACACTGTACAAAGGGGGACTTACTGTCTTAGGCTGTTTCCACCAGTCGACCAGGTGGTGCAGAAACTTAACATCTACGTGTATCGAACTATTCCAGTGGAGAGGATTATTGGCAGTGTATTGAATAATAACATCGTTAATTTTGCTCAAGTAAGGTTTCAGCTATATCCTGGGAGCTTTGCAGTTTTGTCGAAAGAGTTACTGCGGCTCTTGAAAGTTAAAATAATATTCCACAACTATCATACAACGCCTCTGTCTAGTCCCAAGCTAAGCAGAGCTTGTGTTATGAGTACTACTACAACTGATAAACATACTATAAAGGCAACTGAATAAACACAAACAGGTTTTAATAAGTAAAAATCTGACACTTTCTCTCGCTCCACCTACAGCGGAAGGAGTTATTTTTCTACTGAAAAAATCATCAGGCATGTAAAATAAATTTTAAACTAATAACAAACAAATTAGCAGGTTTGAGGTTTATAGTATTGTGATATCGAAAGAGATCGCATAAAAAATAACTCCTATTAACTTAGGGATTGCTTAAAGATTACGTAAAATAAAATACTTAGGTGTTTTGAATATGATCAGTAAAAGAAATTATATGACTCGAAAACAATTGAATGTATAAATATAGGGTGACTGGCAATTAGTGTACGATACTTAAACACGTGATTGTGCTCTCGATAACAAACAATTTTTATTATGGGAGCAAAGCCGAAATCGCGAAAAAAATATCAGCTGTTCAGTACATTAGGCAAACATAAATGTACATAACAGCTGATTTTTTTTTCGCGATTTCAGGTTTGTTCCCATGGTAAAAGTTGTTGGTAATCATGAGCACAATCGCGAGTTTAAGTATCGTACACTAATTACCAGTCACCCTATATGTATTAATAATACCATTAAGTATAGGGGCATCTAGTGACAAGACAGAATGGAAGAAGAAAACGTGTTGCGCCGACCCCAAGTAATATGGGATAAGGGCAAGAAGAAGAAGTATAGGGGCATCTAGGGATAAACCAGAGTCTATCGAAGAACACTGTTTTAAATAAACTACAACCTTAACAGTATCGTGTTTCCAAATGACTAAGGTAAGAAAGTCAGATAAGTATTTCACTCCATATAATTCCGACCAACATACGAGTTACTGATACGACTAGGCAGGCTGATTTGGGAGTTCAAAAAAATCTCATTCGCCCCATATGGAAATAAATACAAAAACCTTGCCGTCTCACACATCAGTCACTTGTAACGCAGCAAAGTAGCAGAAATTCGACACATAGCAAAATCAGCTTATCCCTTATTGCATATAATTGGCACGCGGCCCGGCGCCGAGGGTGCGATGTGACCAATCAGCACACAGCGACACGTGTCATTTCGCACCCCTTTTCCACATTTTCCTTTGATTTATGGGGTATAAACGAGCGTTTATAGGCAGCGTTTTTTTTTTTCCTCTTGGAAAATTATAAATACTTGTAGCGACACCTATGGTGCCACATAAGAACTAATCCTACATCGCGTAATCAAAGTTCTCTGCGCGATTAGAATATATGGAACAGCCCGAGGCAGTTTCAATACCATAACACTTGTCTGGTCGGAGGATCCTCCCTTTTCAACAGAGGTTTGTGTGACTTTACTTTCTGTTATATATTGTTATACAGTATTATATTATATATTATTATATAAATCTACACACATAAAACAAAGTCGTGTTAGTTGATATTAGATAAAAAGACAAAAGAACATTATTCTTTGCTTTAGTAGAATCGTCTCTACCCCGAAAACGTTAACTTTACAAGTATTAAAGAACCAATAGGTACTATTTATTTTGAAATATAAAAGAAGGTAAATAAACAAAACTACTGTATGGCTAAGTACGGTGTTATTTATTTTGGTTTATTATTGCGGTTATAATTCAGTAGCAATGATGCTTCCTTAAAATAAAAACATGTACATCGAAGGACTGAAGCAATTTTCCTTCTGCGGTCTTCACGTCCGATTATAAATTAGATATCTTCAAGGTTTAAAGTGAATAGACTCTTGATAAACTAATGCGCTTTGTCATCAACGATCGCATCACTGCTTACCATCAGGTGGGATCGCAGTCAAGCACTAGTTTATATCTTTTAAGCAAAGCGTAACGTAACGCAACGTACGTAGCGTAGCGTAGCGTAACGTAATGAGAGACACAATAGAATGACAATGACAGAGGCGGCGATCGCTCTTCTTGTTTAACGAATTAAAGTAATGAAAAGTCTGTTCAAAAACTGCACGGTACTACAGCCTTTATCAAAAACATCTAACGTCAAATTTATAAAGCAGCGTTTGTCTAAACTAAATAAAAAACGCCGTGTTCCCCCGCCCGTCTGCTCGCCCCAATAAATCCCGTGGGACGCGACACCGACACATTGCATGTGACGGATTAACATTATCATTTGACACTGCATTTATTTAACTGTACCGTGCCGCGCTACACCTACGTTTGTTGTAGTTTATTGTTTACCAGCTACTGCTAGCAGCTTCACCCACGTGAAAGTAGCTTTCTCCATACAAACTTTGGACCCTCGTTTTCTCACCTTCATCATCATCTTTCTGCCCTTGTTCCGTCTTTTTTGGGGTCGACGCAAGATATTTTTGTCATGCTATCACTAACTTCCTTTTCATATCATTGTTCACACAATCCATCCCTTCATCCCGGAGGACACGGTGGAGCATACAGTCGAGGTGTGCCCTGCTTGGCCGGAGCATCGCCATGCCCTAGTGGGCGCGATCGGCGGCGGAGACCTCTCGCGCCGGGCCTTGATTCAGGCTATGGTCTGAAGCGAGGAAGAGTGGCAGGCGATCGCCGACTTCTGCGAAGCAGTAATGCTTGCAAAGGAGGAGGCCGACTGCATCAGCCAACTGCGCTCTCGCCGCTGCCGCGGCCGAGATTCTGAACCCGATTTCCGGCCACCGTAGGCGGGGGCTTGCGGACGGCGAGCATTGGGTAGCTCGTTGTCCGACCACCCGGTAACTGTCCGGACCAAGCCCAAGTCGTCGACGGCGCGCACTGTTCCCGCGTGCCTCAAGAAGTTGTCAGCGACAGCAGGGGCCCAGCTGGGTCGAAGCCTACCGGGGCCAGGGTTAGTTTTAAAAGATAGCACAAGCCCCGGTATGAAGGCTAGAAGGAACAGGGGATTTTAGTCAGTAAGAGTCTGACACTATCTCCCGCTCCGCCCAAGAGCGGGGATGGATAATTTTTCCCACCATAAAAAAACCTCTACTTACACTATACCGGACAAATGTCAAAACAGGCCTATTATTTTTGGTCAACTTTAGTTTAACATACAAATTCGATACGTTTACTTTAGTAATCAATATAAATCATAGTACTACCTATAGTTAAACCAGTAATTCGATTGTAGGTACTGTTTGTACCTTATATCAATACTAGTAGCAGCCTTTGCACTCAAAGCTGGGTCCGTAGCTTTGTGCTCTGAAAACGCAATTAGTGCTACCAGCTAATATGATGGTATTGTGTGAGTGACCACATGTGTACGATGATATATGTTTTCGAGAAACTGAAGCCATATGCAAGGCAAGAAGCAATGTTCTACAAAAAATGTTTTGTTTCTTGTATTTTTTATTTTGTTTTTAACACGCTTGTATTAGCTTCACCTGTATGTTTAATGAACGCCTTTCCGTTCGACTTTGACCTACTTTGGGCGATCAGATTTTCTTCAAATTTTGACAATACAATAATCCGTTTTCTTTTTAGTGAATAATAAAAACATAGTTTAAAAAAACACGCTTTCATAGTATATCAAACTAAAAAGTGTGGCCGCGGGGGCGTGGCTAGGGTGTGGCGTGCGGGATGATGATTGGATGATACATTATTTATGAAACTATCGTTGCGAGTTAGTGTGTGTGAAAACGCCCTTTATTGTTCCGTGTTTGTGTGTGTGTGAAAGAGAGCGTAGTTATAAGGCAGGTATCAGACTGGCTGCTTTTTAAGAAACATAGTTCACACACCGATTTCCATATATAAGAAAAAAAAAATTAAAAAATTACCTGCTCATTTTATTATTGATTCGGGTCGAGAATCACTAACATAATTACCTCCTGAAATATTTTGCAGCTTCAAAACAACACCTTGTATAAGAATACAAAGACAGTCTTATCGCTGACTGCGATATCTACCAGACAACCTTAGGATGGACTGAAATAATTTAAAATAAAAAAGGTGTAGACTGCAGTGGAAAGTGAAAATATACATAGATATAAAATTATATAGCTAAAGACAATACATAACCTTACAAAAAAATACTACTACGTATGCTACACAATTTCATAAAAAAACGGTGTTAATTTGCTGTGAGAAATCATCAAATAACTTGTCACGCTTTGAGTGGAGCGAGAGGGTATGTCAGACTTTTTAACAGTCCAAAACCCATCTGAGTTCCTTCAGTAGCCTTTTGCGTCCCAGGCCTAGGGTCACGGTAACTCTTTCGAACATCAAATCTCCGCTGCCCAAGATTGGTCATAGAAGAAATTAAATTAGGTAGAACCAGAATATTTATTTATCGTTCATTTCAGGCATACCCATAGACGGTAAGTCCCCTCTTTGAGACGTGGCTGGAAAGACCTCACGGCGTCCTTACGTTCCGTATGACGCAGGTCCTCACCGGACAGGGTTCGTTCGGGAGGTTCCTGCACCGGATTCGTACGGAAGTGACGCCCGGGTGTCGCCACTGTGCGGAATGCCCGGAGGACACGGCGGAGCACACAGTCGAGGTGTGCCCCACGCATCAGGCAACGGCGTTCTCGCCGCCGCCGCCGCCGCCGCTGCCGGGATTCTGATCCCGATTTCCGGCCACCGTAGGCGCGGGCTTGCGGATAGTGAGCAATGGGTAGCTCGTTTTCCGGCCGTCCGGTAACTGTCCGGACCGAGCCCAAGTCGTCGACAGCGCGCACTGTTCCCGCGCGCCCCAAGCAGTTGTCAGCAACAACGGGGACCCAGCCGGGTCGAAGCCTACTGGGGCCAGGGTTATCCGAAAGGGCGCTCGAGCCCCGGTATAAAGACTAGAAGGAACGGGGTGGGTCTTTTAGTCAGTAAGAGTCTGACACTATCTCCCGCTCCGCACAATAGCGGGGGATGTCATTGGATGATCTTTTCCCACCATAAAAAAAGGCATACCCATAGAAACATTATTGAATTCAATTAATTTAAACTGATACAGAACAACAGATAAATTAAATAAATTAGATTAGATAAACATTGAATTACGCTCAAATTATTGAATTAAGTTAATTGAATTAACTAACTTCGGAGAAAAATTAAATGGTCTTTGTGTCACTGTTTACTGAAAAACGAAACAATGACAAAGACCTCTTGTCATTTTATTTCACGCTTAACATATTTTCAAGCTGGGCTCGAAAATAATACATTCTCCAGTACCTAATCCCTTTTAAAACAATATAATGACTAACTACGAACAATGGCGGACGCAAAATTAACGAATACCATAAAATGCACAACTCATTTCAGAGTTGACAACTAGAATATTGTATTAAGGCCCTGGCTCCCATTTAGTGCCTTAAAACAGTGACGTTCTGCTGGGTTTGTAGATTTTAAAAAAATATATATATTCTTTATAATAACACTAGTTTTTGCTTGCGACTTCGATCGCGTATATAAAATATAGCCTATGTCACTGAGGCATAAAGTAGCTTTCTATCGGTGCTAAAATTTTTGCAATCGGACCAATACTTTCAGAGATTAGCTCCTTTATTATATTAGTGTAGATTATCAACATTCGTATGACTAGTGCTTTTGCCAAAAAAGAATTAACAACATGATATTTTTCGTTTGTGTTTCCTACTCCTTTCAAACGGCTTTGATATTTAGATTTACATTTTAAAATATGCTGATTTAGTTTTCTTCAGAATGTACATAGCATGCGAAAATCAATAATTATTTCGCAAAGAAAATAGTTTTAAGGCCCAAGCGCCCGAAGAGTGCCATAAAACAGTGACTTTCTGAAACCTAGTCTTTGGTAACGGCCAGGATTATAGGTTGGAAAAAAAATTATGTTTATTATAGATTCATGAACAACATTATCAACATTTGATTTTTTCGTGCTATTAATACTTTTGTCAAAAAAAAATTATAATATACCAATTACGCAACTTTTCCCTACTCCTTCAAAACGGCTTGGATCTTTAGAAACATTTTTACACATAAAAATTGGTGGTTAAATATTCTTCAAAGTGAATATTTCGCAAAGAAAATGGATTTAAAGGTCAGCCGCGCGCTTTCGTCCATTTAATTTCGGCCTGATGGTTCAAGGGACTATAAGCCTTAAGGACGGCAGAGCTCTATGCAAGCGCAGGCGGCAGTACAAGTACATGTACATTTATTCGGCCCAGAAGTTCCAGGTACCATTCGCCTTAAATGTGGGACGGACGAACCGGACGCTGTCTATTCGAGAAACCTTAAAATTACTCCTAGAGTTGTTACGGATTTCGCCGAAATTATAATATTACAGCTTACAGTGAACTGACTAAAAAGGGATGGCTTCATGTAACTAAAGGGGATGTTTTCAGTGTTTTACTGGCAATTTGGAACATTAATTATTCCGAATAATGTAGCAGTACACCAAGTATTGCTACTTGTTTCTGTGGAGCTTTGTGTTTCAACCTTTCGGATACCGTAATACGGGACACAATAGAAAGACAATGAGAGAGCAAACGCCGGCGTTCGCTTGGGGTATAATGAATTAATCAGCTAGGGAAACAGAATTCACATTCGTCACTTGTACAAAATATTGCTTCATGATTCAGTTTGATGAGGTCGGCATAACAGTTCTTCAGAAAACCTATAAAGGGTGTAAGGGACAGCCCTCCACAAACTTTAAGGGCTTGCTCAGTAGACGAAAGTGAATAACCTTCCACAAAAAAAAAATTTTTTTTTCGTTTCCTGAAATGACGTGTTGTGGAAGATTGTTCAGTTTCGTCTACTGAGCAAGCCCTTAAAGTTTTGGAGGGCTGCCCCTTACACCTTGTATAAGCCCTACCCTTCACTGTAACAAAGTCCTGAAACATTTAAAGAACGGTTCAATAAGCAAACACAAAAAGTTTTATAAAGATATCGGAGGTGTTAGACAGGATAATGAGATCATTCAACACGAATGAACACCTAAGTTGTAGCAATCCAATTTTTTTTAGTAAGCCACAGACTAACAAACATCGACTTATATTCTAGTGATAGACCAGCCCGTTCATGGAAACTATTAGTCAAAATACTGAAAAATTTAAACAAAAGTTTGCTGCAGCGCTACATTGGCATTATGTCGTCTAACAGAACTATTAAAATAAGTTTTTAGAGGATACTTTTTTCGCATACCAAAATGTCTTAAGAGCCATGAATTTCTTGACACTTACGCGTTTCGTTCAACATGTGACACAACACAATGAAATGTTCAAAGTGTAGGGAACAACATTATACCTGATTCGACTGAAATGAGTGTTCGGAACGCTTAATCTAGTGCGTAGTATACATAGGTATATCTATGGTATTTATACATACTAAGCGACAACTGTGATGCCACATAGGACCTAAAATTCAAAAACCTGTACCATGGTATTTGAGGTCTTTACGTCAATAAAACATATACAAAGAACATCCCGAAATTAACTACCGGGCAGTTGCCAGACCAGACACGACCCCGGTCTGGTCGGAGGATCCTCTCTTTTCAACACGTCTATTATATATCAAAACGTACATATAAATGTGAGATGGAAAAGTTACTGGGATGGCAGAAAGAAACACCTTTTTATCAACTTAATAAAATTCTGTATTTTAATAACTTTCACAACGCTCACCTTCTTTTCAGAGACTCCCAGTATTATTTTTTTTAATCAATGCTGCTTGCCTTCTTTCAGACATGTATCAACTAAACTTATTTCATTATCAAGTAGCGCTAACAACAGATATTCAAACAATACAGTCGAAATTGTTCCTTTATTTCTGGCATTTCGATTGGACAGCCACCCTCAAATATAAATCATATCGGGCCAAGCATTGTATGCTGTTTAGATCACGAGCCCTGACTCACGTACGGTTCGAGCGATTTCACGCGCCGCTGCGCACGAGTTGACGAACACAAATCATTCATGAAATATTGAACTTTGCTGAACTTTGTTTTTTTGAGAATATGTTCGAATTTAAATGTGATTACTTTGAACGAATTCGTTTTTGTGATGTTGAATCTAAATAAATTGCAAAGTGTTTTTATTCAAATCTAAATAATAATTTTCTTCGTTCCAATTTGTTATATTATTTTTTTATACTTATTAGTATTTATCTGTTTTTTTATTTATGTATATTTTTATTTATACATTTTTAAATTGTTCTGTAAGTGGTTGTACACTCTCAGCCTGAAATATTTTTCTTTCGTTTACTCCATCCGAAGGTTTTCTGGAAGAAACCACATGAAAGACGAAAAAAAAAACAGAAATTTTATTTCAGGAGTATGTCTCTTGCGATAATATTCTATTACAACGCGGGCGAAGCCGCTGACAGCAACTAGTTGTTACCAATGGTACGGATGCTATAGTGTTGTTACTCATTCGAATTAAGATATACCTGTTTCATAACCCTAAACATAATTAAAGCCTAACAACATATTGACAGTTGGCCCTCCCATCCCATCCACCAAACTTTAGCCCAAAACTTAATTTAATTGTCTAAATCAGGGTACCCAAGTCAGAGAATCAGCGAAGAGTGAAAACGAAGACACCCGGCTGGGCCGGTTCCCATCGCATCACGTTGGAATCCGTAGGAACCGTCGGATCCACCCGGCCGGGTAATTGGGGCCCGCCGGAGCGGATAAAAATTAACGAGCATTATCATATTCAAACCGAAAGGCTTAATTTAATAGAATGTATAGAAGTTTTGGCACTGTTTATTTTGGTGATTAAAATGCGCGTGTATGAAATTTTGGTGCTGAATTTTGCGTTATGAGGTGCGCTGGAACTATTTTTGGGGAAAACGTGTGTCCAGAAATGAATGTCTTTTCCCGATTGCCTTTTTTATGAAATGTTTTGTGTAACTTATATTTAACTATCCTTACTAATACTATAAAAGCGAAAGTGAGTTTGTTTGTTTGTTACGTCTTCACGCCTAAATGTCAAAACATATTTTAATGAATTTTGGTACAGAGATAGTTCTGATCAGTTCAGTCCCTGGAGACGGACATAGGCTAATTTTTTCAAGCGGGCGAAACCGCGGGTTAAAGCTAGTAGGTATATAAATTTTAGTCAGTCCAGTAGACATAACTATAATATGATAATTACATAAAAACAAACCGAGGCACGCAAAAGTTCATAAGTATAAAACTCCATTCCTGAGGTTTTTTTTTTTATGAAAAATCTAGGCAGTTTTATTTTTAATAAACAACATTATCGTCTGTACCCATACTATCCATACTATTATAAATGTAAATGTAATTCGCAGTACGCTTTCCGAGTTAATTAAACTACTGAACCTATTTTAATGAAATTTGGTACAGGGAAAGCTAAAAAAGACAGGCTATTTTTAACCCCCGACGGAAAAAAAGGAGTATTATAATTTGGCGTGTTTGTGTGTGAGTGTGTCGTAGCTCCAAAGCAAATAAAAAAAAGACTTTTACTTCTTCTTCTTTTTCTTTTCTGGACTATTTCTTTTGTTTGGTTTCGACTTCGAGTTCACGCCCACTATAACCGACATTCAGGCGAAGGAAGTCGTGAGTTTTTTGGGCAGGAAATCTTCAAATGATTTCTTCCGGTTTGGGTGTCAGACTTTTACTGACTAAAACCACACTTATGTCTTTCAATTTGCCGACTACGGGTTTTCTTTTCAGAAATTCAAAGCGGTGAGCAATAGCAATAGCTGGTCTACAATAATATTGTAAAGAGATAAAGTTTGTTTTTTTTTTGTATGTAGGAGGTAATATCTGAAAGTACTGGTCCTATTGCTAAATTTTTTTCACCGATAGAAAACTGCTTTATTCCTGAGGACATAGGCTATATTTTATGTCCGCGAACAAAAGCTAGTTTATTATAATTGCACGTCACGTGACCTTTTTTTATGGTGGGAAAAAATCATCCAATGACAACACCCACTCTTGGGCGGAGCGGGAGATAGTGTCAGACTCTTACTGACTAAAAGACCCACCCAGGCTGGGTCCCTGCTGTTGCTGACAACTACTTGAGGCGCGCGGGAACAGTGCGCGCTGTCGACGACCTGGGCTTGGTCCGGACAGTTACCGGACGGCCGGACAGCGAGCTACCCATTGCTCACTGTCCGCAAACCCGCGCCTACGGTGGACGTCACGTGACCTCACACACTTGGTTTAACCCATAGTACCTACTCACTGCATACCTATGGTGGCGCACACATGATGACGTTTCAGCGTAGGGGAACCCGATTTCATTTATCCATGACTGTTCCTACACTGACACTAATTGGTGTTCTAGCTTCAATTAGTTCTCGTAAAATCTTTGCGGTACAATAACCGTACGTATGGTGTACAGTGACGTCACACGCCCGCTCTCGGGCGGTTGCGTGCGCGCTGACGCTGCAAATTTGATCGCGCGGTTTTGGCTTAACGGATACGTTTAGTTATTGTTCTATAGGGTGCTCTGCAAACTAATTATGATTTTTTTTTTCGTTAATTATCACCATTTGGGGATTTAATATATATTTGCCTACAAAATTTTCCTATTGTTTCGGTTTGTTTTGTCTTTGTAGTGTTCGGGATTAAGGTTTACTAGAGCTTTTTTCTTTATTATTCTATAAAATTCAATAAGTCAATGTATACTTACTAAAATACCGATTTTAGATGTAAGTTAATTTGAATTCTAACTGTGGTGTGCTTATAATAATTAATTAAATAAAGTATATGTCAAGTCAAAATCAGTTGCAAAAAGATGTAATTTGTTGGAATAAGTAAAAATTATTATTGTGAATTCCCATTTCTTTATAACTTTTACGTAGATTTGGTGGTAAAGTCAGCATGTCACAAATTTAAAGCCATTTTTCCAGCTGTTTATCTTAAATCAACAATTTTCCAAAAGCCAGAGGATGTCAGTCATTCCTCAGTACTTTTTCAAATCACAGTACAGAAACTCCATAAAGTCAGGGCAGTCGTATTTCTAACTTTTCTTAAATTACTCTGTAGTATCCTAAGATACTGTTGTACCAACAGTAGCACTAAGAACTTACATTTTAACAATAAAAACTTTTTGCTAAAGAAAGTTAGTAAAAAAAGTACAAAAGTAGCAATTGTTTATACATTGCCAGGACGCTAGCGTGCAATAAGATTTTATTAAAATGGCTTATAATCTGTCTAAAAAGTCAACCGACTTGTGGAATTTATATAATATTTAATAATTTAAAAAATACTTACATTCGATACTGTTTCTAAGGTTCTTCTATTAGTAAACAATGATTAAAATCTCTTAATCAATTTTGATTATTGAACCAGCGTTGACTACATTAAATTTAATTTAACTCTAATAGTTACCCAAGTCGTTTGACTTTTTAGACAGACTATATCTTTCTAACTTTATTTTGCTATGCTTAAAAATATTTGACATTTTTCCTGCAGCCGATACAAAACACTATTACCAACGCCATTTAAAAACAAAAAAAAAGTCGCCACTTGCAGGCCAAGGTATTCCGACGCCCCCTGTATAAGCCGCGGCGGTTCGCTGCGATTCGCGACCAAAGAACCGTGAAATTGGTTTATTCGCTCGATCCGATGAATAATTAATATTGTAACGTACGTCTAGCCTACGCGGCCCTAGATTGAACGGATCGCATCTGCATATATAAACCCTGTGGGAAACTCAGCAGGCTATTGTCGATATTAAAAAGATGAATTAACCATTTTTGAGACGAACTTATCAGACAACATGTGAAAATTCAAGCTAAGCTTTCTGTTTTATAAAGAACTCAAAAACATTGTGTTCAAATTTTAACAGTGTTAACACACGCTCCAACTTGGTAAGACGGACAAAACTTACGCAATCACACTCGACATTGGTACGGATCGGACCAATCCTGTCATACTAAATTGGAACCACTACTAGCACTATAATCGAACACCAAGCGAAAATGCATAATTGCATCAAAGGATGTATATGCTCGTTCACCAAAATGTGGACCAGTTCGCGTTCAAATCTATTTAGAGCCACACGTACTCAAAATCTTGTCTTTAAGTGTAATAGTGATTTAGTCTAATACAGTTATTTTCCTACTATCAATGCAAGAAAAAAGGTTAGGTCACCTTTAGCCGAAAGACGTCCACTGCTGGACAAAAACCTCATCCAAGTATCGCCACAACGAACAGTCCTGTGCATCTCACATCCATCGGATTCCAACGACCCTCACTAGATCTTCAACCCACCTTGTCCCATTCAAACCTGTGTCTTCAAGAACCTTTAGGCCCTATCGAACGTCTGATCTGCGAGCAATGTGCCCTGCCCACTGCCACTTCAATTTGGCGATTCTTCGGGCTATGTCGGCAAACTTGGTTCTAGCGTGGACCTTTTCATTCCAAATGCGATCACGCAAGGAAACTCCAAGCCCTTTTCATTGCCCTTTAGGTGACTTTAAACCTTCTGATGAGGCCTAATATAAGCGACCAACCATCCTTCACATCTACTTCCCATTCCTTCTTTTTAGGGTTCCGTGCCTCATAAGGAAAAACGGGACCCTTATAGGATCACTTTGTTGTCCGTCTGTCTGTCTGTAAAGACCCTTTATCTCAAGAACGCGTGGAGGTATCGAGTTGAAATGAAAACCATATACTCAAGTCTGCGGTCCCTTCAAGCTGTGAAAAAATCAAACTTTTAAGTTAACGAATAAAAAGATACAGCCGTTTATGTCGCAAAAAGTATATTTTGATACTCTCAAAGATCGAAATTCATTGGGTACTTACCGTTGATCCATAATCTTGCATATAGGTTACTTTTTGTCGCAGGAGCATTTATCCTTGGAACGTAAAGCCCCTGGCAGCAGCTAGTTTTACAATGAATACAAAAAAGACTTACTAGTTTAAATTTTTTAAATTAAACATATCCTTCGAAAACAAGGATGGAATAACTGAAAGAAAGAAGAAAAAAGACAGAAAACTATTTTATTTGGTATACATACTCGTAGATACACATGATGTATCTAGTAATAATATGACACTAAAGATTATATAAAAAAAGAGACAACTAACAATGTGTCTCAATCACGGCTGCGCCAAATAGTCCATAACTGAATAAAAACCTATCAGAACTCAGACAAAACTATTCCATCCAATATTAGCGATAGCCTCATCATTACCTTTCAAGATAGACCACGATCCACTTCCAATTTCAGTGTACAATAGTGCAGCACATAATACATGTAGCTGGGTATAAAGCAGGTGATACTGGCCATCCCCTCGGCACAGATTAATGGTACAATATGTCACCGACTGCCGCGTATTATGGAGTTAATCTACCTTCGGCAAGGATTGATGCATCATTTGCTACGAGATTAGTGCGCTGGTAATTGTTAATAATATCGAATATAAAAAATAATCGAGTATCATCGGGCCATTAATCGAGATGGGCTGGCAATTTGTTTCTGGGTTATAGATTTATTTCTGGTAATAAATAAAGGATGAAGTTTTAGTTGATTGGGTTTTTAGGGTTCCGTAGCCAAATGGCAAAAAACGGAACCCTTATAGATTCGTCATGTCTGTCTGTCTGTCTGTCTGTCTGTCTGTCTGTCTGTCTGTCTGTCTGTCTGTCTGTCTGTCTGTCTGTCTGTCTGTCTGTCTGTCTGTCCGTCCGTATGTCACAGCCACTTTTTTTCGAAACTATAAGAGCTATACTGTTAAAACTTAGTAAGTAGATGTATTCTGTGAACCGCATTAAGATTTTCACACAAAAATAGAAAAAAAGTAATAAATTTTGGGGGTCCCCATACATAGAACTGAAACTCAAAAATTTTTTTTTCATCAAACCCATGCGTGTGGGGTATCTATGGATAGGTCTTTAAAAATGATACTGAGGTTTCTAATATCATTTTTTTCTAAACTGAATAGTTTGCGCGAGAGACACTTCCAAAGTGGTAAAATGTGTGTCCCCCCCCCTCTAACTTCTAAGATAAGAGAATGATAAAACTAAAAAAAATATATGATGTACATTACTATAAAAACTACCAACGAAAATTGGTTTGAACGAAATCTAGTGAGTAGTTTTTTTTTATTGCGTCATAAATCGAAAAAAAATACACTATTATTAAAACATCGATCAAAGTTACAACACATTACAAGAACTTTTATATTATGTTACTTGCTGCTACGGAACCCTTCATGGGCGAGTCCGACTCGCACTTGGCCGGTTTTTTTTTTTTGAAGGTGGGAAATTATCCTTCTCCCGTCGCGTTCAAAGACGGAGTGGGACGTGTCAAACTTTTATTGACTCAAAGCCACCTATATTGTCCTTCGTTCGTCCTTTGCGTTTTAAGGTGACGGTATACCGTGGCCATGGTAAAATCGTTTGAAAAAGGATAGTTTGCAAACGATCCTGCGGCAAGTTTTATTTGATTTGAATGATCTCGTTGATCATTCAAATCATATACACCTAATACATATAAATAAAATGAGAGTGTCTGTTTGTATTATTAAAATAACCGTTTTTTACTACATGCATATGTGTATACATATGCATGTAGTAAAAAACGGTTATTACGGTTACCACCAACACATACACTAAAATAACAGTTTTTACAATTTTTGTCTGTGTGTTTGTCTAATCCGGCTAATCTCTGAAATGGCTGGACCGATTTTGACGAGACTATTAATGGCAGGTAGCTGATGTAATAAGGAGTAACTTAGGCTACTTTTATTTTAGAAAAAATAAATTCGAAATCCTGTAATTCACGCGAAAGAAGTCGCGGGCACACTAGTAATAATTATCATATAAATACACTACGTCGAAAATATGAATTGATACTTGTTAACTGGTAGTCAGTGAACAATTTTATAATTTTATTATTATCTTTATTTCTGTATTTGAACTTTGTCTTTCCTTTTCTTTCCTTCTTTTTCCTTCATAGTTTGATTTTATTCTTCGACAAGCTTTTACTCAATTACTAGGTTGTAGGGGTCAGATAGGCATCCGCTTAAACTGGAAATTAACCCCAAAATAATATGGAAAAAGCTAGGCACACAGGCAGACGTATATCTTAATTTAATTATACAATTGCTGCTAGCGGTATCACTCGCGTGAGAGTAGAAAATTATCCCAAGGGAACATACGCCTCAGGGTTAAAAGTATTCTACGAGCTATTCCAGGATATGGTCTACTCGCTTGCCAAATTCCATTCAAAACCCTTCAGAAATTTCAGCGTGAAGGATTAACAACTCCAAAATTATTAGAGTGATTTTTTAGATTAACCGGACCGCAAACGATTGCTATACTTTTTGTATTGTAAACTTCGAGTGATTGCCATTTTATTCGTCTGAACTTTGTTTATTTTCCAAATGATCAACAGAACATAGCAATTAAAAACAAGTCTAAAGCTCGAAACTTTGTAAATTTTCTGATACAGTAATCAACAAAGGGCAAGAGACGAATAAAATCCCGCAGAGAATTACTAAGGGTCGCCACACACGGGCCACATGCGCCAGCCACAAATGCCATAAAGGTAGTTGAAGTGCACGACAGTTTGTGGCCGGTGGCTGCTACTTTTTTCAACCCTCACGGGCACGCAGTATCATAATGGACTCTGTTGAAGAACTTTTAAATACGAGAGTGGCGTATAGCGGCTTTTTCCCCGCGTTTAGTGGAAGTTGCAGGCCACAAGAAGCGAGCAGGGGCGATTTGTCGCGTGTGACAGCCATTGGCGTCAACCGTGAGCGGCAAGTCCATATATGTTATTGATTGATTTATTTTCAGATAAGAATGATTTTTTATTAAATGTTTTATTTTAGTTTCTAAGTTTCTACTGTATAACACCTTAGACATTGTCTGTAATCTTGTTCCAGTGCTTGCTTGTAAATTGTAAATCTATACATTTCTACATTTAAATAAAATTGGAGTGTCTGTTTGTAATATTGAAATAACTTCTTTTTGCTACATGCATATGAATATATATACGCTACATGCAACAAAATAACATTTTTTATAATTTTTGTCTGTCTGTCTGTTTTTCCGGGCTAATCTCTGGCTGGACCGATTTTGAAGAGACTTTTTTTAGCAGGTAGCTGATATAATAAGGAGTAACATAGGCTACGTTAATTTTAGAACAAATGAATTCAAAATCCTGTAGTCCACGCGAACGAAATCGCGGGCACAGCTAGTAAATAAATAAATTTAAATGTATGAAAACTCATTTTGTGGTTATGGCCGGCGGTGGTTCGTGTGAGGCGACCCTAAGTCGTGGAGAGATACTCGTAGTGTAACACCAAGTTCTCTCATTTGATGGCTCTGATTGGCTCTCGCTATATTTTAATGAACTCGAAGAAACCTCTTGTTTTAACTTTATAACTGTTAGAGGCGCTTGTTGTGGTTGGATTGATTAAATTGTATTGATTTTTTGATTCTCAACAGATTTTGGTTGAAATTAAAGGGTATTTTAAATTCATATACAATTTTATAATGACTTGTTAATCTTAGATTAGCAGAGTTAAGATTATTTATTCTTTTGTTTATTTCTTTAAAATCAAACAATGCCAGTTTTGCGCCACACTCTCTGCCTGAAACTAAAGCAAGAAAGGAAACGTGTACTTATAATATTCATAATTAAATATTTAAGTATATTTATCAGTTTTCTCTTAGTTTGCACTAGTATTGTTGGACTATGTGATGTTGTGTTGTGTGATAGTTGTGGAACAAAACAGGATGTAAGAATTCACTACAAGTGAACTTCAAGTGTCACGGTCAATTGAGGACCTTAAGATACTGTTAGCGAATGGAGTTTGAGAGACATATTTTGGTGTTGTGATTCCTGACCTGACCACGACATGGAACGGAGATTTTACTATGGCACAAAATGGTTATTTTAATTGTACTTTTTGAGTAATAAGGGTACGATTGTGGTCGGGCTGGAGATCACGATTCCTGACCCGACCACAACCAGATCTAATAAAATATCAATAGTGGGAAGTTACTGATTATGCCAAAAATATGTGTCAAATTGTGCCTATGGCACCCACAACGCATACTGTCATCATCACTGATTTAGGTACTCAAATAAGGCACTTACGGAAAATTTATTCCAACTACCCACATCTTAGCTTTATAACTAAAAGCAAAAAATGTCTTACCTCGTTACGTAAATAACAATAGTTGTACATATGATAAGTGCATTTCCGTTAAATAGTGAATCATAGATCTAGAAAATATTATAATCGACAATGCGGAAATCCCATGCGGCAATAAATAACCAAATTTCTAAGTCAACGCAATTAAAAGATATGACTACTTATGACGCTTATTTGGTCAATTTCTATGGAAATCGCTCGTATGTGTTACGGAACCCGCAGGATTCGAACCCGACTCGCATTTGACCGTTTTTTTATTCAAGCTTAACACACTAATATAATGCTACAAAACATAGTGGTTGTAATTTTTTTATAAATTACATATATATGCGTACGAAGTCGTGAACACATCCAGTAAAATAAAATAATAAAGTGTTTTATATATAGCATAATTTCACAAAATAAAACTGCTTGCAGTCGTAGTAAAATTGCATAGAGTGTGATTGACACACTTTAATTCTTGATTATTCAATTTTATCCGAACCAAGATATATTCTGTGATGTGAATAGTAAAAGAATTTCGTGTGCCACAGGCACAATTTGGCACATATTTTTGGCATAATCAGTAACTTCCCACTATTGATATTTTATTAGATCTGGTTGTGGTCGGGTCAGGAACCGTGATCCCCAGCCCGACCACAATCGTACCCTTATTACTCAAAAAGTACAAGGCACAAATTCCTGGGATAAGTGGCACAATAAAGCACAATTAAAATAACCATTTTGTGCCATAGTAAAATCTCCGTTCCATGTCGTGGTCGGGTCAGGAATCACAACTCATATTTTGAGTAATTTTTGTATTTGCTATCGAAATGATAAAAAAAATAAGATCACAACCCGCTTTCTTATATTAATTATATACCAGGTAGGTACAATCCACTCATAAAAATTTCGATATCAAAGTCTAACATTTGACTTCGAAGTTAAAAGCCGCGATAACTCACAGAAGCCAATCTTTTTAAGAACACGTCTATTCAAATGGCATTTTTCCCGATTCAAAAATCTACAAAGAGCCTATGAAAGTCAACTACCCTCTCTACTAATACTGTGGCTCGGGCGTGGTGAGGTGACAATATTATTCGAGCTAAAATCGGGGATTCGCCGCATTTATTAAAGAGAAAACCAGCAACAAAGGGATGATATTGAATTGTAAGGAACGGTGGCGAAGATTTACGAGAACTTGGATGAGGTATATTCGGATTTTTTGCAAAAAAAAAAGACATGTTTCCGCCCGGGATCGAACCGGGGACCTTGTGCGTGTGAAGCACACGTGATAACCGCTACACTACGGAAACTGTTATAACTAATGCTTAAATAAGTTGTGTCTTTTATCAAAACTTATTACTCATATTAAAAACTAAGCTATCATTAGGGAAATGTCTATAAAATACCAAGCTATAAAGCAAATGTTTTTCAACGCCCCTAGCCAAGTTGTGACCGTTTCATTCCGATTCTCTTGCGTCGAACGCCTCAAGTTGGCCTTCGGTTGCTTTGTTCTGACAACGTGACTGAGCGTTGAGATTACGTCAGAACAAAGGAATTGGAGGCGTGGCCAACTCGAGGTGGTCGACGCAAAAGAATCGAAACGAAATGGTCGTAACTTGGCTAGGCCTGCTGTTATTTTATCTATCGCGCTGAAGAAACTAATATTGTCCAACGCTTAACCTTCCTTCCTGAAACTGAAACTCGGCTTGAAACTAACGCTACTGACAGGCACCTGAAAAAGCTAAAAATTTTAACCTTGAAACTAGAAAAATAAAGCACAAAAAAAATAAAGCATTGATAAAATTTATCATCACATAACCCTCATATCTCGTCAAAAACCGCAGAGCAGAGTTCCTCGCTCCACGTGTACGATCACGCCAGCGCCGAGGGTCGGGCGGGTGACACGCACAAAGAACCTCCAACTTCTTTCATTGTAGATTAAATTCTTTGATTCCCCCGCTCACCTAGCGAGTGCCCACAGAGAGCGAGGCGAACGCCCAGCGGGAGCGAAGCGGACAACACTTGTAAAAAATGACCTTTTTTTTTGATGACTCGCTTTTGCTCGCAGTTTCGCACGTCTACATTAAATATAGCTTATGTCACTCAGGAATAAAGCAGCTTTCTATCGGTGTAAAAATTTTATTAATTGGACTAATACTTTCAGAGATTACCTTCTACAAACAAAAAAATAAAAATACAAACTTTACCTACCTCTTTATTATATTAGTGTAGATAGGTTCGCGCTTGACCGCTATCTCACCTGATGAAAAGCGAAGATGTGGTCGATGATAGAACGCGCTTACATAGAAGATTCACTTTTGACTTAAATATTCCTGGGTTGTAGCTATCAGGAAACATAGATTCCATACTTCTGGAAATATCATATTTGTGTTTAGAGATTAGACAAAGAAAGAGTTATTCACTAACGGTGTTTTCAAAAATCGCCGGTAATAATATTGTTTCATAAAGGAATATGATCACAAGAAAACAAATACGAGTAACATAACTATTAAATTGTACTACCTGCGGCTAGCTGCTTCGCTCGGCCTACGTGATAGTACTAGAGGAACATATTCCAGGTATGTAAAAAAAATATATATATGGTACTCCAGGATATGGTAACAAGTTTCATAGCAAACCGTGTATCCGTTCAAGCGTGAAGAAGTGACAAACACACACACTTCCAAACTATCGCTTTTATAAAATTAGTGTGTTTACTAGAAATATTGTTAGTCATATGCAAATGTAGAACTTCTTATTTAATTATGATGTTTTAATTACCAAGTCCTTGTAAATATCAACAGTTATGGAAGACCCTACTTATAATGAACTATCTAACTTCTGTCAGCTGCTTCGCCTGCGTGAAAGTAGATCGTTCCATACAAACTTTACACCCCCGTTTAATTCCCTTAGCAAGTGAATTTTGAAAAATCCACTCTTTTTGACTGGCCTAGATTTTATTTATAATTAATTAATGTACATAAAAAACTTAAATACTAAATAAACTATTTATACTAAAATCTAACTATGTACATAAATATAATACAAAATGACAAAGTACGCTCAGGCGTCAAAGTACTCCTCCACATCACTGTCATCCGGAAATGTGCCCAGAAGACTGGCAGCATTGCCACGTTGAATGGCAAAGTTAATTCTTTGGGCGAAGAACGAGCCAGCCCTCTGGGTTGTTAATGTACATTTTTTTTCCTTTAATGTCAGTTTAAGGACAAAAAATATACATTAACAACGCATCCTTTTCCCAAAGAATAGTATTTTATTGTACACCAAAATAGTAACAAAACTAACCCACCCACATTTCAACACATAAACAAGTCCCACAAAAATAATACACGAACTAATGACCCCAACCTTTCCACTATCCCAAAATCTCTAGTTTCCCGCGTGGCGTCGCTCTCGCTGGAGGCCTGCCCTCATTAATATCTGATCTCCCGTCAGCAGCTTAATCTCAGTGGCCCTGGATTTAATACATATTTCATTTCGGTATTTCACGAGGCATTACCTTCGTTCGCGCCAGTTGTTTGACAAATACCTGTTTATTACCAGCTTCTTTGTAGAAATGGGTATTGTTTAAGTTTTTATGTATTGTTTCAGATGAGATGTCAAGGTTTTGCCAGGAAGAAATAACTTTTTGTTTAGAAGTGTTTCAAAATATTCAGGATTTTATTTCACTGTATATGATAGCCATGATATAATTATAATTCATATTACCATCACATTTCACATTATATCGCAAGCAATCACACAGACTCACACTGGCCCAATTACGCATAAAACAAATGAATAAAAAAAAACGGGGGATTACTAATGTTAGAATAAAAAAAAAAATACTAGTTAGCTTTGCTACAATAGTGGTAGAATTAAATTCCATGTGATGAAAAAAAATAATTACACTTTTGAAGCCTACAAGTGATACTGGGAACTGGATTCCTGAACAAACCTACAACAAATCGACGATTATCGCACACAAATAACATCCGAAAACGGCGCCGGTTCCCAACACCGGCCATTTAACAAAACTTGTGTAGCTTTATCATCGGTAGTGTTAATTCAGATGGTACCAGGGGTACAGGAGCGGGCAGGGGTGTCGGGGTGTCCTACGTAAGCTCGTAAACACAATTGTTGCGACTTTAAATCAAACAGTTCGCGGAGTCATTACGAACACGTGCGACTGGTACGTCGCCGCTGTTGTGCAGAACCATTGTTCATACGATACGGGAAAATTTAAGATTCAGTTTATTGTTTTCAGAAGGACACTACATAGATTACTAATAAAAACTTTATATAAAATGATGACTTAAATGTTAAAAAATCAGTTAAGTGCAAGTCAGGCTTCCGCACTGAGGGTTCCGTTTAAACTTACTTATGAAAATAGTTCGATTCACGAGTCTTGAAAAACTAATTATTTGTGATGTAACCAACTTTACTGTTTTCAGACTTGCTTCTTGTCAAATATCAGGATTCCTAGTCAACGGAAAGAACCTTAGGATTAGGTTTTGATATACAAGTGCGAGTGTTAGATTCTGTGCCTAAACTGAGAATAAACGGCCTCATCTTTAGATTGCGTTACTTTTTCCACTCCTCCAAGGGGTTATATTTCTACGTAATTCTCGAGATAAAAGTTTTTAGAACTATAAATTTCCAGAGAAACGGTAAGAGTTAGCGAAACTATAAAGGTTTCATGTTACATCACGGAACCCTAAAAAGCTCATGTTAACAAAAAAAATCAATGATGACCTCGTTAACAAAAAAATGTTATCATGTTTAACAAAAAAATCAATGAAGATCTTTATCAACGATAAAGAATAGGCTTATCTATGATACTCAAATCTAGCCCTGTAATTACATACTGACATAAGCTAAACACCTAAAATTTTCAGTCTTAAAACGACTCTGTCGAATTATTTGATAGAGTTACCACACAATGGAACGCAAAGAGCAACTAAGGCGCTTTGCAAACAGAGAATCTTTTTGTTCCAGTTACCTACACCGCACACTTTTTGATCGTCAGGAGTATGTGTTAAGTGACAGCAACTGGACACAAAAAAGGTTTACGTATGCGCTGGGAGTGGATGATTTCATACTGGTTCTATAGAAATCAAATATTCATCGATAGCTTTTTTTTCGGTTGGGGTAATCATCCAATGACAACCCCCGCTCTTGGGCGGAGCGGGAGATAGTGTCAGACTCTTACTGACTATAAAACCCACCCTGTTCCTTCTAGCGTTCATACCGGGGCTCAACCTCCCTTTCAAATAACCTTGGCCCCAGTAGGCTTTGACCCGGCTGGGCCCCTGCTGTTGCTGACAACTCCTTGAGGCGCGCGGGAACAGTGCGCGCCGTCGACGACTTGGGCTTGGTCCGGACAGTTACCGGACGGCCGGACAGCGAACTACCCATTGCTCACTGTCCGTAAGCCCACGCCTACGGTGGCCGGAAATCGCAACTGACACAAGACACAAAATTGCCCATGTTTGCGCCCTGCTTAAAGGAACACAGATCGGTTTTGATCAGTGTTTGATGATTAAAACGACCACTGACGACAGAACAACGAAAACGCGCCCCAAGAATAATGAAAGTACAAGTGAATGGACACGCAAGTGTAGTAATTATCCGCGCCAACTTTGTTGTTCCTCTTAATTTATCGCCAGTGTATCATACTTCATACCCCTCCGATGGCGCGATGGCGGCAACTTCCGCAGCGATGCTAAACAGATACAGGATAACTTTCGCTTTGTTTTGTCTCAAATTATATATAACAAGCGTATTGTTCAAGTTTTCAAATGAAGGGTGTAGCGTTTCAAGTGTGGATGAAATACGAAGTGTTGTGTGCTGACTGGCTGAGGAGCTAGTGGATATGGCAGTAATTACAGCCGAGAGGCTCAATACTTGCTAGCAAACTTAGATGATAAGCAGCGTGTTTACATGCGTGGTTGGTCTTGGTCGGTCACTTGGGACAAAGACAAGAAAGAAACAAAAAGAGATTATTTTCGTCAAACATGGCGCATATCTTAAAGAAATAACAAATTATATTAGGAAAAGATATGCGTCACATCCGCGCAAAACGGCCAGCGCTCAGCAAAATGCTCGTCGCTCGTGTAAGACAGAGCTACAGCGCTGATTTTCAGACAAACCGTCGCCGACGGTAAGATATTTTGTAGATTTTGTACTTAGCGTTTGGCGAGAACGATAACAGAAAAGACTAAGCCTGCTGGCCGGACAGTAGATGGGTGACCATCTTATCATACCGAGATTCTTCATTGAGAAGTACGATAAGCCGTTAGGCCTAGTTGTCATTTGTAGATCTTTGACAGTCGATACGGTTAGGCAGAAGCCAAAAAATATGAAAGAGTCTTGTCAAGGAGATATCGTTGAACTTAGTTGTAGAAAATTTAAGCAACATTCGTGCCAGAGCTGTGATAATGTTCGAAAAAATTACCACGCCGCGGGAGAGTGTTAAGTCAGTTAAAAGCTAACACTCTCTCTCGACTCAAGTTATTTAACGTTTTCTCACCCAAAAAAGTAATGACAAACATACACACACATTCACAAAAACTTTAACATTTATAGTATTTGTGTGATTCCTACTAGCTACAGTTATGCAGGCTCGTGACAGTTAAACCGTACCTAGACACTGCATTTATCCAATCCAATGACTGCAGTCTCAAATCAGTGTATTCATCCCGCCAAGAAAATCATACCAAAGGAACGACAATCCTAGTGCAAAATATCCTCTAAAATTTTCCTTGGCTCCTAAATCGGTATGCCGAGCATTGCCGAGCGCGCCCGAGCGGCCGCTCGCAAATCGTGCTCAATGTAGCGTCACAAACGCGTCGCCGTCATGCCTCCTAACTATTTGATGTCGCCCGCAATGGATAGTGCCCTACGGCTAATTACGAGTGTGTTGCCTACTGTTGGGGAGTGTGATTGCTAAATATTTAGTTTGTTATAAAAGTTTTTTACATTGGATTTGTTAAAAAACGTTCAGTGAATGTCCACCAATTTAAAAAAGGCAAACATTAAAAAGGTATTCTTTTATGGTTTTACACTTGAAGCTGATTTGCAAAGGACAACTGGATAAATAAGAATAGTTTCTTTCGTCAAGTACATTTACTTTTCAGATTCCCAAGATTCGTCGGTTTTAAGTGTTCACTAACTACTCAGTTACTTCTTAATCAATCGACTGAAGGTCATGTTTCAGTTTCGGTGAGTTTCGGCAAAGCATCTAGCTTCGGCAGGAATTCTGCCGAATCTTCAGCCTTACTAATAAAACTCTGTGTTCGTGGTGTTCGACTGACTTCGGGTAAGTTCGTAGCTCGTGTGTCACCCGCTATCATCAGCTGACTTCGCTGGCCATTCCCTCAAGTCAGTCGGAAGTCCTTCCTTTATAATGTCAGTGGTGATTATTGATAAAGAACAACGGCGAGAAAATTGTTGATGAAATTATTAACTGTCTACATAAGTTACCATGATATATACCAACGAAATAATTGACTAAGTTGTATCAAAACAAGATTATGGCCAGTTTAACTATAACTGCAAAGAAATGGTCATAACTGGAAAATGAATTGACTAGATTTTTTTACTAAAATAAATAAAATCATGGTTTAGTTTTTTTTTTGCTGGCTTGACTTTGTGATTTTTGGCTAAACTGAACTTTTAATGTTGCTACTAATTTATGTAAATTTTGGTCAAGTAACATAATATGTTTGGCTTTATTTATTGATGATAAATGCAAGATTGGGTAAGAAGTGTTTCAAGAATGGTTAAGATAGCTTGAACAACAAACAAACAATAATTGAAGTATCGAAAGGGCGCTCGAGCCCCGGTATGAAGGCTTGAAGGAACGGGATGGGTTTTTTAGTCAGTAAGAGTCTGACACTATCTCCCGCTCCGCCCAAGAGGGGGTTGTCATAAGATGATTTTTCCCATCGAAAAAAAAAAAAAGTATGCTTCAAATATTGTTTTTACTTCATTTAATACGTGTAAACAGTCTGTATAAATGTAAAAAAAAATCAATAAATAATTATGTATTGTTTATTGATTTGTCAACATGTCAACAAAAGTTTTAGCTTTAACTAAAATTGTGAAAACCAAAGATTCCGTTTCGGTCGGACACTAGTTTTCAACCTGGAATACCAATGTATCTGACCATTCTTTATTTTATAGTTTATCCATCAATCCAATAATATTCTTTAAAATAATAATATTGCACTATTTACGTTAAAGTCGACACGGAGCAAAGACAAACAAGCCCACACTATGATCGGAAACATGACACAATAGCAAATTGTTTATACCGCCAATTCAACCTTTAAATGTGTGACATAAAGGTCATTTTTCATTGATCCAACTTCGCTTTCGGCGTGACATACACAGATAACTTTACAGAACGTATAGGCTTTAGGAAGATGTAATAGGGCTGGTTTTCAGTTGTATATAACGCTGTTGTGATGGTAAAGAAAGCAGCGGGGTTCCGCATAAGCTGCACTGGACACCAATGGATTTATCGTTGGAGGTTTAGACAAGAAAAGCAGCTTTGTCTTTGAGACAAACGGACGCCAGCTCCTGGTGTCACGGAGGGGGCGATAAGATAAATAAAGATATTGATTCTCACAAATAGTAAAGGGATGTCATAAATCGAAGAATATTTTCTGCTTTCAATGGAATTTTACCTGAAAGCTTGAAGGGAAATGTCAAGTATACCTCTAAGTACCTGTAAGATACCTGTCGCTTTGAATAAAACAATTATGTTGGAACAAGTAAACTCGCGACCGCCCGCGAACCTTTTCATTCCGTACAATTAACCTTTACGGCTTTACTAAACAAACGAGGAACAACTCTAGGGTCATGGAAATAACAAAATCGAAAGGTCAACACGTCCCTTGACAAGTAAGGCGTGTTATTTAATAACAAAAATCAATAAAACATAGTTTGGACAGACTCAAACACGATTACCGGGGGCCGACAATCAAAGGGAGCTGGACATTGTCGAGTTGGCAATAATAACGTTATATTATGAATTACCAATGCAAATAAATGGACTGAAGGTTCAGTGGCAAAGATTGGGATAGTTTTCAGCGCCGACAAAGGAATGTCATGACATTTTATCGGCAACCGCCATTTTCGAAAGTTTATAATGGATTGATCATGTGTGGAACTATACTGAAAAGTAGTGCTTGTCGATCCCGTACTTAAATATTTCATTTTTTCTGCTTTCGCTATCACTGATAGGACTGATAACCTATCAGCACTTACTGAGAATTATTGAGTATTCCAGCTTGCCTGGAAGAAATCACCAAGTGCCATAAGGCCGCCAATTGTATGTTTTTTTTTTATTATATTAAAGTTTCTTTTCGTAAATTTATAATCTAGGTGTACAATATAGCATGTATAAATAAATAAGTATACAGATACTCAGTTATATGTCTCAGTAACTCCCTCTTTGCTTCGATTCCCGAGTCTTCACAATTCATAAGATACACCCTTTTTTTTATGGTGGGAAAAATCATGTATTGACATCCCCCGCCCTTGGGCGGAGCGGGAGATAGTGTCAGACTCTTACTGACTAAAAGACCCACCCCGTTCCTTCTAGCCTTCATAACCGGGGCTCGAGCGCCCTTTCGGATAACCCTGGCCCCAGTAGGCTTCGACCCGGCTGGGTCCCTGCTGTTGCTGACAACTCCTTGAGGCGCGCGGGAACAGTGCACGCCGTCGACGACTTGGGCTTGGTCTGGACAGTTACCGGACGGCCGAAGATACACCCTGGTGACAGACAGACAGACAGCTAGACGAACGGACAGACAGCGGAGCCTTAGTAATAGGCTCCCGTTAATTATAAAAAAATATTTTCCTCTCCTTAATGCAACAGTAAAGGGACTTTGAAAGGTTTTTTTTAATCACTTCTTCTCATGAACGAGGCAATATCTTTTCAAGATTTTTCCGCACTTCGCATTAAAAGTATCGCCTCTGCTACGACTTAGTCTATCCATTTATACGTCACAGAAGCGAAACGGCCAGTTGGGCGGCAGTGTCCGGCCGTGATTGCCTGTGTGCTCATCCAATAAGACCGGGCCCTTCACGGCTTATCACTCCCGCAGCCCGCCGTCCGCACTCCAACAGACACCCTCCTGTCAATATTTGACTTGCTTGCTGTATTCAAGATTAAGTTAGTAATGAATGGCTTAAGTTGTAACGATTTTGATAGTTAACTCCTCAAGTTACAATCCAAAGTTGAAGCTGTTTATAGAGATGTATTTTGGACTCATAAATTGTGATTAAAGGCCTGAATTAGCACCTAAACGCAGTTAGTGCATGAAGTTCTGCTGAAAGTTTGTTACTTAGTACTTTGTTTTGGCTATAATTTTCGTAGCCAAAACTTGAAAGTCATCTGGATTTGTTAGACATTTGTTGGCCACAAAACATGTGCACTAAGATATAAGTATGGATGCTAGTTCTGTTCTTATGTAGAAACTTCACTCAATAATCAGTTTTTTTTTTAAGTTGGGAAATCGTTAAATATCTTCTCCCACTCTGGATGGAGCAGAAAGACTGTGACTTTTATTGACTAAAACTCACATGTATTCCTTTAGAACCCTTTTGCGGTCCAGGGTCATGAGAACACACTTGCAGCCCAATCAGTATTCATAATCCCACGTTCATTTCTTTACAGTATTTTTGATGGGAGTAGGTATTTGTATGAACCACATTGTATTTGTAAAGCCTCTCTGTCCACAACACCTGTAATATGAAATAGCTTTGCAGGGCTGATGCTGTCAACGTAGCAGAATCCTGGTCGTATGAAGTGGCGACTACGTACCTATGCAGCTTTGGTCCTGCCACAATGTGGACCGAAGATCTGTTGACGGTCGCATGAGTCTGACAGATGCACAGGACCGGCGACATTTGGAGAAGACCTAAGTCCAACAGACATCTTTCAGCTGAAACGATAGTGAGATCTAACCTTAAAATTGAGACCAAAAATTAGCAACACGAAGTACAGTCTAGTTAGTATATTTTAGCCAAAATCACAAACCGACACCAGTCTTATTTACCTTGGCTCCGGAGAACAAGCCACAGAAAGTTGACAACACATGTTTTTCCTAATGAAGTCACTTGGCAAGACTGTTTCGGCTTTGCTGCAATTTTTGGTTCCGTGGCGTACGACGGAGAACGTGATACGAATGGCTGATGGGTAAATATTCTGCTTGTACAAGTTTCCTTGTGTTGTGTGGCTTTAGTCTTGTTGTATGATGTTGCTTGTCAATTCATTACATTATGATCATATTTTTTTAACGGAAGCAGCTGCTTTGGACTTTTTTTTGCACTTCAATCAAAAGTGTTCCGTAAGGCAATTTTGGGCCTAAACTATCGATCTTTTATCGAAATCTGTACAACGTTTTATGCATGATTGATTAATAAACGTGTTTAGTGTAGTGTTTCATATATATCATTTCTAAATAAATTGTTTTTTTTTTTTGTACTTACTAATTTTCCTTTAATTGCTGGAAGAGATTAATCAATTTTAATTTAATTATTTCTTGTGGTAGCACTAGGAATACACTTTCTGCAAACTTTCCTCCTGTTACGGTTTATGAAATATAGCCCGCTCACCGTCAGTGGCCCTTTGGGTACAGAACCCTAAAAACAGATATTATCGCTATATTTTTTACACTTTTACCACGTAGTTGTGGAAAATAATATTTTGAGTAAGTTACTGCAAAAAATGAAAAAATGGCAGATAACTTTCAGTTTACGGCACAAGTATTGTGCTACCGAGTTACTGGGTTTATGGTAAGCATTTTCCTAATATACTAAAAGAATAATTTATAAATAGATGAAAATATAAAAGGCCCCTTTTAATTTGTGATTCTAAGGCGATAGTTAAAAAAAATATTTTAGTTACTGTTACTACTGTTTGCATAATAATTATCAAGAACCATTCTAGTGATAGACAGGCCCTTTCATGGAAAATATTTGTTAAAATATTGAAAAGTTATAACGAAAATCTGCTGCAGCGCTACATTAGCATTATGTCGTCTAACAGAACTATACGTGGCATTAGGTACTTAAGGAATCGAGATAAAAGGTAGCCTATGTTCTTTTCCATGTCAAAGGAAAAGAACATTTTCTATATGCATGCCAAATTTCATCCAAATCCGTTCAGCCGTTTTTGCGTGATTAAGTAACAAACATCCAAACATCCACACTTTCACATTTATAATATTAGTTAGGATTTAACTTTCAAATACATATTTTCGTGACGTAATCTACGAGTTCATATACACATTATACACGTTTGAAATCGTAAGCTATGGTCAGAGTCGTGATTTTTTTTTATCAATCCAACTAATTTATATCAAGTTTTGATTTCAACTCAGCGGTTGCTCATATTGTCAATTTCAATAAAAAGAAATCCACTGTGTTTTCTTTTATATTTGTGGATTTCCAAGGATTCAAAAAATTTTTAAATTAGCACAACCTCGCCTTAAATACATGTCAGAAAAATCCTCTACAAAATTCGAGATTTTGAATAAAGTCATTATATTCTAATCAAAAGCCTAAATGAAGCCGTGTATAAAGGATTAAACATACGTTGACGTAATTAAAACACTAAAGTGCTATTTTCTTAAGAAAGCAATATCGTCTATCATTTCCCGTGTTCAGCTGTTCTCGAACAATCAAGACGCGATCAAGTAACGTTGACAAGTATATGTTACAGACAACGTGATTAACTAGTCATTATACATAATGCCTAGATATTATGTAAATTGACTAAGTTGTGTAGATAATTTGATTAATTAGTGGCCGGGTAGGTCATGTTTGCCCTATGCCCGACAAACTATGATGAGTGTGTACAATAAAGAATATAATATAATATATACATATATATAAAATATATGAGATGACGACAAACTGAGGGTACTGGGACGAGGCGCTCGAGCCCCGGTATGGAGGCTTGAAGGAACGGGATGGGTTTTTTATACAGTAAGAGTCTGACACTATCTCCCGCTCCGTCCAAGAGCGAGGGTGGTCATAAGATGATTTTTCACATCGAAAAAAAAAAGGGTACTGGGACGAACTAGACAGAATTTTCCAAATCTGAAAGGAGGAAGTCAAGTCCTCCAAAAGATGTGGAGGCCCAGGAATGCGACAGAAGAAATCATTACCTTATTTAAATTCAAAATGAAATTCAGTGGCTGTCTTAATTATTCTCAAATTGATTCCTTGTAAACATCGTCATACAAAATTGGTGTAGGTTTATATCTCTATTGTTTACACAGCTGGATAATATGAGGAATCAATGAAACAGACAACAACAGAAAAACATCAGACTGTTACATTCGCATTCTTATGGAAAACGAAATTGTCTTACGTGCACAAGCTTTTGATGTTTAATAAGTGACCATGTAGTCCATGTGTCTTTGCAGGCACGTAGTAGGATAATAAGAACTAAAAAATTTTGTGTTTTATAACTATATCCAAGGCTACTTAGATTTTACAAATAATATAGCTGGAAATTGACTATAACTAAAATTACTGTATAACTAATAACAAAAACTCTAAACTAATTAAAACTATTCAAACTAAAATATGGCGTCAACAAATCCACCACATCGCTGTCGCCTAGTAATGTGACCAAAAGACTAGCGGCATTACCACGCTGTATGACAATGCTTAACCTCTTGTGACTGTTCCAATAAGACCCTAGGCTGATAATATTTTCATTTTTCCTGAATTTCCCTACATGAAGGTATGAAGGTCGGCTTCCCCTAAGGGGAAGAGGGCGAGCGCCGCCATTCGCCCGCCCTTGTAGCTTTCAACCAGTGACTTGGACAAGCTCCCACCGACAGTAATGGATTTCCAAGGAATATGTCACCTTCTCCCGACTTAGAAAGCTAGGGGATTAGGTGGGGAATTGAGAAAAACAAGGTTAAAATCAAATAGGGTTGGAAATCCAAGGGATAAGGAAGGATAATCTACTTTTCTTTTGAGTTATGAACATTATGAGACTGAGAGGGCTGCAAAAGGGTATATGACACGTGACGCTTGTATTTGCAAGTTAAATTATTTTAGGAACTACTTTAATCCGTTTCGCTCGTGCGTGTCCTGACCAATCCTACGGCAAAGGGTTGTGAGGCCTCTGCTATTGGATAAGACACACTTCTTCTACAATTGACTCCTTATAACGGCCTACTCACTCATGACTAAGACAATACAAAACTTAAACAAGCGTGACGTATCGTCAGTCGGTCGCAGAAATATTTACAGTTGCCTTGCTGCACGCTGAAGTGGTTTATCGACACTTCTCACTTCCTTACTCTACCCAAAGGTGAGGACATCATAACCTACGTGTCTCCGAGCTACGTCTAGCTTGCGGAGTTTCCAGAGATGAGTCCAAATTACGTGTCTCGCTAAATATTATTTTTTGTATCAGTAAGAGGCCTACGGGGGCCGGGTGTGTTTTAACGAGATACGTTCCCTAGCGTTCCTTAGAACGACTATCAATGCAGTTTGGGGTACTTGGTGAAGCCTACCCCCACTCCCTGGAAGTGTGCGTATAACAAGAGCAATGTAAATCACTCTACTGTCTGTCAGTTCTTAGGGGGAGGTAGCCGTCGCTAACGTTTGGTGGTTCGTGATCTCAGTGTGGCTCAAACTAGCCTTATCATGTAGCGAATGTTTATTCGGTTCAACCTTCAATTGGCAGAGCTTCAGTCATGGTTGCGCCAAGTATGCCTGGAAGTGTCAAGTCCTCTCGAAGGAAAGTCAATGTCATGCTCACTCCAAAGGAAGGCCTTCTCCGAGTCCCTAACACCAACCGCAAGCTCAGGATACCTTGTCATAGGATGGAGTAAGGAAGGATAAAACATACAACACTCACCCATTCAGTCTTCAACACTGCCGCTGAGATTCACTCGCGTACTTACACACTACTCACTAGATCACAATCAACGCCCATCTATTCGTTCTCTGACTCACACGCACAGACCTGTACTATAAATATTAGACAAGCCTAAACTAGGCTCGGTTCATCTATAATATCTAATACTGTATCACAATACTGGCACTCCTAAGAATTACAACGGGACGTTGGCCTATGATATCTACTGAGACGGCTAGTTTAGCTAGATCCTCCTGGACGTGTCCTCTACGCGGCCCTGACACTAAGTGTCTCTAGACATGTGTCCTCTACTAGGGTCCTACGCAAAGTCCCTGCACGTCTGTCCCCTCCTAGGGTCCGACCCGAAGTCTCTGGACGTCTGTCCCCTCCTAGGGTCTCACGCAAAGTGTCCTATCCTGCCGAGTCATGAGTGCCTCCTGTCGCCTTAAGGCTCAGTATCGCTTGTCAATTACTTATTACTGCTTCGTTTTTGTATAGTTTCTAAGAAGGTTTGGGTCGCTTGGTTCTCACGGCTTGCTCGCACTTGTTGGGTTTTTTTGGTCATTTCTTAACAATTGTGCTAAAGTATTTCCCTTTTTTGTAAATTGTTCCTTTCACATTAAAAGGACAATTTATGAGGGTCTAAGTGGCCCATGACGCCAGACGTGGTGTTCAAAGACAAATATAATATTTTGTTATTAATTTGGAATTAGTGACAGACAGTCACACTCTGTCCAAGGAAAAAGCCAACCCTTGGGTCACGCGAAGTGTCAACAAGACGTTTGGACTGATCTTGTGAGGACTCGGTACCCACGATCCGAGAATGTAGCTGGAATATTTAAATAATTCTGTCACAATAATCACTTTGATTTTTATCTAAATTGGGGAGATATAAAACTGAAGCGACATCTAAGGCGTCACATAAGAACTAATCCTGCATCGCGCAATTAAAGTTTTCCACGCGATTTGCACATAGAACAGCCCGAAATCATCAATCGGGCAGTTGCCCACCAGACATGACATAACACCTTTCTGGTCAGAGGATCCTCCTTCTTCAACGGAGGTATGGGTATAGAGGCATTACTCTCTGTTTCTCATACCTCTAAAATACGTGTATTACAAATAATAACTAGATTGATCAGTTTGGCTGCAACATATACACAAAAGTTTCGAAACGATTCTCATCTATCGTCGCGCCTGGGGCCTCATTGAGCTCCTTGCAACTTTCTCCAAGTGTAATCAAAGGATAAAACCTTCTGTAGCCAGAGTCAAGTGGCTGCATAAAGGGGAAAATTCACTTACTCCTATAGCGGACGCGGCTCCAAACATTGGGATGCAGATACAGTCGCGGTGTGGACGGAGAGTTCGATGCTCGTTCGGTTGGAAAGGAAATAAGATAAATTTATTATCATAAAAACGTGTACAAATAGAGTGAGGCCCTGACTCCTATTCTAGGTGTGTTACAGGAATCAGTGTTTTCTCCAAAATATTTAGTGCAAAAATCAATTAAAAAACCAAAAATACCAAATATAACTGATCCAGTGGACCAGAACAATTATGATTACCGTACTTATTCTTTACCAGGTTTCTAATAAAGGTATGTTTAGTGTAAGAATAAAAACTGTAAATCTCATACGTAGCCTGCACTAATAGGTAATCGGCCTTCCTCTACCATTCTATCCATTTATATGTATACAGAGAACTATACTAGTAATATGCGCTTCATCCCTCCTCTTTACATGACCATACCCACACAACCGATTTCCTTTCAACTTTTCAGTAACTGACGCCACATAAAACTATACAAATTGCAAACTCAAAATAAATTCTTTCAAGAATAAAGAACCTGAGGATAATCTCAGGTTCTTTATTTAATAACGTATATTGTTGTAAATAACGTCATTTCATATAACCCTTTATTTGTCCATATTCGAATCAAACACACAACAGTAAACGCGAACACAGCCCTTTATATAAAGCCATAGTTGGTTCAGCGAGCGAATTTGCATCGGAATGGCTGATTACAGAGTCATACCATAGGCAGTAGCCTGGACCTAGCTTTAGCCAGGTACCACCGAATGGGTTTCAGACAACTAGATTTTAAACTTGCCGGGAATGTCCTGCTTTATATACGATATAATGTGTTTGGTTTGCGGGTGGAAATGTATGCGAGTTTCTTGCTTGTTTTGGAAGTAGGAAAATGGTCTTTAAGTGGTAGTACGATGAGGTTCTGAGTGATTATAGTGCAAATAAACTTCCTAAAGTTGACTAGAATAAGTTCAAATTTACTGAAGCGCAATTGTTTTGCAAGCTAATTCTTTATATGAATCTTCAACTGTACTAATTTTTTTAGATATTAAAGACAGGTTATTACTAATACTGAATTACAAAGATCGCCATCGTAATAAACTTATGCACATACTGGTACTTGTGACACAGGAGACGTTCTTGAAACAATTTTCTAGCACCAATTTCCCAACATGATTGATGCATAGAACTCACTAAATTAAAAAAAAAAAGCCTGGGCAAGTGCTCGTTGTAATCGTGCAGTGAGGGTTTCGTACAAACTTACCTATGTAAATAATTAGATTTACGAATCAAGTCACAAAGATTTATTCCTATACCTGAAATATAAAGGCTATATTTCACCGAGACACCATGGCGGCGCGACCAGTCGCCGCTACCAACAAAATGTATACATATAGAGAGTTACTCACCTGGTGTCTGGTTGAGCAACTAATTTTGTGGCGCGACCAGCTCAGACGTGTGGCGATTCTGGAAATATAGTCCTAAGACCTTGCTTTATGCCAAATTGGGATTCTGGGACAACGGGAAATACCCTATGAATTTTGATTCCCTTGAAAGTGTCGAAACGAACTTTTTTTTTTGCGACGTAAACCGCCGTTTTTTTTTTTCGTTAACTTAGAAGTTTCATTTTTCACAGCTGCCAAGGACCGCAGACCTGAATATGGTGGTTTAATTTAAATTTTCCTTTGGAATCAGCTAGTAGCTTCACTTGCAGTAAAAAAATGAAATGAATGATACCATAATCATTGTGTAAATCATTATCACTATTTCAGTCAGAAGACGTTATCTTCTGGACAAAGACCTGCCAAAGTATCACCACAACGTACGGCCGTAGTTACAATAGTAAATACTATTGCTAATAAGAACACAAACCACAATACAAAAGATAAGATCAAAGAAATAAGTTGTTTAATTATTTCTTAGTAATAACTAAACTTGTACCGGAAGGTAAAGCTAGTCTTCCTGAGGTAAATGCGTTCATTTGCATCGGGAAAAGTTTTTCACGGTAACTTGAACTTTAATTAAAAACAGAATTAAGTTTATAGGATCAGGCGGATATTTACAATCGCGGACAAAAGTATTGGCACAGTAAAACTTGGTACGACTTTTCCTTTGTTTCTAGGTTCTCCCGGTCTTGAGTCAGAATTTACTAAAGAAACTTGTCTATTGTCAAGCTTCTAAAAGGTCCTTCCGCTGTTCCATCCTGAATAGTACGAATACACTCGAAACCTACGAAGTCAGCTATTTCTTTTCGATACATTTTCTTTTCATTAAAATCGTAATGGGCCAGTGAAATCTTCGATTAAAAAGTTTATCATTTTTGTACTTCACACTTTGATTTCTTTTCATCCACAAAACAAAACCCTACAAAGATGGATGAACCGATTTCTGGAAGTTGAGTTCTCTTTCAAAAACGTTGTGTGATTTTATTAATGACTAGCTTTTATCCACGGTTTCGCCCTCGTTGATAAAACATAGCCTGTAGTACTCAGAAACAAAGCAACTTTCTATTGTTGAAAAAACTTTTAACAATCAGACAAGTACTTTCAGAGATTAGCTCCTACTAGCAAAAAAGAAACTTTATAATTCTTTATAATATTAGTGTAGATATTTAGGAAAATTTAATTGATTAAAAAAAAATAAGTTATTCTTTGTCCAAATAGCAATGTCCGCCAGTGTACATTCGCGTGTGAGTGTACTGGTCTCCTTGGAGGCGCATTTTATCAGCCGCAACCAGCCGCTGTACCCCCCACGGAATGGAGCCAAAGCAAGAATGAACCGATCATTTATGTTGCTTCATTTAGTTGGGTCATTATTTTGTACCTCAAGTGTATGTTTTTAAAGATTATAAAGCATTTTTTTGTCAAGACTTTAAAAATAAAATCGGCCTCGCTATACAAATTGTTCAATCTGGTTTATCATTTTGTATGGTGAAAATGATTTTTTTTTTTTCGTTTCCTGAAAAAAAAAATTGTTGTAAGTTGTTTAGTTTCGTCTACTGAGCAAGCCCTTACAGTTTGTGGTGTAAGGGACAGCCCCCTTACACCTTTTATAAAACAGCTAACCGTAAAACGGTTTCCACTTAAATAAACGAAGTACTGTTAGCAGCCAGCACAAACGACACATTACAAACTATTTCAATATGATGCACCACATTAAAGGTCGACAGCAATGCGGAGGAGTTTTTCGTAGCCATATTTTAAATTGTTTTAAGTGAATTGTCAAATAGTTGTCAGCAATAGCAGGGGCCCAGCTGAGTCGAAGCCTACTGGGGCCAGGGTTATCCGAAAGGGAACTCGAGCCCCGGTATGAAGACTTGAAGGAACGGGGTGGGTTTTTTAGTCAGTAAGAGTCTGACACTATCTTCCGCTCCACTTAAGACTACTCTACACGCTTTTCTCACCTAAAAAAAATAGATACCTACCTAATAAAAAAATACTGCAATGTTAAAAAACCCACTGCGCCTTACCCCACATTTCTAATATTATTTTCGCTCCCAATTCTATATCCAAAGGTCCCATATAAAATATGTACTTATAAACTATTCACTGCCTATAAAAATAGCGATAAAGGTGCTTTTACAACCACTTTTTCTGTAAATTACATTTTCTATTATGTCCTTAGGCTAACCTTTTATGCCCCTTAGCTTGCACGGCCGGGGGTCATCTGTCTTGGTTAGTGCGCTACCTAAGATAGATGACGCTATTGGCTAGGCATATCTGAGGCTACATACGTTTCAAAACATGTTCCCATGTTGCATTGACCAAGCATATCTCGGGCTACACAGGCTTACTTCTAAAACATACAACCTTGCAAAACTGTGTTGCTAACATCATAAACCACAACTTTTGTAAGTAACCTAACTAGTAGTCCTTTTTTTTATGGAGGGAAAAAATCCAATGACATCCGCCGCTCTTGGGCGGAGCGGGATATAATGTCAGACCCTTACTGACTAAAAGACCCACCCCTTTCCTTTTAGCCTTCATACCGGGGCTCGACCGCCCATTCGGATAACTCTGGCCCCAGTAGGCTTCGACCCAGCTAGGTCCCTGCTGCTGCTGACAACTCTTTGAGGCGCGCGGGAACAGTGCGCGCCGACGACGACTTGGGTTTGGTGCGGACAGTTACCGGTCGGCCGGACAGTGAGCTATCCATTGCTCACTGTCCGCAAGCCCGCGCCTATGGTGGCCGGTAATCGGGATCAGAATCCCGGTGGCGGCGACGAGGATGCCATTGCCTGATGACCTAGTAGTCCTGAGAGGTAGCCAGTGTTTTACAATTAACCTTGCATACGTATGGGCTGTGGGAACGTTAGAAAAATTGCCATGCCTTTCGATCACAATAGGATAAAAAGGAACACAGGTGGGTTTTAGCCAGTAATATCTGATACTTCCTCTCGCTCCTCACAGAGCGGGAAATGTTACTTGGTAATTTCCAGGTCGGCCAAAGAAGGGTTCTTGTCTCTTCATTAATTTTGACTAACATTACTATATGTGAAATGCTGATTACGAATAAGTTTCTACGAGTATTAGTACACATGAAGGACGATACTACGTCGAATAAATAATAATTGTATTTACTGTATACAACGAAACAATTGCCACCCGCTCCTTGACACCACGGTGATCTATTTTCGTCGATCACCCCGACAAGCGGCTCGTATCTAAGACACTATTTCATCTCGCGCCCAACAACAAACTTAGCGACATTACCTGATAACAGTGAACTTTAATGGCCGCCGTGTTTATCACTGGCCCGGGCTAACGGCAGCTAAACCACCCTTCAAGCATTTTATGGCGTTCTCACGTCCACGAGAAAAAACTACCATCAGCTCCTCACAAAATTACATCTCACTTCAAATAGTGCTCGTAAAATTTACGCCAATTTAGATTCCCTTTACTCGGAGAAAGTCGTTTTTACAAAACGTTGTCGTATAATAAGTCGGTAAAACGTGTGTTTTACGAGGCTAGACAGACCCTCTGTTGTCTGCGTGTCTGTCACAAGATTGTCTGCCGAGCTGCAGATGAGATGGCAGATGGAATGTGGGGATACTTTCTGTTATGTGGAGCTTACGTGTAACTGGTCTATTCAGAAGAATTGAGTTTGGTTCAACTGCGCTATTGTGATTGCATGGGATTTGGAGTAGAAGACGCGAAAAGCTAAAAAGTACAGGTAAAGTTGTCTTTTATTTCGGATATCATTTAATTTGATGAAATATAAATTACTAGCTTCTGCCCGTAGCTTACATAAAATAAAGCAGCTTGTACAAACAAAATAACAAACTTTACGTTTTTATAATATTAGCGTAAAAGTGTAGATAATATGTGTTGGTGATAAATGTATCAAGAAAAAAGTAGAAACGAATCAATTGAAAACCTTCCATTACATTGTAGATACGTAGTTCAATTCGAACTTAAAGTTCCAGAGGCTCAAGCTCGGAAGTGTCACAGACAAAGTCCCCATCACTCAATATTCCATCAAGTGAAACGGCAACAAGCTACTGATACCGCCATCCCATTCGGTGCCAAGCTAGTGACGTCACACCGAAGCGACGCACGCCTCACGCGTCGTCAATCAGAAACGTCGTAATCCGGCAATAGAACGAAAACAATTGCCACACACACACCTACCCGCCAAATTACATTTCCAATTCATGAAGGCTGTTATCCAACTTTTTCCCTTTCTTCATCCCTTACCCACACCCACCCTACAGTTTTCACCTCGCGATCTTTTTCTATGAATAATTTTTCGGAGGAACTTGTTGACTTAATTTTATATCGGTATCCTTCTTTTTTAATGTGGACCTAAACCGATAAAAGTGTTTGTACCGCGAATTGGTCGTGGATTAAACGGAGTTTTTACATCTTGCTTATCACCTTTTTTAGGGTTATGGTGCTGCTGGAAATTGCTTTGGCGGGGGTGGGTACTCTTAAATTACCCATAAATCATATAAGCCCTCAAAATGATAATTGTTGAATGCGAACCCTCTAATAGAACTGTCGCAGTATCACCGAATATTTTTGCCGTGGAGATCATACTTGAGGTTCCCGTTGATTTTCGAAAAAGATGATTTTATTATACACTAAACAGTTTCAGTTTACCATTCGTTTAACCGTTGCATTTCATTTTGTCTATGTAACCGTAAACTCTATTCATTTCATTATTTAACTAGATATATGCTCACATCTCAATTTCAGATCTGATACTACAAGCGAGGACTAACGTGGCCTCTTGACGTCAATAATTGTTTCTCTTTTTAGTTAGATTTTTTCATAACCTGTAAGTCCTTGATGCTATAATAAATAAATAAATCTTCTTTTTGAACTTTGTAAATGACTATATCCAATTGATTACTCATTTTAATTGGATACAAAAAAACTAATAGGTTCTGAGAAAATTCTTAAATTCGATAGCTGATTTATTCGACAGCCAGAACTTACAGCAGACAGACAAATAACATCAATAACAGGTCTCAAAACAACTAATACAAAACCGAATCAATACGTAATTAATTAATTAATCCAAAATATGCCAAAAGCAAGTTAAGCGCATCAATTATGATCCCGTCACGGTAAGTAGGAGTTAAGCTGAAGCCGATAGGTTCGGTTAATAGCCAAACTTTAGGACGAAGAGCTTTGACAAACGACGCCGCCTCGTAGATAACTTCACTTTTAGTTGTATATTGTTTTATTCTCGTTTCATAGTAATTTTAACTAATTATGGTAGGGTATTAGTTTTAAGGGCCTGCAGTTTATTAGGGCTTTAAAATTAAATGGATGTAGGGGTTTGTCAGATGATAACTTACACTGTTTTATAGTCTAAAAGCTGGGAAAATTTATATGAGTTCTGACTTCGTGTTGCCTTTCCAGATTAATTTACGAGTAGTAAGGCTTATGTTCTGACATAAAGAGTATAATTTAAAAACATATCATGCCACGCCTTTTTTCGTCGATCAGTGAAACAGAAGTGAGGTTATAATTGACCCACATTTTGCTACTACTTCACCGTAATATAGAAAACAGGGGGGGGATAAGAGGAGCAGAAGAAACCCACCTACGAATTGTACGTCGTGGGTGTAATGTTACTATCGTTCTAGTAACTCTAGAACGATAGTAACATTTAGGATATTTGATTAAGGTCCAAATACATATTATAAATTTTTCAAAAAGTTAATATCATTTATTTAGTTAAACGACAATATAATGTACTTTCAAAAATCTTTGACTTTACCGGTAGCAACGATACGGTTCGGTAGTTACTCGGGTCTGTCTCAGTACCACTTTTGTTAATTGGTAAAGTTACATCAACTTGTAATGATTCGAAGAACTTACTACTTTGTATTAAGTATAAAATTTTAACATATTAAATGTACGAGGAGCATAATCGGCCTTATAATGTTCCCACTGTTGGGACTCAGACCTCATCTCTGGGTGAGCGAATGGGCCGTAATCCACAACGAGGGCCTAGTGTGGGTTGGTGGATGTCACATGTCTTCGAATTTTTGGTTCTAGGACATGACGGTTTCCTCACGATGTTTTCCTTCACGTTTTGAGAGCAGTGTACATTAAATGTACTTTGTTGTTATATTATCTACCTTTTTTTGAGGTAGGAAATCATCAAATAATTCCTCTCGCTCTCTGTGTCCGGAAGAAAGCGTGATACCCCTCACGTTCCAGGTCACGATGACTTTTATAACTATTCCGCAGCCTTAGCATACCTTCCATCCCAGAATTAATGTTGCTATCTAATGTGTCAATAATTTCTGATATCTCTGTCTTCGCACAGGGTGTCGATGATGTTATTAGGTTTAATCTCAAGTCAGTATTTTTTGTTTAATTTTAGCTTGCCAACAAAGAGCAATTAGGTGAAAAGTTATCAAAGGCTTCATGTAGGTACGCTGGTCGCTCCAACTGTTATAGGTTTATTATCAACATGTTTCAGGAAGCGCACCACCTGATTGTATATATTACTAGCTCGTGTTTTTATCCATTTCAACATTTCTTTCGGTTGATGTTTACATTTTTAAATTCATTCTTATTTTTCTACATCTACACTTCTACACTAATATAATAAAGAGGTAATGTTTGTTTTTTTGTTTGTGAGAGGTAATCTCAAGAACTACTGGTCCGATTACTAAAATTTTTACACCGATAGAAAGCCGATTTATTCCTGAGTGACATAGGCTGTATTATGTACTCGGGCGAAGTCGCGGGCAAAAGCTAGTTTTCAGTAATAATTCTCGAGACCTCGTCATTTTCATTTGTATTTAATACAAATTTTTCCTTACAATTTGCGCTAATAGTATCGGAAGAGAGTGTAGCAAAATATTTCCCCAGCACAAGCATGTCGATACAGGCCGGCCACCCGGTAAGCCTTCTGAATTTTCCAACCAATTACGTAGGAGCCTCGTTTGCTACGTAACCGGCGCACTTGAGATTTGCTCTCTGTGCTCACAGCGCGGCTTATGCCGTAACTCTCAAGTTATTTTTAGAAATGTTTTAGGGTATTTCTGCATGAAATACATATACCTACTACATGTTACATGAAAATAGTATGTTCAGAATCAGCTACTGGATAGGCTTCAGTTATTTTTAAGAGAGGTTTTTGTCGTAAAATAATAATAATAATGTATAGTATAGTACAACGGGCTGTTTTCTACAACTCCACGACTAAAGCGCGTATTTTGCGTAAGGGTGGGACAAATGTGTCATTCTAAATAAAATGAAAAAAAAATAATTCTGGGTAAGGTTTGATTGCGTCACTGGCGTCTCAGTGAGTTCGTGTGTAAATACTAATACCGATGCACTACTAATGTGTTGCGTCGATGCCTAGGGTAAAAGCCGGATAGTAGCCCTTGGGGTATAGGTGCCTCGATTGTAATTACTCCAGTTTCGCTAATAAATTGCATGCTTTTTTATTGATCTCTAAAGTTACCGTGTTACATGTTCACTCTGTGTGTTTGTATGAGATGGCAAAATATACTGGTGCATAGTTGCATCCCAATAAGCTACCGTGCCTTGTTACAGGCCATAGTCTGGAGCGAGGAGAAGTGGCAGGCGGTCGCCGACTTCTGCGAAGCAGTAATGCTAGCAAAGGAGGCTGCTGCACACGCGACGCAATGACCCTCGCACCTCACCGGGTAGCACGCCGTCCGACCGTCCGGTAACCGTCCGGACCAAGCCCAAGTCGTCAACGGTGCGTAGTGTTCCACGCGCGCCTGAAGGAGTTGTCAGCAACCGTAGTGGCCCAGCAGGGTTGAAGCCTACTGGGGATCCCTGCGGCCCTGGAATAATGGCATAGAAGGAACAGGAGCGGGTTTTCAGTCAGTAAAAGTCTGACACTATATCGCGCTCCGCCCAAGAGCAACATAAATTTACTACAAAAAAAAATGGCATTAAATAAAAAATTGGAAAAGGCTAGACTGATGATGGTTCAACAATCCCAGAACGGACAGATTATTGTTTTAAAAAATCACGTTTCCTGTCGGACGCTCCAATTTTCAACCAGCCCTGTATAAAATGATGTTAGCAAAACAAACAGAGACAAGCCGCCATGTTTGAACAGGCGGCACAAACACCAAGAGCTACTCTTGACATGTTGCGAGCTGGACGAGCTACGCAACCTACGCTATTTTATACGGATTTCAGTTATAATCTCATATTTTTAGCTAGATTACGCTAAATAAAAATAGCGTTTAGTCTAACTATCAAAAATATGATTAACTAGTTATTTCCCGTGACTTTGCTCCCGTGGATACAGGAGTCAAAGGGTATTTTTTCTGAGATAAAACGGTGGCTCATTATGTACTCATAATATGAATCTTTAAGTATTTTCAGACATTTGACCTTAATTTTAAAAAGTTTAACCTTATTAGTTTAAGCACTACTACTTCATCATCATCATCAGTTCCACGTTTAGAGCTAGACACAGGGCGGGCTCCTCCAAGTTTCGCCACAATGACCTTTTTTTTTTATGGGAAAAATCCTATGACAACCCCCGCTCTTGGGCGGAGCGGGAGGTAGCGTCAGACTCTTACTGGCTAAAAAACCCATCCCGCTCCGCTGCCGATCACCCCCACGCGGGCACGGCGATGCTTCGCCCAAGCGGGGCACACCTCGACTGTGTGCTCCACCGTGTCCTCCGGGCATTCGCCACAATAACCTGTCCTGTGCGTCTCGCATCCATCGGATACCCACGAGGTCGTCGACCTTCCATCACTGCGTCTTCTGGTAAGTCCATCCACCAGCTGCCCTGCGAGCATTGTTCTCTGCCCTCAGCCACTTTAGTTTATTCTTCTGGCTATGTCGTTAACCTTGGTACCTTTTTTTTTGTTATTGTTAGGCTCGCGTTTGACCACTATCTCACCTGATGGTAAGTGATGATACTCATAATTAGCAGATTCTTAATTTAAAAGCCGCTCGTCTGTATTTAACCGCACCAGTATCCCGAATACGGTACACCTCATACCAACTAATTTAAACCTTATAACGTAAAAATAAGGTTTAAGTTAGCTCTTACGGAGGTATACCGAATTCGGTGCACTGGGACTCAGAGGTTAAATCAAGCAAAATATTAAGCGAGTTTCATAAATAAGACCGATTATCTTCGAAACGAAAAAGATCGAGCACTCTGTATGAATATGAATGAGTAATAATAATATTCCACAATTATCACACAACACCATCTAGACCCAAACTCAGCAGAGGTTGATGAGTACTCGACAACTGATAAACATATTCATAAAGTAGGTACCTTAGGCCGCGGACTAATCAGCCGACTTTCGTAAATATTTCTGAAAATACACATATTATGTTGGTTTAATGCTCTAAGCATATTATAGATAAATAACACGACACAGAACAAATAAATGATCATACTAATCACACAAACATTTGTGTTGGGTGGGAATCGAATCCACAACCTCCGGCATAACAGTCAGGGCCTCATACCAACAGGCCATTAATTTGAAACTTCAGTGATATCCACGAGTCTGAACTCTACAAAGTCCTACACGTGTTTTTACTTAAAGAAAGCAGTGACGAAAAAACTCACTCAGAGAAAACTAAATATATTTTTATTCCTGTAAGAAAATAAATTGGTTAATAGACTATATTTTCCTTTTAAAAAGGTACTTTATTTACCTCCCCTTGCTCACCTCAAAATAACAATCCGTCGTCTTCACCGGGTTATTTGTAAAACACTAACGACCTTGACTGTATTACTAATAACCATCTAACAACCAAGACTGTATTACTGACATCATAAACAACAACTTTTGTTCTATGACTTTTTACAAAACATAATTTATTTCCCAAAAACAAACCTTCAAGATTTCGTTGTTCTATCTAACACATTTTAACTCTGTATTTTGTTATACCAACCTACGCTTGTATGACACGACGCAAGCATTCCAAGCACCCCCGCTGCCCAATCCTGCTCACCTTTGCTATTGCTCTATCGCTTGAATATTTAGAACGTTTAATTTAAATATTTTTATTTTTGTATGAAAATCTGATGAACTAAAATATGATACTACTAGCTATTACCTGCGCGGCTTCGCTCCCGCTCTTTCTTACTCCACCCTACTATACCCTACTCTACCCTACTCTACCCTACTCTACCCTACTCTACCCTACTCTACCTTACTGTACCCTACTGTACCCTACTCTATCCTACTCTACCCTACTGTACCCTACTATACTCTACTCTACCCTACTGTACCCTACTATACCCTACTCTACCCTACTCTACCCTACTCTACCCTACTCTACCCTACCCTACCTTACTCTACCCTACTATACCCTACTCTACCCTACTATACCCTACTCTACCCTACTCTACCTTACTCTACCCTACTATACCCTACTTTTTCGGCTTTGTTCGGACTATTTAGTAGATGGTTGCTACTAAATAGTCCGAACAAAGTCTAAACATTTGGTTTGGATAGGTAAACCCGTTCTTGAGTTATAAAATTACAACGAAAAGTGGTATTTATTTTTATAGATACAGATGTTACTAACATCATAAACCACCACTATTGTTCTATGAGTTTTAATAATTATTCAAACAAAAGTTGTTGTTTATAATGTTAGTAACATAGTTCTGAGAGGTTGGCAACCTCCAACCAGTGTTTTTCAAATAACCCAGTATAATGGTGCTAGAATCTGCGCATCGATATTTGCTGGAAATAGAATCTCCTCGCTCCGTCGGCCTGACCTCGGGAGCGAAAGTTCAGTTCTACGAATACATCGTGTAGATCATGATACCTTTCTTGGAAATTGGTGAGACGTTTTGGAAACGTATTATAGGAAAGCTTATGTACAATCTCTTGTTTTTCATATCATAGTTACATTATAATCACTAGAGCAGTGGCAGCTTAGTGGTAACGGACCTGACTTACGAGTTGCAGGTCGCGTGTTCAAACCCAGTCTGGCGCATTAATTTGTGTAATTTATTTCATCACCGCTACTCTCAAAACGGTAAAGGAAAACATCGTGAGAGAACTGTCATATCCTAGAACCAAACATTTGAAGACCTGAAGAAACCGCACTGGACCCGCGTGTTCAGCCCATTTTCTCTCCTACAGAAGCCTGAATCTCACCAGTGGCAACATTATAAGGCCGATTAGTTAATATGTTATGTACGAGTATATGTAATATACATTTAAATCACTATGTGTCGAGTGATAAACGAAAGACACAATGGACTTTTTTAACCTCTCAGCCACCAGTGTACCTAATACGGTACACCTCATACCGACTAATTTAAACCTTATTACGTAAAAATAAGGTTTGTGTTAGCTCTTACGGAGGTGTACCGAATTCGGTGCACTGGGACTCAGAGGTTAAGATTAAGTAAAACAAAGACGGTGTTCTACATAGTTACCGTGGTCCTGGAACGCAATGGATAACTGGAGCATCACGGGTTTTAGTCAGTAAAAGTCTGACATTTCCTCTCGCTCCACCCAGAGCGGAAAAAGTTGATTTTGACACAGCTTCAAGAGACCGCAAACTTGAGTACACGGTTTTAATTTCAACTCAATACCTCTACGCGTTCCCGAGATAAAGGCTCTTCACAGACAGACAGACGGACAACAAAGTGATCCTATTAGGGTTCCGTTTTATCCTTTTAAGGTACGGAGCCTTAAAAAGAAGATAGATACTACTTATATATGCTTTCAGTCATCAAAACAGTGTCGTGACATCATACGACTTACGCGGCGCTCGAACGGTGCAGTGTCAAACACCAACGAATCTATGACCCATTTTTTCTTTTCTCATCAAACCTTCGTATACGAAACACGACATCACTCCAATAAAACAATTTTTTTTTCATTGACATCGCATCGTCGGCTGTATTTTTTTTTTTATTTCTTTTTATTTTTACAAAGCAATTTTACTTGTTACGACAGATTTGCGAGTATCCTCTATGGAGTTCTGTTCCACATCTTCGAAGTTCATAATCAGATCATAATAATATTTGTGTCGGATCAACTCAGGAGTATAATCATTACATTAACAAAAAAAAAAAATCAAAATCGGTCCACAATAGACCAAGAAATCGGAACATATATTAAAAAACACACTTTCGAACATGTAACCTCCTTCTTTTTAAAACCGGTTAAAAAGCAAAAACAACAATCAGTTTTACAAGCGAAGCATAAATTAAGAGCTTTAAAAAAAAAAAGAGAGTGGGTTATGATAAAAACAATTGAGTACAGCAACTCGATACAATACAATTGGACATTAATTAGCTGAATTAAAATAAGCTTCCACGGTATTACCGAGGCAGCTGCTAAATGAACTGTGTACTTTTAATCCAGCAATCGTATTTACCGGTCGACGTTTAATCGCCGCACTGGATTACAAATTAAAATCGCCCGGTTGGTCGCCATTGTCGCTCGGTGTTTGTACACTGGATACTGGCCGTTTTGTATACTACTTGTTTATTATTTTGAATTGATTGTTTTGTTTATTATTTTGAATTGTTTTTTTTTATAGCTACACTAGCTTCTGCCAGCGGCTTCGCCCTCGTGAAAATACCTGTCTTCATATAAACTTTGGGCCCCATTTCATCCCTTTAGGGGGTGAATTTTGGAAAATCCTCTCTTAGTGCTTACTTTCGTCAAAAGAGGAAACCTTGTGTAATCACGCTCCTATTCCCAATGGTTTCGGCTGTATGTCACTCAGTCAGTTTATCCTTTTATATATGTAAATAGAATAAATGGCGTTACTTAACATCATCCAGGATATTTACAAAAAAGTTACTATATATATATATACTATACAGTTTTACACATGTAATTGATTACAAATCGTTAAAATACAATTAAACATTAATTAGCTGCATTAAAATAAGCTTCCACGGTATTACCGAGGCAGCTGCTAAATAAACTGTGTACTTTTAATCCAGCAATCGTATTTACCGGTCGACGTTTAATCGCCGCACTGGATTACAAATTAAAATCGCCCGGTTGGTCGCCATTGTCGCTCGGTGTTTGTACACTGGACACTGGCCGTTTTGTATACTACTTGTTTATTATTTTGAATTGATTGTTTTTTTTTGCCGTAAGAACTTCGTCGACATCTGAAATAGGCTGTGAGTTTGTTCAAAATAATCACGGCAGCTCTGAAACGCAAAGGGGGCTGAAAAAACACAAGTGTGTTTTAGTCTGCTGTTAAATTATAATATATAATAATATTCCACACAACGCCGTCTAGTCCCAAGCTAAGCAGAGCTTATGTTATGGGTACTAGACAACTGATAAACATACATATATATTTCAAAATACATACATATTATAGATAAATTACCCACAGACAGAACAAATGATCATCACACAAACATCTGTCCTGGGTGGGAATCGAACCCACAACCTCCGGCATAGCAGTCAGGGTCACTAACCACTAGACCAACAGGCAAGTTAAAATCTGGAACGCCTTCACGCTCCATCCCAGGATGGAAGAAGTAATTTAATTATTTCCCACTTTAAAAAAAGTGTTCTTATTGCCTCATTAATGTTAAGTAATATTATTATTTCTGAAATGTAAATAACGAATAACATTCAGTTAATATGCCTAACAAAAAATAATTTTATTTATCGTCTACATCACAACAACTGAAGGAACACAGGTGGGTTTTAGCCAGCAAAAGTCTGACACTCCCTCTCGCTCCACTCAGAACTTGAAAAGTTATTTGATGATTTGAAACATGAACTTAACTGGCACTCCGATTATCAGATGTTGGAGGCCTAAGACACAGGAGACTTAAAAGACGAAGTACCCCCTCCGTTCAAGATAGATACATCAATGTACCCCTAGCCCACCACATTAGCATTATAACATCAGAATATAATGCGGCGTTTTACTAAATCACAATCTTTTGTTTTCAGGAATCGAGAAAATTTTACTTGGCACAATGCTACAAAAATACATCACGATGATTACAATACTGTTTTCTTGCACAACTACGAGTATAATCAATATATATAATCAATTATATTATATAAGCAAGTATCAACTGCAATTAAATCACTTAGGTAATTCATTAAACCCCAAGCGAACGCCGGCGTTCGCTTTCTCACTGTCTTTCTATTATTAGAGACACAACGTTACGTTATTCGGACCTATTAATATATCTATTACAAATTAACACATTTTCTTGTTTAAAAAAAGAGGATACAAAACCCTGAAACGCTTAAGTACTTCAGCGATAAACATTTAACACTATACAAAAGACGATCCATCTCAATTCTAAATTAGGTATTCAACGCAAAAACGTGATCTGTTCTCGTTAATTCCGAAATCCTCTTAGCAATTAGCGGGTTAGGAGCGAGGGCGGGACTTCGCAGGTGCGTCGAACACTCGGCAAGACGGCAGGGTACCCCCGCTCGGAATAAAACCATTACATGGGTGGCTGGGCCCTGTACAGTATCTCTACTTTGTTGCGTTTTCATGAGCCTTATGTCCTGGGATTGACGGATAAAATTGTGAGCTTCGACGCAGTCGAAATGCATTGTGTGTAAGTACTTTAATACCACAATCATAGATTTAAAAAGAAAAATGAAAGTACTTAACTAATTAACCTTTCAATTGTGGAAATTACAGACACAATAGAAAGACAATAGGTGCGCGAACGGCCGACGGTTCGCTTGGGGTTTCATGAATTAAAACTATATTATCTGTGCAGGGAAATAAGGATATCATTCCTAGGGATGTCACGAAATCCCGCATATCACGCACGAAAACCCCGAGCATAGCCCTTTCCATTGCCCTTTGGGTGACTATAAGCCTTCTGATGAGGCTCATTGTGAGCGACCACGTTTTGGAGCCATATGTCATGACATACCTGGACCTTTGATTTTTCACAATTACAATAATCGCTCGAGCTGCACCAGCTCAAGCGACACATTTGTTCGCTGCCACTAGTGCACGTGTGGGTACAAAAGCGAGAGAGAGAAATGCATGGTTCGATTTTTTTTTGGTAGTATCCGCTTTTCTTACATTTTACTACATTAAGTTTAGTGAAACGACATATCATTGACGATAAATTGGTGTTTTGTCATATCACTAGATGCATTCAGTAAGAAGACGTAATAAACAAGAATATTCGACATCTGCTGGGATTTCGTGAAATCCCTAATATCGTCATTTCCCTGTGACATATATACACATTATACACTAAAGACAATAACACATAGCCGCAAAAAATCCTTCGCACTGTGGACTGAAATTATTATTATTATTTATTACTTTGCCCACACTGTCCCACTGCTGGGCAAAGGCCTCCCTTCACTCCTTCCAACGATCAACGGTTCCTCGCTTTCTCATTCCAGTTCTTAAGGAACTGGAATGAGAAGTGTGGACTAAAAAGTGTGCCCAAAAGACTGGCGGCTTTGCCACGTTGTATGGCATTGCTCAATCTTTGACCGAGGTAAAAATGCATTTAATTTAAATAAACATAATGCAGATTAACTTTGCATCAAAGGGTAGGAAACAGAGTGAGCATTTCATTGTTACCGTATTTTTATCATGTTTCATTTAACTGAAATTTGTTTTCCAAAGAATCGCCAAACTTAAGTGGCAGCGGGCAGGGCACATTGCTCGTCGAAGGAATGGTCGATGGAGCACATGAATAAAAAAAAACAACAATTTTAACCCTGTTTATTCCACTTCTGACGAAACAACTAAACGATCTCTATCACCTTTGCCCATAACATCATAAAAAATACACTCTTATAATCTGTACAGACCAATGTTTGTCCATCAATATACAGTATGTAGTTATTATGTGATTCATCATTACGTGTCAGCTATGTTTTATGAGGCGGCGTTTCCCGGCGCTGCCCAATTTCACGCACCAACACCCGCTATATACCCGCACCCGTACTACACGAGTACTTCCAAATATGCAGCCAGAGTTAAACGATACGTAGTTGTTTAAATGGACTGTGAATTTTGCAGAAAAGACTGGACTGGCAGAGTTTGTGTGGCGGTCTCAAACCCAGAAAAAGGTTTTTAAAAAAAAAATTGTGCATATACCTTAAACATTTCCCAATAGATGGACTAGTCGAAATAAACTGGTTTATATCTCTAGAAATCGACAATCTAAAACTAATGTTAAAAGTAGAAATGCGCCGAATATTCGTTTCATATTCGGTATTCAGCGTATTCGGTAGAATTTAGAGGTATTCGTATTCGGCGAATCATTCTGTTGAAATGCCGAATGTAATCGGTTTGTCAAATCATTGTAAACTAGCCTTTAGAGCAAAATAAATTAAAGGAATCGCATATTCTAACAATCATATTTATTAGAAATTGTTTATTGTAAGGTACAAAGAAAGATCCAGGGTTTCATCAGACACGTCCCAGTTCTGGCATCAGGTCCTTGTCATCATGAGAAATGTATAGAACTGGTTATACGAATCTAATGAGCCGATGGGTTTACTAGTAGGCACTCCATGGTTCCATTAGCCTCCTCTTAGCTCTAGCAAATTTATGAAACGGGGAACCAAAATATCTGGCAGTATATTCGGTTCCGTAAGAACTTAAACGAATATTATTCGATATTTGGTTATTCGGAGAAACCACATCTCTAGTTAAAAGTTATCTTTAAATATAATCACAAAGAGTGTGTGTATACAGCTTGTTCTGACTGAACGAGCTACGTCAAAATAAACCTTCTAAAAAGTGAACCCAACCCTAAAAATTCCAGAAATAATTAACAGATAAAACATTCAGTTAATTGCGGACCACTTCTTCGAACCGGGCAATTCAACCCGCAAATGTAAAACATTAATAATGAAGTGCCACATTGAGCTCCGACATTGCACCCTACGCGCCAATAAAGATGAGGTCTAGATTTATGTGAACACACGATAATCATAAGCGGAACACAACACGCGTTTCATTGCCCGCCGGCATTCTACTCTCTGCTTTATTTGCATATTATTCCTTTATTACTCTCTCAGAATTCATATGCTAATGTCAACGACGATATTTTCGATCCCAGCGGTATCCTCACGGATGTGACCCTAAAGATTTAGACACGTTTTATGTGTGTTTCAGCGGGTTTCATTTGAATATGTTTTAAGTTTGCGAATTTATTATGTGTTAGGAAGTTTTGGTCAGTTTTTTTTTTGGTGGGGTCTTTGTCTGAGGGTTGTGTTCTGTGTTCGATAAAGTGAATAAGTTTGTTAGCAGTCTTGTGTCGTTTGGTTTACATACATGGTACTTGCATGCAATATCATTAGGTACGAAAAGTCCAGCAGTGACATCATTGCCAGTAGTAACCACGGTGACTAGAATTGCAATCGGGATCTCCCAATCTTCACGTCCCTTGATCGGGACGCCATATTTACCGATTTTCACGAACCTCTTTTGTCTGTACTTAGTCTTTTATTAGTCTCAGTTAAACTAAATTATTTTGACAGGGAAAACGATGACTCACTATCTGTCTATCTACACTTATCAGTTTAAAGAGGTAAAGTTTTAATTTTGTTTGTAGGAAGTAATCTCTGGAGCTAATGAACCGATTTTGAAAATTCTTTTACGAGTATGAAGCTACCTTATTCCTGAGTGACATAGGTTATATTTGATTGTAATTTCTTTTCTGTTACACCAAAATATTTCGGCGAAGCGAGGCAGCTGGTTATAAAATAAATTGCTTTTGCATTGTCATTTTTTTATTTTTTCACCAAAATCAAACCTGTCTCAAATCGTTTGTTCAATTTTCAAGTTCGTTTCGCCAACATTTGCGACCAACGTATATTTGTTTCTAAAACTTTTTTAAGTAAATCTACAAAGTTTTTCCTATTTCTGAATGTCTGAATTAATGGGGAAAAGAGAACCTTACAAGGTTTTAAATAAAATGTTTGCGCTCACTTCACTCGCACACATTCTCAAACTACAACTATGTAAAATCTTCAAAAATCTGATCTTGACAGACAAGGTCAAAATTTTGCGTAATAATATAATCTCTTACTTAATAAATAAACCACGGGGAGTTACAATCTTCGAGTTCATTTCTCACTAAGATAATTCTTTATCATTTTTAAGATACTTAAATAATTATCTATCATAGTCAATGAGAAATTCTTTATCAAATTAGGATTTATCATTTTCCTGTAGGAATGGCTAACAAAATGTAGGTACAAGTCCGCTCTTGCATCCTACTATTTTTTATATTTCTATGATCCTAAGTGAAGAACATATTTCTTAAAATTAGGTTTCATCTTGTGAACAAGTCTTCTCCTTAGTCGTTCACTCTTGACATAGTGGTCGTGGTTGATAAAATTCATTTGGCGAGTGAGGCCCTCACGATGCGTCTCCATTTGAACCATTCTTACGATTACTTAATTTCTTTAAAAGTTATATATGTCATTAAAAATCTATCTTCCCGATAAAATGAAATAGTGATTGACCATAACTAGCCCAAAATAAAACTTAAATCACAAAATAGGTACCCAAATGTTCGATTATTTTTCTTTTATATTTGCATTTGTTTTTTTTTTTTGTTTTGTTTTTCCATCCCGAAAGACCAATATATATTTTTAGTAGTCACAAATAAATATTTTTACTTTCTCTTTTTGACAAAGTGTAGCCGTTGTTGCATGTAACTCTCGTTTATAAAACAACAGAACAGCTACTTCCTACATCTGGAAGTAACTGGTGTTCTGAAAACGTTACTGAATCTTTGTAAGTACTATTCCAAAATTATAAACAAACATTCATAAAAAGGTATAGACAATTTCCTTTTTATAATTTAAAATTTGATTTCAAATTAACGAAATCAACTTTCATTACTTTTGTCCTCCAATATTACCGCAAGACATGACAGAAAGGGATTATTAAACGACGATTTTTGCAGCAATCGTCTCAGTTGAGAAGTTAGTTCGTTTGCATATTTATTACTTTTTAATTTTTATCGTCGATCACAGACCAGTTCAGTGCTTGCTTTAATTCCTTATAATAAAATCAGAATAATAATTCACTATGTACAAACTACTTATCGTAATCTTGTTAGTAGTATTGTATATATTTATTGTACAGAAGGCTTATAACCTTTTAAATATATATATATGTAAGTAGATCACTTGTTTATTTTTATATATGAAATTGGTGTTATTTATGATGGTCTACTTTAAGCTGTCATAACTTCGGTTCAGCTTGGAATTTAATTTACAAATCTATTTTACATTCCACGCCTTTCGAAATTCCACACACACATTCATTGTGCATTCAACTAAGGAGTAAAAGGAGTCTGTGTTTCCTGATAGCTACAACCTGTAGATTTTTAAGTCTAGAGTCAATAGGTTATTTCTACACTTAAAAGCTTGTTCCATCATCGACTACATTGTCGCGTCGCTTTCGGGGAGGCTATTATTCCATCGTCCTCCGGCTACTCTGTATTGTTTTCAGGAGTAAACTGAATGTGTGATTTATGGAGGAAGCTACGGACCCGATCGTGGCCCTTTTTTTATTTGTTATCTATTCTAGAATGTCCCACTGCAAAACAATATCTCTGCCATATCATCAAAAAAAAAACCAGTCCTCTTTTCAATATCTAACTTTCCTTCTACCGCTGCAAGAGCTTTTATAACCCTAAAACAACGTACAATGCTATTTACTCAGGACCTAACTAGCAATCATTCACCTCCTTATCTCCTCGAGCTAATTCCCTAACAAGGAAATCTTCATCAAAGTCTTAAAGAGTTCCGTACTGAACTCCTGACTTATCCTTTTAAATCGCAAGCGTGAGCATATTAGTCTTGATTTCGTGCCTGCGGATAAGGTGCTTCATTTATCTTTCGGCTCTTAACTGGTATTTACAGTTTACGGGCCACTGATACGAGCTGGGAATTTGTACACTATGTGTATTTATTTTACTATTCTCCTTGTATACAAAGGGTTACTGGTAACTCGAAGTGCGTATTACTTCATCACCACTGCTCTCAAAACGGTGAACAAAAACATCGTGAGGAAACCGGCATGTTCTAGAACCTACTATTCTACGATATGTGACTCAGGCCTCCTCTCTAGTAGAGAGGAAGCCAACCAACCCCATAATTCAAATCAAAATGAATAAATAGAATAGAATAGAATTT